>CP142459.1:62094166-62785833 GCA_038049695.1 Cinnamomum chago | reverse complement strand
ATATCCTAATCTACCCAATTTTCAAGGCACTAATGGCTAATGATCTCTCTTCATATTGACCGGCTCAAACTTGGGTTCCCTTCCTCCTCCTCCTTGCCGGACTTTGTTGTCCCTTTACCAAGTGAGCTAAGGTGATGCTCTGAATCCATCAAGGATAGAATGTGTTGGGTTTATGTTTTGTATTCATGTTTAATCGGAGTGGTCCTTTGGGTTAGACCGATTTAGGATCAAGGGTATTTTGGTCAATGTACCGATGCTTTTTTAGGGGTTAAGAAAGCGAAGATTATATATATATATCATGTAATCTAATATGTAATCCTAAGCTCTAAAAAGACCCAAGATGTAAATCGTTGTTCTCTTGTCGTGTGCTTAGGCGGATTTGCCGAACCACGTAAAATCTCAACTTTCTCTTTTATGGCATTTTTGATCGATCGCAGGTTAAGCGCTTCCGCACGCACAAACACAATAGAGTGGTTTTGAATCGAGTTATAGATAATATCAATAGGGTGATTATTACATGGTAAAATAAGTAATTTCCAGCCATTGGTAGTTCGGGGAAGTGGCTTATTTTAAGGTCGACCTGACAGCATTTCAGCTTTTTAAACAAGTATATCTGAGGCCTTGTATTTATTCCTCGTTGGGTTGTTATACTTGGTGGGTTGACCTACTTGCAGTGCCTTGTATTGTTGTACAGCTGCCATAATTCCCTATATGTTGCCCATCATTAGTTAGGTCTATTTCCCGTTGTTGTTGAGCTTCAGTGGTGAATTCAGGCCCCATCTAGCCAGTTTTGGGTTTCCTAAAAATTCAGAGTAATGGGAGTTTTATAAGGGTATTAAAGAGTTGTAAAGGGTCTAAAGTGGATGTATGGATGAATGTTGGGTAATTATTCCCAATAGAAGGAGATATTCTATGATGTCCACATGTGGATTTTCACCTTATGGTGCCTTTGTGCAATGAGAGGAATCTATGAAGGAGAGGAAAATCATTATATTATAATAATATGCTTTGGCTTTGGGTCAGGTCCAAGGCCAGGTTTAGGTCCTATCAGGGCCATTGGAATTGGATTTGGGTCCTATATCTTAGAAGTGCGTCAGTCCTGGTTTGGATCAAAGTACAAACAACACCAATCAGGTCTACATCTAGATCCAGAGAAGACTCGAGCCATTTACATCGCTACCTACAACTTCATATAGGGGCTTTATATTTATATTTTCAAAGTCTCAATATACATTTGTGCTATTACTCTGCCAGTTTATTTTAACTGTGAGTCTCAAGCCCAAATAAAGAAGGAGGGTCGTGTTAGATAGGTTGATCATTGATGTAAACTTTGTCTTTATTCCAACATGAATTCTAAGAAAATACAGATATTCTATGATCATTTAGGGTGTTCTTTGCTATAAACAATGAACTGCAACGGTGCATGGTTGTAAATGGAAAACAGACAAGGGTTTTTGTATCAATCTAAATGAGTATGGGTAAAGATTTTAGTTTAGAAGTAAAAGAGGATTTGACTTGCAATATGAAATATAAGAAATTTAACAAGCAAGAGCATAAGTTGATTACTACAATTAGAAAAAAAGAATGGTTGAGTTATAGACTTAAACAATTAAACTAGTGTTAGAGGATGATATAATTTATGTCATTAGTGGTGTGTCTGATTTTTTTTTTTCTAACCATTCATTCCAAAACCTCAAGGTGTTAGCAGTGGCAGCATAATTATTTTTCGCGACGTGCATTTTTTTAGCGCCGAGTCGTTCCTCCTTGTATTCAAACTCGTGTCTGGCTGGCTCTAATACCTTAAATTTCTTTAGCTAACCATTCATAACAAAACCTCGAGGCGTTAGTAGAAGCAGCATAAATACTTTTCAAAAGTATGCACCCCAAGTAGAGTCAATTAAAGTTTTAAGGATGATTTTAAGTGAGTATGTAGAAAAGGATAGTAAAGGTATTTGACGTTCCTACTAGAGGCTTTAACTATTCCTACCAAATAGAGGCTTTACATTTCTACCAAAACCTCGAGACGTTAGTAAAGGGCTGGACTAATCCCTCCAAGCCAAGAGGGAAGCCGGGTAAAACTCTTGTAACTCCCAGGTGGTAGCACTAGTGGACTCAATATTGAGTTCCTGAAAAAGAAGAACCGGTGATCGATACCAAGACCCTTATTCAATTATATAATGTCCGATCTTGTGCTTCACCATGAAAATCTTATCTCTTTGTGTCCAATTGCCCATGCATTATGCACAACAATTACATTGCTCTTTCCGTCTTTTGCTACCCATACATAACGATCCTACCTAACCCTATTTGAAAAGAATCAGATTTACTTGAAAGTCTAGTGTTTTGATCAATTTAAATATTAATAGTTAATTAATAAATTGATTAGGGAGAGGCCTTTATAAATAATTAATAATCAAATGCAAAGGAAGCCCTCCGCACGGTTAGAATCAATCCATAAAATAAAATGGTAAAGCATAAGCATCTCTATCCAACAAAGAGATTGCATTATTCCTCAATCTCTCCTACCTTTGCCTTATGTGAGAATGATACTTTGAACCCACAACAAATCCTCACCTTCAATCACCAACTCCCCCCCTTATTTTATTGGTCTATAATGAAGCAATCATGTCCTCCCAAATCACTTTTATAGGCTTTAAGAACCCATTATTCCCTAGGGATAAAATCTAAGATGCAACAAACCCTATGTTTACAAAGGCCCTCCTTTTCCTAGTGTTTAACTATTGTAGAGGCACATGGGTGGTGTATCCCCCTTGGATTAACTTAATACCATGCCCTTAATCCGCGAGCTTATTCAATACAAAAATACATAGCTTAGGCAGGTCTCTACTCTAACAACCCATTTTATTCCTTTAAGCACGCGTTTTTCTTTCTTTATTAGGACCACGTATTTTCACTGGTGGCATTACATCAAGACCGCGTCACTCCCCAGTAAATCCCTATCGTCCAAATTGATCCTAATTATTGTTACTAAATGATCAAAAATGGCCAGTCTGATACAGAGGCTACCGTGATAATAAGCTTAATTAGCATGAGGTAGTATGGTGTGCAATTTCTGACCCTACCCTCAAACACAACCCAATTGTCAAGGTCTGGATTGACCCTTCTACTTTTGGGTTGAGTCTTTGTGCATAAATGTGGATTACTCTACTCTTGCTAATCTACTATGTGCTCGACCAGCCATACCACCCTCCCTCTCATTGTTGTTAACCTGCCAGCCAGCCTGAGCAGAAGCTGGTTAGTTTATAGTTCAAATTGAATTTTTAACTTTTGTGTCTGTGCAAGTTGAAATTTTCAACATCAGGCTGAGTTTGAATTGAGACCATGCTTCCCTTCGATCCACCCTAAAAATGACCTGTTATTTTATTATTTGAGTTCCACCCTTTGCTTTAGGGGTGGATTTTGGGTTGACAATTTCAATCTAATTAACAAAATCAACTGGATTTACTTATGATGAAGCCATATCATACAAAAGTCCTACAACCTGGCAGAGCAACCAAATCCACTGTCATATGTTTATTGCAGAAATGAGAACTGATCAAGTAAAGGCTATAGATTATAGAAACCTATATCTATGTAGAAAATATAGATCTAATGAATTGACATCTTTGAGAACACGAGGACAAGAGATTTCCTGCTTTGGACAACCCCACATCGGCCATTGCTCCTGACGCGGCGCGCATGCAGTAGACAATGAAGTACATTGGCCTACCCCCTACCTGTGCGAGTGTCTTGTACTCCACGAGCCCAGACCCACAGGCCACAGGGACTTGCATTCCAACTGAGTGGGGGCCTCTGGGTGCACCTCTGGATGGCCTAACACATTGCCACATTGGTCCCAAGTGCCAACATGTCCTTTCTTCTGTATCTTGCGATGTGCATGAACTATGAAGGTTCCACACAATGAAAACAGTCCCTTATTTTTTCAAGAAGGGGTGATACATTAAACAGCAAAAAATAAATAAAGAGAACAAATCACCAGAAGACAACTACCACATACACAAAATACCAAAATCCAGAACCCAAAAATACCCCAAAACACCTCAAAGCATCCCTGGGCCCCGTAGAACAGATAGTGGCCTGATTCTTTTGACTACTCATTCTATCCTCGTCCATGAAAGGAAGGTGGACAAAGAAAGCCCTTGTAAAGCTTTTCCGGCTTCCTCCTTTCTTGCTAATAAATTTCATGGATGTGTGGTGGAAAGTAGTCTCTTGGAGTGGTGACTGCCGGATGGTCCACCTATTTCTATGGTGAATTCATCAGAGATTTATTTTGCACCAAGTGAGGTAGTATCGTCCAAAACGGAAATGGGTGTTCCACTTCTACAAAAACTGCGCGACACAAACATGTCCATAATAATCTTTTAAAGAGCTCAGTTGACCATGAATTTCTACATATTCAACTCATACTCTTAACTATGCAAACAAAAATGTACTTTACTTCTGACCCATTTGATTCATGTAACTGAATTCCTAAAAACTCTAAAACCCATGTTGCTAAAAGTGATAAAAGTTCAAGAAATAAATGTGGATATTCAAAAATAGCCACCAAATATAATCAATCTCTTCTTTATTGGAAAAGGGAATCAAAGGTGGAGATGGAAAAATGAATCCGAAGCCATCACCTTAGTGGTGGCAAATGGCCAAGTCAGGTTAAAAAACAATTCTTTACTATGGGTGTCTAGGTTGGTGTGGAATCTAACCCGACCTGTTTTAAAATCAGGTTGGCCGGCAATCTTAACCCCCACCAGATGCATACATTGTGCCAATTTAGAGTCCCAATTTTCAAAAACCCTATGCCGATCATCTGAAACAATTTAAAATCATGTTTGCTAGGTTTGTTATGGTAAAAGAGAAAGAAGCTACTAATAAATTAGAAAAAAAAAAAAAAAAAACAGTAGATCCAGTTGACGCTCCTAAATCATAACTTAGTGAGCAAATGATTGTCAAGTTGGTACCTCTTAAAATTAAAAGGGAACGAAGTGCGAGAGAACCCATGTTACTCTTCCTTGTCATAGTCAAATCATGCAGGCCAAAGACTAGCTTCCTTCCTGAGAGTTAAAATTCAAGTGCTGACCCTAAGCAAACCATACCCATGTGCTACGTACATGTCATTGTTTGAATTTTGGACTTGAAATCTTTGTGTTCCAAAAGGATTCCTGACATTTAACTTGGATTTGAATTTCTTACAATTTTTTTTTTACTGTTTCAGTACATAGGGATATACCTATGCTAGGAGTGAGTAAATTGCAATGTGACAAGGATCTCATGCAATGTTGGGTGCTTCCAAAGTCCAATCACATATGAAGTCTTTTATTATTTTTGGCTCCAACCCATGTTGCCAAACACGTCCGTTTCCATTACTATCTTAGAGCGGGCGGTGCACATGATGGATGGCAAGAAGGCTCCCATATGAATGAATCCAAGGTAAAAAAGTTCAAAAGAGAGAGATTTAAAAACAAAAACCTAGAAAGTGCCGGCCCAGGCCCATACTCCTGCTATTTCAATAGAAGTTCACTATTAAATTCAATTTCAAATCCGGAGCTTCCAAAGCCAGCCAGGTAAATTCATCAGTGGGACCCAACCTTTGATATCCGAACATCTTTAAAAATTATTGTCATTTATATATTTGTTGCGCTTGGGAATACTTCCCCTCCTAATTGGACTTGGTCCCATGTATTTTTTATGCTTGACTCAGCTGATTGGTTTTAAATTTGTCCGAGTCCGGATCCCCTGACTGGACTACTTATATGCTTCCAGTGAGTAGAATGTGTGTGGAAATGATTCAAACTGTTAAAATTGAATGCCATCTCTTCCAGTAGCATATCACTTTGATAGGATCTATTTCCGCTCCCACCACAATGGGATTGAACACATGATTGATAATGTAATTAATGCGTGAGATTTATAGAAGTGCCCACACTGGTGATCTGATCCGGAGTGGAAAAGGTATCATTTTAAGCAAATATCATCCATCCCAGCTTCTCATGCAACTGTTTGAGTGTTGCATCATGGGATTTGGGAGGAGTTAGGGTGTGAAATTCAGCCCAACAGGGGCCACCTGATGGAACGCTGATAAAGGATTATTATTGGACTTTGGAAGAGTATAGGATGGGGTGAGGTGGGACCCACATCCCACATCCCTTACCAGTGGTCCACCTAATTGGAAAGTTGCTAAAGCCACTACAAGAACCCACGTGTGACTCATTGATAAGACAGAAATACAAATCAGAGGAATCACAGTCACACACATATGGGGTCCAAAATAGGAAAAGCATATGTGTCCAGAGGTTTATTTCAACTCTCAACTACTACTGAGAGCAGAGAGCAGAGAGCAGAGAGCAGAGAGAGCAGGGCATCTTATTTTTGGTGGTCGGGGGATAACATCACCTTGCCAATCCACTTTACTTGTTGCCTTCACTTCACTTCATCTCTCACTGTCCACCGTCTAATCAGCAAAAAAGAAAAAAAAAATACATTACGTTTGACAGTGCTGTAATTGGAGATTTAGGGACCATTTAATAAGCAGCACAGATACAGATATGCCAATGTGATCGATCCATACCGTCCAATTTTGCCCACTAATCAAATTCAATTTTCAGGTTTGATCCATCATATAATCTGAACAAATCAAAACCATTGAATCTATAGCTTTGACCTCATCCCTTATGCTTTGTAATTGAATCAATTACGCATTTACTCTTTGTGTCATACAAAATAAGATTTCGGTATATGTAATTGATTGATTGCTATCAAATTTATTATGAGCTTGTCAGGCTTGAGGAAATTTTTATGGGAGCCCCTTTCAATTTGAAAACCTTGTACCATACAAAATTCATGAGTCATAACTCATGACAAATGGTTGCCTGATCCCATTTCACAAACACTTGAATCTGGATAAGTTCGGTTTTCATCAAAGGCAGTCAAGGGGATGATACATTGGAGTTATAACTATTTTCAGAAGCTTTCGTACTTAACTCTCTGATTTGAATTCAAAACATATGAAAAGGCATCCATCCTGGAAGAAGAGGAAATAATTGTAAATAAATTCTGGCATCAATTTTGAAATTTAAGGGATGTGTCTATAATGTTGCTATGAATATCATGACTTCTATTCTTCAAATTTGGCTTGTTTGTTATTTCACATGGCAAGGCCTTCTCTGTATAATGAATTTATTGTTATGTTCACATCAGATCCTTTCTTGAGTAAAAAAAGAAGGAAAAATAAAGAACAGAGGGTTATTCTATTTAGTTTAAGTAAGTAGAAAACTTACAATACTTCATTCATCATCTCTTGACCACTTGATGTAACTTTAGTGGAACTTGGCTTTTCTTTTCATTCCAAATTGAACAAATCATAATACGTTGCCCTCTCGGGACCTTTATCCCAAGAATTTCATACATCTCTTGGCACTTGATGTAACTTTAGTGGAACTTGCTTTTGTTTATTCCAAATTGCTGAAAATCATGTGCCTTTCAATGTGTTGACATTACCCTAAATCTCACTCAAAATTGCATGATATAGATCCTTTAATTAATCATGTTTAGAAACCATGACTACATATTTTGCATAAAAAAAATCCCATGGACATATGGTACTCTAATTGAAATGAAAATTGAGACAAGTGATTTAAGCAATTTGAATCAAACAAAGTTGAGCCCCACAATATTTGAATTAGAATAATTTGATATCCCACATTGATGATGGCTCATGGCAGCATGACATTATGTCTCTAGATGCTAAGACTCTATGATAGAATTAGATACATTAAGCTTTCTATTGCTTTTATAAATAAAACTCATGACTGACTCAATTGAAGATAGTTTTTAAATCTAGCCAACTGAAAAAAAAAAAAAAAAGATCCAGTAGATACTATTATCTTTTCAATATAAATTCTTAATATCATGATCTTAGATTAGATAATTAAAAACACTCACCATATTTATTTATTTATTCTGAATGGTTAAATCTAAAAATCATCTTGGATCTAATAGGCAGGTGATGTATCAACTAGAAGTCTACAACATGATACCTATTCTAAAAGCAACATAGATATAAGCTCTAGAGGATGTCCCCCCATTACTCTTAAAAAAACATCAAAAAAAAAAAAAAAGAATTTACACTCTCAAATCTCCCCTCCCCATGGCCTAATCCCTTTTCCAAAGATGAGAAAAATATAATAGAAAAGTAAGGGGATCCAGGTGCAAACCATTCTCTTATAACTGAGGGGCATTCAAGAAGGAACCCAAATCACAAGCAGGCCCCATCACCCTTCTCAACAGCTATAAATCCACTCTTTTGTTTGTTTTCTTTTTTCCCAACCCAAAGCAAAGTAGCAGAAGAAGAGAAAACCCCTCCATTCCATACAACATTACAACCCCAACAGCTCAGTTGTAGTAGCATTTTTCACATTCTTGTTCTCTCTTCCTTCACTGCCACACACTCTCAAAAGAAAAGGTTAGAAAAAGAACACAAAACCACACAAGTCCCAAAACCCCAAAACAGTAGAAAACTTCACCTTCTGAATTCCATCTTTCTTCTACTACTACTACTACCATGGTTGATGTGGACCGCCGGATGGCCGGCCTGAACCCGGCCCATGTTGCAGGACTCCGCCGCCTCTCAGCCCGCGCAGCCACCGCCACCACCGCCGCCGCCTCACTACCCATCCGAGAGGGCCTTCTCTCCTTCTCCTCCATCTCCGAGAAGGTCATCTGCCACCTCCGGAGCTCCGGCATTCCCGTCAACCCCGGCCTCTCCGACGCCGAATTCGCCCGCGTTGAGGCCGAATTCAACTTCGCCTTCCCCCCGGACCTCCGGGCCGTCCTATCCTCCGGTCTCCCCGTCGGCCCCGGCTTCCCCGACTGGCGCTCCCGCCACCGCCACCTACGCTCCTCCCTCGACATCCCCACCGCCGCCATCTGCCTCCAGATCGCCCGCAACTCCTTCTGGCCCAAGTCCTGGGGCCCCCGCCCCTCCGACCCGGAAACCGCCCTCCGCCTCGCCCGCGCCGCCCTCAAGCGGGCACCACTCCTCATCCCCCTCTTCCACCGCTGCTACATCCCCTGCAACCCGTCCCTCGCCGGAAACCCCATCTTCTTCGTCGACGAGAGCCGGATCTTCTGCTGCGGCCTCGACCTCGCCGATTTCTTCGAGCGGGAGTCCCTCTTCAGCTCCTCGTTCGACCTCTGCCGCGTCCTCCGCCGCCAGCGCTCTGCTACATCCGACAAACCCCCCTCCTCCCACGCTTCCCGATCCTCCCGAACCAGCCTCGACTCCGCCACGGTCGGGAAAACCCCCCGCTGGATCGAGTTCTGGAGCGACGCCGCCGGCGATCGGAGGCGCCGGATCTCCTCCTCTCCAGATCGGCTCTTCGACCTGTACCGCCCGATATTCCGCCCGAAACTCCCGAAATGGGTGGAAGGGTACTTGGAGCGGATCGGGTCGGTTTTGAGAGAAGGCGGATGGGATGAGTCGGAGGTGGAGGAGATCTTCCGCGTCTCGGCTTCTGGTTTCGTTGAAGAGGAGGCGGTTTTGGTGGACAGCCAAGCGGTTTTCGATTTACTGCTTTTGAAGGCCGATAAGTTCTCCGATACGCTACGGAGAGCGGGTTGGAGCTCGGAGGAGGTTTCGGAGGCGCTGGGATTCGATTCCAGACCCGATAAGGAGCGGAAGCCCACGAAGAAGCTATCGCCGGAGCTGGTTGAGAAGATTGAGAGGCTGGCGGAGATCGTTTCCCGATCTTGAGAAAAGGTAGTTTTCCGGCGAATGCAAAAACCGGAAACCATAAGTGGGAAGCGGGATTTTTTTTCCTTTTTTTTTTTTAAAAAAAAAAATTTCTCTAATTTTAATTTTTCTTTTTATATAAATTTGGGGAGTCGCGTTTTGTTGTATTTGTTTAGCGGTATAAAGAGAAAAGTGATATTAAAAAGTGGTTATAATAATAATGATTATATTAGTTTATACATTAATCTCTCAAGTTAAATGTTAAATAGTTACTTATTCTCATCTTAAATTTTTATAAGCATTTTAACTGTATTGGTTAGCAACTTCATATTGAAATAATATCAGAACTAATATGGCTCATGTTCATGTCTTCTCTTGTGAGGGTGTGCGCTTAGAATGTAAACCCATTTGATAAGGCTGTTGTATGCTTCGCCTGCCCAAGGGTTTGAGTAATTAGTTTTTTGGGG
The DNA here is from genome assembly GCA_038049695.1 of Cinnamomum chago. Classification (NCBI taxonomy): domain Eukaryota; kingdom Viridiplantae; phylum Streptophyta; class Magnoliopsida; order Laurales; family Lauraceae; genus Cinnamomum; species Cinnamomum chago. Next base: position 62,775,621 of record CP142459.1, on the reverse strand, counting down.
CTTTTTCGCTTATATATTTTGGATGTATTAGTTAGCAATTTTAAATTGTAATATCATAGATGTGTTTTGATGAGGTTGTGGGCGCCTCGCCAGAGACTTTTCCGCGTATGTATTTTGGGTGTACTGGTTACTATTCTTTATTTTAATTTAATGCTTTTTCATTATTTAATACATAGTTTTTGTGTTCTGGACTCTCGAGCATGGATCTTATGGTTTCTCGAGCCCGCACGACTTGGGTTGCCAGTTCAGTTCTATTTGTTTTTTTGAAAAAGAGCCGTTGGGGAGATGCTCTCCTCGACTTTGTTTCTATTTTGGAATCTGTCTTTCTACTACGCTCGAAGCAATTCCATTTCCCCATGCTTTTTTATGGTTTTGTGTCATTGGGGATTTAAAAAACTTAAAATGACTGATTGGGTTGGGAAACCACCCCCTCCTGTAAAGAACCTTATTAGGCCCCCCCACCCCACACTTGGATTTGGGAGGATTTGGAGAGGGAGATTTATTTGGATAGATATTGTCTATTGGCAGTCTTATCAATTAATCACAACCATTTGATTCTCACAGTTTTAATAAGTCCAATGGGTTTATATTTAAATCTTTTTTGTGCTTAAATTTAAAAGCAGATTCTGACTTGATCAGTGTTAATTTGGAGAAATGATTAATCATAGATGGGATTTTTATATCTAGAAAATGGGCATTACTTCAAATAGGAGTTTGGAGAAAATGGCAAGTGCAAGAACGCTCAGGCTTTTCTATGCTACTTAGAGAGAGAGAGTGAGTAGTGGCGGACATAGAATTTTCGTTTAATGAGTACTTATCTTAATAGGTAGTTTGGTTTTTGGAGAAAATCTTGGATTTTAGGGGTGCACCCACAATTTTCATTGAATTTTTTGAAGTACTCCACAGTTTAGAGGGTGCGACCGCACTCACACCCACGTCATTGTGCTTAGGTCCGCCTTTGAAAGTGAGAACGTGGATAGAGAGATGCGAGATTGATGGATATGAGAGGAGGGGAATGCTGAAACCTCAGGTGTAGAAATGGCACGGTGAGTCTTAAGAAGAGAGGAGAGGAGAGAAATTGATAAATGAATAAAAGGGAGGAAAATTGCTATTTTAATACAGATTATGCACACCGTCCAGGTCCAGGTATGTGGATTGGAACCATTAATGGTTCTGATTCTGGACGTGTTTTAACTTCTACATCCAAAGTTATGATCTGAAACCATACCCTTTTATCAATTGGGACCACAATCAAGGTTGGAGGATGGGGACTCATGACATCCCCAGTTGTTGGAATTCAGAGATTACAAAAGGATACTGGTGACTATAAAATTTTCAAGGGGACAACTGAAGTACCAATGTAAGAAATTCCTAAAATCACAAATTCTCATCTGGAACTCCTCTATAGAAATAAGCCCTACCTACCTAAAATGTTGTTCCCAACCAATCACAACCAATCACCAAAATTCTCAAGCACATTCCTGCACTTACAAAGCTAAAATTATGAAGATTTTAAAGGTCTCTCAAAGCTGATTTCCCAACAGATTAGTTCTCAAAATCAAACCACCAATTGCAAATGCTCTTCAGACTGATCTTGCACCAGTCCCAGAAACTCTCGAAACCTCCAGTACTACTAGTCAAAATCCCCGACATCTATGATACTCACTAGAAATATCTAAAAGAAACGGCCATAAAGTAGTCCTTGTGGAGACATTGTCTTTTGTATATAAAGAAGAGAGGTAGAATTTTAGCTTCAAGTAACAAAAGCCAACAACACAGGCTCCTTATTCGATCTACAGTTCTTACTCCCCACATCATTTCTTTTTATTTGTGTGGGCTTCCTTTTTTTTTTATGCGTTTGCGGGATCTCTCTTGTACCAACTCTGGTGCCTGGGTTAAAAAGATAATAATAACAAAAGCCAAAGCAAAATCACCCGTTGATTCTATGCATTTGAGGAGGGGCCATCACATCACTTTGGTAGTGATGGAAATGGAATTCACTGTAGAAGAGTATTTACCAAAGTGACATGACTGCTCGAGGATCCGATCAAAGACACTTTCTATTTTAAGCCATTTTTTTCCGTTGCTTTGTTACTTTTCATTTTTCGGTGCATTGCTTTGTTGCTTTATTATCAACGTTTCATTCTCCAAAGGGCATAGGGCACCAACTAATGATTAGAATAACGTATTAAAAATCCTCGAAACTTCCAAAGGATCCAATCTAATATGACCTATGGTTGGACAGGCCCCACTATCCTGCAATTATAACTCACATTGATTCCCAATGTACCCAACAGGAACAGGGAAATGTTGGTGGGATACCAACCATTGATCATACATATGATGATCAAAGGAACCAATATTATGTCCTTTTTGACCGTCTTTTTTTTTCACAAATCATTATATAGAATTTAAGCATGGTTTTATATGGACAAGAGTAAGGTTCTTATCACTGAGAATAATCATGTAAGCTCTTTTTTATTTTATTTTATTATTTTTTTTCATGTATCCCAACCGAGGGCCAGGGGCCCAAGAAAGAGCCAGCACACACCAAGGAAGACAACCCACTCAAATGAAAAATGAGCCCGCACATGTAGGAAGAAAACTCAAACAAAGTGGGAAAGGAGCCCACATAAGCGGAAAAATGTGAAGTACGTACCCAAAATTCAAACTTTATACAGCTAGGTGACAACATCAATGGGACACATTCAGATCCTTCGTCATGATATTATACTAGTGCAAATGTCTCTCATTGTGCAAGACAACTGGTGAGGTCCACCTATGATCAATTCAATCGTGTCAGACACTACCACCCCCATTGACTGCCACGGATCCTTTCAGTTCAAATAAAAACAGATAAACCGAAAACCATTAAATTTGAGGGCCAAAGATCAAGGGGTAAGGATGATCAAACTTGCTTGAAGTTTTGCACATCAGTGGGTCACATTCAAATCCTTTGATCCCCTAATCCCCCGTGATTTGTGTGGCCCCATGGGCTAGTCCGTAATGATATTCTTTGCTTGAAAATTGAAACAAAGAATTCTTGCTAATAAGGATTTTCAATAGCACGTTAGTTGGTTGTCTCCCAACATTTAGAACTCCCTACCCATTTGGGTAATTCACTTGTAAAATAAGTTCAAGTGAAATGTTATTAGACAAGAAAAGAAGATTAGCCCTATCCCCTTCTTAGGGGAATTTTAGTAATAGGAAAGCTTTACAGCCTTGGAGCCCACTATGCTACGATAACATATTTCACATATGTTAATTCTACATATATATATATATATATAGTGCACCTCCTAATAGGGCCTATCTGATCACCAATACGAGTGGACCACACCCCTCCTTCGATTTGAGTGGATTGGATCATTGAATTGATTGTCACTTTATTTTTATATAAAATTATTAAATTTGTGGGTCATGGATCAAAGAGTTAAGATGATGTGAATGAGTTGAAGTTTTATATGGAGAACACCAATTTCAATCCCACCCAAGCACGCTTAACTCCGGAGTTGTTATGGGATCCGGAACTATACGGTTTTAAAATGCGTTATGTTGAGTTAAGATGATGTTTGACTTATAAGCTCACGATCAAAACTTAAATTTTTTTTGATATGGGGCTTTGACAAAGTCTCACGATGCCATCGAAGCACTCCACCCTAATCCCTACCGATCTCCCTTTCTTGGCTCGCACGATTACTTGACCGGTTAACCTGGTCTTGCCTATGCAGATTGGGGTCTCACATTAGGGATGTCTATTTTCATCTCTCTTCTACATAAGACAAATGGTCCCTTGATAGGGTTTATATATAATTAGTAATGTCAAAAATATTATCACATGTTTCACACAGGTAAATCCAACCATTGGACACAAATTGAAGCCTATAAAAGGCATGTTTGTGTAAGGGGTTTTCAGTGGAAATGGAAGTATTTCTACTGTGGATTTTCCTTTTTGAGCATTTGGTGCAGCAAGCTTCTCCGCAGGAAATTCCTATTTTTTGTGGGACTTTTCTACGGTAGATAGGAAACACATGTCCAACCATCCCCACTGAGACTTGTTTCTGTGAAGTCAGGACACACCCTTACTTCTTCCTTGACATTACACAAATAAGTCCTAGCTATTAATATGGAGGTGGAAATATGACGTTCCAAAATTAAAAAGGAGTATATACCAATTAATGGTGATCATCATTTTTATCGTATCATGTAAATAGAAAGTAACTTGGAGGGCAAAGATAAACTCATCATTCCTGCTAACAAGAAGATATTATAGAGAAGGAAGGGTCTTAATTCTTCTTGTACTTACTATCAAGCGACATGCTTCGCAATGCAACAAGACTGGTTTGGTAGGGCTGGGCCCTTTTTTTCTTTTCACACAAGGATGCAATACTGAGTAGAAGAAAGGAAGTTCATACAGAGAATACAGAGGCAAACTGAACAACTACGTACCAACTAAAAGAAAATAGAGATGGGCCCTAATGTGCAGGACCGACTTGAGGTAGAAGCATCTCTTGCTTTCACACTGCTTTGAACAGACCTATGGGATTTCCCTAGAAGTGTGAAAGGGTGACCATTCGACTCCCTAAAAACTGGAAACTATAAAAGGTCCATGCTGTAGAGATGGCATTCGATGGTTTCTTCTTTCTGGTCTCGTAAAAGTGGCTCAGTTCAGTAACCCAAACCAAAAGTGGCAAGTGCCCATCTCCAGGGGCGGAGCCAGGATTTCATCTTGGGCGGGGGGGGCAAAACTTGAATAAAATTTTATTTCACCAATTATTATAACTATCATATTTTAAAGTTTCCTTTTTGACATAGTCATAAGTTCAACCATGATTTTGTTCCTTGAAAATGCTGGACATAGAGAAGACGGCGTGCAAAATTTTAACTACTGAAGATGAGAGATTAATGGAAAAAAAGAGGAGACGAACAAAACAAAGAAGGAAGAGCTGAAGAGGGTTAGGGCTTAAGACTGGAGTCTGGAGAGGTTTTCGAAAGTTAAAAGGGTTGGGAGTGGGGGCCGGGGTGGGGTGGGGTTTAACTTAGAAAAAAAATCCAAAAACCTTTGGGGGGGGGGGGGGGGGCATTTTGGTGTTTTAAAAGACTTTTTCAAAAAAAAAAAAAAGAATTTTTCAAAGGCCTGGCCCCCCCGGGCCTCAACACAGTTCCGCCACTGCCCATCTCACCTCTCTGGTACTGTTATATTCAACACACATGCATGTGGGAAAATTTTCTCCTATGGGCGGACTACATGCACAGTCGACCTCTATGCAGCTCACTTAGTCTACTTTTGATGAGCACAACTCTTTTTACCCTCTCATCTCCCCTGATCTAGTGTTAGGCTCCGTCCCAAGTTAATCAAGATTAACTCTGGTTAATTGAGATTAAAGGCTAACTAATCATGTTTAATTGACCTAATGATGAATTATGACCAAATGGAACTGATGGAACTTAGACAAGGACACTTAGGACTTATTCGGCAATATGAATCTTTACGTATTTTGTCAAATACGGAAACTCTTTATACCAACATGCGTATCTTGACGATTACGAAGAATTTCGTAAATGACTTGAAGTTATTCGACGACTATCGGATCAAATGACCCTTCATTTGACTCGAATCGTAAATTAGAGAGGTTAATGGACTTAATTGCAAATTAGGACCTTATATAACCTAAATGAGCTTCAATGAGCTCATTCATCTTATTTGAAACCCTAGACACCATTTTCTTCCCCTATTTTCTACTGTTTCTTCCATTTCTTCTTCATCAAGTGTGAGTTGAAGTGATCCAAGTTGAGAAACTCCATCTTCTTCACCATCTTCTTGAAGTTTCTTGGAAATAAAGCTTCAAGTTGAAGAATTCTACCTCAAATCCAAGCTAAGCAAGAGGTTTTGTGCCTTAATCTTCAAACAAAGGCAAGTATACATGTGTTTATGCTTGTTAAGGTATCTTCATTGGTTTTTATGAGAATAAATGATGAATCAGATGTTAAGGTATTGTAGGGGTTTGAAACCATAATTAGGTTATGCACCTAATGAAATAGATTAGGGTAAGTATGATCATCGCGACCCGGGTTTAGCCCTAATGACTCTGATCTCAGGCTCGGATCGTGACATCTAGCAACCCTGATCTAGCACCATGTCTTATTTTATGATCATTAAATCTTAAATCACTGTTGGATTGAATCTAAAAGATATCTATTGTTGAAGGCCATTAAACTTTAAAGTTGTTAAACCAAAGGCTGGATAACTTGATGGGGTTGATCTTTTTCTTGATTCCACCTATCTTCGCATCCAATGGTGGATAAAGGTTCATTGAGAGTGCAATTGGGCCATCAGATCATCTAGCTCTTGATGCCACTATTTATCAATGGTCTTTAAGCCATAGTTTCTTTGAGATTCAATATCAAGGTGAATAAAGGTTTGTTGAGAGTGCAATTGGGCCTACTGCCAAATCATGTGATATGAGAGTTTGAAAGGGCCTGCAGTAACCAACGACGGGCAAAGTGGTCCCTATAGAGCTGGAATGGATATGTTGTTGCTTGTAGGAGAAAAGAGTATATAATTAAATTAGTTAAATAGACTATCAAATATGAAATTGACTCAAGCTATTTAGACCCTTGGACCTACATTTATTTTTAATATGGGAACATAATCCTTGTATAAGGATTCTTGTGGGGATAAATGCAAGGATCCAATTCTAGGTCCGAATGTTCCGAATCCCCTATATGGGTTCCTGATTTAGATTCTGATTTCTTCCGTATCCAACAAATTGGTTCACATCCGCTTTATCTTTTTAAAATCAAAGACTTTAGATCGAGTATTCATTTGCAGCCCTAGCTAATAGGTGGAGTTGTACATACAACTTTATTTTGGTTGCATTCAGACCATCCATCAGGTTAAGGCCGGGGTTGCCACCCATCTTGGCAATTCTTCCATCCATAGCCCACCAAAGGTTGGGCCTCATTGGTCGTTAGGAACATTTGGGAAAATACAATTCCAGCTCTTCATTTTTTTTATTGTTTAAAGAATAGTACTTTACCCAAGTGGTAAGGAGCGTCAGTTCTTACCTAATTATCCATGGTTCGAACCCAGGGTACGTCACCTCTTTCGTTTGTGCGGGCTTCCTTCCCACTTATGCGGACTTTCTTTCCACTTAAATGTGCTGCTTTACCGTGTATTTATAGCCGCGCCGTATGATTGGACGTATTTCTCCTCCCATTCTGGATGTTTGGTGTCAAAGAATAGTGATCCGAAGCCCCACGGCAAATGATAGCATACAAATTTTATAGTATACGTTTGGTGTTACTTTTTTCTTCAAGCTTTTATTTTTCTGATGTGAAAGTAGTTTCTTAAATCTTTTCGTAAAGCAATTTAGAACAAAGAGAAAAACAATGAGGACTACTTTCAGAGGCCTCCACGAGTAATCTTAGAAATGCATCTCATCAAGAAAAATATTTCTCCGCACCAAGAAGAAGAAACTTCTTTGTGGAAAATAAAGTCATTGAATTTCATTAGTTTGTAAAAAAGAAAATCACAATGGAAGTAGAATAGTAGATAAGATTACCAGAGAAATTGTCACACTAGAACATGCTAAAGTGCAAAGGGCAAAGGGTCATTAATAAACATCTGAGATGAATATCAATTTCCCATCTTTATGATAAATCATTTCTTATCTTTTCACCTACCACAGTAATTCTTATCACATGTGAAATTCTTGATGGTTTTAATATTACCCATGCTACTTAACCTTTTACATGAATACTGTGGTTGAATGATGCTATGCTTGAAGAATCTCTAGCAAGTAACAAGGGATCGGTGAATTTATCCTTCAAAAAGCAGAATGGTTGAATGTAAGAAGACGATCAAAGTGCGCATTTAATGTTACTTTATGAATTATAGGTTACATGGCCCTCAGTTGATGTTCACATGGGAGTATGTTTATCCACATGGATCATCTTAATGTACTTGTCACATCTTTTTTCACATCGGAGTTTCAACTCATTTTTTATTCAAATTATAATAACACACATCATTAAGTGAATCATTGCACACACAAAAAATAATATAGAAAATTGAAGAAATTGACAATTCACATTCTTCAATCCTTCAAACTTTAGTTTAGGATGGGACACCATGGTGTAATTGTGCATGAATTTTTGCAGCAGCTGATGCTTTTTATTTGAAAAGATTTTAAAGGTAGCGATTAGACCGCTGATGACTTATGAAGCAAGATGTTAGACAAAAAAAAAAAGCGTACATGTAAGATATAGATGTGTTAGAGGTGAAAATGTTAAAAATTAATATATTGCACAACTAATAACTATAGAAGTATAAATGAGAGAATTCATGAGAATTTAAGGGGATAAATGCTCTTCTTATAAAAATAATTATTACACTACTATAAGAGTAAGTTGAATCCATATCTAATACTAACGATCTAAATATATGGGTCCCTCCCTATACTCACAATAGATATGAGCATTTTCCATTTAAGAGTAGAGTCAATAGATGATAAATTAAGACAAATACTTATTTAAAATGATTTTGATATATCTAATGGACGGGTAAAGAATATGTTTTATATTAGTGTTGATGAGCCGAAATTTTGAAAAACCCCTTATTATTCTTGGAAAGTTTAGAACAAATGCTTGGTGAATGTATTATTCAAAGTTCATATGCCAACAAATTAAAACTGCACCATCATTAGCTGATCCAAATAAAAATCCTAAAAAATCTAGCCTTCCAACCTCTCTACAAAGCTAAAATCCTTTCGCTTTCTAGATAATGGAGTTGCAGTTGCACATCATTGACTGTATAGGTCACCAGGTAAGGGGCATATGTGCATAGCGCTGTGTGCTCCTAGCTAGTTAGAGAGTGTTGATAAAAAAGAGAGGCAAGGGGCATATGCACTTGAAAATTGAAATTCGCACATAGGAAAATTTGTACGCCACAATCCAACAAGAAACCCTCACTATCTAGAAAATGAAAACTTGTCCATTGCCCATCGACCAGAGCAGCCCAAGCCAGCTACCACAGTACCACCTGTAACACCAAATGTTCTATCAGTTTCAACCCATGCCGCAGTTAGGCCGTACAGAGTCTTAATCAGTTGGTTAGAGGCATTTTTCTTCCTCTACTTCCAGTTAAAGCTTTAAATCACCCCAACTAAAAAAGTGAGCCAGGTTGCGTAGGACTGATGTTTCAGCTCTAGGTGATAGTATACCTTCTCCAATCCCCAGGCAACTCCCCACCACCCCTAAACCTTTCACTTTCCATCTCTTCAAAGTCCCAATCAGAAGCAAACAAAACTCAAAAAACTGGGACAGGAATGGGAGCGCACACTTTTCCTGTGCTACCCCGTACTTTGCTTTAGAGAAATGCAAAGATTTTTCCATGACATGACCCCACACACCCAAAGCTACCTAGAGCAACAGATACTAACTTCGAGAACTGTATGTGCACTGGTGCTTTTTCATCATGGTTTTTGGCGCTCCCTCCTCTCACTATTAGCATCCTAAGCTAGTCTTAGTCTTATTGAAATCACCTTTTCTCACAATCAATTAAATATTAGAGCAGGGACGCATGTTTTCAAATCAATCTAGACCGTTCAAGTGGAATATATTGATGAGTAGTAGAGAAATGGCCGATCAACTGTCCATTATCTGATGGCCCACGAATCTTAACGGTCCAAAATACACGGTTTAAGATGGTTGAAACCAATTGCTACAATAAGGACAGGACCCACTGACAGAGCAATTGAACTGTACGAGGTGTTCGGATACTGTGCTTTTGAGAGGTGGGGGTGCAATCTGGATCAGTAACATTGCAGGCTCGACAGTCAACATGAAGGAGTAGAAGAGGATAGTCTGCGGGCCATTTTAATCAGTCGTCCCTTCCGGTAGCCAGCTTCACTGTGTTTTGTTCAGAACTGTATTTATATGCCCCCATTTCTAAAAAATAGTTCACATCAAAAACACTTTAATTTAAATTTCTCACCATAATTTTCAACAAAAAGTTTAAAAAACAACTCGTTTCTCTACTAAAAGACAAAAAAACTTAACTTCCCAATACAAAATGTCAACAAGATACAATTATAAATAACTAAAAATAAAATACCATCATAACTCATTTATATTTTATTCATTATTCAAAATAATCTTTACTTCAATCAATTCCATTAATAAAGCCTCCAAACAAGAGGCATATTTGGGCAGTTTATGTAGGAAATGGGGTTTATTGATTTTTCCACTTTCCATGGAAAATCAAGTTTGGCTCCATTGAAAACTAATTTTTGTAGAATTAAAAATTAAATTATTTCAATTTTTTGCCTTTTTGCATCAGAAAGTGGTCTACTAGATGTATAATTTTTAGTAGTATTTTCACTTGCCATACCTTTTTCATTCTAACAGACCTATAAATCTACCCTTAGTTCGATCGCGCATATGGAGAAAGAGAGAATTTTAATTTTTTCTAACCCCAATAAGAGAGGAGGGAGTCAAAGAAGCTTACAAAAGTGCAAAAAACAGAAGCGTACACAAATGGAAAAAAGAAGGAATCCACAAAGTGGGAAGAGATGCCCGTAGAAGTGGGATCAGTTAGTGGTGGAGACAAAATTACAGTGGTGGGGAGGACCACCAAACCAGCGCTAAAACGACAAGAATTAGGCGACTTATGCGTAAGGTCGTTTTAGTCATTTTAAGGACAATGCTGCGGCGCCCACGTGGTGTCGCCAGATGCTTTGTGCAACCGTACATGATATTTGGGGACAGGTGGCATCTTCAAGTATTTTTGAATCGTTCGTTTGTTCGTTGGGATTAGAAGTAGAAACGAAAAGAAAAGGAAAGCGAAGTAGGAATACAGAGATACAGATACAGATACCGATACCATTGTAATTGTAATCGCGGGCGCACAAACTTTTATTAATCGCGACGTCCGACATAAGCGCACGCTTTCACAGTGGTCGGAGTTACACACTAATGTTATCATCATTTGATGGATCGAGTCCAGGTCCTTTGCAGCCTTTGATGATGGGGGCAGGGCTTATGCATTTTATTTTGGTTAATTTTTTTTAATTAAAGTAGGTCCTTGATTATTCATTCAATAAAAATAAAAGAAGATTAATTAGATTAGCATTTCGCGCATTAAACATTTGAATAATTTGCAAAAATAATATTGGCCAATTTTTCGGTAGATAACAATAGATGCAGGGTAGCATGTGGGCCCCATCTAAACAGTGATTTGAATCGATTGTCGAAACCCTTCATCCTATTTACCTAGAATCCATTTGGTTTGCACCCATTCAAAAGGACTGGAACATTCGATAGAAGGTCATTTTCTTTTTAATTTTATATATAGAGTTGTTAAAATTATGGACCATTGATCAAAGGGCTAAAGGCATTGAATTGACCCTAAATTTAATAACTAAGTTGTACCCGTTAAGAGATCTTGCCATTCCCTTGGTCTCATTGTCAGTAGGGCCCCCAAGGTGGGTCCCATCTAGCTAGCTACCTTGCATGGAAACTTCATGCAAGGTAGATGTACCAAAACAAGGCCAAATCTTATAAAACCTTGCTTTTTTATCACAAAGTTTAGAAATTTTTTATAACCCCCACCTCCTAGTTCCGCACCTACATCCAGCTGTGGCTTAATTAAGCCCAAATATTGCTAACCATAACAAGCCCATGTGTTGGTCCAATGGTTTTAAAGGTGAAAGTCATTGTCTACCTAATTTGGTTTCATTTACTTCATGCTTGACAAGGAATTAAGTCCTCATAAGACCAACTGTGCTGGTAATAAACCACATGTTTACTATAACTAGGAGTTGTTACAAAAAGAATATATATATATATATCAAATAGATTAGAAATGAGTTAGATCTAGGATGGGATGAGCTTTAACTAGAAGCTCCAAAGTAGTCCTTGCAATATTTCCAAAACGTTGAGATTTCAGTGTTGAGGCACTTCTAGTTTAAATAGAGAAATCAGGGATTGATCTCTGTTCCGTACTTTAAGAGTAATGCTCCATTAACACAGTCTATTCTAGCAAAAAAAGAAAGTAGTCCCTATATTAAATAGATTGAACTTCTGAGCTGAACCTAGCCAGTCCTTTCAATCCCAGGCCAAAATAGAATAGGCTTAACAGATTAAGGGGGGGAATACATCTCATTGCTACCTATATTTGATAAGGGTTAAAGTTTTATCCATGGTTCTGAAAGTAAGTGAGAATACATGCACACTACATATGCAAAATAGTTGATAAGGTGGCATGTTTTATATTTCTCCTTTCTCTTTTAATTATGCTGTAGTAGTATCTTTTTAGGAAATGTTCAACTATGAGTAGACTGCATGTAACTTATATGCAGTATATACATGTTTTCCAACGAGATGAGGGCAAATTGAAAGGCCTCCTCATAGCTAGGAAGGATTAAAAAATCAGCTCCATCAAATTCTTTTAGCCCTTAATTTAATAGCCAGAAAGTTTAATAGTATCTTAATTGTAGATTTTCTTGAAATTCAATCCAACAATGAGTGAGGGTTTAGCGAGCATAAGATTGGACTTGACGTTAGATCTTGAAACAAAAAGATAATCAAAGGGGTTGCATTGAAAAAGATGAGACCGAGTGGGTTCCACGATGTTAGACTGCACTTGCAGATGCTTATAGAGGAACATTTTCCTTATCCTTCTAACTAATTAAACTATTATTTTTAAAGTGTGTATTTTTATTTATTTTTACTTTATCATTACATATGTGCTTCAAGCATAATAGTATGCTGAACTTAGTAAAAGAAAAGGGGAGAATCTTAAACCTAGTAATGTATTTTATTATTTTTAATTATTGAATAAGTTAACTTAAATAATTAGTACTAGCATATTCTCATTGATAACTCAAAATTTTAATCTTCGATTTTTAAAAAAAAAATCTTGAACTATTTTATTTTATCTTCTTTTTAAATAGTTTTATTAACTTTCAACAAATAAAAATCGGCCAACTTCTTAATTTTAATTTCTTGAGATTTAAATTACATATTTAGCTGTAGTATATCTTTAATATTGATTTCTCAAATTACAATATCATGTTTGTATACTTTATCATGATGATTTTAAAATCTAATCAAATATCACTTTTATAATCTTTTGAGACAAACTAATTAAATGTGAGAAATATGAAACAATCCAGTGGTACGGGTGTCTCAGAAATAGTAGGTTCTCATAGAGTTGTGCCATAGATTAATCTAGCAAAAAAATAAAAATAAAAATAAAATATGATGCAGCTCTCTAATGCTCCAATTTGACTCCATCCAGCTTGCCAAGTCAAACTCAAGCAAAAGTAGGCAAGCCCACAACCACCAACTTTGCTGTTGGGGCATCAGCATATGAAATCCTTTATTAGTCTCCAAGTTGACACCAGCCAACTCGATTTATTTGATGGCCCCACACCCACATAATGCAAAGATGAATCCCACACCCTTCTTACTAAATCTTATCCCTTCTCTCCATCATAACAGATAGATGCTGATGCTTTTCCCCTCATAAAAATGATCTTGGGCGTTTGTGAAATGATTTTCAATGTAAACATGTGAGCCATTGTTGTACGAGGGGTGCTATGTGGCCCGAATATGGTGACTGAACCATGGCCCGGTTCCCATGAGGGCCACAGGATCCCAAGAGCCCCTTTTGTACAACAAGAAGGCCACATACAGCAGCGAGCCAACCGAAACTATTAATGAGTTACACATGCGATTTAAGACATAATTTATTACAAGCTCTGAACTTGAACTGCTAAACTGTTTATAGTTCTCAAAGTATCAAATAACAGATCTGTTACATTAAATACAGCAATAATAAGAAGATTTAACAGGAAAAGGAACCTTCTGTGATTATGTAGGATGGGAACATGGCACCTGTTACAAGTCAAATGAAGCCATCAACGGTCATTGAAACGACCGTTGCAATGTAATTTTATATGATATATGTGATATGAAAGGAATCACAATGAAGTCACCTCACCTCTCACCTCTCACCTCTCACCTCTCACCTCTCACCTCACCTCACCTGTGCTGCCACCGCCTAAAGGGGGAAGATTTCACGTTCCCATCTGCACACACATGAAAGAGCTGAACCTGTCATGTGGCAGATTAAACGCCTCGACATGACATGTGAGGTCCCATGCACCGATCAAACCATTCATCTTCATTTTACAGTGTTGTCAGATTAGTTGACACTGCACCCAACAAAGTCAAAAAGTATTTTAAACACTCGGATCAGGAGATGCTGTTGCCTTCCACAGATTGCACTGTGTCCGGATAAGATCTGGTGAGAGAAGCTGTTTTCTGTATTTATTCCTGTGTGAGGGTGGAATAGTTTGTCCAGATATATATACTAATTATAATACCCATTGGGGCATTTGCTTGGAAGATTTTTTTTTTTTTTTTTTTTTGTTTACTAAGATTCTAAATTTGTATGAGCCCAATGTATGTATGGAATTCTTTGTGTTGATTGACTTTGTAAGAATCCAAAATTTGTGACTTAGGTGGCTGTCACTTTAGCTCAATTGGATTCTCAAATTTCAGGCTTTCTAAAATATTGGAGGACAGTTGAATTTTATGAATCTAGCTAGCTGGGGAGAAAGCACTAGTTAAATTCAGATATCCTCCCACAAGAACTCTCAAAGACCCCCTACAAATAAATAGGCTGCTCAAAAGAAAAATTGAAGCAGGCATGGGTTTAAGCTACAATAGAAGAATGAATAGCTCTACATCTAGGTTTTAATGTTTTAATTAAATATGGTTGTGGATATGGATCTTGTAACCTCGACTAGAGTTGGTCTGGTACATGTCCTCACTATCAATTCAGGTCCAAAGTCTGTGTACATTGCTGACATGAACCTTATTTATTTATTTCTTACTTTTTTTAAGTACATACTCATGAACCCCACACACAACCTAAGCTCAACACCTTGTCCAATGGACTAGGGATCAATTTCTATCCTATCTGTGGGAGAAGCACTGCAACTCAACTCATGGGACCTATATACATTGTTTTGGGGGTAATGACCCTCTCCCATCTTGTCCGCTACCAAAACACACCATAAGTAATGGATTCGCTCTTAACACCCACATGAAAATCACAAGCTCACTCCCAAAGTTCACATGAAAATCTTGGATTTTACCAAAAACCCAGCTATCTATTTGGGTCTATCCTTCAAATAAAAATCCAGGTCTTGTTACTAGGTCACCAGTAGATCCGCAAATATCATATCTTCGTGATCATCATCAAAATCTTGACCCAACTATATTGGGTTCATTAAGTAACGTATAATGGGCAAAAATGCTGATACCATATTCATTTGTTGCTTCCAATAAAAATACATTATTAAATCATACATTTAAAAAAAAATTATAATACAATCTTGTTTTGAAAGGCTGCATATGCCCATTTTCGATGTGTACTTGGAAGTGTCCCTTCATTTATGTTAAGGTGCTACATGTGGCTCACATGTGACCCATATAAACAAAACCGTTCAAGATGGGCCTTATAGGTGGGCCATAACCCACAACTATTCAACTTAAAAAGAAGGAAAAGAGGGCCCACTTTGTGTAATGTAAGTGGTCCTGCCTGGCCTTTCTTGTCTAGAAGATGGACGGCTGATTCCTAACCCAGTGGAAATGGGGACTTGGCGTCCCATCGCTTTTGTGTCTGCAAGTGGAGAGACAAATGAAGACATTGACCTCACAAGGTCCGAGTGTCCCTTTCTGCTTTGGAAGGAGTGGGTGTTTCTCTTTCTTTCTCCTTTTCTCTCACTCTCTCAACTTTTATGGGGTTGAACGTTGGCTACCCTGTCTCCATGCTACAATATCTCTTGTCATCATATGAAAGTCACGCTGATGTAACCCTTAGTCCCCTACCCAATCCAAATTAGCAGGGGGTAATAGTCTTTTTTCCCTCATATTTTGGAAAGTCTCTCTCCCAAATCTCCCACCGTGTTTCCAATCTACCATCCCGTTCATCATGAACTCGTAAAAATGATAAAATGGTCATATTTTAGTAAAAAATATATAGCGGAAAAGACAAAAAATTGCTTTTATGAGTACATATTACACCATTTATAACGATTAATCTATATGGTTATATTCCGCTAAGAAGTACTTCTTACTACCAATGTGAGAGTTACTTTCTTTACCACTACATAAGACCCTAATGATTAATTTAACCCCTTTACACACGGATATCCCCCCATGAATTAACATGAATCCTAATTTGATAATAATTTGAGTTTTACTCGATATTAGATTAAATTTCATGAAAAAGTTAGACAAAAATTAAAGGTTTAAATGCGTTTGTTTGATGATCTAATTGAGATGATTTTTTTCCTTAAATCATATTCATAATGAAACTAACCAGCACATTATCCTACCATGATTGACAAGCTCACACATTCTACTAGAGGTGCCTCTTTGCATAACAAAACCCTTGATTTTTATATATTAGTTTATCCTGTAATATTGTGAATACACTTAAACATCATCGGTGCTCATCTTTGTTTAGGTTATTCTCTATTCAAAAATCTTTATCTCTCCAATTTTGTTGTATGAAAATGAGGTCTCTTCTCTTTAATTTTGTTGCCCCTGATAGATTCTTTCTATTTAAAACCTAATAATAAATAAGATTTTCTTATTTTCCCTGCATTATTCAAGATATTATGTTCTACCTTTTCCCTCATCAAATGTTGTTCTTTGACACACGCACACATATACATACATACATATATATAACCAATTCAAAATCAATTACGGTTAATGGTAAAATGAAAAGTATATATCTAGGGTAATTTGCCTTATACCTGAAGTTTAAAAGCTCATCATGACCATCAAAGCCTTATCCTGATTATATTATATTGGGTAGATGAATTTTGCTTCACCATTCATGAGCAACTGCCAATACAAGAATTAGATCCCACATCATGTCTTTTAGCCAACGACACACCCATCCAAGATAATGGGTAAATTATAGTTAGCAGTAGATGCTACCATTGTCACAATTCTTGCTTTTGAGAAAAAATAGTAAAATATCTGAGCATTTCCAAGTTTTTCAATCAAAACTGTCCCTTTTCTCAAAAAAAAAAAAATCTATGGAAAATGAATTACTTTAAATAATATAAAATACTAGAATTAAAATATAGGTTACTGTACAAAATTGATTATTATAGTATAAATCCTGACTTTATCATGATCTACACTTAATTTTATTGTGGCATAGTACTTTGTAACATTTTAAAATACAGTAGTATTATTGAGAAATTAACATTTTATGATAATATAGTAATATTTAAAAAAAAAATCACCGATATTTGTGAGTCAGTGGGGGGTGAGGTGGGGCACTAAATGTCTGGAAAACCTCTCTTTTGTTAAATCAGAGATTGGTTCTTTGTCTTGGCATTGCCCGACACTGGCATTTGGGTTGGATTTATTGTGTTCTAAATCGAATCCTCCATCTCCTATTCCTCCTGATCGTGACCACGTATTGTCTATTTGAATAGATTCATGTGTCGCGAATGTTTAATTCGTTGTAGTTGTCTTAGCTTTTGTTTGGTTTAATAAAAAATTTGTCTTGAGTTTCTTCACTTAATGATTAAGTAAATGGGTATGAGGTCAAATGGCTGAAAAAAATCAAAGCAACATGGACAGATTTGTTTGTGCAATGCTGTGGAAGAGGAAATGCAAAATTCATCTTCCGCATAAATGAATTTGGGGGGGTGGGGGGAAGGACTCTGCTTTCAATCACGTGAATAAGTTCAGAATTGAGTTGGCAGGTTGAATAGAAAGAATAGGCTAAATTTTATGCCGACCCATTTATTAATTGGGTCAGAAATAATAACCCTCACCCAATCAGAGACTAAAAAGGTCAACCAAACCCTGATTATCTGGTCTAAAGTTAGGATGGAATTAGTGAGATGGCTCACGAATTGCCACCCTAAACAACTAAAACTCAATTGTCCTGTAGTAAATTTGCATGTAAATCTTATTACCGAAAACAACTTTCCCTCCGATCCGAGGCAACTCAGAATATCCAATTGCATTAGCTCTGTTTTACCTGTAAACTGAGTTGGAATCATCATCATCTAAGTGCAAACCAAATTAGCTACACATTCTCCTGAGATCCAAACAGGCCAATGTCAAGGTCCAAAAGTGGGTGGAAACCTTCCACATCTTGCTCCTTCTCGTCTCTTGTTACACTTCAAACTTACTTTGAACTAACTTTAGTTTTGGAACACAGACTGAAGTCGGTATCCCTTCATCTGCACCATCCAGTTCGGTTGCAGACACAAGTCCCTAAGTTTGCATTCACTTGTGTATCTAGTTTTCCATTCGCCCTGTCATGTTTCACTTTCACCATGACAAAAGCAAAAGTGTCCACAGTTCCCAAGTAACACATACCTGCGTATAAGGTAAATCAAGTTCCAGATATCCTAATGGGTCCAGCAGAATGTGGTTCCACTATTAACACTTTGGCATTTGGTTGATAGTTCTCAACCGCTGGGCATGGCAACCCGACTCCCCCTTTCAGAGCTTCATCAAACACATGCAGAGCTTTTAATAATAATACTGGCATTTGAAGCATAAAATTACCAGATATATGAACACCTACATCAATATGCTCAATTTCTCTTAATCTTTTAATTTCGCAAAAGCAGCACAGTAGATAAGCTGAGGGATCCTTAAAGGTAATCAAGATGGGTCCACCAAAAATATAGCCCCAGCACAGATAATCCGGTCAAAGACTAAGACTCCTAAGATAATTTCCCACCAAAACTTGACTTGGTATATAAAGAGAATATTGTTCCTGAGACATCCATCCACAGCCAGACCCATTGTATCATTAGCCGAACTGAATTTCCCACTTGAAGTTGATTTAGGATCCACTGGGACGTTAAAGAAGAAAATATTATTAATTGCAATTGCAGCTCACAGATGGAGGTTTGAAATGGCTGTTTTTTTTTGGGGGGATGGTTTGCATTTTACAGACCAGGAACCAAAATGACACATTTGCACATAGATCTTATTGATATGGTTTGGGCAGTCATGTCAGCTTTGTCTTGGGCTTCCTATCTCCTAGACGCCCTTGGGGCCCGTCTGGATCTTAATGAACAGCGAGATAACATGGATTACCTAGTGACAAATGTTTTCCTCATCACAGCCAATTACAGATAAACAAGTGTTGCAAGACATTAGATTTTTAAAGGAAAGCAGGGTGCAAGGCACTTACGGCCCTAACCCACAAACAATTACCAACTGCACAAGGAGACAATACAGCATTTTGCTAGACAACCATACAATCAAATACAAAGCTGATGTTTTAACATTCAGATAAGTATCCCGTAAGCCAGAAGGCAGAGTTGAAACATAACTGTTTTCCACTAGTCTTCTACATTTCAAACCCATAAATGAAACTCCTGCCAAAATTTACACCTCAGAAACCCAAGGATGTATTCCAGACGAACTGCACCCCAAAAGATGAGAGATCTCAGTATCTGGAACGGCTTCTTACCCTGCAATATCAGAAGTCAGATAGAGAAAGCACAAACACATTACAGAAAACCATTTAAGCCTGACGGCTTCTTTTTAACAATTTAAAGTCCCAGACATTACCTCGGAGAACGAGAGCGTGAACGGTATCTCCGAGGACTCTTGCTCCTACTTAGGCTGCGGGAGCGTGAACGGTATCTTCGAGGGCTCCTGCTTCTACTCCGACTTCTGCTCCGTCGGTATCTCCTTCAGAAGTGTAATATTTTATCAGTATACATAATAAGAAAATATGAGGACTGACAAAATGACACAAAATTACATGAAGAACATCTACAGTTTATCCATACAAAAAGACAAGCCCCATACAAAAAGACCCGCCCCCCCGCATTAGGTACAAAAAAGATCTTTGGAGTAGTGTCACCAATAATGAATCCACAGCACACTTCCCAGATCCATCTACGTGTAATACGTTAGTCGACAGTGCCGCCACCACTTTATATCTCAATGCAATAACCTCTCACCATATAGGACTTATTGATTTCAGTGGGTATTGGGAGCATGTCAATATAGAAATGAGCAGCTTCATGGGAATAAACACGCTATAAAAACCTCTCATGTGCAAGAGAACCAAATAATGGGACTCTAAGAAGGAACTTGAAAATTAAAAGGCAAGAACCCTTTTTTTTTTTTGAATGGTAAAAACCAATTTTTTTTTATTGGTAACAAAACTAGTTTTATCAAACAGAAGCACAATACATGAACATAAAATTGATCTAAGAGCCTAGGGGAATTTCCTCCTGTGGAGGTTCTAGTACGGACATCCGTGTCGTCATCAGTCACTGCCGTGAAATTCATGTGGGTTCCAGTTTTCTGATGGGGAGTCTGCCTAAGTTTCGCTATGAGCCTATAGCAACACAACTTCTTTTTCACCATCATCATAAGAGCCTTATCCTACCAATATGAGGTCCACTAAACTTGTCCTACTCCAAAACGCCTTAAAAAATAAATAATAATAACCAAGCTCAGACCAACACCAAGCAAAAGACCAACAAACCCACCTATAAACTATGAAGAACGTAGTGCTATGTGTGTGAGCAAGAAAGAGAAATTTTCTACACCTTGTATACAATACATGTTATATAGATTGACACCTTTTGACTAGCTACGGACACACATACCCAAGTTCGATGATGCAAAATCCAACTATTTAGGCTGACCTCTGTGAGTTCCGTGCGTCCACTTGACCCCATTCAATCCCATGCTCTTGATTACTCCACACATGTTATTCCTCGCCTCCTTTCCTAGGTCTTACATGTCTTGTCCTAATGCCTTCCACAGATAACCCTTCGGTTCTTCTCATAGGGGTGGTTTCTGACGTTTATACGTGCCCAAACCATCTCAAGAAAAAAGATCCGACAGTGAAAAAATAACAAAAGAGATATAACAAAACCTAAATATATCAAGGTCCTATCACTCCTCTATTGAGCCAATGAGTCTGCCATTGAATTAGCTTCCCCAATAATATGAAGGAACTCCATCCACCTCCAGAGATGCAGCAAGAGCCTTGATCAAGTTTAGAACAGTGGAATTCCAAGGAGATCTCCTTTATATATATATATATGTGTGTGTGTGTGTGTGTGTGTGTGTGTGTGTGGGAGAGAGAGAGAGAGAGAGAGAGAGAGAGAGAGAGAGAGAGAGAGACACTCAATGATGAATGATCAGCTAATTGGAAAATAAAGTCTCGAACACACTTCAGGCTTCTCTTGTAGCTTTTAAGGGGAACATTAATGCAGCGATATTTCAACAGAAAAGAAGTTGTCTGTGAATATATGGGCAAAACCAATGCTCGATGCAGGAATTTTTCACAGATAAGCCATGGAGGAGTTGTCAGCCAAATCCACAATTTGGAAAAAAAATTTGAGGTCTGAGGAGAGGGGTCATCAGACCTGCAATTATTTACATGGATCTGTACTCTTTCCCTCTCCTCTCTCTATTACAACAAACAAAAATTGCAAATTTCAGGGGTTGAGGCATATCCACCAGAAATGTCCACAAGAAAAGTATGCAATGGATTTCACAAGTGGTAGTTTCCACAAGTGGCTTAAATTTCAGCTTTTTCTTTGTTTTTTTGGTAAAAGAAATTTCAGCTTTGTTAGGGCGAAGTCACAATGAGAATCCCTTTGTCATTATGAAGAACACCTACAACACCCACCAGCCTTGGTTTCCCTCTTGCCACTCAATCCTCAAAAGCATCTTAACAATCTGTCACCAATAGGTAAAAATGTTCACTAACAAAATCTCACCTATCTATCTATCTTGAGTTTGGCTAAAGAACTGTTAATTTTATTTGGCTCCTGCCTAATTGGTCAAAAGAAACCGCCAACAAAGAAGATAAAAACTAAACTTAGCTGCAGTGTACGTATATCTCCATATGGTCTGAAAGGACCCAATGCCCATCTATCTTTAGATTTTATATTTAAAATTAGAATTTAAAATGACATTATTACATGGTGCTGGAGAGTAGAAATATGAACTTAATAATATCAACGGATGAATGTACGAATGTAAGATACTTGTAATTTTTTTTCTTTTTCTTTTTCATATAGTCACTATAATATTGTGCACTAATGAGTTTTTTTTTTTTTGGTCTTCCATTTGCTCTAATTTTATTATCAGTAAATCTACTCAGTATTAGTGAATTAATTATCAATGAATAAAAAACTAAGGGAAAATTTATAGTATTTATGCACATGTAATGTATTTGAAGTATCCTTAATATAACTTATAAAGGAAAACATGATTAAACATTAACCAAACCTCAAATCGTTAGGTCAAACAAATCCAAGTCTCACATTCCCAATCATGATTTACAAATTGATTTCCAAACCCCTGTAACTTTAAATTTAAGGCCTTTTGTTAAGTTAAAAAATCCTTTCCTTACATGTATAGCAAGCATAAACAAGTTTGATGTCAAATACTGAACAGTGGAAAATAAGAATGCTGTGAGAACAAATATAGCCAATCTATAAAACGAAAGCATCATTGTATCATTATCAGTTAATCACTTGCCTTGGCGGAGAACGGCTGCGGCTTCTACTATTGCTGTGACGTCTGTATCTACTTATTCTGCTTGTTTCGGCAAGTTTCTCCTGCCTTTGTCTCTCCTGCTCTCGTTTTTTAGCCATCTCAGTAGCAGTGTCTTTCTTGACTGCAGAATCCATCAAATGAAATATTCAAAATATCAAAATTAGATGAACCCTCGAGTAATAGTCTAAAAAATCCTAAGGTCAGTTGTTGTTCTCCACCCTGTCATGCCATTGCTGTCATTAGACTGCTGAAGCATAAATCACACTACACGCACACAGCAAATGTCTTACTTTGTTTGTTCAGCTGTTTGCTCATTATCCGTTTAAGGCGCTCCTGAGGTGTTTCCTTCTTCTCACTCTGCTGTGGTTTTAAGACTACCCCAGTAGTAGGCTTGCTTAGCTTGGCTAGGGCTGACGATGTGCTAATATGAGACATAGACAAAAAAAAAAATTAAATAAGAATAAAATAAAACTAGAAAGGGGGAAAAAGAGGAAAGCTTTTAAGTTTCAGTTATAATAGTCCAAAATGATCGTAGTGAGAAGGAAAAAAGAAACCCATAATACCTCATATACAACAATTCGGCCAACTTCACAGAGTGGCATGAACACTGAAAGACAACTCAAACCGAAGATATGAAAAGAGATACCTGGCTGGAGTTTTCAACATTTTAAGGTTCTTTTCCTGTTCTAGCGATACAGCTGATGCAGGATCAACATGCAGGGCCTCGAGTATATGACCAGCTGATGACCTGCAAAGATGCAGAAGCATTAAGAGATGTCCATGGCCAACATTCAAATTGACCTAAGGCCATCATTTTGGAAGCAATTATACAAGCTCATTTTACAAAAAAAAAAAAAAAAAAAAAATTTGTGCTTTTTGACAGGAAGCATCCATATAATTCCACTATAAACTGCTTTAGTCAGCTCCAAATGGCAATGCAGTTCCCCAGTCCCCACCCTGCAATCATGCTCTTAATCCCTAGGCCAGATCTAACCCTAAACCCCAAAGTTCTGCCTTGGGTAACCAGAACGAGCACCAGATAAGCTGCAGCAGAAAACATTGTCCAATCAATCTTGCAAGAATTAAAGGTCGAGTGCTCCGACCGGTTCAATGCATCAGCTTGAAATGGAGATGATGGTGGAGAGACTCCTAGCTTCTGATCATCATGATGAGGGGAGCCCCCAAACTCAGTGATGTACTCTATTTTTGGAGCCCTTGGTTTGCTACGATGCCCATTATCAGCATGTCCAGCACGATCATGTCGTCTTGAGTGTGATGGTGAATACGACCGTGATCTGGATCTTGATCTGCCACGAGGGAAAACAAAAATCTCATGATGGCATAGTGAGGGCAATATTGATAGAGGAACACAAATAAACTCAGTATCCATGATCCATGATTTTAGTGCATAGTACATTCTGGAACGAGCATAAGCTTCATATGTGGGACTTCGCCGGACCTCCCTGCAAATGATGAGTGGTTATTATTAAACTTTATAGCAATATGTAACTGCATGGTATGAGGTGCTTAAATCATAAGCCTTCAAAAGGCAACTGTCCCATGTAAAATGCACACATAGAACAAGCATAAGCATGTAAGTTTTTACCTATAGGGATCATGATGGAGCACTCGGCTTCCTGTTATACGAGCAGCTTCCCTCTCCCTCTCCCTTTCCAACTGAGATGCCTTTCTTCTTTCTTTCCGACTCAGCTTTCTCTGCAAAATTGGTAATGTGAAGACCATGTACACATAAAAGTGCAAGAGTTTGAAAAGCAGACCCAAATAAAAAATGTATCCACAAAATGTGATCAACATACAATTGCAGGATCCCCCTTAACTACTTCCTTTTGCCGCTTTTCCTCCTCTTTGGCTTTTTTGTCCATATAAACAAGCCAGTTAAACCTCTTCACTCCAAATTCTTTTGCAATTGCATCCATTCCTTCATCATTGCTGTCATCACTGCTAATCTCTTTTTCATCATCATCAACATCACCATCCTCATCCTCATCCTCATCCGTCTCCAACTGATGGGATTCTTCTCTCCCATCTCCTTCATAGGAAAATCCCACCTGAGAATATGAACCCTTGCTTTGTGGAGGCTGTGCTGTATATGATCTACTTGGGGACAAACATAAAACAATAGTATAAGATGTCAATAAAAGAGCTTACATAAACTATATGTAATTTCAACATGCTGCACTCAAATCATAAACTCATACGGTGAAAATGGTTTTCTGAGAGTCTAGGAGAATGGCATAAAACAGAAGCATGAAGTTACATGTCATGCCCAGCAATTAGGAGTGCAATGAATGACACCTTAATTGATTAAGACTCTTATAGAAAATTGGTGCTTTGATATTCCTCTCAAAAAGAAATATTCTGGAAATATGACGTTGCAGTGTTCTGTGGTCAATTTGGCTTGAATGGAACAGGACTTTCCAAAAATATGTCAGGGTGGATGGCATTGCAATTAAAGATCACTCTTTGACAGTTTCTTGGCCACTTCAACTATAAATAGTTTGAAGGAATTCCCAAATCTGATCTTCCAAGAAGTGATTCCAGCATTTGAAATTTTTTGTGCCCTTTTGTTGGGCTCTCAAACTTCATATTATATTAAGCCAAGCCATTCCCCAATCATGGAACAGCCTGGCTTGGAAAAAAAAATAAGGACATTGCAATTGAATAAAATGAAGCATATATGACCCTAACAAGAAGATAAGCATATTCCACACCTGTCTGATGCAAAAGGAGCAGCAGCCTTTGCCTCCAACTCTTCATTAACGTATTTCAAACCCTCTTCATCAGTAACTGTTAAATAGACATGGCTCAGCAGGTGAAAAGTTACATGAGATTGAAGCCATACAGAATCACAACATCAATATCAAAGAGTAAATGATCCACAACATGGATTTTTTAATCATTAAAACTTAAACTGGGATAAGTTACTGAAGAAAAATATTGGCAAGTTCAAGAATAACAACACATGACCAAAATAAAAAAGTACCGACATCCTCTACGGCGATGCTTAATTAAATCCCGATAACGCTCAAAATTAACAAACTCTTCTAGTTCTTCTTCCTCCTCTGTTTTCTCTTGGACCCGAGAAACTCGAGAATCAGAATCTCGAATAAAATCAAGGAGAGCACGACCATCAAATCTGCCAAGGCAAAAGGAAACATGAAATTGATAATGATGTCTATAAAGACAAAGTCGCTAATAAAACAGCAAGCTTTTTACCTGTCAATCAATATATTCTGCTTCCCATTCCAAGGTATCCTGCAATAGAAACAAAGCAGTACATAGTTATAGATTAAATGCTGAAGTTAAAGATAAAGATATCATAAACAGAGTATCAGAAATGCTTAGATAAAAGCAAGTTACAGGAATTAAGACAGCAAAAGCTATAAAATAAGACTGTATGATTAAATAATGATTATAGTTGCATACCATTTACAGGAGGAAAATCTTCAAGAACGAATCCATAGATAAGATGTAAACAAATCAACTATCACTTAACCTCATGATTGGAAAAGAGACCAATCATGATAACTGATAGTTAGCAATATCCTTAGGGATTTATGTTATCATAGCAATTTACATAGTCTACAAGTAAAACTGTCAATAAAATTCCAAAATTGACAGATTGGAGATGATGTATAAATTAATGAAAAAAAAAAAAAAGATAAGAAAAGCATTTCAAGTCCAGATTCTTTTCTTTTTTTGGCCCTCAAAGCTGAATAACAGAAACAAAAGGAGTACCAATTCTTAAAAACTTGACTCAAGTATAATGTGGTTCCTCTCTCTGTTTGAATCTTGGACCCAATTCTGGCTTGGATCTTCAGCGTGATTGAATTTGATGTAGGCAGGGGCGGACGCACGTTATAGGCAGTGGGTGTGGCCGCCCCATGTCAAATTTTTAACTCCCTTAAAGGGCCCTGGGCCACATGAGCCACGCACCAGTTGGGGTCCAATCTTGCACCACCCCATGATCTAGGTAGCCCTATTTCAATATCGAAAACTCCTCCTGATTACATTCAAATCCCATCCTCAAATCAGCAAATGTCTCCATACCAAAACACTTCCTCGTCTTCCCGCCCTATCTCACTGTCCCCTCCAGAACGGATTTTGGTCGCCGATCATGCTTCCATTCTGGTAGAGGCAGCAATAGCGACCACTCTCTTTCTTCGTTTGTCCAACCATCTCTTTGTCTATCTATTTCTCTGTGCGGTAGAAACCCCCCAATAGCAGCAACGCAGGAAAGAAAAACCCAAATTGCAACAGATTCACCGTCAACTCCCTCTCTCCGTCCAGTCATTTCTCTTTGGCACCCTTTCTTTCTCTTTTTTTTAATGGCTACGGCACTCTTTCTCTCTCTATTAGAAAACCTCAAAGTCTTTCCGTACATTCGGCCATCTCTCTCTAACTCCCTCTGGCTAATAAGAGGTAGCTTTGTTCATCTATTCCATTTTTTAAATCTTGTTTTTATAGCAATTGAAGGTTATGTTTGTTTTATGAGATGAGTGAGTTGATTGTTTTTTCTTTAATTGTGTTTGCATTTGATGGAGATCTGAATAGTTTTTATATCATTCTACCCAATTGGGTTCATTCCTCCTAACAATAGTAATTTTTTTTCTTAAAATTTGTTTCTCTAGTGAAATACTACAAATATATATATATATATTCAAGGGTACTAAACAAAAAAATATATATAAAGAAAATCAAGGATCAGTACTAATAGATTATAAAACATCCACAAATAAGCACTTAATAAAATAGGAGCTTCCTTAAAATCATAGTCACTATAGAGATTCTAAGCTAATGGTTCAATGAACGGGTATGCACCTAGGACTAACGTGAACCTGGATGGTCAAACACTAACCAATAAGTGGAATTTTAGTTAGGCTAGTTAGAATTTGTAACGCTTGTTGCTGAAATTTTGATTTGGCTAATTAGAAGTATTGCCTTGGTTTTGTTACCTTTCAAAAAGTAAACCAGAAATTTCAATACCTAAAATGAGTACAGTTTTAACCCAAATTGCACTCAGGTAATGAATGTTGGTTAGAGCTCAAATTGATTGTACTTGGTTTCCGTGGGCTTTGGGTTTGGTTTTATCCACGGTCGGTGTGTGTCAGGCTTGGCTTGAGACAATTATGACTGAAAATTGAATGTGCTAACTGTACGAGAGGAATTTAGCTTACTCTAGTAAATAGTAAATTGGGCAATTACCTGTGGCATATTTGAATTTTTAGAGAACAATAAGTCTTAATGGTAAGAATTTTAAGGGGCAAAATCTGCAAGACAAAATATTTTATTTTAATTTTTTTTGGTTATTAAGGTATAGTAGAATATTTTGTTTTACTTTGGTAGTGGTTAGCACTCACTAGAGATATTTTTTACAACCAATTGCTAGGCAGGTCATCTAACTCAAGGGCAACTTAGTTGCCAATTGCTTCTTCTTCTTTTTTTTAAAATCAGAAATAGTGCATCGGAGAATATGGTGATGAAAACATTCGTGTGAAGTCATCCCAGGAGAGAGTTTTACAGCACAAGACAAGTTAATGTTCTTGTTGGGACTAGACTGACTATGGTAAGGAAGTGAGAATGACCAAGAATAGGGTGATAGACTTAAAAAGGGGAAAAAAAATAACAACATTCACTGCCTTGTGCAATGTTAGTCTGGGTAGCCTCTCTATAGTTTGTTGAGCGATGACAATTTGTGTGTTGAAGACGGATATAGATACGGACACTGACATGGGGATCAGGAATACAATTCCTTACTTTTGAAAATCTAGGACATGGATACGAATACAAGTGTCCTAATTTTTTCTTTATATCACATTTGAATCAATGGAATTATCATTGTTTTCGTCCCTTTCTACCGTTTAAAATGGTGAGAAGTAAGAATATTAAAAGAACTATATGAAATAACGGACTTTATAAGTAGGTTATGTTAAACTTGTTCCCTAAAAGTATCGGTGTAGTATCAGGTACCAATACAAGTGTTGTATTGGTCCGATATGGATATGTTGGGCTTGTAAAAGTATCCGGGTATCATAGGTGGCGATGCAGTTTTCAATGTTTATAAAGGTGGCCTTACTAGAACTATCTTGCTTATGGCTATTCTTTGGTCTTTTTGACATGAGAGGCAAAATCATACTTTATATAATAAAGTTGATTATTTGATTCTGCTAACCTAGTAGATGCCAGGGCTTACTGGAAGGCAATTTCTTGAGCATTGTCAGAAAGGATTCCAAGTATGCACAGGCTTCTGATCTAAGGAGATTCTGGGTCGGCTGGAGGCTCTGTACCATCACAATGATAATGCGCTTTCCAGTAGGAACCATTTATCTCGTTTGTTCTCTCGCATCAACTGGTGGAGAAATTACTTTTACGGTAAGGTAGAAGCAAACCTATAAGGGCTATTTTTACAGGGGGGTCATACTAGATTTTAACCACATCCAAACCCGCAATTATTCAAGTCATCTTGAAAGCTCAAATTCGAATGAGGCTCAAGTTATGTAACTGCTCGTGAGCAGCAGGGTAGGGAGCTTTTCTGGTTGGGCGCATTGAGGGCTACTGTTGAGCTCGATCCATTTTGTGTTATCCATTGGGGGTACTGTGAATTATGATTTCCAACAGCAACTCTCCTCTTTAGATGAAGAAACTGTATCTTGGATGATTATTAATATAGGTCGTGATGCTAATAAGGAAGCAGTTCAGTTCAGTGCAGTTGGAAAAGTGGGTCGATGCCCATCGCCCCATCGCGAAACCTACGATATTATATCAATATAGAGACAATCGATCCAATACACGTTATCTAATCATAACCAATGTTATATTCATCAAAAGCCATAAACTCCTACAACCAATATTAGAAGTTTGAGATAACCATCACAATTATCAATGAAAAAGCCCTAATTGAAAGAGAGAAAGAAACCCTAAAACGATTGCAGATCAGAAATCCTTACAGGCCCTGCTGATCCTGGGTTGCTTGGTAGAGGCCGTCGTCGCGATACATGCGGCAGCGAGAGCCGCCTACCTGGAGCAGCTGCTGGGGGTCGCCGCGCCGCTTCGCCAAGAAGACGGCGCGGCGCTGCGCTCGGCGCCGAGCCGCGTCCATCATGTCGTGGACTTTCCTCTCCGACCGCCTCGCCTCGTGCCACATCGTTTTCGGCCGATGCGGAAAATAAATCGAAGAGCGAAACCCTAACCCTCACCCCTTGCCCTAATTCCGAGACAGAGAAGATGAAGCGAGAGGCAAAGGGAGAAAAAAGGAGGAGCTTTTGAATCTTGTTGTAGCTTTGGGCATGTATTATGAAAGTAAAGTAATGTGGATTTTGTGGGAAAGAGGAGAAGTGAAGGGAAAGGAATCCAACTCCCAAGTGAGGAAATGTGAAGGGAGTGTATGAGTGGTGGCCAAGTTTGGATGGAGAACGTGGAAAATAATCTAGAAATCCCAAGGCTGGGAATTAATAATGGGTGGGCCTGTATGGAGTTTTGATCAATTGTTATATGAGGAATATGCTCCACTGATTTTATAGGACTGGAAATGGGCTGCGCCAGTTGCCAGGCCTTCGAGTTTGACACCTTACCTGGTTAGGTTGGGATGATTAGACATGGGTTTTAACTTTTATTAAGGCCCTCAATAGATTGGGGGTCAATTTTTACAACAAAAAAAAAAAATAGTGGGGTCAACCCCAAACATTGGAGCAGGCTGTTTTCCGCGGAAAATCCCGCATAAGATGGTAAACTAATGCCCGAATGCGTCTGCCCTCGGACTTCCATCTCCATGGAAAAGGAAATCTGTGTTTTCTTTTCCACATGGCTACACAACAGCCATCCAAATTCTGAATGTGGCTTGATGGTCTGTCAGCCAGCCAATTTCTTTTTTTGCTAAAATGCAAAGATTGAAAAAAAAAAAAAAAAAAATGGGGCTGGGACCTCCAAAAGACAACAGCCATCCCCAAGGGAGGAGAAAGCATTACCATTTACAATCCATGGGATACGGTATATATTGGGAGATATTCATGTGCATCCTGGCTCATTGCCCCACAAATCATGGGACAAGGGGAGATTAAAAGATCTAAGTGTGGCCAACAAAGATATTAAATTTGAAGTCAATCTAATACATCCAATCTGGGGCAGACCCAAGAA
Organism: Cinnamomum chago; assembly: GCA_038049695.1. Classification (NCBI taxonomy): domain Eukaryota; kingdom Viridiplantae; phylum Streptophyta; class Magnoliopsida; order Laurales; family Lauraceae; genus Cinnamomum; species Cinnamomum chago. Next base: position 62,744,856 of record CP142459.1, on the reverse strand, counting down.
TTTTTCCTTGTGGGGGCGACTATGTAGAAAGAAAATTTGGGTGGGCCACATAAAAGAATGCATGTGATTTTTAAAAATATGTAGGGGATTTCTTGAATTTTTTTTAGGGGGCATATGTAAAAAAATTATAAAATCTACTTAAACTTAATGGGGTTTTTGTGTGTGTGTGTGTGTGTGTGTGTGTGTTTTCTGGGTGGGCGCCGGGGGGGGGGGGTGTGCAATTGACAACCTTAAAAGGACACATTTGTGTAGAGACAGCTTTCATAGAAAGATGAAATTGTCAAATTAGCGAATTCTATAGTTTTAAAATACCTTATAAAAGGTTATTTGAGGAAGTTATAAATTCATATTTGGTGCAAAAAATTCCTTCACAATGAATCGATGCTAAGATTATTTGGTGTAGAGGCGGATTTTTTTAGTAAAAACTACTGGGTGGGGTTGGGAGGGGAGGGAGAAGGAAGAGGGTGGCTGGGTGGAGTGGAAGCGGGAGTGAGGAAATGGGGGCTCAGTTTTACGTGGAAATGGACTTCCTACACCCCCTAGGAAGTCCATTTCCATGCCTAGGAAGGAAAAAGCCGACAAGGTGAAAAAGTAGTTTCGAAGAAAACTATCGTACTAAACATATGAAAAATAAGTTTTCCGCAGAAAACCACATAATTTTCCGTGGAAATGGGCTACACAAACATGCCCTAATGTGTGGTTTTTGCGAAAATGAGATCCGTGTTTCCTTACTCTTTCAAATAGCTTTGTTCAGTGCAAACAAGTTGCCACAGTAAATCATGACTATATACAGTCATTAAATCCATGCTTCTTTGGATTACAATCTCACCCCCAACTAGTGAATTCCATTTCCGCTCCCACTTTCCCATGCGGTAGCTATACACAAAAAAGCCTAAGTTCGCCCAGTTCAGTAAGGAGGAAATTTGAGGGTCCATCTGATTCCTTCAAGGCTCTTGTGGACACCTAAGCACTCAGCAGTCTACTCATTCTATCTTCTCTGCATACATATTGCAACACAGATCAACAGAGGGAAGAAGGGAGCCCTAGTATTCAGAAAAGGCCTCCTAATTGCACCCAGGTGTAGGAACTGTGTATCACCTTTTTGTAAGGTAAAGATGGAGGGTTGGGACAGGGTCCATTTTCCTGAGTTAATGTTGTTGCTCTGTATCTCATTCTATAGAATGAAGGTGCATCTCACGTCTCTGATCCTGACATTCAGCATAATTCATTTTTCTTTTTTCTGGAACTTAGTAAATGATAAATATATTAATCTCTCAACTCAACATTAGTAACTTTGAGTGTACATTTGGACCAACCTTAGGTCATAACTGGTTTGAATATGGCATGAAAAAGAATTAGTATGTATTCCACAGTGCTTTTTGGGAGGTGCAGAAATTGGAGATGTTATTAGGTTAGATGATTCCTTTACTGTTTATAAGCCCCAATTTTCTGACTATTGTGGCTCAGAATGTGAAGGAGGAAAATATCACCTGAATGTAGTTTTAAAAGGGAAGGGAGGAATGATCTTATGATACCTAATTGTGGCAGCTAAAACTTGATTTTACCTTTGTGGCCCTCTTTGTTTGATTAAACTTGCTCATATTACATACCTCCTTTTGTTATAGGCATTCGCCGAAATTTTACTCCAATTGAAGTGATGCACCGTGGATTGATCATATATGTGCTTGGAGTTCACAACACATTCTGGTTGAATTTAACTTGAAAATTATTAAAAGTAAAACTGTACATAAAACGGTTCAAATGATATTGGATATGAATATGGACATGGTTTTCTCCTCTTTCGAGCTGTTTGTTTGCATAAATTACTTAGAAACGGAATATATAGGAAAATTTATAGTGAAAAGTACTCCATCAAATGGTTAATTAAAAAGGCAAGGGTTGAAGGAGATGAGGTGATGGATGAAGGGCATTAGACGCATATATAAATGGGAACTTAAATTTCCTAAGTACTGAATTATTAGGTGGATAGGTAAGTATTCATTTCTCATATTTCCTTAATAGAAAGGGCATTAATTTAGTGGTCTTTATTTTTAATAATCACATCTGGTTCTCTTTTAACCACTTTATATACAATCCTAAGTATTCAATTACATGAAATTAACAAACCCTAAATATTATTTTTGTGAATAGATTGTAAACTTAATTACTAGAAAACTTTACAAGTGGTACCTCCCACAATGTTTATGAGATGGAGAGAATTCAACCGTCAAGTCTAAAAATAAAAGGCCAACAGAAACTTCAACAATTGTAAATACAAATTGGTTTAAAACCTTTAATTACTGTGGCCTAAAATTATCAAACATGCATCGATGGCAAGTAAACCAGCTGAAAGTTCGGATTTATTTTTATAGCCGACATTATCCAAATATCGTGATAGTATCAAGATAAATGTGTTCATCGCTATAAATTGATTTTACCTTAAAATATCATTATAAGAAAATTTTAAATTAGTACCATGAAATATTGCAATAAACACAATATATTATTGATATTTTTTATATACTACTAAAAGTCCAAATGAAATGCAGTTATTCGTTTTTGGTGGTATGAATAACTTTGTTGGTTCATAAAAAGATCAAATGAGTATGGTTATGGGTTGATTACATGAATTATATTTCTCCGTTTTCATAGTCAAGTTTTGGGATGGGTTGCACTTTATACATCTATCCTTACTACTTTCATCAATATTCTCTTTAGTCTACCTCTTCTCCTAGGTAGGTTATCAACTTGGATGAAAAACTTTTCCTCATCGGCGTCATTATTGGTTGATGTCGGACATATATCCAAACCATCTCAAACTAATTTCCCTTACTCTATCATCTATTGATGTAACCCCTAAATGTTCTTAAATGTGCTTGTTTCTGATTATATCTTTTCTAGTTCAATTAAACATTCATCTCAACATCTTGCATTTTTCCTCCACTCGTTTTTTGCAGATATGATATGTTTTGGTTGGCCAACATTCTGTTTCATATATAGGATATAAATGATATAATCAATGTCTTATAATTTTTTTTTCCTTCAATCCAATTAGTATGATCCACTCATATAAAGTACTTTAGAAGTAAGTCTCTACTATAACCATTCAACTTTAGTTTATGTTTAACATCTTCATCAATCTCTCCATCCTTACTAATGATAGAGATAAGCAATAAGACAAAATCTCTTTTTTAATGTTTCTTGAGCTTAGTTCTTACAGGAATAACATCTCCGTTGTGCATCCCATCAAAATTAAATCCCCATATTTTGTCTTTGTTCTACTTATCTTAAAACCCTTTGACATAAAATTGTATCTTGTCATCTCGAGTATGTTTGGAAAGTTCACTAGTAAGGTGGAGTGAAGTAAAGCCTTCATTTTTCAAATAAAGGGTCACACATAAAAAATATATATTTTCAAAATTCCCTCCTCTTTTTTTGAAAAAAAAAAAAAGTAAAAAAAATCAACATCCTTTATCCACTAAAAGATAAAAAAAAAAAACTCACTTTTTACACAAAAAGTAAAAAAGATTCCCTACCAAACAACTAAAGAGAAAATATCACCACAACCCACTTATATTTTATTCTTTCACTATTTGAAGCTTTACTTCACTTCTTTCTACATGTAAAGTACCCAAACAGACCCAACATCACATTCACATGACCATTTTTTGCTTCATCCACAACACATTGTATCATGTACAACGTATAAAAGTATTTCCTCCTCCTAAATATGAGGAACTAGCTCATCCATAATCATGTTAAGAGATAAGAGCTTAAAGATATAATTCTAAAAATAGGTACATAACTCTACAAAATAGACGCCATTCCTTGCTTTCTTCATGAAACAGGAGATTTTCAAAGTTTGAAATGTGGAAGACTCAATATAACAACGTATCACAAAAGAGATGGCAACAGGTTTGGTGGGGTTTAGGCCATTTAACCCAGTCCACAAGCAACTGTACAGGCCAAACCAGAACTTGCTTATCAAGTCACATTCATGTCTGGCCACTAAATTGAGGTTCAAACAACTTGAGTTGGATTGGGGGTCAGGTTGGCTGGTCTGATTGCAAGTATGCACCCAACTTAAATTTAACCCATTTCTTCAATTGAATTTGCATGGACCCAACTTAAAACCTATACCATATATATACTTCATACCTGCCCTTCTTCTTCTTCTTCTTCTTCTTCTCCTCCTTCTTCTCCTCTCTCTCTCTCTCTCTCTCTCTCTCTCTCTCTCTCTCTAAATATGGTTCTAAAGTACTGTTTATGGAATTTAGTATATTTATATCCCCAATTTGTAAATCTTGATGTGTGAGTTGCATCCCCCATCTCTCAATAATCCTAATGTGAATGACAAGAATGTTCAAGTTGTCTTACCTCAGCCACCTTTGCATTCTTTTCTCTTCTCGGACGTTCGTTGTATTCCTTCTTTGACCATCTATAGCATTCTTCCTTTAAAAAGGTGTTGTTTTCCTTTCTCAACCGTCCATCTATATGCTACCAATCAAAGGTTTTAAAACTCAAAAAGCTTTTCATACCCTATACTTTCAAAGGCCAGCTTACATATGAAACTTCTTCTAGGTGCTTGCAATCATGGTCCGTTACTTCCCCGCAACCACTTCATAATACACCCTCCTCTTTTAGGTTTTGGTTAATATATTCTTTTACCATTTACGTATGAAGGTGGATAAATTGGATATGAGTGAAGTGAAAGATAATAAATAAAGGAGTATAGCTAATAAAAACTATCAAAATTCTGTATCATTGAGTTTATTTTTGTAGGAGAGAAGATGAGAAGCTATTTAAAATCAAAACTAAAAAAAAAAAAAAAAACCCAAATTGCTTCACTGTTATCTTACACCTTTCACCCATCTTTAACCTCCTCTATAGTTTTGTGTATGCATATAACAAAAGGAAAAAGAAAATGTCAAATGCCCATTTATATAAAACCCTGTTCGTAGCTTGTCTAGTTAGGGATATGGGTGCGTGTGAGTTCATAAATTCGAGTCGATGCAACATACCAGAAAACTAAATAAATAATAAATAACTATAAAAAAGATATACACACACTTGGATGGATTAGCGATCCAATTATTGTAATTTTTCTCAAAACCCAAATGTATAAAGTTAAAAGAATGGATTCAGATATGTGAATCCACAGCAACAAAATCTGCACCTAACTTTACAATATAATAGCATCTATATTTCTTCTTTTATATAAAATTCAATTTCAGATGAAAGACTTGCGCTCTAAACTTTAGCATTAAAAACATGAAAAAAAAAAAAGAAGAAGAAGAAGCAAGGGATCTCATGTTCGACAGTCAATTGGAACAAGTTAATTTTTCCAAAGCATCAACCACATGTTTTCTGAGACAGATTCCCCATATTAACATATTTGGCAGGAAATGGTGTCAACTTCCTGAAATGATAATTCAGGAACTTTGGCGCACCGAACAAGCAACGACCTGGGCCCATTGCCTTAATCTCGTCTTCACCACCTGAGGATTATCACCTTCAACAACAAAACAACAAACACAAAAACACACATACACAATTCAATAACTATCTCAAAAATCAACCTTACATATTAATACTTTTTCTTCTTATTTTTTTTTTATGATACGGGTATCTTTGAGGTTTTTGATCCAACATGACTAATCACTGGTGGCCCGTGTCCACTAAACATATAGAAATGCAGACATGACACTTGCCAGCAAACCCGCATCTCATGCGATTCGACCAATACCCAAGTGTGTAACTTTTTCCCTGAAAAGGCACAAAAGTGCTTTACTAGGCTAGATTTTGTAGCACAGTTTGTGATGGAAATTTGATTCAATCCCATGATTTGTTGAAAAGAAATTTCGGTGGTGGAGAAAATTTAATATCGTATCATAGCACCGGATGAAATGTATATAAAATGGGATGAAGGTGAATAGTAATTAACGTTGGAGAATAGAATGAGAGATGGATAGAAAGCTCACCTCTACCAAAAATGCTCTGAGGGCTACCACAATCCGAAGCGTCGCATTCAGAAGCAGACGAGGATTTGGAAACGCTATCATTATACTGTTTCGTAACAGCATAGTAGAGATCGAGAGCCGGTAACGTATCGGAAAGTCTCCGATCCCTAGCAGGAGAATCGAATCCGAAACCGAGCTCTATGCAGGCCTTGAGCTCGTCGAGATCCTCGTCCGTTACGCTCTTGCTCCGTCTCCTGCTGCTGTATTTTCTCTTCAGCCACACCTCTTCCCGATACGTATCAGACGACAAGGAGCGCTGCTTGTAGAGCGGGAACGGTTTCGGTTCCGACATGCCGTCCCCGCAACCCCAGGTGGCGGGGTTGTAACGGGCAGGCGCCGATTAGTGTCGATGGTCCGCCGCTGGAAAGGGTTTAGGAAGGGGAGACCGGCTTTTTATGGGGGAAGGAAGGATGCTCGAGATGACCGGGAAACCGGAAGCTTCGGTGGTTACGCGTCATGATGACCTGGCCATTTTCTCTCTCTCTCTCTCTACTTTTCCCTTTCTTGTGGGTTAGGAAAAGAAATGCACAAATAGAAAAAAGTAGTCCATGGGAGTATCCGGTTAGTTAGACTACTAGCTGGCCACCTTAAAAATAAAGTAGATGATGGGCCATCAAGAGTTCAACAACTAGATGGACGGTAGTGATCTTTTATTGTTGTTTGTTAGGTGATCAACAGAAGGTAGTAGGTTGCATGAAAAACTCGAGGCAAAGAATGATAGAGTCAATTGGATTTTACCTTCTTTAATCTCATGTGCACAAAACAATTTCTTCCATTTCAGCAATGGATCAAGTTTCATGCCAATTTTTGATGGGTTCCAATGGCTTTTTTTTTTTTTTTGGTACCCAGCTATGCGGCTTGGGACCTCTTTTAAATGAAAGCCAGCTCAATATAGGAAATAAGTAGGGAAGAAGCATGCTTAATTTAGGAAGCAAGTGAGGATTCCGACCCTGGAAAGTAGGATGAGAAATGCGGAATTAATCAATTGAGCTACCGTTTGCTCTCAACTGGTCCCTTTGTTAGATTGATTGTTTGAAAATTAGGTGACCAAAATGAAAAGAAAACAAAAACAATGAATCATGAATCATGTGCAAATTACATATTTTACAAGTAATTGATTTTACCGCGAACACTTATTAGAATTATATTGGGCGTCCTATGGAGATCCTAATTCATAATTGAGCTCTCAATTCATTAGATGCTGAAGTAGGGGTTAAGCCGTTAAGATGATAGGTCCTGGTATAAAGGAATATACAATATCATTTGTTTGAGGAGATCATTTGTATAACATGAACTAATTCGGCCCGTTTGGCACTTTACTAATACAATACAAGTCAAGTAAAGCCTTTATTTTTCCGATAAGATGTCATATCAAATGCATTTTATTCAAAACTCCCTCCATATTTTTCATACTAAAATTCAAAAAGCAACTACCTTTATCTACTAAAATACAAAAGAAAATCCACTTTTTCATACAAAAAGTAAAAAAGATTTCATAACAAACAACTAAAAATAAAATACCATCATAATTCACTTATATTTTATTCTTTCTTCAAAATCAACTTTACTTGACTTTGACTCAATTAGTAGAGTTACCAAACGGGCCTTAATACGGGATAGTCTAGTTGATTTAAGACCACAGTTTACACTTGGAGATTGTGGGTTCGAATCTGCACTACTATACTAGGGTTACAAAATGAGTTTACTCGGCTCCCCTTTTACTGGAGGGATTATTCCAGCTCTGATAGCAAAAAAAAAAAAAAAGTATCAACTTGAACTCACATAGCTAGGACCATAGGCCCAATGAATTTCTTTTTCTGCAGCTCATGAGGGCCATCAATCAGAAAGAAATGTACGAGTGAGAGATACTTGTTTCTTTTGTAGTAGCCACCAGGACTAGCTTTCTTTGTGGGTCAGTTCACGCGGCGTCAACGAGGAATATAAAATAATAGGGCGTGGCATCTACGCGACGGCCACAGGGGTCAGTGGTAATAGGTCCAGCTAAGCAAATGAATCCGACGTGGAATGGGCCAACTGCAATACAAGAGCTGGCGTCTATCTTCTGGAATGATCATGATAAATATATGTGATTATTTGTCCCAAGTTGTTAGTTGTGTTTGTGGGTGGGTGATGCAACTGTTGTAGTACATGTAAATAAAATACATTACTCTCTGCCCCTCCCCCCAAATGGTGCACTTGATGAAGTGGGTACGAGTGGAATCATCATTTCAATCACTTGATCAATTGCTGACAAATTTTAACAGTCCAAAATGTCTACAGACTCTCTCTTTTTTTCTAAGGCTTATTGGGATGTATGTATGATAAATTGAAATATGGTGAGGTGAATCAAATCAAGATAAAGTAAAATATATGGGGTTATGATAGGTGTTTTATTTTTAGTTGTCTGGTATGTAATCTTTTTTACTTTTTTATTATAAAAAATACGTATTTTTTTGTCTTTCAGTGGAGAAATGATGTGGCTTTTTTTTACTCTTTTCAAAAATTCAGAGGAAAATTTGAAATTGTGTACTTTTGATATAATTCCTTGTCATTTCTTGTCTGGATTCAATTTACTTTAACTTAACTAGTTAATTGTCAAACACGCCTAAAGTAGGGACTCAAACTCATGCATTCACACACATCTCACAATGTTTCTAACTCACACCCCTCTACTCTAATTTACTCCGGACAAAGTTATGAGTTTTGAATATTGGATACCAATTTTGTCTCACAATAAGTACATGTTAGGTAAGGTAATTTGATGTCAGTTATTCCTAGAGTTCAATAAAAATTAGTAAGTACTTTTCAAAACCATTTGTTGTAATATATTTAATTAATTAACATGTATATTGATAATAAAATAACAACCTTGGCTGCAGCCAAAATTCAAACATGCTTTGAAACAAAACTCGGGTCAAAATCTATAAATTCATATGCACCACAAACTTGACAAATTTGCAATCAAATCCGGCCTAGTACAGGTAGGTTAGGGCATCTAAAAGACTTAAATTGTCCCATTGCCATCTCTAGTACGAATGCTTATTGATTAAGGAGGAAATTAAAAATACCCTTCTTGACAAGGATTCGCAGCTTACCGACCATAGAAGCCATCAACTACATGGTATGGTAGTCGATCGACCAGTGCCCTCCATAGGTAGGCAGTGATGAAAGAAGGGACCACCTACTTTTTAGGTAGGAACCATGAAGATGATCCCATTGCATAAGCCCATGGGAGAGGAAGTTGGAATGACAAATTTAAATGTAACCACCTTCCTTTTCATATATTTACGAACAATCGCCTTTTTTTTTCCTTCAACATACAACCCCCTTTTCCATCAATGTACCCAAGCCATCTAGAACTTAAAATAACAACACCCCCCCTTACCTTTACGTCCATTGCCACATTAACATGCACATTACAGGTCGTTGCCCTTCACTTTTTGGTTTATTTGCACTACAAAATATAAGAAGGCTTTAACATATTGTTAATTTTGAATAAAAAATCAAGTCCACTGGATGTTGATGACCTTCTGAACAAAGGATATGAAAAGGATGATTGATAGAAAGAGGGCAAGGTTTTTATTTTGACAATTTATTTTGTGATCTTAGATTATATACGGTTACAAACATTCAATGAAACCTAATTTTATATAGCTTAAAAGACCCTGTAGCCCCTTCATGTGAAAGGTCTGGTAACCTGAACAAACCTTGCTACCTATCTTATTTTGAAAGCCGGTGAAAAGCATCTTTGTGCTGAAGTTATAGAGGATTCATAAATAAAAATGAAATAGAAACACACACACACACACAACTCAAGGGATGGTTAAGCAAAGAACAAATTGTTGGTTTCTCCAAATCCAGACAATATATGGATCATGCATTCATGCCACATCTATATGGCAGGGCAAACTAGATCTAAGGTCTGGATAAAAAATAATGGACTCAGTATGCTTCCTTCGGTTTAGAATAAAAAGAATGAAAACAGGTCTAATAGAGTAGTCCAATGCTTTCCTCCTTCATTCTAGATTCTTAAGGATGGACTTCTCAACAAACCCATCTATATAAACCCACAAGTAAAGCCACCTTTGAATTTCAAACAACTCTTTTTTTTACAACGGAAGGTGTCCCAATCCTTTGAGCTAACTAATCCCTACGGAGAGCTGGATAAATTTCCTGTGGCCCCAATGTGGTAGCGCAGTTTCGAGCCCTCAAACTCAGGTTACAGACCATAGGCCAACTAAGCTACCCCTTACTGTTAAATCTCAAACAACTCAAAATCACAATTCTACCATAGTTTTATTATTAAGGAAAACATAGTCCAAGCCCTGTTAATTCCCCAATAACATTGATCACGTGTAAATGTATAATTAAAATAAGTTTGGAGCAATTTAGATCCAAATGGTGGGTGCACTGATGGATTCATGGCAATTATAAGCTTAAAAACTTCTCTGGGTCTCACCCTTGGAATTAGGACTTTAAATTAATGACTGAAGACAACAATTCAGATGGGCTTTAAAGCCATACCAATAGCCATGCTTGTTGGGTGAGTGGGCCATTTGACATTTTGATCAATCGACTATAGTGTAATTATGTATCAGCCATATTAGAGATGTCAAATGGGCCGGGCCGGCCCAGCCCGCCAGTCAACGGCACAGCCCGTGTCCGAGGAGGCTGGGCCTATTGGCCCGTTTAGCCCTGGCCCGCCCAAAAGTGACTTTTTTAAAAAAAATTGTCCATTCCGCCCCCCCCCCCCCCCCCCCCCCCCAAACAGCCATAAAACGATCATATAAGGGGTATTTTATGTCCTTTTCAATTTTACAAAGTCTATAATACTCTAACCCCCTATTCTTTTTCTAAATTTATTAGTGTTATTTATACTACTCTAAGTCTCTAACCCTCGAATATTTCTACGTAAGAAGTGTATATCGTGACAAATTGCCTAAAAGGCCATGCTCAAGCTTGAGCACACACATTTTTCGTGATATTGGTTTTTTTTTTTTTTTTTTCCTTTTTTGCTAAGAAACTCTCCGGGCTGGACTAATCCCTTTGGACCTAAAGAGAAGCCGAGTAAAACCCAGACCCTCAAGTGATAGGACTAGTGGACTCAACCTTCATCATGATGACCTTGTTGAATTTTATTTCTTGATGCCCAGTGGTGGTGCCCTTTGACTCATGGAAGCAGATCTAATCTAGGTGTAGGAGTCTATTAGACAAAATTAGATACACTATTGGAGTTTCTTACTCCTGATTTCTAATTTTCTATCATCAGTGTTGTGGGAACCTCCCTGGAAGATGCAGAAATATTTAATACTATTACTACAATTGGCCCTTTACAGAAAAGATAAAAGGTACATTTTGGTATCTTCTCCCTTTCTAGACACCTCTTGCTAGTCATTGGTCTTTTTATATCATTATAATTTTGAAAGGCTTGCCGGCTGTGTTGGGTATTAGTGTTATTTCTAAAAAAATGAAAAAAAAAAAGCCCGCTGGCCCGCTAGCCCGGGGCGGGCCATGCCGTGCCAGGGTATTTCCCTGCCCCGTTTGACATCTCTAAGCCATATGGATGATACATACCAAAGAGGTTGGGACCAAGAAAGAGCCCACACGTACCAACGTGCACAAACGAGAAGAGGTGACTTACCCATTCAGGTAAAAACTATCACTCCTTACTATAGATATTCAAGTAAGGAGCTGTTCTCATTAAAGGTTTTGAGCTTTTATATATCGGTTTTTGGGTAATAACATGAATTTATGTGCATTGTTTTTTACACGATCCCACTATAGATATTTTAATTTTTAACAGTAGCCCAGATGTCATATGAAAAAAGAATGGGTTAATTATTATTATTTTTTAAAAGATAACTTTTTTTGAAAGATGCATGGGTTAAAACGTAAGGGTTGGGTTAGCTCATATAAGTTACTGGTTAAGTGTTTTTCAAGTGATTAGTAAGAACATTAAACTCACATACGCCTGAACTTAGTGGTGGACTTGGGATTTTCATTTGAAGAAGGGATGGATGATGTCCGTAATATTAATCAACTTATTATTATATTGTTTGAGGGGGACAAGCGCATTGTCCACAAGGAGACAGAGTTTTTATCCATATTTCCACCTATATATTTCGGGCTTTTTTGGGGGTCTATCATGGGTGAGTGCCCCCAAATTAAACAAGAAACTTGGGGGCGGGGCCGGGGCCGGGCGGGAAATTCTCCTTCGAGGGCTTTATGTTAAAAAGAAAATCAAGGAAGGGCAAATGTAAGAAAAAGACATTAATTTTTGGAATTTTGAGGGAGTTTCAAATTTTGAAACTTTTTTAAAGTTTTGGCTGAGTTACTTGGTGCCCCCTGTCCGAGCTCAATATGACCCTTCTCGTTGGCTCCCTCTAGCTGGCACAATTGTCCTTGTAAATGACATATATATAGGTTGTCCTAAATAAATTTTGTTTGGCCAACAATCTCATAAGCTATGAAGGTAGAAAGGACGAAAGGAAGACTTTAGAAGGTCGCGCAAACGAAGAGTTGGCAACCCGTTTTTTTTTTTTTTTTTTGATAACATGGGAACCCGCCGACCCCCGTTTGAGAGATCATTGGTAAACTCACACTTAAAATGTACTTACACTTAAAATGTTCGTGTGGTTAGGAAGTCCAGTTTTAACCTGGAGGTCCTGCCTTCGAATCCTTAAAGCCTTACCCGAAAAAAAAAAAAAAAAAACCCTCTCTCTCTCTATCTCTAATAATGACTAATAATATATGAGCACCAAGAAGGTTCTATGTTAAGTGGTCTGAAAATTAATAATCTTATGTAAGTTGTGGAATAGGGGTTGAATGAGTCATACGGCACAAGGTCGTCATCATCAAGCAAAAAACAAGGTGACTGGTGGAAAGATGTGCGTGTGATCACCAATCAGCTCTTTTGACATTCAATTCAATGGTCAGCAAAGACCCACTGAATGAACATAAATCAGGCCTGATATCAGGAGGTGGCTTTGAAAAGAGGGTATGTACTAGTCTGAAGATGGCCCCAAGTGGGCACTAGCAGTCCACCCAATGACCCTTCATCAGTATGAAGATTCAGCAGTCGGAAAAGGCACAGTGTTTTATAAATCCGTTTAGGGAAGTTTGTTTAATACTGCAGGTTGCGTCCGCATAACATCCTCGAGAATCTGGGCTAGTGGAAATTCTCATTTTTGAGGATTTTTAGGTCCGACCTTCCCCATAGAATTTGGAGATTCTTGCTTCTGTGGATTTGCATGCCGAGTCCAATATTTTTAGTTATATGCATTGACATCGATGTAAAATCGCCAGCTATACAAATCATCAATGAAGAACCCTTGTTCTAGAGATAATATTGATGAATCTTCTTATCCACAAATTCCTCACTTGTTACCAAATTTACTCTTTGAGCGTATTTGCGGGACTTGACGAGAATTTCATAATAGAGAAGATAATTGTTTCAATTTTTTCATGAGCTAATTGTTTCATGTTTGGCATGAAATATTTATCTCATAAATAAAGAAAAAAATTAACTGATTTTCTTCTCTTCTCTTGCTCACTATAAAGAAAAGTATGCCCAAGTGAGCTCACAATAATAGACGACACTTGCACTTGCCCGTAGGAGAACGAGGCATCACGGCATAAATCATCGTAGTCTGTATGTTTGTTCAAGCAAGTAGCAAGAACACGGCACTTGATTAGCCCTGTGGATAGGCATAAATGAAGGTTAAAAACCGGCACCATAAAGCAAAGCTACATGAAAGGAAATACGGTCCACCTTGTCAATTATTGTTAATATGGTCTTTGAGAGAGAGAGAGAGAGAGAGAGAGAGAGAGAGGGGGACACTAATTGTTTGCAGTCCAGCCAATTGGGCCAATTTAGATACCAGTCGCTCAGTGGAATTGGTGCATGCAAATGAAAGGTCTTCTTTTTGGATAAAGGTAAGGGGAAAAAAGGCCTCACAAGACTATTCCACCCCTTGATTTAAAAACCTAAAATCTTAATGGTATTTTTAACTATAAACTTTTTTAATATTTAATATTATAATGGTGGGTGATGGTTGGATGGGTACTGTAAGTAAAACTAGCCTACACATGGGATGAAAAAGGTTACATTGATCTAATGTGGGCTCAATTTGGCCTTATAGAGCTGGACATTGCAGTCTACTCCCGAGAGAACATTCATGTTGTTTTGGCTTGAGACATGCTGATGTAGTAATCCTTCTACAGGCTTCCTCTTTGCCCATCGATATGCGTAGCAGTGTGGAACGCACCGTTCAAGTCACTGCTGACTGCTGTGTTGAACGTTGAAAAATGCACTGACCGGACTATGGAGAAGACCACCGCCCTTATAGGGAACTTTCCAAATTTCTTCTTCAAGAGAAAAACTTGATAGTGACACAAGTGATAGGTCCAGAACGGGGAAAAATGTGAAAAATCAAATTGTCCAAGGTCCTCCTCCCATCTTGTTCAGGTAAGAGTTATTCTTACTTCTGTTTTATGTCCCATATTTTGGTAGATCATTTTTCAACTCCAATATAGTTTGGACAAGACTTTGATAGTGATTAAGGTTCTTGTTCATCTATCATAGCAATTAATGAGTAAAGATCCTCTAATATTTGACTAACAGAATTCTTGAGTCTATAGGGTGACACTCTATAGTAGGGGTGAAAAATCCAAGCTGCTTAAAATGAGTGCCTTGGTTGAAACATGAAATTTGATTCCTATATGTGCTACACCCGTGTGATGGACAAGAACCACTCCACCTCCCAATAATAAAAGTTGTTGGGGGTCGGTGGGGATAGGATGGGACTGGTTGACTCGTGAAGTTGACATGTAGGTTGGATGCTAACGAGCGAAGGCAGCCACAAGCTAGTTCGGGTTGGCTTGATTGAGCTCGAGTTAGATCCTGTTCAGATTGGCTAAGTAAGGGTCTTTAAGGGCTCCCAAGCTTGAGCCAAGGTCGAGCTTGGAAAATTGAGCCCGACCTAGGCTTGTTAAGCTTGACCTAAGCTTGAGATCCGGTACCCATCATCAATCTCGGCTGATTTGCCTGCCAGCAGGTAGGCCTGCAATGGAGATGTCAATGGACCTCATGTTCCCCAGAGGACCCTCCTTTGGACTCAGTAGAAAAATTAGGTTTTGGTCCATGTCTAAAACTTTTCATATTTGTGTATCAGATTGACATTGAAACATAAATATATAATGCATATTAATGTTGTCATACTTAATAATATGTATTATATATAACATATACTAACATTTTTAGAGTCGAGTAGGGGCCTAGACAGATTTGAGTCATTCGACTATAGTAAATAATCCACTATAGAAAATTCTTTATTTCAAGGGAATCCACTTTTGCGAGCATTGGAGATCGAAAATTCTACACCACCACTTGAGCGGGCTGTTTTCTGTTATTGAACCCATTGCAGAGATTACACATCATTGGCGTAGAATGGATATTTCTTGTCTAGGGCGGGCTTTGTGAGAATACTTTTAATACCCAACTTGTCAAGTTCAACAGACACAAATCAAGATTTGTATATAAATGAACATAAGCACATAAATCTCAAATTACAAGAATAAACAGACAAATATCACAGAATGTGAGATATGGGTTCTTCTCCCAACCCATAATGGCAACATGTACTCTTCAACATATGAAGAGGAAGGGGAAAAAAACGAACAGTATCGATCCATTCCTTAATCTTCTTCCATCTCCCTGGGCACAGCCCCAAAGTGCTTTATTAGAATGTCCACCACCACAGGAACCAAGTCCTTGCAAGGCACTGCCTTCTTATAAACTTCCCCCAGATGGGAATCACTCCCAATTCTACCACCCAAATATACATCTGCTCCCTCACACACCTTCCCATTCTCATCTCTAGTCATGCAGCCCATGAAGCCTATGTCAGCCACTTGCACCTGCCCACAAGTGTTGGGGCAGCCCGTCCAGTGCATTCTAATGGGGCGGTCCACAGCGACCCGCTTCTGTACTTCTTCTGTAACCTTCAATGCCCGGGCCTTGGTCTCTATAATGGCCTGCCCACAGAACTGGTTTCCAGTGCAAGCAACCAGGCCTTTCATTAGGATTGCTGGCTCGGGAGAAAACCGCTCTTTCAAGAGCGGCTCGCTAAGCAAAGCCTCAATGCGTGAATTCTCAATGTTGGGAATTATTATGTTTTGTTCTACTGTGAGCCGGAGCTCGCCTGATCCATATCCGTCTGCTAGGCGGGCTAGCTCAATCATGTCTTGGGCTTGGACCCGGCCCACTGGCACATGCATGCCCACAAAGCTTAGGCCTGCCTGTTTCTGAGGATGGACACCAAGGTAGTCTCTTCTCTCCCATTCCTTTTGCACCAGGTCTTGGCTTGATGACCTCTCCAGTTCTTGCCTGGGCATCCTCTTCACCACCTCAGCCCTGAATCCTTCAATACCCTACAATTGCATTAATTCAGCTGAATGATAAGCAAACTGCAGTGTGTTCAAGATACTTGAATACTTGCATAATTAATTAGAGTTTGAGAGCTTCAATTAGATGATTAGGATCACCAAATCAAGTTGGTTTTTTCTCACCCCCACCTATAATAGTCCATACAAGCATTTACATTGGCCTTATAAACTAGTTTAAATTCAGAATTCAACGACTGTTCTCAATTGAACATTCTTGCAAAATGTATTAGAAGGAGAAGAAAGATGGTAAGGCTTACAAGTTCATCAATTAGCCACATCATTCGCGTTTTCTGTCGATTCCCTCTAGTGCCAAGATCTCGAAATGCCTCCAGTATTGCTTTGCACACTGGAATTATATCATCTCCAGGGACCCATGCATCGAGGGGCACCGCCTCTGCACATCGCTTGGGGCTAAAGAATCCGCCCACCAACAAATTGAATCCAAACCGTCCATCTTTCATGGCCGGCATGTATGCAAGATCATTGATGTGAGGGTGCTCAAACATATCATGGGACCCCACCACACATACGTTCCATTTCCTTGGCCTGCAAACAAAAGCACATCATAAACATGGTCAGTCTCACATTTCCTGCTGCTTCAATGATCAAATGCAAGGCATAGATGAAATGAAAAACAAGCAGCATAAACTCTCTCATTGACCCGTGGATAAACAACAATTAGCACACTGAGCCTCACCATGGATAGACAACATAAGTATGCCACAAAAATAATTTGAGAAAGCTTGGTGCAACATAAGCGGCCCATTAGATGTAGGGTCCAGATCTTCGTGTATAGGGCCACAGACTGAAAATTGAAAAAAAAAAAAAAAAAACTCTCAAATTTTTGTGGCTGCTGGGATTCGAGCCCAGGTCTCCACGGCCACAACGTGGAATTCTCACCACTAAACTACAGCCACTTGTGATTATAAACTTCAAATGTTTTCTTATTTCATATATGTTACTGTCTTTGTTCCAATTTTAACTGCAATCTTACAAAGCTCATGTGGTATTGTAACAAGGCTTCCTCTTGTTTCCAAAATCCAGAAAACTATTTTTTTTCCCTCTCCACAGGAGCATCGTTTGTTACACAACTTTCATCATAGATTTCTATATCTATGGAAGATGGGGGAGCCCATAGATTTTTCCAAGAAAAAAGATCATGGATTTGAACGGGTATGATAAACCTGCCATTCTCCAATAGAAGACAAGGCAAACCCATGTGCCATGTGGTACTTACACTTGATACAAGTGACGTGTGCAACTTAGAGGAACCCCTGCTGGAAAGGAAAATTAGTCTGATTTGGTTTTACTGGTTGTTTGGTGCCACACAACTTTCTAGTGAACAAGGGGAAAATGAACTGAATCCCTTAGATAGAGAGGGGAGCTCAATTTCCTTTGTGAGAGATAACAAAGCAGGATTCCTCTTTTTCTGGTAGAAAAGAAAATTCACGAACAGTGAAATACTCTTCCTACCTGTCTTTAATGCTTCACATGCTTTAAAGCTAAAAAAGGAGAGAAAAATCCCCTCACAACTTTAAAAAAGCCTAAACCGTTTCTGCATCCAACACTTGCAATTAACCCATATCCTCGGACCCACATACATCCATGTCTTTGATTTAAGACTAATCCAACCACTACTAACCATTAATTCTTTTGAATCTGGACACAAGCACACTCTCTAAAATCGTCCACATTGGAGGCCATAAAATCAAAGTGTCATTATAATCATCAAATCATTAATATTTTGATAAAACCCCAATCCCCACCATTTCCTTCTCATCTCTTCTCCTGTGATTAACATGCACATCCAGGTTGGCCCATTCAAATCCTTCGTTAATCACATCCAGGTTGGCCCATACAAATCCTTTCTTTTGTTTTATATCCATTACCCATTTAACTATAGAGACAATTAAGAAAAACATAAGAAGAGAGAGACAGCAGAGCAAGTAAATCACACACACACAGAGAGAGAGAGAGAGAGAGAGAGAGAGAGAGAGAGAGAGAGAGAGAGAGGACATTGCAATGCAACTTACAAATTAGTGCAGTCAGGATTGCCACGTCCATTTGCAGTGATAAAGTGGGAGAGAAGGTTGGTGTAGGGCCTGGTATCCACAATCTCATGTGGGTCGATGCCTGCCAGAGGATTCCCCACAGGGTTCCTCACATTGTCCATGCCACTTTGGAGGCTGGTGAGCCCAACCTCGGCTAGCCCATTCAAAATTTCAGGCACATGAGGCAGTTCCACACCACGTATTTGCCAGTTCTGTCTAGTCGTCACATCCCCACAACCCTGCTCTCCATACCCCATTATCACATTCCCCAAGTACCTCGTTTGGGCGCTGGTCGTCACTCCATTCGGCAGTTTCAGTCTCATCATAAAACGTCCATCTGCACACAAAGAGAAAGCAGCAGCAATAAACACAAACAATCAGATGGACAGTTTTCATTGTTTGTTTGTGTCTTCGAATTCTAATGGAGGGTTTTTTTTTTTTTTTTTTCTGTACAGTCACCATTAGCCGTAGATTTCCAAGCCTGATGACCAACTTCATATTTTTCCATTTTTGCAATATCACAATACTTTATTTTAATTATTAAAATTGAGCATTGAAATATAAAGACAAAGGTGCAGTTTCATGCAGCGTCACATAATTCAATAAAAGTTTTGCAACATTGCAAAAATGGGGACTTTTTTATGGAGAAATTTCTCTACTTTGATCACCAGGCGCGGAAATGGCTGGCCCCTTTAGTGGAACAAAAGAAAGAGAAGATTTTGGTGCGTACATTGATGCTTCCTCCTGTGAAAGAGGCCTAACCACTTGAGTCGCACGTCAATGTCATCCTTGGTGAGTTTTGAAGCCTCAATTTTTTCAAATGGGATCGATGCGAGCTCCTCGATCCCTCCCTCTATCATCAGTTTCATGGGTTCCTTCTCCAGCTTCACCTGTCACACACGTGACCTCCTTCTCTGTTAGTTTTTTCTTTTTAATTTTTGGGTAAAACAAACTATCACCAATAAAATAAAATAAAAAAGACAACAAAAACAAAAGAACAGCTAGGACAGTGAATTGAATGAAATTATAGTTAAGGCAATACTAGTTGGGACAAATGGAGCCATTAATTAAATCCATGTTAGGATTGTTCAAATATATAAAAGATAACTTTCTTTTTTCAAAAGCAATCAATCCAACCATCCATCTGTTCAATTGTAGTGAAAATTTGGCTAATTCATCACATAACAGATGCGTGAGTAACATATGTGCAATATTTGATTGCACTAAAGTGTCCCTTGAAAGTTATAAACTAGGCTTTAGATTCCATCAGCACCACACTAACAGAGATACGGGATCATTAGGAATTACTGTCAATTGGCCCCATCAAAGTGAAATATGATTCCGAACTCAACTTACAAGTTACACCTACTGCCTCACCTAGCAGAATTTTCCTTTTTTTTTTTTTTTTTTTTCTGACTTTCAGTAGCCCGACAGACACCTTAACGAATGGTCCTTCACATGTCACGAAGAAAACACAAATGCTAGAACTTTCCAGTAAAGCCGTGGGTGGCCCATTGGAGCATGAGGCCCAGTGGGGGAATTAATTGAGACAAGATAATCATCACATGTTTTGAAATATATAGCAAGTGTAGTATGATTAAGACTAGTTTGAAAAGGCTTTGTGGTGAATTGAGTTATAAAAAGAGAGTAGTTATAATTATAATCATACCTTTTCCTGAGGGTTGATGCCTTGTCTGAACTTTTCCTTGAGGACCCAGTAGCCATCCCTCTCCTCCACCCGTGGCTCAAGACGCGACGCATCCGGCTCTGCAGATGGTGTGACCGTTTGGGTCGGAGCGGCTCTGATGCGTCGTCTGTTGGTTCGGACCTTTGGCACGGATGGTGCGAGGAATTGCAGCGACGACATCTTGATCACAATCACAGAGAAGATAACAAAGGTCCTTCTTGGTCTTTGGCTTTGGCTTTGCTCACAACACACATGGATGGGGAGAGGATGGATGCTTTTGTAGTTGTTTCTGAGAGGAAAATGATGTTTGGAAAGCGGCTCTTGGAAGCTCCAAGGGACGTTTGGCCGGCCAGCTGAGAATATAATAAAATTACGAAAGGCCCCACCCACGTAAAGGCCTTAAATTTTACGATAATAGAATTGGGAATGGTCCCAACTTCCAAGGCCCAACTAATTTGGTCAACTCTACTGCTTGTTGTAATTGATCAGTGGCATTGACCCATTGGCATGTTTTATGTTGTATTAGGTGGTTGGTGGTGGCATTTTTGTAGTATCTGGGGTGGACTAGGGTGCTAATCTTCTGAACATGTTTAATGTAATTCATCCTTCGATCTCTTTTGGTTGGGGTGGAGAGCCAAGGGTGGATTGGGGCGAGAAGTAGGCCTCCAAGAAGGAGCAAAGAGACGTTATCAAAACAAGCCGCCATGTGGAAGGGATGGCTTTTCAATGGAGCAGAAGATCATTATCCCACGTGCCACTACGGACCTTTAATTGTATATATGTATGTGATTGGTGATTTCTGGCCTTCCAAGTGTCTTTCTTGCTGCCACGAATTGAGGACAGCCTCACATTAGGACCAGGTGGAATTAAGGTGGGGTATTCCCTTCCTCAACATGCAATGGGAAATGAGGGGGAATTTACGTGATTTAGGCCTACTCAATACAAGATCATACGGATGAAGGAATGCATCTCTATATATAATTTCGCATGTGAGTTACGGAAAGTCCTTCATTAACAACCTCCTAACCGTGTTGGAGAGCACCCACCCAGGCCTGTTTGGTTACAAGAATCCTGAGAAATTCTTGTCTAGTGGAATTTCTTTTTCTGCAAAAAATGCTGTACCTCCAAGTGTAGATTAAAGTGGAGTTCCAAATACTTAGTCCCACTCTAGCTTTTAGAATGCTGGAATTCTGAAAATTCATACCCAATTCTCAGCCCAGAATGATAAATTCTTATGAGGAATTTTTTAAATTAATTTATAAACACCTGTGTTTTCTGATATTGACAAACAATCACCAATGATTAAGTTTTTATTTATTTATTTTGGCCTTTGGATTAGCTGTCTTTAGTTGTTTGCCACTAAAAACAACTCAAAAGGACAACATTACCTCAAACCTCTGTTTAAAGTAGGGGTGCAACTTCTGAAACTTTTAAAATTGGAAAACCCTCTTCCGGAAGATGTCTTTTGGGGCTCTTTTGGACCAAAAAAAAACAACTTTTTCTTTTTTTTTTAAATCAACCCAACCCCCTCACTCACTAATCCTGATGAATTGTGACATTCACTTATAATTTGACATAAATCTGAATTATACCCACCATTGAATTGAATTTCATAAATAAAATAAAGCCCCTTAAACCAATGGTTGTGATAATTTGATTAAGTTGAATGTGAGTCAAAGGGGCTTAGAATTTTGTCTCTCAAACAAGTCGTGAAACACACACACATCCCTCTTAAGAGAAGGAAAAAAAAAAACCCCACAATCATCGGCAGAAGCTGTAGTGCCCACTGTACTGTTAATTCCATACATCACCTCTAACCAAATCTATGCTTGGAAATTAGTTATCTCAATTTCTCTTCTAACATATTAACCATCTCAAAATATATATATATATATATATATATATATATTTTACATGGGTGAGAACAAAGGAAAGGAAGAAAACAACCTGAAATCACCTGGAAACCCAGAAAATGTCTCAAAACAAGGGCATGTAAGGGATTGATTCCTAAACAAAAATAACTTCGAACTTTGCACAGGGGTTGCTCTCCACATATCTCCTAAAGTCAGTGTTGCCATTGAATCTGAATGTGTACAAAGCTTGTCTTTGGGTGAGGCCAACAGGATATATTTTATAAACTTTCAATTCTTCCCTTCCTCTTATACATTCTGGTCTTTCCTGCTTCCAGATGGGTATGTGATTCAGCGAACTAAACTTCCTAAGTACGGCAGACTCCATTGCTTTTATGGTCAAGGCATCAGACCTGTCCAACAATGCTAGAGATGTGAGCACACAAGTCGATCGCTTACTTAAGAGATGGGCAGTTCTTCAGTCATCACAAAATAAATAAATAAATAAAAGTCTAGACTTTGATGCTCAGCAATTGAATCATGCACATGTTCAACCAAAAAAAAAAGAAGCAATGGTGGGTACGATGGCATTTAATTGACATGCTCAAGGTTTTGAGGAAAGGGATCTGGGGAGGAGGAAAAACTAGGATTGAGGGGTGTGTGTGTGGGTCACAAGGTTAGTGCCTTATGCCATCTCTTGACGTGCTCAATGTTCTGAGACAACGGATCTGGGAAGGAAGAAAAACTAGCGTTGAGGTATGTCTGGATAGGTCACAACGAAAAAAGGTTAGTGCCTTCAATGGAATTGAGTGACATGCTCAAGGTTTTGACTTGAGGTATGTCCAAATGTACACTCAAATTTAGCGAAGTAGAGAGATTGATGTATTTATCATTTATTAAGTTCCAAAAATATTATGCTCAACGTCAGGACCAGAGACGTGAGATGTACCTTTATTCTACAGAATGAGATACAGAGCAACAAAATTACCTCAGGAAAATGGACTCCATATCGAACCTCCCTCTTTCCCTGACAAAAAGGTGATGCACAGTTCCTACACCAGAGGTGCAATTACAAGGCCGTTTCTGAAAACTAGGGCTCCTTTCTTCTCGCTCTTGGATCTGTGTTGCAATATGTATGCAGAGACGGCAGGATGAATGGACTGCTGACATGTCCACAAGAGCCTTGAAAGAATCAGATGGACCCTCAAACTTCCACCTGCAAAGAACTGTGAGTTGCAAGGGCAAAACGGGGAAAATGACTAGCAACAAATTAAAAAACAACCAATATCACCTTTCACAATTCAAGGGGGGCAAAAATCAATCTTAATGTATGGTTCATGGTCAATAAAAGAAAAAATAGCATTCCTCCCAAGTAAATGGTTCATAAAATTAAAGAGGTGACTTGCATGAGCACAGGTATGAGTTGGAATCCGATTTATATATAACAATATTAAATTCAACATACAGTTTACTAAAATATATATTTCTTTTTTTTAATGGTGATAAAATATTTAGTCATTTATTTTAGTGCTCAGGTAAATACTCACGCGCGCACACTACCCAAGTCCCACCAACACACTGATCCTTGGTTATTTCTCTGGTGCCTAACCACTGAGTTATCAGTGGATTGGCAATCAATATTTATTTATAAATTAAAAAAAAAGTTAAAAATATAATGTGCAGATATTACTCTAAACAATCAAGCACAATTTACAGATGATAGATACTATTACTTTTTGTGATGCTTCTTAGAATCAGGTTGATACACTGAAAATTATTTTGGGTGAAAATCTGGAAAACTCCATTGTAAATATTTGTGGCTTCCTTTATGTTTGGGCTCACGAAAAAAAACCCCTTTGGGATTTGGTATTGGAACAGATTGATAAAAAAAATTGAGTTCTTAGAAGAAAAGGTATCGAGTCAATTCTGTCAAGCATTCAAATTTATTACCTATGTTGCTCCAGTTGTCTTTAAGAGTGCTCCGTGAAGGATTGAAAAATTCCACCACTTTGGAATAATTCCATTGAGAAAAGGAAATATCATATGGTAAAGATGAGAGGCGGTCTGTAAACCTTGAGATAAAGGTGGATTGGATATTCGTTCCATTAAATAGGTAAATAAAGCTCTATTGGGAAAGGTGGTTGTGGAGGGTAGGGGAAACAGATTGAGGGCCGTGGAGGCAGCATTTAAGTCATAAATACAAATTGGTTAATGATGGTTGGTGGGTGATGGGTCATGCTACAAGGCTTCAAGTATGTGGAAGTATGTTCTTTCTATAAAGGATGATTTTGCTCCATTGATTCATTTCAGAGCTCATAATGAGATGTGGATCAGATTTTGGCATGATGAATGGTGTGAATAGATGGTGTTGAAACATCAATTTCTAATCTGTATTCGCGGGATCAGAGACAAGAATCTTTATTTGCTGATAACTTTTCCTCTTCAGGAGGAGATGCTTGGGATTTTTCATTCAGGAGGAACCTAATGGATATGGAAGTTTCTGACTTCGCTAGAATGCTTGATATGCTGGGCAATGTTTATTTGTCAGTTGGTAAATCTGATGTCAACATATGGAAACAGGATGTTAAAGATCAGTTTTCAATGAAGTCTTTTTACAATCATTTGGCTGGTACATTAGAAGGGTGAAGGTTGGCATAGCTTTTGGATCCTTCTACTCCATCTAGGTATAGATATTTTGTTGGATAGTGAGGTTGCATAAAATTCTGACAATAAACAATTTGACAAGATTAAATCATAATAACTACTGGGTGTCCTGTGTTTAGAAGATGAGGAAACGCTACCTAATTTGATGAGCCATTGTCATTTTGCTCGAAGAATGGATCGCAGTTCTGAAAATGTATGATATGGAGTGGGTTATGCCAAGGACAGTTGAAGATCTTTTTCTTCAATGGTTATTGAGATGCAAGTTTGTTCGTGGCAAGATTTAATGAAAGTTAGTTTGTGTGCTACCTTTCGGAAGATTTGGTTGGAAAGAAATAACAAAGTTTTCAGGAGTAAAAGTAAATTTGGAGCGGAGATTATTCAGTCAATAGTCTGGACGGTGTTGGAATGGGCGAGCAAGCGAAAGGAGTTTCAGGGAGTCTCTTTGGAAGATCTCAACAGATCTTGGTCAACATTCTTTAAGGATGGCTGGTGTGCAAAGTCCAGGTATAGAGTCACTTGGATGAATCCCCCATATGGAGTTCCACTGCTGAATGTTGATGGCATCTGTTTATGATCAATTCACAGAGGAGGGATAGGAGGTGTACCAAGGGATTGGAATGACAGTATTATAAGAAGTTTCCTTGGGCCTTTAGATTCCTCACATGCTAGTGAAGCCAGGTTGTTTGCTCTTCTAATTGGTTGTCGTGAGTTGCTTTGATTGGGTGGCTATAAAAAAAATTTCTAGGCATTTTTTTTTCAGCCATTCAGTGGGGTTCGGGAAAATCTTCCCATGCTTGTGATAGATTATGAATGATCATGCAGAGATAGAAGAGAAGAGTTTGGAGGAAAAGTTGATTCCTCAACAGAGGATCGACCAACCATTTTATAATCGTATTTACCCTAATCACATGCTATTAATCAGCAACAATTACAATCTAATTACAATCAGAAATTAAAGAATAAAAGAATCCTAATCTCTATACATAGAAGTATATCCATAATACAAGTTGTATAAGGCTTAACCCAGTCCCACACGTGGGATATTCTACATGGGCCTAGATGGGCAAAGATTAGTTTACATGGGCTTATTTAGTTCATGAGTTATCTTCTACACTCCCCCTCAAATTGATGTGGTAAGGTAGAAAACATCAATTTGCAAGTAAGATCATGATGACGCGTTTTGGGAAGAGCCTTGGTGAATATATCCGCCAACTGGTTAAGAGTAGAGACATGAGGAAGGGATATCTTCTTAGTAACAACATGCTGATGGATGAAGTGACAATCAATCTCAATGTGCTTCGTCCTTTCATGAAAGACCGGATTGTTGGCAATTCTGGTAGCACTAGTGTTGTCACCATGAAGAGGTGTAGAACAACCAAGAAGAACACTGAATTCACACAGAAGACGGCGTAGCCAGATGATTTCGGTACTAGCGGATGACATTGCCCGATATTCTGCCTCAACAGAAGACTTCGAAACGGTGGTTTGCTTCTTGCACTTCCACGAAATCAGAGAATCCCCAAGAAATATACACCAGCCAATAGTAGAGCGCCGAGAATCTGGACAACCAGCCCAGTCGGCATCAGCATAAGCAGATAAGCACAAAGAAGTACCCGAAGGGTAGAAGAGACCATGGGGAAGAGTGCCTTTAACATAGCGGAGTATGCGTAAAGCAATAGCAAGGCGAGGTTTGTGGGGATTGCTAACAAACTGGCTAACCGTATGAACAGCATGAGAAATATCCGGCCGAGTCATAGTTAAGTAGAGCAAACTACCAACTATCCGCCGAAAAATAAAGGGATCATCCAGGGGAGGGCCATCATTCGAACTGAGTTTGCTGTTCAATTCCATAGGCGTATCAACAGTGTGAGCATCATCAAGCCTTGCCGAGTTAATCAAACCTGTAGCATATTTGCACTGATGGACCCGAATGCCAGATTTGTTACGCACAAACTCAAGCCCCAGAAAGTTGGTGAGAGGACCAAGATCCTTCATTCTGAAGTGGCGAGTAAGATGAAGTTTGAGATCCGTAATGCCAGCAACATCATTGCCACTAAGAATCATATCATCAACATAGACTAAGAGAAATGTGTAGCCTTTCGGTGTCCATCTGAGGAAGAGGGAACTATCAGAGTGACTCTGGCGAAAGCCAACTTAAAGGATTGTTGTCCGACATTTATCAAACCAAGCCCTGGGAGCCTGCTTAAGTCCATAAAGAGCTTTCTTCAATTTACAAACATGCTGTGGAGGACAAGCATATCCCGGAGGTGGTTTTAAATACACAGTCTCACGCAAGTCGCCATGAAGAAAAGCATTTTTGACATCCATTTGCCATAGGGACCAGTTGCGGGCTGTAGCTACACAAAGGAGAGTGCGAACAGTTGTCATTTTAGCCACTGGTGCAAAGGTCTCCTCATAGTCAATCCCATATTCCTGCTTATAATCATGTGCAACCAACCTGGCTTTGTAGCGGTCAAGACTCCCATTAGAGTGAACTTTTATGGAATAGATCCATTTACTGCCGATTACAGGTGCACCGTCAATGGCCGGTACCTATTCCCATGTTTTGTTTGCTTCCAGAGCAAGCAACTCCTCAGTCATAGCATCCTGCCAGTAAGCAATCTTCGAGGCCTATGAATATGAGGTGGGTATAGGAGCACTATCCAAAGAAGTGAAAAGAGCAGGAAAGCCATAACGGTCAGGGGTAACTGAAGGACGACTAGAGCGTCGCAGGGGTATGATACTATCAGAAGAAGTATTAATACCTGAGGGTGCAGTAGGTGGCACGGGAAGAAGATCAGGAGAAGGAGTCCCCACAGGAGGAACCGTGTTACGCCGGACATAAACATTGGTGATAGGAGGTGGAGAAGTTGCAGGGAAGTGCGGCATATAAGACACAGCAACAGGGTGATTATCCAAACGCAAAGAAAAGAAAGGAATGTTTTCCAAGAATATCACATTACGAGATATTCGCATGCGTTTTTCGGATTGACCATAACACAGAAATCCCTTGTGTTCAGTACTGTAACCTAGAAAGATACATTTGGCAGCCTGAGGAGACAACTTTGTGCGCTCTGCAGGTGAAAGATGAACAAAGCACAGGCAACCAAAAACTCGTAAGTGAGAATATGAAGGGGTATGACCAAAGAGAGTTTCATAAGGAGTAGTCTTTCCTAGAACGGAGCTAGGATGACGATTAAGGAGATAAACAGCAGTCTGTGCAGCATCACACCAAAAGGTGGGAGGAACTAAGGATGCAAGGAGGAGAGAACGCACAATTTCAAGAATATGTTTGTTCTTCCTCTCCGCAACACCATTTTGCTGTGGAGTATGCGGGCAGGATTTTTGGTGAAGAATTCCTTTATCAGAAAGAAAGGTAGAAAAATCATGGGACATGTATTCTCCACCAGAGTCAGACCTAAGGATTTTTATTTCTTTCTGAAATTGTGTTTGAACCATTTTGTAAAGCTTCTGGAAAAGAGAAAAAAACTTCAGATTTGAAGCGCATGAAATAAATCCAAGTGAAACGAGAATGATCATCAATAAATGTCACAATACTTAAACCCAGTTCTACTCAATGTGGGTGCAATTCCCCAAACATCCGTGTGAATAATGTCAAAAGATGATAATGCACGAGAATGATGAATAGGAAAAGGCAAAATATGACTCTTACTCAAGCAACACGTTTCACACTTTGATTGAAGGAAAGAGGTAACCATTTTATTATCAATATTAGGTTCTAAACAACCAATTTTAAACAAAGAAAGTAAAGAAGCATTGTTCACATGACCAAGACGACTATGCCACACATTCCACATGTTATTGAAATTAGAAGAAGAAGAAAATAGAGAATGAAGTCCAATGTCCAGCAAAAACAGTCCACCATGTTTACTCCCCGCCGCAATCACCTTCCCAATTTGCCGCCCCAGTATGACACAACCAGTGGAAGAAAAGTTAACACTGTACCCATCATCAATAAGTTGTCCTACAGAAAGTAAATTGGCTGATAATTTGGGAACAAAGTAGACATTGGGAAGGCTGATAGACTTGCCAGAAATACTGGATAAAGTAATGGTACCATTACTAGAAATGGGTAATTGGTCGCCATTAGCAGTGGTGATTTTGTCTTTTCCAAGGTAAGGTTGAGAGTTTGTAAAGCTACTATTGACAGAAGTCATGTGGTTCGATGCTCCTGAATCTAGAAACCATGTGGATGTGATGATAGATGAAGACTCAGAGAGTGAAGAATGAAATGCAGGAAATGCTAGAGGAGAATGAGGTTGATACCGACCACCAGTAAAGCCCATAGGTGCGTATGCCGAGGTAACCGTATTCTGAATCAAATCTTGAATCTGGGCAGGAGTCATGGAGACGGACCCAGAAGAGGTGCTTCCTATATCAGGGATAGATGCTTGAACTTGGAATGCAGCTGGAGCATTTTGTCTGGGCAAGTTGGAAGGATTCTGTTTCTGCTGGGGCTCATTCTTTCGCTGTAAGCTCCGACAGTCATCAATAAAATGACCAGAGCGTTTGCAATATCTGCACACCAGTTTCTTACGACAATTCTTGGCAATATGACCGAATCCTTTGCATTCATAGCATTGAGCAGGCTTCTGATTGGGGGCTGCCAAGAGAGCAGAATCAGCCAGAAGAGGAGCTAGAAAAGCCTTTGGGTCTTCAACAATGGCACGTTGTGAGTTCACGCGAAGTTCTTCTCGAATGACCTCTTGGAAGCAAGTATTCAGGTTCGCAGATACTTCTCTATTCATGAGAGCAGACCGAACCGATTCGAATTCGGGTCTGAGGTTTATAAGGAACTGGCTGATGTGAGTTTCCTCTTGTAATTTGAGAACCTCAGACAGAAATCCAGAAGAAACAGATTGAATGATCATGGCATCCCGCTCAGTCCATAAGATGAGAAACCCATTAAAGTACTCTTGCACAGATTTATCTCCTTGATTGAATTTAGTAATTTCACTATCCAAGTGAAATTTGCGTGCTTTATTCATTTGATGAAAAATTTTCTTGAGATGTGCCCACATATCAGCAGCAGCAGTATATGCTTGAAGAGCAATGGCAAGAGGAGGATCAATGGAGTTAAAAATCCAAGTGATCACCTTAGCATTTTCTTTGGACCAGGTGGATAATGCTTTTGTGTCAGTAGCACTTATAGTAGTAGGTTTAGTTATCGATCCATCAAGATAACCAAACAGTCCTTGGCCTTCCACAAAATTCTTGAGATGAAAAGATCAGGCCATATAATTATTCCCATTAAATTTAACTAGAATAACATCATATTTTTCCATTATTACTGAATGCAGCAGAGACCACACAGAAAGCAGTAGCAGTGAACAATAACAAAGAAGAACATCAGTAGTATAGGAGTAGATCACAGTGAACAGCAAAGCACAATGTAAAGAACGAAGTAATATGCTATGATTTTCACTAACCAAGCATGAAAGATGCGATCAGATTTGATGATATGTGAATGCAGGAGAAAACACCACAAAAAATACCAAAACAGGAGCCAGACGAACTGGATCTTCAAGGTGCGTGGGGCCCACAATGGTGTCCAATCTCAGATCAGAGTATATAATCCTGGAAAGGATCAAAAGTATGTCCTCTAGTCCAAGTTTGAGGAGATTTGGATAAAGATCCACAAATCTGGACAGTGGTGATGAAATCCTTTTGAGAAAAAGGACCCAAAACCGTCAGATGAAGGAGGGGTTGACTAGTACCTTAATCGATGAGTAAAAAATCCAGAAAAATCTTCAAAAAATCCCTGAAGACTAGTCGATCAGTACAATGGGTGTTGCTGGCGACAAGTGATTGATCAGAGGTGGGCCACCTTGATCAGAGAACTCCAAGCAGACTCAGCAGAGAGAAGGAAGAGACGATACACCAGGGAGAAGCACTCGATGATGTTTTTGGAGAATCTCTCAGACTTAATGAAGGAAATCTCCTCATAACCTTAGCTCTGATACCATGATAGATTATGAATGATCATGCAGAGAGAGAGAAGAGAAGAGTTTGGAGGAAAAGTTGATTCTTCAACAAAGGATCGACCAACCATTTTATAATCGTATTTACCATAATCACATGCTATTAATCAGCAGCAATTATAATCTAATTACAATCAGAAACTAAAGAATAAAAGAATCCTAATCTCTATACATAGAAGTATATCCATAATACAGGCTGTATAAGGCTTAACCCAGTCCCACACGTGGGATATTCTACATGGGCCAAGATTAGTGTACATGGGCCTATTTAGTTCGTGAGTAAAACTGTTAGCACCATCTGACCCAAGGCCCATATACAATAGGCCCATACTCATATATCACGTGGGATTAGTTGACTCATCACCAATCTGTACCAATCTGTTTATATTCTCATTCCATGTATAGAAGATTGTAATTTATATTCTTTATATTCTTTCCTCATACATAGATTGTAATTGCCTTGATTAAGGCTAGAAATCATTATAAGTAAAGAGAGGACTATCATTATAAGTAAAGAGAGGACTGATCGACCAAATCATCCAATATTCCAAAACTTCTTCTCTTCATCTCAAAGTTCTGAATCTATCAACCTTTCATGGTATCAGAGCAGTAATCAATCCTCTTATTGAAGTATCCTCTGATTGATCAATCTTGATCAATCCTTTCTGGCGAAGACTCTTCTTCTTCACTGCTGATTGCCACTGATCTACAGTGGCCCGCCACTGATCAAACAGTGGTCCACCAGCGATTCACTCAGTATTGATCGACAGGCCTCAAGGATCTTTTTAAGGATTTTTCAAGATTTTTTCTTCACCATTTAAGGTTGGTTTCAGGCTTCTCTTCCTCTGTCGATTTGCATATTTAAGTGTCAGATAGTTTTCATCTAAACCGTCCAGATTTGTGGATATGTACCCGTTGCTCATCAAACTTGGACTTGAGGAAGTATAATTGATCTTCTTCAAGACTCTCAGCCTTAATCTGTGATTAGATCACTCTGTGGGTCCCACACACAGATCTAGCCTCATACTGTGAGGTCGTCTGGCACTGTTTTGGCCTTTTTCTGCACTATTTTGATGATGTTTCATGTTGAATGCTTCATCAGCCTCTAAATTTGCATATCTCTGTGGTATTGCTACTGTTAGTCCCTCTGATTAGTACTGATTGCTACTGTTAGTGCTTCTAATTAGTGCTCATTGTTACTGATTCATGCTGTCTGGTGGAAATTTGCACCGTTAGTGCACTGTTGTGGGCTGTTTGCTGCTAGATTAGCCATTCGTATCCAATTAATCTTGTTCTGCTCCTTACATATTGATTGGATACTTAAGATCTGAGGGTTGATCTCATCCCTTTACTACTGATTTGCGTGGTCTACTGTCCTTTTTCACTTTATTCTGCAATGGACAAGTATGATGTTATCTCAATTAAATTCAATGGGTAAAATTATATGTCCTGGTCCTTCCACTTAAGGAACTTTGTCAAAGGACAGGGCCTTTTTGGTTATCTTAATGGATCGATAACCAAACCTCAGATTACAAGTGCTTCCGACTCAAAAGGCCTAGCCACCTGGTCCAAAGAAAATGCGAAAGTCATCACTTGGATCCTTAACTTTATTGATCCCTCTCTTGCCGTGGCCCTTCAAGCCTACACCACAGCAGCTGATATGTGGGCTCATCTGAAGAAAGTTTACCATCAAACAAATAAAGCCTGAAAATTTCACCTGGATAGTGAAATTGCCAGATACAGTCAAGGGGATAAAATTGTGCAGGAATACTTTAATGGTTTCCTCACCTTGTGGACCGAAAGAGATTCCATACTGATCCAAACGGTCTCTTCTGGATTTCTATCTGAGGCTCTCCAGTTACAAGAAGAAACTCATCTAAGCCAGTTTCTTATGAATCTCCGGCCTGAATTTGAATCTGTTCAGTCTGCACTTATGAATAGGGAGAATACTGCTAATCTTGATACTTGCCTCCAAGAAGTCCTTCGCGAAGAACTTCGTCTCACTTCACAGCGCACTATTCTGGAAGCACCCAAAGCCTTCCTTGCGCCTCTTCCTGCTGACTCGGCTAGTAGGGTATTCCTTTTAAAGTTGACTTGGAGAAGGGTTATGATCATGTTGAATGCAAATTTTCCAGTTACATGTTAGGCAAGATGGGTTTCGGGATCAAGTGGAGACGATGGCTATGGTAAAAGCATTTCATCCAATTCCACTGCAGTTTTGGTCAATGGGTCTCCAACTTCTCTATCCAAAGCATTGTGTGGTCTTCATCAGAGTGGTCCTTTATCTCCCATTGTAGAACATTAGAATCAATCCACAAAAGAAAATTGATTCTAATGTCCTACAATGCCAATATATATAGGAAAACAAACCCTACAATCAACGAATCCTAATTAAACTAGGAAACTAATAAAAAAACTCCTAATGAAACTAGGAAACTAATCCAACAGAAAACTCATTAGAGAAATAAACAAGGAAAAAAAATCCTAGACCTCTTTGGGTCATACATGTGGATGTGGGACACGACCCTGGCTGCATTGGCCCACAGCCCTTGAATCAGATATGTATGTGGTAGAGTTAAAGATTAATAGAAGTTTTTTTTCTAAGTTTAAGGTTTGTTCCCTTGTGAGAATCTTTAGGAAACCTATTCTCATGCTCCAGCTTCCCTATTTCGTGCTTTGGAACTTCAATCCCATCGATCAACCCTTAATTTCAAAGGGCTTACATCAGTCACTCTCTCTCAATTTGTAGACACAATTTTGTTTAGTTCGGTAAAATGGGAGCCAATTGTTGTTAAGTAGTTGTTTGTGCAGTTTCCTATCCCCAATTGGTTTTGGGATTATTGGCTAGTAACTTTGATATGGTATCAGAGCCAACACATCCCGGGTTTCAAACCACGCAGGGTAAAAATGCCCCATGATGCGTTGTATGTTTGTGCAAGCGCAAGTGCGCAGAGCAAGAAGGCCTCATGCCGCATTGTAGTCTTGTGTGGGCGTGTGTTTCGGGTTGGGGCGGTGTCCTGCCAGAGAGGGAGTGCTAAGTAGTTGTTTGTACAGTTTCCTATTACCAATTGGTTTTGGGATTACAGGCTAGCAACTTTGAGAATTGCTACCTAGAGAGATTAATAAGATGTTTTTTCGTTGATTTCAGAGTTGGAACATAAATCTTTCTAAAAGCATTTTGGTGGAGGTGGGATGCTCAGAGCAATTAACCCATTTAGCCTTTGGCCAATCTATTCCATTGCAGATCTATTTAGCATCCAATTCAGTGTTTGGAGGTCAAAACCTTTGTGGGATACTATCAGAGAAGATTTTGAAAGAAAGGTATCCACGTGTAGAAGGCACTAATACCTACCTCTTGGAGGTCGGATTACTCTAATGAAAGCAACACGTGCCGGCTTGCTAGGGTATTACATGTCCACGTTCAAAATGCAGATGGAGAATAGGTTAGATCACAATCGCAAGAATTTCGTCTAGGAAGGGTAGAGAAAAAGATATTGCATCTAATGAGGTGGAGTGAAGCGGTGAAGTCCAAGTCTTATGAAGGATTAGGTTCAGGAAGTCTAGTGCATAAAAACTACGCAAAATTATGGTGGACAAAGGAGAGGGAGGCTTTGAGGAGGAGAATCAATGTTTCCAAATATGGTGAGATGAGATTGGCTTCCTCAAAGAATCCATAGGCAGAGAAGATCGAGTTGTTGAAGAATAATTTCTTGTTTTGAGGATGATGACACTGTAAAATGGGAAGTATTTAGTAACAGGATCAAAGTCAAGATGGGAAACATAGTCTGTTTTTGCTTTAATGATCTGATGGGCGTGGGTCATTTGTATATTTTGTTCCCAAGGTTGCTTCATGTGGTATTGAATAAAGAATTCAAGTATTCTTATGGCAGTTTGGGTGTGAATGTTTCGTGGGAAGTGTCAGTCCAAAGAGTCCTTCACTCGTCTCATGAGTCTGAGAATGAGTCTCTTGAATTTTCTTACTAACATTTTTATTTGCAGGCTACATGGCTTTGGATCCTTCTTTCATATGTTCATCCTTGGTCTTTCTACATTTGGATGGGGCTTTTTGTTGGTTAGTGGTGACTTGGAAGATGTTATCTATGGACGACCATAAACAAGGGGCATCTCTTCGATCGATATTCCTGAAATCTTCTTTGTGTGAGAAGGAAGGAAAGTCCATTGATCCTTTGTTCCTGCATTACTTGGTGTTGTAGCTTAGTGTAGTCTTGGTTCCTTGGCAGACTTTAATAGCTCACTTGGAGGACCAGTCTCTTTCTTGAATGTGGTTTATTGCTTTGGAAGATCATCCCTTTCGCTATCCTTTGGTCTTTATATGGACGGTTAGGAATGATGGAATCGTTAAAATTTTGGCTTTAATAAAGGGAGGACAATACGCTTACAGCAACTAACAGGTTAGGTAAATAAGCGAGCCATAAAGGAACTCGTTATATCCTTTTATACATTCTTGAAAAATTGGGAGGCATGCCTTGGGTGTGGTGCTCAAAGGTGTGTAAGTTGGCCAGATGGTCCCCTCCAGCCTCATGGTTTCCTCAGATCTAACATAGATGGAGCTACAGCCTACAGGTAAGGTCTAGCTGGTGTAGCTGGTACTCTTCACAATGATTTGGGTCAGAATTTGCAATCTTTCACTGAATCTGTGGGAGTTAAAGACTAATGAAGCTAAGATTCTAGCTATTCTAGAAGTTTTGAGGATTGTTGCATATTCCTTTCATTGTCTGTTGATCGAGGAAAGTGACTTCACAAATTTCATTCACTAGGTTTCAAATGGCTGCGTGGTGGACAGATTCGTTAGCCAAGCATGGGGCAATCAACCAATTAAAAGGCAGATTCATTAGCCAACAGTGGGGTGGACAGAGGAGCTTCTGTTTCGGCTTCCTTGTCTGAGATGTATTTTTCTGTGCTGTTTGCCCTTTGTTGTATGGACTGGGTATGCTCTATACTTTCGACCTTTTCCCCTGTATTTTGGTTTTCTTGTTCGATCTTTGTTTGATCTTTTTTTAATACAGATTACCAGTTACCGATAAAAAACAATTAAACTTGCAGTAGAAGAATACTCGAAGAATCTGACACTGTTGCCTTGCTTATTTAAAATTCCATGCAGCATGGTTTAGGAGCGTCCAGAATCCAGATGTACCCAAATCATGACATAGTTTGAATATTTACGTGATGTGCACAGCTCGCTCTCACTCTAATTTTTTTCTGAGTGTCCAGAATCCAGATGTACCCAAGTCATGACATAGTTTGAATATTTACGTGATGTGCACAGCTCTCTCTCACTCTAATTTTTTTCTGATCACTGAGTATTCAATTCCTGAGTTGGCTCTTTATTGCCCTTTCTGCAACCTCTCGTAATAGAATGGAACCAGAAACTCTATGATCAATCTGGTATGTAAATATTAGAAAGATCAAGCAAGAGGTGTGGAAAATGCAGAAAAATGTGGTGCAGGAGACGATAAGGCCTCATGATTGAAAAGTCATCTTTGAAGGTTGCAGTTTTTCCACTACTTGGAAACAGTGACTAGGAGTCTGCAGTTCTTTATTGAGAAGAAAGAAAAATACTGATCATTTTCACCAGGAGAGATGAAGAGCATCTACCTTAGTGATTGATTATAAGCATCAGGGTTTGCTGCAAGGTATTTCATTGTCTTTGCAATTGAAGGAACATCAGTAACTTCTTTGATATGTAGAACTGAATGCGGAGAAGGGGCAAAATCTTGGATATTTGGAGCACCAACAACCACAGGGATAGCACCTGCAGATTTTTCCAGTTTTCTTAGAAACAATATGAAAATCAGTGTGTAGCTTTCAACATTTTCTTTTTCCTGAAAGGGATATGGCATTTCACTTTTCATTGCACAAAGAACGCCTCAATATGACAAGGTTTCGCCTTCCTTTAGTATTGCAATATTGATTCAGCTTTTGAAACCGAGAATTTTTATCTTGCAATATTTGGATAATATCCATTAAAATCTTGCAATATTTTATGCCTTTGTATTTGGGCAATCACCAAAATATGACAATATGTTAATATCATTAAAATATTGTCAAATAATGCAAAAACTGAATACCCCCAAGGAAGAATTAATCTTAAAACAAATGCCACAAAAGCACTAAAATTTTTGGAAATGCCAATTACTTAAGAACATCTCATAAACCAAAATGAAACAGAAATGCGATAATGGAATTCTAGCAGTTTTAGGCATACCAGCAACAAGAGACTGGAAGAATTTCTCTGTTACATAGTCCTCTTCATTGGAGTTTTCAAAAGCCAAGCTGAATTTATAGCGCTTCAAAGTTTCCAATTTATCCACTGTTAACAAATACGAAATAAATTATTCTATGCCTTTGTTGGTTAGGAACCAACACACACTTAAAAGACAATATTATCATAATCATCTGATGGATGAAAGAAATAGAGGCACTTAGCAAAAACAAAAATCCCAAAACTGTATTAAACAAATATTTCATAATGCCCCAAGCTACACATGTATTGGCAATGAAATCAGATTGGTTCAAAACATTATGTATTAGACTCCCATGGACAGTTAAGTTGATTTGGAAAATTTTTTTTATATGTTGAACAGCTTCAGGTGTTTCCAAACAATTTGAGGAAGATAAGTCTGTTTCACTTGGAAAAGCTTTTCTTAACCTTAAAAAGAATGCAAGAGAAAGAATTCATGCAAAAGCAAAAAGGAAGCAACAAACTCCACAAAGCAACAACCATGAAGCAACCCTCCAATCTTGTTAACTCAATTCTATTTTTACTGGGAACATCACAGGTGACTTCTTGTCCATCATCACCCATCCTTCCCTTTGGAGGTAGTAATCGGGTAAACCCACTGTTGAACAACTCAGACGAGCATGTTTCGGCGTCAGAGATTATCCATTGTAAGAATTTTGTTCTGAAGAGCGAGCCAGGCAGAAGCTAGGACTCTGGGAGGGGCCTTGATCTTCCATAGAGATGACCAGCTTCCAAAAGGAGCAGGGGCAATCAATGAGGAGGAGAAGGAAGATACCGAAAAATTACCACCGCGTGAAGGGGCCCAGAACCTGTTGCCTTTTTAGCTAAAATGCAAAGCATGTTGGGACTTCGGAAGACAATTTCAAGCATTTTTCAATGGCATGAAATGCAACATTTTCTCCCATTTGCCCATCTAGAGAGATCATCCTAGAAAGAAGTGTACAGTTTTCCACATAGGCTTTTTGGATCCAATCAATTTGTATCCCCTACAATTTTAGCAAGATGAAAACAATGTATAGAAGTTGCGTTAGGTTCTATTTTTAACTAGGAGTTTTTTCAGTATTAGAACAGAAAAAAAAAATTTGTAATCTGGTCCTCCCAATAAAGGTTCAACACAGCGACAAATGTTCAAAATAGTGGGAATAGTAAGGCATAGCAGCAAAGCCAGAAACAATACATTTGTGTCATTGGCAATACGTATAGCTGATGCATTTCAGTTACCAAAGTCAATCTTTTGAACTCCCAAAAATTCTAAAATTATTCATTCACAAAGTTCAAAATACTAGAGAATGTTGGATTTTGATTTTTATTCGCATTCTCATATAGTGTGTGCATATGTAAGTATTTTTCGGACTACTAAGTGTAGGTCATGTGGTGGTAATGACTGTTGAATATGTTGAGGTTCAATCCTTCACCTACTCTGTTGAATGAATTTATATAACTAAAGTCAAATACGCATTAATTTATTTACTAATCGTACCATTCAAATATAAAATTTAATATATTAATGATCTTGCGACTTAATTAAATGAGATGAAGAACAGGCGCTCAAATAACATGGATCTAGGCCACACAAAAAGCAATCATGCATTACCCTTTGGATATAACAAAACTTTCATAAGTATTATAGAATGTGTTGCGGTCCAGCATAAGACACACATCAGGATTGCTCCTTTGTCGGAACCCACCCCCCCCCCCCCCCCCCCCCCCCCCCCCAACAACCCTCCACACAGAGCACCACATGATCAATCAATCCATCAAGAGATAGATAGATAGATGAATAGAGAGGGAAAGACTGCTTGGAGAGCGGCTGGAAGAAGCAGCAATGCTGGCTAGAGATCAGGTACTTTTCCCTCTTTTTGTTCTTTTTTTTTCACTGTCACAGGAAACCAGACCATAACTGGCACCTCCTCTTATTTTTCATCTTATTTCCAAATTAGGTCTAGGGTAGGGATGAAGTGAGCATTTTGGCTGTTTCAGATGAAATTCACCAATTTCGGCCAAAATAGGACAAATTTAAAACAAAAAAATTAGAGTGTACTTCATTTCAGCCTAATGGACAAAACAATATGAACTTGATAACTATGGCGAAGACCCATACAAAACTATGGCATTTAGTTTGAGTAACGAATTTCTATTGATTTAAGCATAAGATGATCCAAACCCCGAGGTAATAAAACATGTGGCAAAGATTTTGTGACATACTGGTCCCACCATATAAAAGATAACTTTGAGATATGTGCATCTACCAAAAAAAAAAAAAGTTGAATTGGGTCATTCCAAAAGTCTATCTAAAGTAATTTAAAGATAGTAAGCAAAGTTTCTATCTTTCAACATCCAATTAATGATCATTGACTAGATAGCTAGCAACAGTTAATGAGCCTAAATTCTTGTAGATGGCTAGGTCTTTAAGTCCTATATTTGGTAGGCTAATATGATTCTAATCATTTGGCATGGTCAATTTGTCAGTAGGCCCAACTCCGATTGGAGTGAAAACTTTCCCAAAGCTAATATAAAGGGTGATATTTATAGAGTGGTTTGGATCCTAGATATGGATTATAATGATGGATTTAAAAATTATAAGGGTGGGCCTAGAGATTCAACGCTAAAAACTTATCTAGGATTATAATGATGGATTTAAAAATTATAAGGGTGGGCCTAGAGATTCAACGCTAAAAATTTAATAGTTAATAGTAAACAAGCAAAAAATCCACAACTGGTAATGGGTGTTAATGAATTAGGGTGACCGATATTTTAATTTATAGTGTGCACTAATAAGAAAAAAATTAGATTCAAGCATATTCCAATATTATGGGCGTTTTAGATTCTATTCTTTTTTTTTTTTCTAGGGTTGGAAAAAATCACGCCATGACAGGCAGCCACAAATTATTACACATCGCTTTTTGAGGTCAACCGTGATGTAAACATGAGAAGGATGGCCCATGGCCTGGTAGGATCTTCA
The DNA here is from genome assembly GCA_038049695.1 of Cinnamomum chago. Taxonomy (NCBI): domain Eukaryota; kingdom Viridiplantae; phylum Streptophyta; class Magnoliopsida; order Laurales; family Lauraceae; genus Cinnamomum; species Cinnamomum chago. Next base: position 62,704,912 of record CP142459.1, on the reverse strand, counting down.
ATCACTGACATTTTCGGTCCAATCATGAGTAGACATTGCCTCAACATTCTAATTAAGAAGCGAGAAAGGATGACTCACTAGGATCTCAATTCATGATGCAAGACCGACATAGGCCCAATCCACTAAGAAGGCTCATAACTTAAGTGATTAATTAGTCACGTTAAAAAATGGCATTGTGGTCATGTCATATGCGAAAACTCATATTTTAGGAATTCTATCTTGAGAGGATCAATTTTATATTTGCTTGAATTTAGAAAGATGTATCAGATATTTTTATGATCCTTGATTAGAGATTATAATATCTAGTTAAGAGTCAAGGATTGTTGACTATCATAATTTGAAGATAAAATCTTTAATTAAGATAGCATAAATGGACGGCTACTACTAGTCTACTATATAAAGGTTGTAAAGGCTCCTCATTAACTAAATGAACATCTTTCTTTAAACCTATCAGGAGTTGGTGAAAAGCCCTTTTTTAGCCTTGTGTGAAGATTCCTTGGTATCTCCAATGTGTGAAGACTCCATTGGCATCACTCCAAGATGTGTGTGAAGACTTCACATCGCTCCACCTTCCATTAGTCATTGTTTGGATGATCATGATTGTCCAACCAAGAGATGAGAAATGATAGCCCACTAGGATCATTAGTTCATCCTTTAGATAATCATGATGGTCCAACAGCAAATAACTGGATTCGTATGTGTTCTTCTTATAGTGGGTCCCATCATTTCAAAGATATGGATCATTGTAGCAGGCCCTTACAAAATTGGAAATTTGATCAAAAGAAATAGATAGAGATAAATCTGAATCCTATAAATGCAAGCCTATAAATCCATCAGTGGGACCCACTTATAAAAATCCAAATCGCTCAAAGTTAATGTCTCCCCATGAATCTACGTTGGGTCCAATTTCAATCAAATTGGACCTGGTTCCCATAGCAAATGAATCCAACTTAAACCCGTCATTTCACTTCCTTATTTTCTGTACATTTTCATCAGACATTCTATATTTGATCAATCTGTGGATGCAACCAGTTTTGACCATAGTGAAATTATGCATAGAGCACATAAATGCAAGGACACTCATTTTTAGTGGGTTGGATTTTACTACTGAGGCACACCAATGGATTTATCAGTTCAGAATTAGAAGATCTGACTTGTACCAGCTTTCTTGGTCATTTATTGGACCATGTTCTATTGTTACATTTAGGGAATAACTTGCATTACCTTTTCCATAACACACAGAGTTGTTTGCAGTCCATTTTTCTTTCGTTGATTGTTGTTTGGACTTTACCCATTGCACAATTAAAAAGGAATTAAAAAAAAAAGGCAGAAAGAAAGAATTTCATGTGTCATAAAGTCATAAATCCATAAGTTGATTCATCGTCATTATGTACAAGTAATTGCAAAGTGAAAGCTGAAAAGAACTAAACAATAAAACAAATTCTTATACATACCATTCCCATCATGGTTCCGATGGCAGGAGCCATAGGAATCGATTTCGACATTTGACTTCTCTAGCATCTCAAGGGCCTGCAAGCGAAAGTTAAGGGCCCCACAGTTGGAAATGAAGGCCGCTGCAAGGGCTTTCTCAGTCTTCGGATGCACTGGTGCCATAATGTCATACTCAGCCCATGAGAAATAGCCAACAGGAACATCAGAGGAGAGACTAGTTGTCATAACAACATTGTATCCTTTCCTATGACAAGCAATAATGGCATGTCGTTTTTTAATCAAATCTCTAATTTGAAGAAAAAGATGGTTACATGATGTGGGTATTTTACAGATGGCAGTAAGATTTGAACTAGTTAATAGAACACAACTACAAAACAGGAAGAAAATAAAACTAAGGATACTAGAAACAAATAATTATTCAATAGCCAATAATTTTTTGTATTTTCACATAATTTATGACCATTCATGATGCAGTCACTGTCTCCGAAGTCATAACTTGGAGTGATGCTGCTCTAATCAGGCAGATTCGTAGCTTCTACTTGGGAATTGTAAACCTTTAGGGTGAAGCAAGAGTGTCGCTAGGAAAGCTATTCAAGGTAAGCTCAAAACAAAAGGTATGAGCCCCCCATAGTCTCTCTATTGCACCCTGAGAATGAAATGCAATTTTGCTGATGCTCCACAACTGACTGTCTATGGGGTTATTTCAAGGGATGCAAAAGGAAGTGCTGTAAAAACTAACTAAATAAATAAATAATGTTCTAGGAAAACAATGTCATTTGGGTCACTCAAGAAAAGGAAGCACAGTCCAAAGTTTTTTAAATTTCTAAACAATGAGCAACCAAATTACCCTAGATGTTTGTATTTGGAGACAACCAAGGCTAACGAAAGACGAAGTTCCACAAATTAGAGACAAACCAAGTCTCACAAAGCAGACAACTGACTTGTGGCCCGATGGAGGAACAGTGAGAAAATGTATAAAATATACCTTAGGTATCTCCTTTTCCCTCTAAACAGTACAAGAGGACTATACTGGGAGGAAAAAAAAAAAACCACCAAAACATTAACCACAACCACCCCAAAGAAGAAAACATGAAAGGGAGAGGGACTAAAGCAACCCCCAGGAACCATAGAACTAAACAGTCAGGCCACCTCCCTCCAATTCCTTAAAATGAGGTCAATAGAAATCCCATGAAAGTGAGGAAGGAATGACACTCACGAAGCAATGGTGAACTTGAACTTGTGGGAAGATTTTCAATAGAGGTACTGTAATCCTCAAAACATCGTGAATTCCTCTCCTTCCAAATGATCCATAAAGCTGCCAGGAAGGCAGTCCTCCACAATGTCCTACCTTTATCTGATCCAACCTCCAAAAGTCGTGCCTCAAACAAACTACGGATAGAAGTCAGATGAGCCCAGCTATAATCAAACCAGCTGAGGACTTCAGACCAAAGTCCTTGGGCTATTTTACATTTCAAAAAGAGATGGTCGACTGATTCCTCGTCCGCCAAGCACATTGGACAAGCTCTAACAAGGGTTTTCTTATGCCGGCACAAATTATCAATAGTCAAAATCCCACCTCGCAATGCCAACCATCTGCGGAATCTTCAATTTCCAATGCCTATACAAAGGATTCATTAGAGAGCGACCCGCTGACATAGCCATGAAGAAAGAAGATACTGAGAAGGTCCTTTCTTTTGAGGCTATCCAAATCCTGCAATCCCCCACATCTAGATTAACGAAGACCTGGCTAAGAAGGTCGAGGAGGGAGAGAAAATGATTTTCCTCAGACTCCATGAGATTTCTTCTAAATATAGGGCCCCTAATGCACCTGATAACCATTCCTAATCATATAGGAAGAAATTATCTCTTTGCGATCTCTTGCAGAAGTGAATAGGCCAAGGAAAGCTTCAGCCAAGGGTTTTTCACCAACCCAGTGATCTAGCCAAAAGAACACGATATCCCTTGAACCCACTCTAAATTTAATGTTAGCAGCAAAAGGCCAAAAGCCTCTCTAGATGAAACAATCCCTCTCCAAAGCCTAGAAGCACAAAAGTTTGGCTCTTGGATATCCCAACCATCTCTCAAAACCTCATTCTTCGCTACCACGACCCGCTTCCACAAAGTCTCCTCGTCTTCCCTGATCCTCCACAGCCACTTCCCAGGGATAGATCTGAAGCCTAACCCCCCTTCCTTCTTTGGCCTACATACAGAATCCCACTTTACTAGATGATATTTCTTCGACTTTTCCTTACCATGCCATAGAAAATCTCGCTGCAGTCTCTCAATACAGTCCACCACCGATGCCGGGCACTTGAATGGGAAAGGAAATAGATCAGTAGATTAGAGAGGGGAGACAAGATTAGAGTCACTCTACCTCCCAAGGACAAGTAGTTAGCTTTCCAACTGGACGGATTTTTTCAATCCTCTCTAACAGCATATCCCAAAAAGATTTGCATCCCAAGATATTTGCCAAACAAGAAATGGTGGAGTCATCCACCCTCAGTCCCAGTAATTTGCTTTTATCAAAATTCACCTTTTAACCTGAGACAACTTCATAACACAAGAGAATAGCCTTAACATTCCACTTGGTCTTCATTAGCATCACAAAAAATGAGGGTGTTATCTGCAAATTGTAGATGGGAGATCACTAGAGAGTTAGGAGTAGGAGCAAAGCCATGAATAAGACTCCCTACTTCTGCCGCTGCAAGCATACGACTGAAGGCTTCCCCCACAATGACGAGTAGGAATGGAGATAGCGGATCCCTATGTCTCAAACCTCTCTAAGAAGGAAAGAACCCTTTACGAGACCCATTAATAACAATGGAGAACCAAGAAGAGGAAATACACTCCATAATTCAACTTCTCCATCTCTATCCAAACCCCATGTTTATGAAGCACATATAGAAGGAAACCCAAGTCTACCCTATCAAAACTTTATCAAGGTCCAACTTGCAAAGCAGACCCAGCTTTCCCTCATTGAGTCTATAGTGCACACACTCATTTGCAATAAGAACACCATCTAGGATCTGTCTTTCGCGAACAAAAGCGCCTTGAGAAGGGGAAATGATTGAGGGGAGGAATTTTAGGACTCTACCTGCCAACACTTTAGCCAAGATTTTATAGGCACTACCTATCAGACTAAAGGGTCTAAAATCAGAAATGATATCAGCACTCGGCTTCTTGGGAACAAGGGCACTGAAGGAGGCCCCTAAATTCTTCGAGAGCTTTCCTCTAGAATGGAACTCATTCAGGAAAGTCGAACTATCATCTTTGAACTCGTTCCAAAAAATCTGGAAGAAGACCAAAGGAAAGCAATCAGGGCCTGGGGCTTTATCTCTCCCAAGTCCCAAGGGCAAAAACAGTAGCATTCTCCAATAGTGGCAAACTCCAGATTATTCAATAATGGACAAACCATGTCCTCTTTAGAGTAGAGTGAGGAGAACAAGTCCAGAATATGCTTAATAATATCTTCTTTTTTGCCCACTGAAAGCGTAGTTTCTCCAATCAGCATCCAATTGATGAATCCTCTAAAAAATTCTAGTAAAGGTTGTTCCAGTAAAATAATAATAATAAATAAATAAATAAATAAAAATCCTCAAGGATTTAATGGTGGAGATGAAAACCAGGGCAGATTCATCAGAAAAGGGGAATGCAATAGATGACTGACCTTCAATACTTGAAAAATCCTCAAAGAATTTAAAAAAAATTCTCCAACTAACTCAATCATTGCAGTAGCCAGTAGAGAGTTCACAGCAAACGAATCTGTAGGTGGGCCCAACAAGGAATCTCTGAACAACCTCAACTTGGCCGACAACTCCCATTCAACAGATCTTGAAACTGACTCGAGCATCAATGGGTAACAGTCATGATCCAAGAACCTTTCTTAAGCCCCAGCAGTTTTCATGAAGACCTCAAAGGACCGTTTGGATGAAAGAATTTCAATGATATCAGGGCTGAAATACCATGTGAACAGCATTATATGACAGAAGCTAGGAGATCAGGATGATCTTTGGTGGATTTCAGCATCCACATTGAAGAGAGAACTCTCTTCTTATGGCACTGGGCATGCACTATCTTCTTATCTTAAGATGTCTTTGAGATATTTCTCTATCTAAAGATATTATATAAGATTTTCAAGTTACTTTACATCCAACGTGTATAATAAAGTATAGACCTCCTTCATATATGATAAATGACGATATTCAAATGCTAACTCCAAATGATGGTATGCAGGCCTAGCCAGAGGAGGAAGGGCCCAATAACCATAGGCTAATTCAAAATGCCATTTTAAATGTCGGTTGATACGAGTTACACAAGCATACCAATTAATTGGGCAACACAAACCTTTTGAAACTTGAAAGGGATGTTTAAAAAAAAAAAAAAGCGAATTTAAAATATTCTCCCCACAAATGAAAGCATGCCATCATCATGATCTTTTCAAGGCCATCCACAGTGACAACACTGGAGGGGAAGAATGGGAAGTGGCTGTTAACCATTATAACAAAAACAAACTGTGGTAACTCTTTCAGGATGTTGGTGTTGTTACTTCTGATCTTTAAAATCTTGGGATTAGAAAACACAACTTGCAAATTCTAAATATTGATGCTTCAAGTATGTGGAGAAAAACGATCCAACTTGTGCTTACCCACCGTCGTGCCAGACGAATGTCATTTTCTGTGTAATACTGTGAGGATTCCATGGATCGAAGAACACCAGCTGTTTCTGCATTATGAGATATTCCAAATACAGCATCAGGTTTCCTATCTGATGCAGCACCTAATCCAAAGTTACACCCAACTGAACACGAACGCCACTCCTGGACAGCAGCACATTAAAATAGGATCAAATATAAGAACTAGACTACAAATGGGCAACAGAGGCCAATTTTTCAAGGCTCATAGAAATTCCACCAAGAGAAAACTAAAACATTTGCATGTGCAGAGATTTTTTTACTCTATGTAAAGCTAAAAGCAAGGGGACACTCTTAGCAAAACAATGCAATAGCTTATGAATCATGCCAATAGAGATCATATGCACAACACTCGAAGTTGATGGACCATTTCAAACATTTTTAGGTTTACAAATGCTTTTCGGAATAGAATAATGTGTCATTTTACTTGAAAGGAAACAAAAATCAAAGAGATAAACAACATCAATAAAAGCTGTCGGCTAAGTATTCATTCAGAAAAGGGTGAGGCTAAACTTCCTAAATTCTCCTAACAATTTCTGTAGACCCTAGAATTGTGGGACAATAGTGACTCAGGAGATAGTAAGCCAACACTGCCAACACTTGAGAACTTTACTTACATCATGTACAGGGGCGGAACTAGGGAGGGGCTGGCAGTGGCCATGGCCCCCCTTAATTGCAAAAAGCCCTTAAATCTTATAGAAAATTTTAGAATTTTTTTACATTGGCCCCTCCAAGAAATTTTTGTTTTTCTATTGGCCCCTCCAAGGTATATTTTCTGGTTCTGCCACTGATAATGTACATGATGGATTGTTACATCCTTGTTCATAGAAGCCATTATCTATAGCTATAATATTTTGTGAAATCCAAAAGCACCCAAAGTAGCAAAAATCTTGAATATTAAGCAATTAATGGTTGTCCACTCCTCCATGTGTGTTTGGAGTGGTTCAAAATTGGTAAACACATTCAGATGGGTTCTGTTTATCCGCAAAATGATATAGATTTAAGGTGAAAAGGGTGGAAAAAGAGTACCCCACCAATTGTTTCTTCCAGTTTATAACATGGGGGTGGGAAAATTTGGCTGAGAAGAAAAGAGCCCCCAGCACAGTTGGAAGGTGCTCATTATCACAACCATGAGGTAGGGAGTTCAAGCCATGTAAAAGGAAAAGCGAAAAAAAGGGGAGAAATAGCATTCAGTCTCATCTGATTCTTTTTTATTTCCTTCTCCCTTTTTTCTTAATTTTTTAAATAGTTTCAATCTAGTCTGATTTCTCACTTCCATGTTGCCCCCAAGTACATAAATGAAACAATAACTAACCATAACAGCATACAATTAAAACCATTTCAAAAATAGAGCATACCTAAACACCCCTTATGCCACAGATAGTAATTTCACACTCCCATTAGACCAAATAAGACATTAACGCAAACACCTCAATGTACTTTAAGCACAAAAGAACATAAAACGGGATTCTTTTCAGTGAGAAATAAACAGAGCAACAACATTCTCTTCAATTCAGCTCAAAAGATGAGATTTTTTTAACAGAATCCAATATGCCAGCACTCAATCACCAAAACCCAAAAAGCAAAACAACCAAACCATTTGAGAAAAAATAACAAATAAAAAACCAACCTCTTCCGGGGCCAAAACCCAAATTGGGTCTTTCTTGAAATCTCTAGAATACAACACGGCGTCTTCTCTCTCCAACAAATCCCCACAATTCCCATCGCCGCCACTTTCGGCCGTTTCGTCGTCTAAAACCGAAACATCGAATCCCTCTTCTTCCGTATCCAATACCTTGGAAGACGAAGACAAAGATGAAGAATGCGAAGAAACTGCTGATGGATTGTAGAAGGTGTGAGTCCAAGAGTTCATAAGGGCGACGTTCTTGGCCATGTCGAGGCGACCCAGAAACGCAATCTCTGCGACGACAACGAGCGCGACGAAAAGGGGCATCAGATTCGACCATCTTCTCTTCGGAGCAGAAGAAGAAGCACCCGAGCCTTCTTGGGTCGATGTTGGTTGGGTTCCTCTGTGTCCCCTCATGGCGATTTCTCTCTTCCTTCTATCTCTACTTTTCTGTAAGCATCGTCACATCGGATGATAGAGAGGGTGAAACATCGAAGGAAATGAAAACGCAGAAAACAAAACGACCCATGATTGAGTTTTTGGATTTTGACGATCGAATGATCGGATTCGGCGGCTCTGCTTTCGGTCAGGTCCCAAGCTTTCGCTCCCAGGTAGAAGAAATGTGGAAATCCATCACTGGGGCCCACCTAAATAAGTCCTAACCGTTCATCTGTGCAAACCTTCATTTTTCATCAGGGGATTTTAATAAACAAGGGTTTGGAAGTTGTTATTAGACTTGTTGCTTGAAGTATACACTAGAAATGTGTTTAATCACATGCAACTACACAGGGGGTTAAGCCTATTACCATATGCAATAATGCTTAAGGCCTGTATGATCTGTGACTCAAATGAGTGCCCGAGGTGGTAGTCCTAATTCAGTACTCAATTCGACGTAAGCAAAATCAGAGGGATAGATCAGTTAACCTAAGACCACAATTTGCTATTGAAAGCTGAGGGTTTAAAATTACGCTAATATGCTGGGGACACGGGGCATTTATCTCTCTCTCCCAAAGCCCGTAAGTGTGTGGGGGCTCATTCCGTGAACCGGTTTCTCTTGGTCTCGGCTAGGGTGTGCTCGGTTAGCTACTGTTTGGGGGACCACGTCCCTTGATCTCGGCTACGATCCAATCCACTTCGGTCTCGGCACTACGCGCTGGCCTCGGCCAAACAGAATTCAGTTCGGCCGCGCATACCGTTCAGTCTCGGCAATGCAAGCTCGGCAATGCAGAATTGCGCTTGCAGCTAATAGCCACGGCCCTATCGTGGCGAAGCCCAAGGAAGGGATCTGATGGGACTTCAGCCACCACCAGATCAGGGCAGGATCAGGCCCAATGTGACTGACATTAAATGCATTGTGGGCTGATCGGACCCACATTAAATGCAGTGTGGGCTATGATGGACCTTCATTAATGACTTTGTGGGCTGATGTGACCCAGGTCACATCCCCAAGCCCACTGGCATTCACCCAAGACTGTCCCATATATAAGGCACGAGCCAAAGGGAGCAGGGGGTAAGCATTCTCACCTGGACACTCAGTCTTTCTTCTTTCTTCTTCTTCTCCGATCCATGGCTGACTTAAGCATCGGAGAGCCCTGCGCTGCCCATAGCCAGGGTCCTCTGACCTTTGTCTTTCTCCTCTTTCAGGTTCAGACCGTCGCAGCTATCTCCTCCATGCATTGAGTAAGTCCTGAGAGGCATCCTGATCTTGTGAGTATTATTATTTCTGCACTTACAATTGGCGCCGTCTGTGGGAAAGATTTCTATAATCTTTCCTATTCCTATTCCTAAATACCATGACGAGGAGAACTGCGAAAAGCGGAGAGACTTCCAAGACAAAGCATGCAGGACCGCCCCCTGACAAGCAGAGGGCTGGGAAGCAAGTAGTCGCAGAGGACGATGCTGAACGCGCTCTCATCCGGATCAACGTCCAGCAGCGTGACCTCCGTACCGAGTCCGCTCCCGGGAGGGGAGACACCCAGCAGCCTGCAGGTCTCCTGACAGGGCGAGACCAGCGGGATAAGTCCCCAGTGGTCGATGGACCACGCCCTTCAGGACAGGAAGGACACGTCGAGGACGTCGAGGATGAAGAGGATGATGACTACAACCCTGGCGACAGCTTGAACTCCACCCTTCGGGAGATTAAAACACAGAACGAGGCCCTCAGGGAAAAGGATGCTCTAATCCGCCAGCTCCAGCAGCAGCTGGAGAAAGCTGCGGGCTCATCAAGGCAGCAGCAGCGGACTCATAGGGAGCAGTCCCAGCAGCAACGGTCTCGACAGCAGCAGCGGACTCGTCAGGAGCAGTCCCAGCAGCAGCGGACTCGTCAGGAGCAGTCCCAGCAGCAGCGGACTCGTCAGGAGCGATCCCAGCGACAACATGAGGAGAGGGTTACTCGTGTTACGCGCATCTCTTCCTCAAAGGAAGACCTGAGGGACCGCTTGAACAGGAAAATGGACGACCGAACCCGAGATGTAGGCTCGAGCACCAGCCGTAGCTACTCGAGGAAGGCGTCCGAGACCATTCCGGAGGGTACGTATCGTAATCAGGACTGGCTGGACGCGCACATAAAGGAAACGGTCCAGCGCAACCTGGAAGTAGCCGGCTTCGGCCGAGACCAAAACAATGCTTGCTGCGACCCCGTTGATCTCGGCACTTCTCCTTTCTCCCCGGATATCCGGAGGTACCCATTACCGAAGAAGTTCACCGTACCAAGATTCGTCACCTATGATGGGGTCTCGGATCCAGCTACGCATCTCAGGCACTTCTCCCAGAGGATGTCTGTCTGGGGAGATGAGGGTCACCTGAACTGTAGAGTTTTTTCTTCCAGTCTGGGTGACCTCCCCCTGAAGTGGTTCTGTGCACTACCGGAGGGGGCCATTTCAAGCTGGCAGCAGCTCCAGCAGTCCTTCTTGAAGAAGTTCCAGGCCTACAGAGTCCTTCCGAAGACAGATGCAGACATCATGGCCTTGAAGATGAAGCAAGGAGAGAACGTCACCCAGTTCGCCAAGCGGTTCTGGGCGGTCTACAGTCAGATAGAGAGCTCCAAGGACGAGGTTGCCGTCTTCGCATTCCAGAATGCCTTGCTGCCAGACAGCGATCTCCGCAAGGACTTGGCTAGGAACCCGGTGTCTTCCATAGCAGCGCTCATGTCCATCGCCAACCGGTACATTGCCCAAGAAGATGACCAGATCCGCGCTCGGGAAAACCATGGAACCGCGCTGAAAGACCGGGGTGGGAGGACATCCAAGCAAGACGGGGGACCGTCTCGGAGGAGTGAACCTCGGAGAGAGGAGCGGCGGAGAGATGAGCCAAACAGGCGTTGGGCGCCCACCAGCTCGGCAAGGCCTCATGCGTTCGTCTCGGAAAGAAACAAGCGACCCAGGCTGATAGAGGACGCATTCCAGGCGGTCAACACGGTCTTTAAGGAGCCCATCCACAGGATCATGTATAAGAGCAAGAAAAGACCGTACTTCAGTTGGCCAGAGCCCATGCATGGCGACCCGTCCACCCGAGATCAGACGAAATTCTGTTCCTATCACAAGGAAGGCGGCCATAAGACTGAAGATTGCAGGATACTGCGGTCGCATTTAGAGAAGCTTGTCCAGGATGGACACTTACAAGAATTTGTCAGAAGAGAAGCCAGGGCCGACACTCGAGCCCCGCGCCGAGAAGAGGGGGGTCATGACAGCGACGTGTCTGAGAAGATCATCAACGTCATCCATTTGGCGCCCCCGCCCAAGGGGAGTAACCAAGCACGTGCCGAAGCCAGGAAAGCCTCTCACGGCAAACATGTCATGGCCGCCGAACTCAGTTCAGCACCGAAAAGGGCTCGGAGGGAGCGTCCCGAGATCAGGTTTACTGATGCAGACCTAGAAGGGGTGCAGCTCCCCCACAACGACCCCCTGATCGTGACTCTGAAGTTCGATTGCTCTAAGCAGGGCGTGAAGAATTGCACTGTGAAGAAAGTCCTTGTTGACCCCGGCAGTTCGTCCGAGGTCCTCTATTTCGACAGTTTTCGAAGGATGGGACTGACGGAGAGAGATCTGCAGGAGGCTCGAGTTCCCCTTATCGGCTTCAGTGCTAAACCTGTCTATCCTAAGGGGAAAGTGACGTTCAAGGTCGAGGTCGGTGGCGCGTCTGTCATGGCAACCTTCATGGTGATCGACGCACCCTCGCCCTACAATGCTATAATGGGCAGGTCTTGGCTCCATAGCCTGGACGCAGTCCCTTCCACCCTCCACCAGAGGCTGAAGTTTCCATGGGAAGGAGAGAGCGGCCGAATTGAGATTATCACGGTCAGAGGAGATCAGCAGGCAGCTAAGCTGTGCTTGACAGCTGTGGTACCTGGGGAGCAAGAGCCCAAGGAGGTCAATGTGGCCGAGATGGAGAAGAACCTGAAGCAGGGGCTGGATGAGCTCGGCCAAGATCCGGGCAGGAAGAGCGTCGAGGAATTGACCGAGGTCCGGATCGACCAGAAGGACCCGGATCGGTTCTTTCTACTCGGCAGCCAGCTTGGAGAGCCGGAAAGGTCCGAACTGGCCCAGTTCCTGATGCAGAACAGAGATGCCTTCGCCTGGACGCCTCAGGAGATGCCTGGCGTCGACCCCGAGGTAATGTGTCACAAACTAAATGTTGACCCTGACCACAAACCTGTGATGCAGAAGGCACGGAGGACTGGGGTCCCGCAGACCGAAGCCGTCGTCGAGGAAGTGGATAAGCTACTTCAGGCCGGCGCTATCAGAGAAGTTCAGTACCCGAAGTGGCTAGCCAACCCGGTGGTCGTCAAGAAGAAGACTGGCAAGTGGAGGGTGTGCATCGATTTTACTGACCTCAACAAGGCCTGTCCCAAGGACAGCTTCCCCTTGCCAAAGATCGACCAGCTGATCGACGCCACGGCCGGGCATGACAGAATGAGCTTCCTCGATGCCTACCGCGGCTATCACCAGATCCCACTGTTTGGGCCAGATGAAGAGAAGACAGCGTTTATCACGCCCAGGGGAACCTACTGTTATAAGGTGATGCCGTTTGGGCTGAAGAATGCAGGGGCCACCTACCAGAGACTTGTCACCAAGATGTTTCACGATCAGCTCGGCAACACCGTGGAGGTTTACATCGATGACATGGTGGTCAAGTCCAAGCAGGCACGGGATCATCTGTCAGACTTGGCCGAGATCTTCGCCACTCTAAAGAAGTTCCGGCTGAAGCTTAACGCCTCGAAGTGCGCCTTCGGTGTTGGTTCCGGCAAGTTTTTGGGCAGCTTGATTACACGCAGAGGCATTGAGGCAGACCCAGATCAGATCTCGGCTATCCTCAGAGTGCAGAGTCCAACTTCGGTCAAGGAGGTCCAGAAGCTTACAGGAATGGCCGCGGCACTGAATCGCTTCATCAGCAAATCTTCAGATAAGTGCCGACCTTTCTTTCATCTTCTTCGAAAAAATTCTAAATTCCAATGGACCCCAGAATGTGACCACGCCTTGCAGCAGCTCAAGGCTTACCTTTCATCACCACCGTTGTTGTCAACCCCGACCCACGAGGAGACCCTGTATTTATACTTAGCGGTCTCGGATCATGCGGTCAGCTCGGTCCTCATCCGAGAAGAGGACAAGGTTCAGAAACCGGTATATTATACGAGCAAGACCCTTATCGATGCCGAGACCAGGTATCTGCCTCTGGAGAAGCTCGCCTTGGCGCTCGTTAGCGCCTCGCGAAAGCTCTCCCATTACTTTCAAACCCATTCTATTGTGGTTGTTACGGAGCACCCACTCCAATCTGTTTTCAAGAGGGCTGACTTTTCAGGAAGAATCTCCCGATGGGCTGTCGAACTAGGGCAGTATGAGATTCAGTATCAGCCACGAACAGCAATAAAAGCCCAGGTTCTGGCAGATTTCCTCGCCGAGTTTGATTCAAGTTCGGCACCAACCCAGCTCGGCACCGAACTGGGGGGCGAGGAGCATGGGGCTCCCACGAGTTCTGAACAATCACCATCTCAAGCCGAGACCCCAGTTTGGAAAATCTTCGTCGACGGATCTTCCACCTCGAGAAGAGCCGGAGCAGGAGTTGTTCTCCAATCGCCAGAAGGACTGGTCATCGAGCAGGCTCTGACCCTGGACTTCAAGGCGTCAAACAATGAAGCTGAGTACGAAGCCCTTTTAGCCGGACTTAACAGTGCCAATATCCTCGGAGCTCAACAGCTGGTGGTCTTCAGTGATTCACAGTTGGTGACAAACCAGCTGACTGGGAACTACCAGGCTCGCGACGACCGGATGGCCGCGTACTTGGCCCTGGCTAAGAAGCTGCTGGCACAATTTCAGTCGGCCGAAGTCAGACAGATCGGCAGAGAAGCGAACTCTCGCGCAGACGCCTTGGCTAACTTGGCCAGTGCTGTTGAGGCAGGGAAAAAGAGGAGCGTCGAAGTCGGATCGCTAGCTGCGCCCAGCATTGAGCTCCGTTCACCTCGGGAAGTGTTATGCATCGGTCTCGGTCCGAGCTGGATGGACCCTATTATCACCTACCTGAAGGACGACAGGCTTCCCGAGGACAGTGGTGAGGCCCACCGGGTCAGACTCAAGGCAGCTCGGTTTTGGCTATCTCCCGAAGTCAAGCTCTACAGGAAATCGTTCTCGGGACCGTACCTCCAGTGCGTCCATCCAAGTAAGGTCGAGGACCTCCTTTTCGAGATACACGAAGGAATCTGCGGGAGCCATATCGGAGGAAGATCCCTATCTTACCGAGCCATCAGCCAGGGTTACTGGTGGCCGTATATGCAGAAAGATGCGCAGGTATATGCGAAGAAGTGCGAGAAGTGCCAGAAGTTCTCACACTCTCTCCATCAGCCCGCGCAGGATCTCAGCCCGCTCTCTAGCCCGTGGCCATTCGCCCAGTGGGGGCTCGACATAGTGGGCCCGCTCCACCGAACCCCAGGGAACAAGAGATGGCTTATTGTGGCGACAGATTACTTCACCAAATGGATCGAAGCAGAGCCACTTTCATCCATCACAGAGCGAGACTCCAAGAATTTTGTGTGGAAGAATGTCGTCACAAGGTTTGGCATTCCCAGAGCGCTGGTTTCGGACAACGGAACTCAGTTCGACTCTAAACTCTTCAAGACCTTCTGCCAGGATCTCGGCATCCGAAACCATTACTCCACGCCAGCTTACCCACAGAGTAACGGCCAGGCCGAGATCTCCAACAAGGTGATCCTCGATGGGCTCAAGAAGCGGCTGGACCAAGCGAAGGGGAGATGGGTGGAAGAACTGCCGAGCGTCCTGTGGGCTTACAGGACCACTCCAAGGCGTTCCACTTCGGCTACCCCCTTCTCGCTCGCCTACGGGATGGAAGCAGTCATCCCTTTGGAGATCGGCCTCCCCACTCTGAGATCCGAACTCTTTGACCAAGGACAGAACGAGACTAACTTGGCCAGGGAACTGGATTTAGCAGACGAAAGAAGAGAAGCGGCGGCAGTCAGACTGGCCGTCTACCAGCAGCGGCTAGCCAGGGGCTATAACCAGAACGTCAGAGAAAGGAAGTTCTGCGTGGGGGAACTGATTCTCAAGAAAACGCTCCCAGCCGACAGGGATCCGAATCAAGGGAAGCTAGTGCCGAATTGGCATGGTCCGTTTAAGGTCACTTCCATTGCCGGACGGTCGGCTTATCGGCTCGAAGACATGGAGGGACGTCCGTTACCGAGACCATGGAACGCCTCACACCTCAAAAAATTCTATTTTTAGTCTCTGTACTTGTACAACGCTTCTGGATTCAATGAAACTACAGTTCTCCACAATTTGTAGCAATCTGGCGTCCTGACAGTGACAATGGTGCGAAGTTGGAAGACCGTCTAAGGCCGGCACTCAGCCACCTAGACGAGTATCCGCCACGGCCCATATCTAAGGTTGGCACTCAGCCTCCTAGATGAATTGCCGAAACGGCCCATGTCTAAGGTTGGCACTCAGCCACCTAGACGAGCTGCCGAAACGGACCATGTCTAAGGTGGGCACTCAGCCACCTAGACGAGTTTCCGTCACGGCCCATATCTAAGGTTGGCACTCAGCCACCTAGATGAGTTGCCGAAACGGCCCATGTCTAAGGTTGGCACTCAGCCACCTAGACGAGCTGCCGAAACGGACCATGTCTAAGGTCGGCACTCAGTCACCTAGACGAGTTTCCATCACGGCCCATATCTAAGGTTGGCACTCAGCCTCCTAGATGAGTTGCCGAAACGGCCGATATCTGAGGCTGGCACTCAGCCACCTAGACGAGTTGCCGAAACGGACCATGTCACAGGCTGGCACTCAGCCACCTAGACGAGATTCCGAAACGGCCCATATCTAAGGTTGGCACTCAGCCTCCTAGATGAGTTGCCGAAACGGCCGATATCTAAGGCTGGCACTCAGCCACCTAGACGAGTTGCCGAAACGGACCATGTCTCAGGCTGGCACTCAGCCACCTAGACGAGTTTCCGAAATAGCCCATGTCTAAGGCTGGTACTCAGCCACCTAGACGAGCAGCCGAACGTGTTATGGTTGCGGTTGGCACTCAGCCACCTAGACCAGCCGAAACGGCACCAGTCTTCCAACACGGAAATCCGGTTTCGCAGAAATAAATGGGGCTTCCAAAGGGTCAGCGCTCGCAGAGAACCCTGATCAGGTCGGTCTACTCTAGTCCGAAGTCACACCCAAATTCACAACACTCACGGAAAGCGTACAAAGGAAAGCAAGTAAAAGCCACACCACACAGGAGAAAAATATGAGAGAGTCTTTCATTGATAGCATTGATTTACATCGAGACAGTTTGAAACAAAAACTACATTTTATAAAGAAAAGAAAAAAGAGGAAGTCAAGTCGATGGCTCTGCTTCTAGGTCCTCGATGACGACCACGGCGGCCTCGGCCTGAGGAGCTTCTTCAATGGGGTCAGGCGTTGGCTCGGAAGGGACTTCGGCCGGAGTGGCAGGGGTCTCGGCCAGGGCCTCATCTAGGGGCTCCTCTCCGAGCTCGGGGAGATTCTGATGTATCGGATCATCTGCAGGAACCCCCATCTTCTTCAACACGGCCTTGCAGCCGAGCCGGTACAGCTTCGGGCTGAGTGCCGTGATTTGATCAACGTAAATCTTCGCAGCTTCCTCAGTCCCCTCCAGGAAGGCGGCATCGACCTCAGCTTTTTTCGATGCAAGGAGTTCCTCCTTCGATGCAAGGAGTTCCTCCTTCGCCTTCCTTTCCAGCTCCAGCTCGGCCTTGAACCCCGCCGAACTCTTCTCCTCTGCCTGGAGCTTCGTTTGCCATTCGAAGCCCTCTGACCTTGCTTTGCAGAGGTCGCTGGCCATCATATCTGACTGAGCCTTGAGCTCCGCAGTCTTGGCCGCCTCCGCCTTCAGCTCCTCCTTGGCCGCTCGCAGTTCGGATTCGGCTTTCTGCTTTTCCTTTGCCAGGCGAGCCAACCGACTGTCCTCCTCCGCTATCCTGTCCGCGACTATCTGGAGCCTTTGGACAGCCTGCAGCGGAGCAAACAAAAGAAGCTCAGCACGAAAACAAGAAATATCAAAAGATAGAAACACCTGTGACCAGGAAAGTCGGGCACTTACAGCGAGGGAGTGCTGTATGGTCCTCATAATCAGCAGGGGGGAGTCTTCCGACCTGTGCCTCTCCATGTCCCTGGGGAGTGCACAGGCTCGGCTGAGCGCCGCAATGACATCTGGGCTCCCCACCAGTCTGTCCTCAGCATTTAGGGGCCTCCCCTTCCTCAGCTCCATGTCCGGCCTGAACTCGGCCGGTTCGGCACCCGAGGACGTTGCCGCCTGGGGCTCGGAGCGACTCTCCACCAGAGGAACTGCCGGAGCGGGCATCACGTCCACCGCCCTCTCCCTCGCAGCTTGGGGTGAACGTCGCCGTGATCGCTCCTCCTGATCCGGCCCCTTCCCCTTCGCCTTTTTTCTCGGCCTCTCACTTTCCAAGTCTGGGGGAGGTCGGCCTCAACTCTGGCGGGGACGATGGTCCCGAAGGAGGGCGGGGCAGTGCGGGGTGCGGCAGCCTGTCTACCGCTACCGACGACGGCGTCCGCCAGATTCCGCGGCTGAAACGCGGGCCTACGCCTCTCCATATTGTCCACTTCGGCCTCGGCTCCGGAAGTATAGTTCTCAACTTCCCTTGTCGGAGAGTCTACCTCGGCTCCGGAGGTATATTCTTCAATTTCCCTTAGCGGGATGCCCGTGACCACGGCCAACGTTGCGGACGCTTCCGCAACCGTGACGGTCCCGCTGGTTTCTGCTTGATCGGGGGCGAATCTCTCCGGGTTGCCGGATTTCCGTGTGTAAGACACGTATCTCGGCTCGTACTTCAGAAGAGAGTAGGCAGCTCTTGTGTGGTGGCCGTGGTAGCAGTACACCTTGGTCAGCCAAGGTGAGTGCCTTCTCCAACCGTTCAGCTGGGCTTCGCGCTTGCGTTCGGAAAGGCCTGCGAAAAACAACCGAGTTAGGATCTGGCAGCAGAAATCAAACATAAGAAAGAAATCGGAAACCCAGGGGGTTAGGTCTTTACTCGGTGGAGTCCCGAGGCGTCGAGGGACTCGGACCCTCCTAGTTGCTTCGGTCTCGGTCTCGCCGAACTCCCAGTTTCCCGAGACGAGCAGGCGGTCATCTCCGGCGTATTTATTGGAGTCCTCCAGCGCCGTGACGAGGGGTTGGCACCTCGCCTTGATGCGAAGATAATAGGTGCCCACCTCCCTAGACTTGCAGAGGTCATATATATCCTCTATATTATGGACGCCGAGGCTGATGTCTAGAATCCTATTCAGCTCGGCGATGCCCATGATGATCTTATACCCATTGGGCATTAACTGACAGGGGCTAAGCCTCCAGGTCTCCAAACAAGACCTAAGAAGGGGGGCCAAGGGGAATCTGACCCCACCCTCGATCACGGCTATCAGGGGAAACGGCATCCAGCCGTTGCGAAATGAGTAGATGGAGGGGTCGGCTGCCATGATCTGGACATCGTCTGGGATCATGTAGACTCTCCTAAGAGTGGCCAGGCCCGACTGGGAATCTATCCAGTGAGTAAAAATCCCCATCTCTGGATCTAAGGAACCCTAACAATCCCTAGAGGTCTAAGCCGTGGAATGTCTGAGAAACGGAGGAGACCTTAGGTGGGGTAAGGACAGAAATACAGAATGAAAAGAGAGAAGGATCGAGGCAGGGAGACTCACAGACTCGGGCGAAATCACAACTCAGGCCGCTGATCCCTCGCTGGCCCTGAAGGGAGTCCTGGGCGAAGCTAGGAGGCGTTGGAGGTGGTTCTGGCAGTGAAGGTTCCGGCGAACAGAGGTTCTAGCAGAGCTTCGACAATGTTCGTTTGCAGAGATGACAAAGGGAGAAGACAGAAGTGAAATATAAAGGGGGGGAACGGGCGCCATTCCGGAATTCGAAGCGGGACACGCGTGAGATGTCGCCTCGGCTTGCGTTGCACGCCCCCTCGAAAGGACAAGAGAACCCACCAGGCAATAACGCGTGGCGCTGCGGCGATGATGGTCCGCCTTCCCATGCTAATCATAGCCCCGCATTTATTGCCTCCTTTATTATCTCTGGCAGACGAAGCAGCGGCGGCGTCCGGCGCCGAATAAGTCAGGACCCTTAAACAAAATCGGATGGAAGGCGAGCACTGTCCTTCTCGGGAGATCGGTCCAGCTCTTAACCTTAGTGCCCGAGAGAGCCCTAGAGGTCAAGAACTGAGGGGCTATTGTGTGGGGGCTCATTCCGTGAACCGGTTTCTCTTGGTCTCGGCTAGGGTGTGCTCGGTTAGCTACTGTTTGGGGGACCACGTCCCTTGATCTCGGCTACGATCCAATCCACTTCGGTCTCGGCACTACGCGCTGGCCTCGGCCAAACAGAATTCAGTTCGGCCGCGCATACCGTTCAGTCTCGGCAATGCAAGCTCGGCAATGCAGAATTGCGCTTGCAGCTAATAGCCACGGCCCTATCGTGGCGAAGCCCAAGGAAGGGATCTGATGGGACTTCAGCCACCACCAGATCAGGGCAGGATCAGGCCCAATGTGACTGACATTAAATGCATTGTGGGCTGATCGGACCCACATTAAATGCAGTGTGGGCTATGATGGACCTTCATTAATGACTTTGTGGGCTGATGTGACCCAGGTCACATCCCCAAGCCCACTGGCATTCACCCAAGACTGTCCCATATATAAGGCACGAGCCAAAGGGAGCAGGGGGTAAGCATTCTCACCTGGACACTCAGTCTTTCTTCTTTCTTCTTCTTCTCCGATCCATGGCTGACTTAAGCATCGGAGAGCCCTGCGCTGCCCATAGCCAGGGTCCTCTGACCTTTGTCTTTCTCCTCTTTCAGGTTCAGACCGTCGCAGCTATCTCCTCCATGCATTGAGTAAGTCCTGAGAGGCATCCTGATCTTGTGAGTATTATTATTTCTGCACTTACAGTAAGGATTAATCCGCCTCAAAGGGTTGGAACACCCATGTTATCAAAATAATAATAATCATAAAACTCACAAAAAGCAATGCTAATACAAGCCCGCTCGCACAAATATTCAGCTAAAAATCATGTGACCTGCCATATTTCTTGGCCACCTAGTCCACCTATTATTGAGGCACCTCAAAACATGACACTATCCTATTTGAATTGTCACAGGCATCAATTTGAGACTTATTTGATTCTTACTTACCATTGGATTGAAATAAAAAAAAAAAAATTGATGTCTTTTTATAAACATTAAACTTAAGGAATTGAGGGTCATTGGATGAAGGGGTTATGATCTAATGAGTTTGATATTTTGAACATGTCATTGAGATCTTTACTCCACTCTCTCCCACGTGATGTATGGCCCACATAAGGCCATGACAATCATGGGAGAGGTGGGAAATGGAAAGATCTCATTGATGTATAACGATCATGACAATCAATGTGCGAAAATAACAAACTCATTAAATCATAATAACTCGTTGATCGATGGCCCTTAAGGATTTTTAAGAGAAAATTAGTGAGAGGTTGATGTTTAAGGCCTCTAATCTACAAGATTTTCTGTTAAGGCCTTCAGTCCATGCGCTTAGGTTTATTTCAGGTGGAGGTTCCTAAATATGACTGATTATACATTTTATTTTTATTTTTTTTAAATTTAGTCTGCATGTATGGTTGGATGTGAGCATGGGGCTTGGGCTTTTTTGAATTCATGGGAGATAGTGTGTGTAACAGGGTAACTTGATCATACATGGGCCACCTCACATCTTCATTGCACCCCATCACACCAAGCCTAATGGAGACTATAATTTGCCATGTTCCAGACATGTTCTTTCTTCTTTTTGCCACTTCACACAAGATAAATGAAAAAGAAAACAACAATTTCTTTTACATCGCTACTCTCAGTACTGGAAATAAATTTAGAAAAAGAGATAATCCTTCTTATCTTTCTTGTTTTTTGACCAATGAATATAATCATTTGCCATCTGAGCAAGGCTTGATACTAGATTTCTTAACCTTAGATTTCTTAAGAATTCTTAGAAATTCAAATCTACAAAAAAAATCAGGCCTTATGTGAATGCATATCCAAAAAGGGTAGAAACATTTGAAACAAGAAGAACAGAAAAAAAAAAAAATACTGACTAATTGTGAGGCCCCACCCTTTGTGGGCCCTCTAATTGCTATTTTAAATACTAATTATTACTAATCATTACTAATTATATGCTAATTAATACTAATTATTGCTAATTATTGCTAATTACTAGTTAATTATGCTAATTAGGGGTTAATCAGGGTAATTAGATAGATTTTCCTAAGTTGTAGTTAGACTAGCTTAGTTGAGTTAGTAATTTGGTTAATAGGGTGTTTTGGGAAATTCTAAGGTTAATTAGTATAGGGAGGCCCTTAGTATGGTTTTTAGTAATCTATAGGGGGTTTAGTGTAAAAAGTGCATCTTTAGAACCTTCTAACCTAAAGACCAAAGAGCCCCTAACCCTAACCCTAATCTTATGTAAACCTAAAGGCTATTACAGTCATTAATCCCTCCCCAAAATCTATAAATACTACACTATTCCCAAGAAAAACCCTAGTAACTATTCATCCCTCATTTCCTCTCTTCTTCCTCTCTCATTTTCCTCTTTCTAAGCTACTGTTGTGCTGGGAGAATTCCTCTAGGAGCTGCAGCCATTATCTTCTTCTTCTTCTTGCATTGGGATCTCTCTTCCATTTCTCTCTCTCTACAAAACCTTCTCTCCCAAGCAAAAGGCAAGTGCACCTTACTATTAACTTAGAATGTATGTTGTTTTCCCTTGATTTCTGTGGTTTTAGTTCATGAATGTTATTGATTAAGTCTTAGAAATTACCTGGAGCTTAGTGGTTTTGTTGATTGGATGGTTGGCCATTGATGGATGGGGGTTTCACCCCCCATTTGGAAGATCAATGGGTCCAAATGATGTTGGTTAATGCGCATTGGAGTGATTCTATGTTTTGTGATGATTTGGTGAAGTTTGGGAAGGATTGGAAGTGGTTTGGAGGAAAAACGAGCTAAAATGGAAAAGTTACTGAAACTGTGTTTTTCCCAGTTTTCGTGCAGCAGGTCAACCTGGGAGTTCACCTGCAGTGTAGCAGGTCGACCTGCCTGCAAACCCAGGTCAACCCGGGACACTAGGTTTTGGAAAAATTTCAGTCTCAGTTGGTCGACCTGCTGAGTCCACCTGCAGTGTACCAGGTCGACCCGCCTGCAGGCCCAGGTCGACCCGGTACACTGCATTTTGGGAAAACTGGCTCTCAGTTAGGAAATTTCTGCAGAGATGATTTTCTGTGTACCAGGTCAACCTGCCTGCAGGCCCAGGTCGACCCGGTACACACTGTTTTTGCAGGAATAGACTGAAAGTTGGTTTTTCGCCTGAAACTCAGACTCTTTATGTTCAGATCGACCTGATACTTAGGATTTGCAGTAGGAAATGTCTGAAAGCTAGGACATCACCATTTTCATGGTTTTTGGTGTATGCGGTCAATCACCCAGGCCAGGAGACTGACCGGACACATTGGGAACCTTTGAAAACAAACTTAAACTTTCAGGAGGCCTAATTCAGGTTATTTAGTGCACTCGGTTGACCCACCTGGCCAGGAGGTCAATCGAACACACTACACATCAGGTCCACCTGGGGGTCAATCCCCCAGTGTGCCAGGTCGACCCAGCCTGTGCCAGGTCGACCCAGCACACTGGGAAAACCCCGATTTTCCAGTTTTCAATATTTTGGAGTTGTGATCAGTTGTGGGGCCCATTGACCATCCAAATGGACATTTATCGATGTTCTAAGCCCGAGTCAACGGTGTGGCTCAACCTTTACTCGCGGGGACCACTGATTAGGGTTTTGGTTGTTAATCTAAGATAATTTGACCCCTAAGAGTTGTCAATGATGCCCATAACCTCATAAGCACCAAACACCGTATTATATGGCATCAGTGACTTCGTTTAGAGATCAAATTACCGGAGATTGACCTGAACCTAACGTGACCCATTACCTAGGGTTGGGCCGTTGTATTTCCTTATTGATTCTTATGTTGAAGTTCACACTTCACCTTGTTTAATGCTGTCATTCTTAGATCTTTAGAGTAGCTGTTAACTATTAATTAATGGGAAATGGAGGACCTGAACGTAGGATATCTTAGAGGTGACCTGTTAGCATGATTTGGAGATCACTGACCCGTGTCTGTGGCTAGGCGGGCCCTTATTGGGCCTAAGTGTGGAAATGTGTACCTTTAGTTGGAAGATGTAGTTTATATTGGGCTTTTAAGTCATGATGGATTAGAATGAACTGTTTATCAGTAGTAAATGGATATGATGCCTCGTTTGGACGGTTTTAGACCAGGCCATGGATTTGATGGGCCTTGGTATGGATCCAACGAGTGGGCTTGGACCTTGAATGGAATCCATAGACTGAATTGATATGTATGAACCTCTTAGAGACATTGTTATGACCTTGTTCACGCAAGGCAAAGCCTAGACAGACACAGACTCTTAGAGTATTCTTGAGTCGGCATAGACATTCACTCGGTTGATTTAAGCTCAGCCTGTGGACTGATCATCCCCGGTAGGAGCTATTTGAGTGTTGAGGAGCTATCATGATGAGCTATGTGGTTAAGACGGACGGTGTGATACCGTGTCTGGTCTCGAGTGATGAGTGTGATGAGATGATGAGTGATTTTGCGGGATTAGTAATTCCCAGCACTGGTGAGATTTCCCCGCCGCAACTGTGTTCAGTATGGGAGGGCCGCGACATAATATCCCGCGGTATTCCAGCTCGTGTGAATGTGCCATTTCGTAGTAGATTAGATGTTTTATATTAACCTGATTCCTTATGATTATACTGCTCAACTGCCTAGTTCATTACCTTGTTATTCTTTAATTTATTTACCTATCTCTATTCATTTGATATATATGTCCTATGTTAGTAGTATGATGTGACTTGCCAGATCTTTTAGATCTGACCCATCTTTGGTGCTTAGGCCTTGACCCAGAGATCCCAGAGGATGCACTAGCGCTAGTAGAGGCGCCGATTGTCGGAGATTACGGATGGGGTCCGACTGACCCGGATGTCGAGCCGGAGGGCGGAGATGAGCTACCTGGGTTTTGAGAGTCCACTTTATTTGGGTTTTGAGAGAAATTTTGTAAGTGAGCTGGGTAGCTAACAAAGATGTATTAACTTTAATATTATCAACTGATACTTTTAATTAGACTGTAGTTCTGCTCACACTTTACATATATATCGATACCAAATTGCTTCCGCTTATTTCTTATGCTTCCGCAATTTAACTGTTATTACTATATTGTCCAAAAAGTTTTAAATTGGACCTCACTGCGGGCCTACGATCTTGGAAGTTCTCGGATTTTCCGAGAAGTAGCGCCCCAACTTCGGGTATTCGAACGACTTTATCGGTATCCGGAATTGGGGCGTTACACTAATTCCTCCGGGCTTAAAGGGAAGCTAGTAAACTCCCCTGTAACAGTTTCAAACATGTAACCTCCGTATGCAAACCATAGTCCTAAGCCAGCTAAACTACCCCTTTGTGATTATCCTTGCTTTATTCTCATTATTTGATATGATGATATATTTATATGAAAGTTTTGTAGCTTCCAAAATAGAGTAAAATATATTCTTTCTTTTCTTTTATCTTAGATGTGCATGATTGTGTAAGGATGATGGTCTTTGATTCAAATTAAAGATGATGGCACCAAAATAGAAAAGAAGCAATTCACACTGAAAGAGATAATTATAATTAGCTAGAAAGGAACAAGAACACCACATATGTAGTCCAAGGCAGAAATTACCCAATCACACACTGAAAGAGATAATTATAATTAGCTAGAAAGGAACAAGAACACCACATATGTAGTCCAAGGCAGAAATTACCCAATCACAGCTCTTCATGACATCCCAAAAATAAACAACTCGAGTAAGTTGGTCTTGTCGCAATAAACCCCAAGACACGCCAAGGTAGAAAAAAAAAGGTTGTTTCACGTGAAGCCAGAACCCTTTGAAGATGTATACATCATACGACCACCAAAAGTAGGTATTAAATGATTCCCACAATCTCTTTCAATCTCGTTAGCAATATTTTAAATAAGAGTGAAAATAGTCTCTTTACCCTAGGCTTATTTGTTTGCGATTGCGTAAAGTGAAAGAGGAGTGGAATTGGCCAAAATAGTAGAAATTCTTAATGTGTTTGGATGACCTCGAGGAGACAAGAGTACATAGTAAACATGTTTGTTGATTTGAATTCCTCTTTTACTCATTTTCATTCTTCCCTAAAGTTATTCCCACAATATATAATAAAATGCAATTTACTCCACCCTTTTCATGTAAATTTATTTATTTATTTATTTTACACCAATCATTTTATTAATCAAGTTAGTGCCTTGAAACAAAACACGTATATTAGGTTGTAAACAATTTCACATTGGATATGAAATCACCATAACCTTTTATTAACACAAAATTCCCAATTTAAAAGAGGAGGAAAATAATAATTTCACTTTTTAATCTCTAACAAAATAATCCTAATATCTAACACCCTCCCTCAATTGCATCGTTTTTGTAGAAACGATCATGCACCTCTTGATATATTGCAAGATTGTCATATTTGGTCGGTGATCATTGTCTGTTCTGTAAAGTCCATCATTGATTCAACCCGCTCTTTGGCTCGCTGAAAGTGATGAGATCATGAGGTTGGATAATTATTGCATGGACGAGGTGGTTGCCTTATTTTATTTATGAGAAAAAGGATGATCTCACTTACTATTGTACAAGTGTAAGAGATAGGACCATACCCAGCCTTACTGCAAAATCATTATCAAGCTATATATAGCTCATCCCATAAAGAATTTTACATTGGGATAAAATTACAAAAACCTTTTATTAACCCAAAATTCTCAATTTATACAAGAAAAAAGGAATTACAAGAGAATAATTTAGTTATCAAACTAATAACAATATCACTAATATCTTTAACAAATTATATCTATGTGATCTCATTCTTTGGTTTCAATCATTTTGTAGGGTGCACTGGCAGAAGAGGTGCTCCTCTTGTTAATAGAAAATCAATGCAGTATCCTGCCAGTAATGTTCAGATCCATTTTAAATTTCCACATGCAGTGGAGTTTGTGGGCCTAACTGACCCTACCAGATATAAAGAGTTGTTAGATAGCTACTTGAGAAAAATTAGGTCCCTTACACATTTTAGTTCGTCTTACTAAAAGCCATGAAAGAAGTAGCGCTAGTCAGTAAGGTTGCATTTTGACTTCACATTTGGGGCCCTCATGTAGGATATTTGCAAACTCCAATTCTGTTTTTCTAAATGGCTAATCTAAGGACCACGGTTAGCAATTTTGACTTCATTCTAAATGGATAATTCTGTTTTTCTAAATGGCTAATCTAACAGAAAATATATTCTTAAAAGGCACTAATGACAAAAATGAGTGGAGAGAACTTTCCTCTTCCAGTACTTATTCTCAACTCTCTTTTTTTTCTTGGGAAAGTCCACAGGACTCCTTTTCCTTTCTTTTGATGTGATCTAATTTTGTTTTATTTCACCCTTTCAGCAAACAAAGGGCCCATAAAAGCTAATAGAGAGCTTTTGTACTTTCTCCTGCTCAAGCGGATCAATCCTTTCAAGGACAGACTTCATTTGCTAGGTCATAACTTTTGTTTTGTGTCATGGCTTTTAAAACTCAGATCAAAGTTGATAGTATCTCCTATGTGATTGTTCTGGCTGTGATGAACAAACCCCAATTCTTATGGATTCAAAATTGGGAATAAAAGTTGGATTCAATTAAGAATGAAAAATCATATTTTTCTTCTTTTGAATACCCAAAAGAAGAGACAAGCCTACTCTATACCCATGGTCAAACCTCGAGCAATTAGGCGAGAAGCGAAATACTCAATCAAAAATGCCTAGTTTCGGGGAATCAAATTTATATATATATATATATATATATGTTACAACTATTTAAATTTTTTAATTTTTATTTACAATTAAAATTAAACACTCTTAAACATAAATGAAGACCAACAAAATCTTTATTTTCAATATATATATATATAATTCTAAAACTGTTAGTTCTAGAAAAGAAAGAGCCAAAATAAATTGAAATATCAGTCAAGAACTTACATATAAGCCACATTAGATTAATACACGTATCAAGTCCACACAGTAATCAAACACTTGCATATTCTCCTACAAGAAACCCGTTTGGTTTCTAACTTAGGTTTTCCAACCCTATCAATATATAACAACACACCATTTAAATTCCAATACTTGAGCTAAAATAAAGAGTCCTTTTTCTCTTTAGCCTTGCTGCTCTTCTTAAAATGCATTCTACCTTTAGTTACAAACCTTACTGCTTTCTCCTCCTGGGGAAGGACATGTTTTCATCCACGGCGCTTCATACTCCATTTTTCTCTCCTTCAAGGGTCCCATAACCAAACCTTCCTCACCTTCCCTACACCCCCTCTTCTTCTTATTCTTCAACCAAACTCCAAACAGCTTCATGCACTCCTCCTCTTCTCCAACTACATCCTCTTTATATCGCTCCGCTTTCAGGTCTCCTCCTCCCTGCAACATTATACTGTTTATCTTCTCTCTGTCCACGTTGAGATAATTGCACAGAAAAACTAGTAGCCCCTCGCACTGCCTTTTGGCCTCTGCTAGCTCGGAAATGAGGAAGTGGTTATCTTTTCGGAGCTTCTCGTTCTCGTCCGATATATCGGAGAACTGGTTTGCTGTTGTTTCATGAGAGGAGTGGTTTTTCAGGGAGGATTTTGGAGAGGAGGTGAAGGAGGAGCGTTGGTCTTCGTATGAATTGGACTGAGGAGAAGGTGGGCCGTGGTTTTGTTTGTGGGCTGTTGCTTGGGATGATGGGGTGCTTCTTCGACGGCGGATGTCGCAGAGGAGGTCTTTGGCTCCTCGGCGGAAGAAGTCATTCCCGAACTCCCATCGGTCTGATGCGATCTTGCGGAAGCCCTGCATTACGAGAGATCAAGTTTTGGGAGTTAGTCATGGTGGAAGTGGAAGGTGCTATCAAGTTTACACTGTGCAGATTGCAGAGCTGACTCAGAAATCAGACTCTAGGTCATTTTGAGGTTTATACAAAATGGGGCCCATATTCTAGTAATAGCCCATTCAATGCAGGGTTTCCTTCATTGTAACTATTAATCAGCATCATAGTTAGATTCACCATTGAATTGGAAAAAAAAACTACAATGTAATTAACATGTTTTTCACATCTGCCCAAGCCCCAATCTAATGGAGAATATTGCTATGATTGACTTGAAATTCGGGAGGGGGATGATTAACTTGACGATTTCAATCCATGTCATGAGTGCCCCATTGTGTGAAAATCTTGGTTTGATTAAAAATGTGATTAATATGTAATTTGACCATGTTTTTGTTGATTACTGCAGTAAATTATGGACTTACTTAGGTAAATGTGAGTGACAACATGGATCTTTTATAAAATGGCTTTACATATATGGATTGGTTTGAAGAAATCTGACCATTTTATGGCCTCAACTTAAAAAATAATAATAATAATCACTCCCTTACATAATATAGGTAAACAATATACTAGATTAACATAATTCTATAAAAGAGATTTTCTCCTTGACTTGTAGTTTTAGGTGACACCCAGAAACAAAGGCCCCAGGTGCGTGCCCCGCCCCGCCCCCCCCCCAGTACAGGGGGTATGAAGCCCCCACCCATATTTGAACGAAGCTCAAAATTATTAAGAAGGCCATACAAATTCGGAAAATTAATATATTCTCTCTTCTTTTTATTTTCGCATTTGCCCCTTCTCGTTATATTTCTTTTCCATAGATCCCCCTCCCACTCCCCCTCCCAAGTTGAATATCCTGAGATCTCATCCTTCCATTTGACAATTATTTGGATGGTGTCTGCTGAAATTTAACATCTAAATTTGTTTGGAACATTGAACATTGATTGTGACCGAAATCATCTATTATTTTCCTTTATATATTTGAGAACTGGTGGATCCTCTGTCGCTCATAATGGTCGTCCATCTTAGCTGCCGTGTCAGTATGCAAAGGATTCTCAGATGAATAGTTTACAAGACCTGTTCCTGGCACAGCAAGTTCCAGCTGGCCAGGGTCATATATATTATAGAACCATTAGTCGACGGACAAGTTTGACAAAGGAGTGGGTGAAATATATACCAGTCTGCAAGCTGGATCCTCTCCTGCTCAGAAATTTCATAGTTGAAAAAACCCAACTCTGGGATCAGGCTTATTCATTGAAGGGCGTATCTATGAAGCAAAGTCGCTGCAAGATAAAATATGGCAGTATGGTGCAGCGGTCATGTTAAAAATATGGTAGCGGCCCACTTTTGGAAAATCCAAATCCAAATCGCTTATTAGCGCTAGTACCATTCTAGTGATCAAATGCAATGGGATTGTTGAGAAGTGGACTCCATCCAATGATAGTATTGCAAAATATTTATACAGTATCTACTAATGTTCCGAGATTTTGGTAGGAATCGATAGTTAAGAAAAATTTATATAATACTAGTGTGAATCGGTCGTGGTTTAAATCCTAAGAGGAACTCCTCAGTGTGAAGATGTGTGCGTTGCAAAATGTTTGCGCTGAATTCCACCAGATGAGATTAGTAGCGTTGAGAAATGGAGTCCACCGAAAGAGTGTAGCGAGAGTTCTCCTATTGGCATTCGATTTGGTGACATCCCACACACACCGATGTCGGTCAGCTTGATCAGTTGGGATTTAAAATAGGTGATCTGCCCACTGTAAAATTCCACAGCTTCAACTCAAGTTTTTTCAAAGTCCAAGATTCGATCCCGACTCGGGAAATCGTTTGCGGACTGTGGAACACGTGAGGTGTAGGAATAGATCGTGCAAGCCAATTAGTCAACAAAGGACGGCTATATTTTACTGTAGTATTGACCATTATAGTTGATTTCATAAATTAAACAGAAATGATTTATTCAGCCCTCTACTTTTTGATACTTTTCCCTTGCAGTTTCCAAGAGAAAGGAGGTACAAACAAACAGGGTGATAAGAAACGAAAAAGAAATAAAAAGAGAAGTCTGACTAAATAAATAAACAAAAGTGAGATGAGAATGAGATGACAAGAAAGAAGGGCTGTGACTGTGAGTGTGGGGTCCATAATCACTCGAATTTAGACAAAAAAAGAAAAAAAATTCCATCTCAGGCATTGTTTGATACAATTTGAAAGTCAAGTAACAACCGGTAACAAAAAAAAAATTTGAAAAAGCAAGTGCTTTAGTTTTTTTTTTTTTTTTCCCTTAACCATAGTTAAACCCAAGAGGGAGCCCACACAAACGGGAAGAACGTCCACACAAGTGAGAAAAAAGCCCACACAAATGGGAAGAACGTCCACATAAGTAGGAAAAAAGCCCACACAAGTAAAAGAGGTGACGTATCTGGAGTTCAAACCCTTGAACATCGAGATTTAAACTAGATAAGAATTGATGCTTTTCAGGTAAGGAGCCGTTCTAAAGCAAGTGCTTTAGTTACAATATGTATATATATTTTTTAACGTAAACTGGATGACAAAAATGTTGGTCTTGATTAAGTTTTTGTTTTGAAGAAAATGTCTTATATTGTCTCAGTATAATCTTTTTTTATTATCATATTGAATGATTGTGGCAATATGTGCATATGTTTTTTTATGAACAGCATATTATATTGTTTTTCTTTAAAGATAATTTGGATACTAAGTAAGTTTTCTTTATAAATTTTTTAAATGTTATAAAAAATGGTTTTTAAAAATTGGAATGATTTTGCTATATATTAAGTCTACATAAGCGAATTGTAGGCTTAAACTAGTAAATATGGGTTGACACATGTCTTGTATCTGGG
This sequence comes from Cinnamomum chago, assembly GCA_038049695.1. Taxonomy (NCBI): domain Eukaryota; kingdom Viridiplantae; phylum Streptophyta; class Magnoliopsida; order Laurales; family Lauraceae; genus Cinnamomum; species Cinnamomum chago. The sequence continues at coordinate 62,673,758 of CP142459.1, read as the reverse complement.
TTTGGACGTTCACAAGTATACAAACATGTAAGAATTTGATTCGACATTACCTGACCACATATTATGCGTATATACTTTATACCATTATGATATTAGAAGAATATCTATTCTGATATTATCATGATTTTTCTTGCAAAAAAGTTCTCAATAAGAGCCATAGCCAAGATTTATAAATATCATCTGTAAAAAAATCATTTTAATTAAATATCCTGCTATCATCACAATATCTTTGAAATATTCTCCATCTTTATGATAACGCTGGAAGTTCATGAGACTGATATCACCGTCCAAAATGCTTGGTCATATAATCTAATCATCATTACTTGCCCCACTAAAAGTGATGCTACTTTTTTTTTTTTTCCTCCTTTTTTGGTAGACATCTGATAAATGCTGTTGTTCTTTTTTGTTTGCATGAAACACATAGGAATTGGAAACACACATGAATAATTGAAAACATGTTATAAGCAGAAGGAAACTCTAACCTCTTATTTATATCTAAAAAAAGATTTCCCCCACATTTTTTTCCACCATACAAATACAAACAACACAAAGAAATGCAAAACAGGAAGAGAACCGAATCATCTCAACAAATATACCAGCAGATGGAGAATCCTTTTGAAAAAAAAAAAAAAAAAAAGCAAGACCAGTAAAGGAAGCAAGTTTAAAAAAAGAGAATAAAAGAGAAGAGGTGACGAACTTACATAGGTATTGAGCTGGCGCACGAAACTGGAAAAGTTGTTGTGCTTGAAGTATCTAGGCAGCAAATCCTTTGAGAAGTCCGCGGGACTCCATACGACGAACGTGCTCCCGCTCTCGTTCCACGATATCACAACATCGCTGCTTGGATCCTCCACCATCTCATACGTCTTCGTTAGAAACGGTGCTGGGGAACTCCTACTGTGCGAACCCATCTACCCCTTTATTTATGCTCTTAACGCCCTCTAGAACAAAGATGAAGATTCTATTTCTAAACTTTCTAAATTTGCTATCTATTGGGACTTACTGAGATTTTGGGCGGAAGAGCAAGAGGGCTGTTAGGAACTCCCAGTCCCAGCAATAGAATCCAAAGACAATCCAACAGCTGGTGAGGATCCCATGGGAGCAAGAGTAGAGCAGACTTTGTCTCTCCTTTCTTTTTACTGTTTCCATTATGATATGCTCACAGAGACAAGATCCCAACACAGGGACATGACTGAAGGCAGTAGTTGAGAGAAATGAAAGAAGGGAAGAGGAAGGGAGATAAAGAAGAAGATTGGTTTGGTTTGGGTTCCAGATATTTCGAAGAGACTAAAAAGAGAGATATTTCGAAGAGACTAAAAGGGGAGAGAGAGAGATTGAGAGAGAGATGGAGGCGCTTTTCCTTGTTTATAAGGCAGAGGGAGGAGAGAGTGCTGCTTTTGAGAAGCCTGGAATAATCTGGGGTGTTCCACAGGAAGCTTCTTCTTACGGCTTGTTGGCTCGTACACGCCAAGAGTATCAAGTCAAATCATGACTCTATTCAATGGCCCGAACGCCCGGTTCCATACTTCCACCTCTTTCTTTCTTTCTGTTCTGTTTTTGGTTGCTTTCTGCTTTCTTATCCCATTTGTTGTTAAGTTAAAAGAAAAACCCTATCTACTTGTATGGATGGGTTCACTAGTCGCAAACATGAGACATGACTAGTGGAGCTATTCCAATATGGACCTACATTGGTTGGTGACAAGAGTGGGCACATGACCGACCCATAATACCAGTGAACTTACTTTAGAAAAAATCTAAACCATTTAAAAAGAGGTAAGCTATGAAACTCACCACGCGTTTTCATAAATAAATTTAAAAAAAATCATTTTTTTAGCTAAAATAAAAGTATAACATATGTCATTAATGATACACATATTCTATCCACTCTCATGTACATTCTCCAACATAAATAGATCTATTATAAATTTTTTTAAAGTACTTATAAATCATTGACTTTTTGATAGGAACAAAAACTCCCCTTTTGAGATAAGGGATTTTTCAAGAATTTCTCTTTAAAAAATGGTTTCATTTTTTTATAGTATTTATAAATTTCACTTAAATGTTCCATAGTAGCTTCTAGAAAAGTTGGATAAATATTATAAAAATGTAAATATTTAGTAGAGCTTAATCTGACATTAGGCCTACATTATATTTAAGTAAGACTTTGCATTGAAAAGGGGGCAATTCTTTTGTGGTGTACTAATGATCTCAAGGCCTCCAATATTATCAACATAATAGAGATAGAAAAACAGAACAGAAAACAATGATATTTTTTTTTATTTTTTAATGGCAGTAAGAGAAAACAATGAATTATAGAAGAGTTTTACAAGTGGACCCACACATAAAAATTCTAAATCATTGAAAAAATGACCCTCCCATATAGTATGCAGTTCCTATCAAATTTTACTCAGATGACCCATCTTTACATTGATAACTTTTAGAACACCTTGATAAAATATTATAAACAATTCAACCATTTTATATAAAATGAGGCGCTCCTATGTAAGCATCTCTCACCTTATTATGAGAGATAAGGTGAGGGTCATCGCATCAATATCCAATGCCAGCAACTTAAATGTGAGAGCCTCCACCCTATCTCTCATAGTAAAATGAGAGATGCTCTCATAGGAGCATCTTATATAAATTACTTTGATGCTTGGCCAGGTCATATTAAGTTATATCTTTCATAGAGAAGAATGCATATTACTTTTATAAGGTTTAGATTAATTATTTCTAATGAGCCTTAATTACTCAAGAGATTAGCCCTGGAGGATCTACAGTTCTAGCATTTTTGTAGACCAGGAAAATGAGGCTTGGGTCCAGAACATGAGCTTTAATCACCTGACCCAAAAAACCAGGTTTGAGTCTATTACTATTATTGTTACTACTACTGATGATTAAAATTCGATCGGGTCTGGTCCAGGTATACCATGGACCTGGCTGGAACCGGGGACGATGGACCAAAATGGGCATATTCCATGGGCCTGATTAAAATTATATCATGTAGTTTTGAAGTGTTCTTTTAGAAAGATCATCTGCAATTAGGAGGGTATCCAGGCGCCATATTCCAAATTAAAGTGACCCACACACACAAACAAAAATTTATTAGGGTCCACATGTAAAACATTCATTTGTCCTGGTCTTGGGAGGATGAAGTTGTCTAGATTAAACCTATGAAGAAAGGACTAGTCTCACTGTACTATGGTGGGGTTCGCCCTTGAAATAGATCCCTGTTTGGTCTAAAGAGGAAAATTCTATTTATACCAATCATGAGAGGCCACATGGAAGAGATGTCACATCTCTTCTCTTAAAAAAAACTTCTATCTCTCAAAAAATTTCCTTTCTCCACGTGGCACCTCCTGATTGGACCCTGTTTGGTCCAAACAGGAGATCCGGATCCAGTTCGCCCTACTGGACCCACTGATGGCTTTCATGCATCAAGCTCAGGCCTGGACCTGAACAAGGACAGCCCCAATTGCATTTTCATGTGGGCCTGGCTGTTGTGCTATGTTTTTTGGAATGGCTCATCACAGTTGCACCTCCACCTACATGTAGTTTAGAGACTTCCTGCCTCCATTTATGATGTCTAGCCTACAGGTCCTCTGTATAATTGTGTTCCACATTGGCATTAAATGTGCCATTAGAAAAAAAAAAACAAGAGCTCTTTTTATAAATATACCCACTAAGTTTTATAGAATTTATAAATAGCCCCCCTCCCCCCGTTTCAATATTTATATATATACCCCTTGCCTTTTAATTTATTTTAATACCTTTCATATCCCCAATTGTTTTAATACCGAGTCCGGATCGCTTTTTTCACTGAAACATAGAGATACTGTTTCAGCCTATCAAATCATGCCAAATATATAAAATCTCATACCAACTAATGCACCTTCTTTAAAATGAAAAAAAAAAAGAAAAAAAAAACTTTTAAATCAATAGTCCTAACAAGAAAGGGCAATCACCAAAAGGTTTGTGTTGGATTTTTATAAAAATGACAGCATTGCTCTTATATCAATTTTCATATCTCCACGTTTGTCCTTGTTGTTTTTGTTTCCTTTTATGAATGAAGTTAGTCTTACCAAAAAAAACAATAGGGCTATTGCTTTTGGGACATGTAAGGTATTAAAATAAAATAAAAGGCACAGAGGTATATACATATACTAAAACCATAGGGGTTTATTTACAAATCTTATAAATCTTAGGACCTATATAGGAAAAAAAAACTTAAAATAAAGATAACAGTTGACTGAACTAAACAAAAACTCAGTAATCAGACGGTCATGATCTTCCCACTGGGGCTTGAACTGCTGTATATCATGTGTATGAATATGATAGAACAGATAAATCGCAAGACTTTGTGCTTCCTTTTTCTAGATTAAAGATGTTGATAGTATTTTCATATGGATATGGATTCTACTGAGATTGACATTCTCTGCTGTTTTTTTTTTTTTTAATTATTTAAGACATGTTGTAAATCTTGTTGGCCCACCAAATATAAAAGGAACTCACTCATGTTGTAAATTTTGGTGGCACTGCCAAATATAGAAGGAACTCATGATTCATTTCTCAAAAAAAAAAAAAAAAAAAAAAAAAGAAAAAAAAAAAAAGAAGAAGAAGAAGAAGTTACTATTGACAATGATCTAAGAAGTGTCCCTCACCCTATGGTGAGGGATAGATGCACTTGAAACTTTCTAATTATCTAATCTATAAAATAGTCAATCAAAATAAAAACTCTACTTTTATTATTAATTACTCGTTTCATAGTCTTAAGTTGAAAATCAAAAAAGTTTGGAGCATATGAGGATTTGATTTAGAGAAATCGCGACTTGGGAGTGGAACTCTACAGCGAAGCTCATCAATTAAAAATTTGAGCTGTTAAAAAATCAAAATAAACACCCTCTCAATATATAGGATCTTACCAAATCTTACCCCAGTAAGAGTCTATCCTGCAATAAGATTGACCATCGAATTAAAAAACTAGTTTAATGAATATCTACAAGAGTGTGTTAATCATGGTTTTAATCATATTAAAATAAATTCATATAATCAATTTTGTGGTGGACACTCTCTCTCCAATTTTTAATTATTGGTGGACCAACTTTTAGCGGAGTAAAATTTGAAGATATGCCATAAGATGAAAGGGCATTTATTTTGGAGTGGATTCAACCTTCAATTTGAATAGGTGGGTCATAGGATTCAAGCTAATTATTTCTGGCATGGGCTGTAGAGCTGATGTGATCATGCATGATTGTCGACAGACAGAAGCTTCTAAGGTAGGTAAGTTCACTAAAAATGAAACGTAGATCAATTATCTTAATAGTGGAACAAAATGAGAAACCATTCTTCACCATCTAGCCAAAAGTGGGGCCAGAGCATCCACTATAAACCCATGTACAGCTATCAAGTGGACGTAGACACTCAATGCTAAGGACTTTTTTCCAAATCCAAATGCTTTGAGAAGGACACATCACACATGGGATTGGCTGGACTCGCCTTCTTTGAATGCATTCAAGAACACACCAAAAACTGCGCCTACCTTCTATATATTAACCTAACTTTGTTGAGAATACTCTCCTTAATTTATCACTGCACAAAATGAATAATCTCTTGTTGGACTTGTTCTAGCTCCCTAGATTCATTAATCCAAGTTAATTATTCACCTCTTATTGGGCTAGTATATTTTAATCACTTAAGAATACCGAAAAAATGTTATTAATATGACAATGGCCCCTACTCTTATTGGAGATGGGAGTTTGAACAATGCTGAAATGAAAGAAGAAAGTTACTTAAGTGGTTAGATTAAAAACAAATCAAGTCTTGCCTAACATACCTCATGATTCAAGAATGAGCGCTTGCCTCGTTGGTTTGGTACCCTATTTCTCATCAACCTATCTAAGATTTGATTTGAGAGTTCTTCTTCTTGGGAGGGTATGATTATGTAAGTTTTGGGTGGGTTTTTCTTTTTTTGTATATTCTCGTACATTTTTCTTCCCTCATTGTAATCTCTTTATTTAATGAATGAATGTTTTGTTACTGATAAAAAAAATAAAAACCCAAGGTTTGATTCTTTCACTCCTATTTCTACAAAAGCATAGTTCTTTTCTTAAGATTAGGGCTTCTCTTCCTATAGGAGCAAGCTTCTTTCCATACGGCCGTGTTCTCTCTTGGATCCAACTCCCTTGGCTTTAGATGGGTGAAGGAAAAGAAAAACGTCTCCTAAGAATCTCGGCAAGGCATTCTTCCATGACCTCATGAGTTCTTTTTTTCTTTATCAAAGTTCTTACTGGGTCCCTTCTTCTACGGAAAGTGGTAGAGAGGAAAAAACACTCTCAAATATTTGTAAAGTGGTCAAGATGCAAATAAGCTGTTATTTTCAAAGTCCATTTTTATTTCATTACAAAGACAAGATTATTCAAAGTCCATTTTCAGTTTTATGTCCTTTTCAACATTTGTGTGTGTATGAGAGAGAGAGCGAGAGAGAGATTGAAACCACTCAGAGATTGAAACCACTCACCTTTATTTTTGTTTGCTTTCCTCCTTTTTTTGTTTGCTTTCCTCTTTTCAATTTCCACATTGTAATTTGTCAACCTCTTTCCTCAGCTTTTGGATCTCTTTCTTTTGAACTCTTCTACTTCACTATTGGCTAATTTGGTTCAAAAGAAAGTATTGCAGCCCAGCAAATATTCTACAGTATAATTCTTAATCTCCAAGTTGCGTAGACGTGGGACCCAAGTCACCCAACCATGATGTGACAATCCACAACATCACCCCATCGTAGAGAATGGGACAAATATACAACGGGGGGATTTCCTTAATTGTCACGTTCTGTGCCCTGAAACTCAGGGTGGGAGGTCACGATTGTTTGATGACCCCCAACTAGGACTGCACAACCGGAAATCCGATCTGGTTTTTGGACCGGAATCCGGTCGGACCGGATTTCCGGTCCGGCTTAAATGAGAGGACCGGACCGGACCACTTATAAGTGGTCCGGACCAGTTTCATTAGTTTTTTTTTTTTTTTTAAGTTTTTATTTTATTTTTTCATTTTCAGCCAATTTCCTGCCTCTTTTTCCAAATGTAAGAAACTAGATCTTCGATTTCACTATGGTATTTGACTTGGGAATTTTTTATACTTAAAGTTTTGTATTAAAAAAATTAAAATTTTTTTTTATTATTAATCCGGTCCGGTCCGGTCCAGACCGGTTTTTAAAAGGTCCGGACCGGATATAACCGGTTTTGCGGTCCGGTCCGGTCTGCGGTCCGGTTCTGTGCAGCCCTACCCCCAACTCAATAACTTGAGACTAGACAGACGTCTAGTAAGAGTCTTGGACTAATGGTTTGCAGTGATACTTTCAATTTGAATGGAAGATATCAATTTCGTACCTGTGTGTGATAACAAGGTGCCAACACCATTCAAGAGTGTATATGCCCCCTACTACATTAAAAACAGAAAAAAAATAGTGCATATTACAATGCAGAATTCCTACTAATTTCATTAGACATTATTAATAATTAAAGTATTGAACTCACAAGTGATCCACCTTCCAATAATAGGAAGCCTTCACATACTACAACCAACCCTTAAATCAATTGTAAAGTGATGTACTATTGAATTGATCATGCACTTTTACACATGACAAACTCTATTACACTTCCCAATGTCAATTTTGTATGCAGGAAATTAAATAAATACAAATTCATGGAAAAATGATTTTCAATAAAGGATTATCAAAGAGTTAAAGGGCGAAGAATATAAAACGTGTATAAATAAATAAGATTTTAATTTTCCTAAGACATGAATTACTAGGATGATGACTGGTTGTTCGATTTCCATCTCCCCTTTGGTTATTTTCCATTAAAGGGGAGATTAGTTGCTATTCATTTCACATTTTTCTCTCCAATTCCAACCACCTTTAGAATACATTCCTTAAGATTTTTAGGAATTCAATTCAATAAAAACAAACACGTCTTTAAAAAAAGGTAAAAAAAGTAGAAAACTGAATTAATTTAATCAAGCATGGTACATGTAATCAACCCAAATGGTGGTCCTGACACTAACTTTAGAGAAATAACTTAATATGACATCATTATAAGGGTGTTTTTAATTTTTTAAGCAATTTGGAATTTCAGAAAGTAGGCCCCATTTTTTAGTTTAATGAAATGCACTTTTGTTTTCTAGTTAAAAAAAAAAAATTTAGAGTGCACCATGTGTGGAGAAGAAAGATAAAAAGAACAGCCAATCAATGGATGGCAGGTTCTAAGTTATTAATGGGTCATCGTCCATATTCTTCTTTCCGACCAAACCTCCTTCTGCTTAGTCAAATACGTGCCCCACGTGGGTTAAGACTCAAAACATTTTGTTAAGTAATTAATGACGGTTGCTTAGAAGAAGTGAACAATGCAGTCCTTAGAATGGCTTCTAAGGGGCTATTTGGCATGTCTATATCCTCACCTCTATTTCTCTTAATGAGTTTTGAAAGAGAGATTCAGATATTAATACTGTTTGGATAGTCCAAACAATAGTCTATTTCAAACAGACAAGATGACCTTTTATGTCTGTAACAGGTAGGCACAGGAATGAAGATTTTTCGGACAGATGTATTTGTCAAAAGCGGAAAGACCCACTGCTACAGTGCCCAATTAAGGCAGTCCGTGTTTTTTTACTTTTTTAAAATTATAAGCTCCTAGGTGATAATCCAAATCATTGGATGTCTTAAAAACCTTAAGAACGGCTATGACATCAATTTTGAACCGTTGATGTTGCACAGATCTCGAGATATTTTCAAAAAACAATAAACCATTGGATCTACATTTCTGGCCATCTGTGGGACCCTCTATCAAGATCAAAACCGTTGATCTTCTTTAGAAGCCCGAGAACAACTATGCAATCAAATTTCAGCCTTAGATCCCTTATAAATCTCAAGAAAATCATAAAAACCCGTGGGGCCGTTGAGGTTTCACACAATTTGACCTTTTTCTTTTATTTTTAATTGTTGGGTTCTCAACTTCAATCAAAATTGTTGGCCCTCTTTATTATCTTAGGCACGACTATGGTACGAAATTTCAACCGTTGACTCTTTGTCAATCTTGAGATATATGTGAAAAATCGTGGACCATATGATTTGAATTTATGAACTTTATGGGCCCAAATCTCAAGATCTAAACAGCGGATCCTCATCCTAATCCCAAGAGCATTCATGGGGCCAAATTTCAATCCTTAATTCCTTATGGATCTTGAGAGATTCATGAAAAAATATAGAACCGTAGGATCCTGAAACTGCTATTTCAAACTGGGAAATGGTCTTACCAAATGGTCTAAATATGAAATGTCTATTTTACACATATCTATTTTGCATAGATCTATTTTATATAGATAAGATTTGCCAAACAGACCCTAAGTCTAAATAAATAAGACAAGTCCTACAGTGGTTACTTTGAATTTTTTTTTTTTTTTTTGCTATCGAAGGGTTTCCAATTCTTTGAGTTGGACTAATCCCTCCGGGTCTATAGGGAAGCCAGGTAAAGTCCCTTGTAACCCCAGTGTAGTAGTACAGTTTCGAACTTACAACTTTCAAGTGCAAACTTTTGCTATCAAAGGATTTCCAACCCTTTGGGCCGGACTAATCCCTCCGGACCCAAAGGGAAGCCGGGTAAACTACCCTTAGCCCCAGTGTAATAGTGCAGTTTCGAACCTACAACTTTCGAATGCAAACCTCGATTTTACGCCAATTGAGCTACCCCTTGGGGTTATCCAGTATTAATTGACTAATACCATTTGCTAATATTATCTTCTATTTGCCCTCTGAGAGAGAGGTTAATCAATTGGCAGTATGATAATACATACAAAAGCCAGCAAAGAACCATTTCGAGAGGTTAAGTTAAAACATCCATATCATAGACAAAGCAATGCTCTGTAAGGCTTATGACATTTATATGGTTATATATATATATATAAAAGTTCTGTCTTTGGGTGCTAAGTTTGTACCTAATCCATGTGAAAAAAACAGTGCCTTTATCAAAGTTTGAAACATTAAGGATGTGTAACAGGACTGTTTATTGTCGATATAATATGAGGAGGTGATTGCTGGAAGAGTGAGATTAAATCAGAAAAGATGGAAGCCCAAGTGGAAAAGATACAACCCAAAAAGAATACTAAAAACCATTTTTTCTCTCTTTTTGCCTTTGACCAAATCAAACATATATATTAATATATAGCATGTTGAGAGACAATCAACTGGAATGCCATCGGAAATCCCTATCAACATGAATTTAAGTCAAGAATTCATGCAAACAAACGCCTTCTAAGCAAGTACCTAGTATATAACAAATCAACCAATCATGCCTATGAGGTGCAAATAAGAGGAGGTAGGTTAGTCCAAATCACTCACGCAACAGTTGCAACCATTTGCGACCAAAGTTACAGAAGACCGAGTCACCCCAGACAGGCCTACATGGCACCAACAAAGACTTACAGAGAAGCACTCCCAAGCTACTACTAGACTTTCTTCCAATTCTATAAGCAAGAGAATGCAAAACAATGTTAGAGGAGTGGGCTCCACCAAATGGGTGCTACTGCCTGAGGTTTTGGTAGAAATAATTAGCTAATGATATTTAACATGATATTAGAGCCAACATGGTTCAACTTAAGGGAGTATTTATGCTGCCAAACGAAAGTAAAAGCGGTTCTAAACCCGTTATAGTTTCGCCAAATACTTAGTACCATATTAACTTAATATAAATTAAGAATACACTAATCTAAGATCTTGTGAAAAAATGACTTCAACATGTTAAGGGTCGAAAGGTCATGTAGAAAGAATGGAAAGAAAAAACCCCCGAGTTAGAATTGGAATTTGAAGTTTCTTCCTCTTGAGAAAATGAAGATAAGTACAAAGATCTTCTTTTGATTTGAAAAGAAGGTGCCGTTTCAACTTGTGATGTTGTGTTTCATATCCTCAATCAGTAAGCTACTTGGTCTCCAGCGTATAAGAAAGGGCACATTGACATATTGGTGGAAATTGTTAGCATATGAACATACAGCCCGCATGGGATCATCTAGAATGATTTGATTATAGGTGGGGAATTTTTCCACAAGATACAAGGGTCCTCAGGCCCTCTACTTATTAACAATAACCCCAGGGGGTAGTTCAGTTCGCCTAGAACCAATCTTTGCACCCGAAGGTTGTGTGTTTGAAACTGCACTACCACACTTGGGCTACATGAGAGTTTACCCGACTTTTCTCTGGGCCCGGAGGGATTAGTCCAGCCCAAAGTATTGAAAACTCTCCGATAGCAAAAAAAAATTAAAAAAAAAAAAAAAAAAAAACCTCATTTGACAATGACATATGATGTCCACATGTGAATGTTCCAGGTGAAATTTTTGTTTCTATGTACATTTAGATTCTCTTTCTACGAAGCAGATTTCTCTCAAAAGAGAAAAATATCAAAGAAAGAGTTATAAAAGGGGAATCATCCGTTCTTTGGAGAAATCCCCTCAAAACCCCATTGATTGACTGTGTTGGTAGAAGAGATGGAAAATGATTGGAAACCAAGAAAATTGAATATTAGTTGGACCCAAACCATTCATCTTCTTCCGGTGCTACAACCAAGGTGTCTATCCCAACCTTTGGATCTGCTGAGGAATGAACTAGGAAAGGTTATCTCTAGTAGTAAATCTGCGATCTAATTACACTGGTCCCTTTGTCTTACACCCATCTGAAAAGACTGCATTATTGGAAGAATGATGGGTCAAATTTTTAAGAGGCGAGTTTCTTTTTGCCTCTGATGAAGGGGTTAGTATGATTAGATGGGGCCCATATTTTGTACAATGGTGGGCCCCAACTAGATGAAGAGATCCCCAGGTTCCATCCCCAAGTGGGGCCTCAAGTGGGCTCCACAGCGAGGTGTGCATGGAAGTTGTGCACTGCATAACCCTGGAATTGTTGCAATGCTGCTTTGACACTGGGCGGTGGGCACAACTATCACCGGATCTAGGAATTAAATCTGGAATTGAGTAGCCACTAATTCACTCTCAGATGAATATGAATTAGAAAAATTTGACAGATGAAATGGTTAATTACTTGGCCTGATAAGCATGATTTTTTTTAAAAATATCGAATAAGATGCTCAATGAGGTGCTAAGCACCGCATAATCGTCCAGTAAAAACAAAGGTCCCCAGACTAAGAAAAAGGGTTTGTGGGCTGAATTCCAATTTCAGCCACATGAAAGCACAATCAGAGTCAATTAGGCAGCTTGATAGCATAGGTCGAAACTTTTGAGTCTTTTGACCATCCGACGCATATAAGGATTTTAATGGCCTTAATCAAAGGAATGTGACCTTTTTTCTCAACTAATTTCACTTTCCATACATTGCCTCATTTTTAAAATTATTCTTACACTCTTTTCAAATTAATTTTGTCCTTAATTTCTCAAGAGAGGGATGATAAAGAAGAAAAATTATAGAATAGAGGTGCTTGAGAGGTTCCTCCTATGCAAGAGAAAGGTGAGGTCCTTCATTTATAGAATCTTGGATGATATGGAACTGGCATCAGCCCTGTCATTAAATATGTGGTCAAGTTAGAATCATATCCTTACAAGTTAAATCCAGTTTATGTGCCAACTCATGTCACCCATGTTAAAAGTCCATGCTGGAATGATCAATGCCTATGAGAGTGGGAAGTGAGAATAAGGATCTTCACATCTCAGTTCTTAGCATGTCAAAAGAGTAACATGAAATATGACAAAAAAAAAAAAAAAAAAAGAAGAGAAGAAACTCTTACCTATATCTAGAGTAACCCTATATATATATATATATATATATATATATATATATATATAATTACTTCAGATACTTGAAAGAGGCTACCTATAATATCATCTCCCCCTCTGAGATTGTTGACATGATAGTCTTCCTCCTCTCTGTAGCACTTACCTTGGAAACTATTTATTGCAACAACCCTGCTTCCACACCTTCCCCCATAGTTTCATCTCACTCTGTCTCGATCCATAAACTTCTGAGGATGTTAAACTTCAAACAACAAAGCAGAAGTTTGCTTTGTTCTTCATCCTCTTTCAGTCTCTGTAAATTGTTGCAGGTACACTGATTATATCTACTGGTCACTTGAAATTTGAGGCCCGGATTGTGGGCATACAGTCAACTGTTTTCCCTTATCGGCTGCTTCTATAATCTTCACCTCTCTTTCCCTGAGAAGTGCCATCTTCACTAGAACTAGCTGTCATGGGAGATTTGTCAAATGGAACCACCTGCAAAAACAATTGACAGAGGGAGTCAGTTCCTATCCCCACAAGAGCTAACATTAATGCATTTGCTTGCAATGTTTTATAGAAGAACATGACATGGTTAGATGTACAGACTACACATTACTTGATCGTTGATTGAAAGATCAGCCCCTGAAATGATCACCCGTTTCTTCTTGCATGAATTGCTTAAATGTTCCTCCTTTTGACAGTCTTCATCCACAAAATTCTGATCTGAGACTTCTGAAAACATTAAAAATATTTTAGACTTGAGCAAAAACTGACGTAAATTAACATGATTGATAGCCAGCACATAACATCTTTGATTATCAAATTATGCGATAATCATTGTCATTAGAGGGGAGTCATTTGGTTGACTACTAGAGAATTCTAATAACCATTGTGAAATTCATCATAGTTGCCCCATGGTTCAGTAATCCAGAGCATTGTCAAAGGGGCCCACCATGTGCAGTAGTGCAAAGAAACCCATATGGGCAAGCCCGACCATTACATGGAAGGTTAAGGACAACCAACTATCATCATCCACAATCAATAGAAGAAAGACCGAAGAAGGCAGGACTGTCTCATCACGAAGACTTAGGATCATAATTTATCAATGATTATAAAAAATCATCCACTTCAGAACCCATCACATCAACAGACAACAGTGTGTATTGCTGGGCCGTGGCCTGTCAAATGATACATTTTCAGTGGTGCAGGACTCTATAACTCCTTTAACCAAAGCCACTTTCTGCCTAGAAGATTCTCAACCAACTAATATTCAATTATTTCCTGCATCTTGGATCATTCTCATTCACAGTTTTAATATGATACATGCAACTCTACTCAGAAGTTTGGAACCCCATTTTGCCTTTTCTTTTGATTTTTTTTTCGTTTTATTCAATCATCTATTTGATTCAATTAATTGCCCAAATGTGCTGCTGACTATAGTTGCTACTTAGACAATTTTAATGAAATGTAGCATTAATATAGAGGTGGATTGAAGACGAGAAATGAAATTATCTCACTTCCCAGAATTACGAAAAAACCCTTTTCAATTATAGCTAGTATAAACAACAGATTTCTATCACATCAGAAAAATGTCTCTCATCAACTTTGTATGCACTGGTAGCCCATGTCAGTAGAGCATACTTTAATTATAATGCTTCGTCTGGAAATATAAATATAAATGTGGATAATTACAACACATTTTTTCTCCTATTCACTTTACTTGCTCAAAACGATACTTTCCTTTTAATGCAGTACAATATGATTACATATTCATAATCCTCGTAGGAGTGGTTTGTCTGAAACTAAAATATCAATGAAGACAATGAAAACATATATTTTCTGATTCATCCTCTATTCAGTGCACTTGATGTGATAATTCTTCTTCTTTTTTACCTTTCAATTCAGCACAATAAGATTATATATTTACAACTATTCATAATATACCCTTTTAAAAAGCATTCGTAATCCATAAACAAGTTAAAGTATTTTAGATTTATTTCCATCATATTAACCTAAAATATATCTAGCATTCCTTTATAAGTAACTAGAACAGAGATGTGACTATTATTTGTTTGACAAGGTGTAGTCGTTGTTGCAAAATCACCAGTTCTTACAAATAGCTTGTCGTATCATCTGCACCATATCCAGAATGAAAAAGATGTGAATGTAAATTTAATATGAAAAAAAAAATTCAGAGTCTCATTTTTCCATCATATTATGAAAAAGATAATAAAATGTTACCCTAAAATATACCTTTCCTTTAGAAGCAAGTAGAACAAAAATGTGACCATTATTTGTTTGAGATGGTTAGAAGCTGTTGCAGAATCTCTTCCCATATCATTTGCAACGTATATAGACAAAAACAGATGTAACAGTAAATTTTAATATGAAACAAAAGCAGAGTTTGACATTGTAAACTTAAATCCAATTGAAGACATAGCCAAGGAATATGGTATTTCATCATCAAACTCACTAAGATATAGTTGAAAGCTGCATGATAGCTACTACCATCAGAATCTCAGTCATTTGTCAAAATAATAAGGTAGAAAATGACCTGAACTTGTTGCTAATCCGTAGTTCAGTGTACTGTACTTTCGCCGGTGTAAGTGGTTTGCTTCACAAGCGAGTACACCATCTTCTGGCAGATGGGATAAATGTGCATCTTGGACCCCTTTGCCAGTGGAAGATGGCCTAAAATGCTGGATCCAAGGACTTGATAAAAGATTAGATTCATTTCTTGTGTCTGGATGAGTTTGAGACTTTCTAAAATGAATTTTCTCCCAGCATCCCCTTTTCAGAACCTTAAACTGCATGAAGACGACAATCTATTTAGTCAAAACATGGACAGGTTTGACAACAAAGCTGTAGAATAAACAGAACATATTGGGTTTGGTTTCAGACCTGGCCAGAAGGTTGGTCATTGCCATTCGATGATTTTGAGTAAGATTGTAGCACATTTTGTTTTCTTAGAAGCCAGCGGCGCAAATCCATCATATGATGCTCATGGTTGTGCATCTGTTTCACAAACGATGCTTCTATAGAATTGAGATACAAGCTGTGCTTCTCATCTGTCCATTCCGACGTTTGAAGGCTCTGATAAGAAAATTACACCATGGAAGCCATCAAAACTTTGTATACAATGCATGTGGGTCAATGCAAAATAAGGAAACAAGTTTACTGCACTAAATAAATGAAAGTTTTTAACCTAAAAATAAGGAAACCCTTTGGTTATTTCAAAATGTCTCAATATTTTAGAGAAACAATGCAGTTTTCATGTCCTTCAAGAAATTCACTAGAGCTGACGTTCAATCGATGAACCATTTGACACTTCGAAAGACCATTTACTCTCTCTCTCTCTCTCTCAGGCAGGTACTGGATCGATTTTTAAGGACTCTGTACTGGTTTTGGTCTTGCCTGAACTGATGGTGCAATGGCACGCACGCGCACCCACCAAAAAGAAAAAACAGTGATTTGTGATTAATAAAGGACTTCTCAATTTCTATCTCATTCATCTCTCTCCTTATTTCTAAATGTCATTTTTTAACATCCATTCTAAAAACATTAAAACTCCATTAAAATAAAAATAAACTTTAATAGATAAAATATCATAAAATCCAAATCTCAAGGCAATCAAATGTTACAATGTTAGACATATACACCAAATTTACCATATTTGTTCTTTTTAACTTTGGTTTGGGAATAGAACAAAACCTGTAATGTTATTATCAATTTCTACAGCAAATCTTCACATCTCATAAAAAAAGGGCTTTACATTGCAAAACTCCAACACACCAAATTCTGATTTAGAGATGTGCATTTACCAAATTGGGGCTTTAGATTTGGATTTTATTCATAATGGAGAAGGATAAATTTTTCTTTTCCACTAGAAGAACATCAGGTTAGAGGCTTTCTTTAACCAAAAAAAAAAGAGTTGAAAGCCTCAGAGTCAGAGGTTCATTTACAGGAAGAGTAAAAAAGTGAGGACACTTTGAATAAAAAAATAAGCTCAATAGAATAACTGGAAAGGAAAAGATGAAACCATTTAATCAAGTATTATTAAATAATCTGATCCTCCAAATAATTCAATCACCAAAAATGGATATCCCTATAGCACTGCAAATCAAGTAAAACATTATGACACCAACGACATAAAAAGTAGAGAAGATATTGTTGAGTCATCACTCCTGGAATCATTTAAGCTAGGAATATTATGCTTTTGCAATTGAGATATAACTTGCCACACCATCATCGTCATCATTAAAGTCTTATCCAACCAATCTAATTCAGCACTATGAGTTCTAGTCATTGATGTTAAATCCAAAAATTGGGGAACCGAGTCCTACGATTCGTGTAAATACCTAGTCAAAAAAGATTCACAGCATAACAAGGAAGTTTTCTGATTCAGATTGTGAACCACGTGATTCGATAGTAGGTTATTTGTTGTGTGTGAATAACAACAGCTTAATATCTATCTTTTGTCATTTTTTACTTTTTTTTTTTCTTTTTTCCTTGTTTCGTCTGTCTCTCTACTGGAAAAGTTACCTAGTGATTAAGAAAACTTGTTAATATAAGACTCTGGAATTTCAGGGAGGTTTTAGAGAGAAAATACATGTGCAGATGGAGCATTGGGCTATAGATTTTGGATTTTTCCCTTCATTCTATTTTGTCTTAGTCATGAATCATTCTTCAGCAACACATGCTAACCATGTAAAATGATTTGGAATTTTTTTTAAGAGTGAAAAAGAACAAATAAAATTGTAACTTATTTATTTTTCCTAGTAACATTGATGTCTTATAATAATCACCTATTCACACATATATTATATGTGATGCATTGATATATATCAATCATTCATATCATTGATTGATGATGCTATGATGGAAAATAGATGGATTATGAATAGCGACTATGTTTCTAACTTTTTTAAATGTTTTGATTTTTTTTAATTTTCACAGGAAAAAAATTCAATGGTTCACAATTTGATTCAATCCCTTGAATAATTTGTGATTTTCAAAAAAATGGTTCTAGTTTTTGCCTCATCCCTTTAGGGTTATACTTAATCACCTTATGTTAAGTAAAAATCTGAAATTGTCATGGAATGTATTCATGTTAAGTTACCCAAAAGTACAGGAAGCAATGCTTAATTTTATTTATCGAAAATGAAACAGATACATGAAATGAAGAACATTATATGTGTTTGTGTGCTTTATTTGAAAGAACTGCACCCAAAAGTATAGTAATATTGTGATGCCCAAGACTCAAGTTCCTCCAGAATATTAAAGATCAGAAAACTAATAGCATCTAAAATGGTCTAGAAAAACTCAATCTTTTGACTAGAAGCTCAATTAATAGATAAACTTAAGTTGTCTGGCCCGACAAGAAGCTGCATGTTTTTAAAGTCTCATGCATTCTTGACTGTATGTTTCTATGTTAAATAAAATTGACGAAAAAATTATCCTCCATTCTCATATAGAAATTGAGAACCAAATAATACCCTCAACCTCAATGCTTAATTCATCAGTAAATTTTGTATTGATAAGGTAGCAAAACTCCCACTCTTTTCTTACACTAAAGAGACATTTGGAAATCATGTAGTCTAGAATTAAGGACGGGTCTGATTTGTAAGATCAGAATTGACTTCAATTCTTTGCGAACAGGCTGAGCACAATTTAACCATATTAACAATGGACTCTATATTAATCACTAGGGAACCTGTTTGGATGATAGATGCAGTAGCACAGACTTAATTGAACAGAACAGGCAGCCCCTTTGCTGGCACTGCAAGTGTCCCAGATTATGGACCCAGGCCAGAACTCTAAAATGATTGAAACAAAATCCAGTCTGAAGGGACCGCTGTAACATGTATCATCTGACTGAATCATTCATCAATTAATGCCAATTCAACTAGGTTGATCAACCCAAATGGATGTAGTATAGTTGGATCACTGAAAGGACAGATAGACTTTAAAGTTTAAACTGCTTGCTGTCTATTGACAAGAAAGAATACGCCACATCATTCACCTTCCACAGTGTGAATGGGAACTGCAGATCCTATTGAAGCATAGGACATCCAAGCATTCACACACCATAATGGGAGTTAGAAGATAAGACAAAGAAGACAAAAAAGGAAAGAAGGCCTCATGCTAACCTTTCTTGGGATCCAAGGTGAAGAGACAATTTCACTCAGTGAAATGTCAGGACGAAATCTTCACAAAGAAAACTATATTATATATTCATTAAATTCCCAAATGAACACTCCAAATTATTCTGGCCAACTGCCTTTACATGTATATTTAATGTGAATTCAAAGTAAACATTAACTAATAGGAATTTAGTCATAGATTCAAGTAAACATTAACTAATAGGAATTTAGTCATAGATTCAAGTAAACATTAACTAATAGGAATTTAGTCATAGATTCAAGTGATTCTAATCACATCCATTCACTTATTTCTAGTCTCGGAGAAACCTAACTAAAACACTCATGGCACATTTGTGGCACACCGCACACCGATTCCACGGAAAAGGGGAATGTCATGTATGCAGAGAATTCAAAGGCAGTGGAGTTTCTTTCACTGTTTAAAGCGAAGTTTGATCACTTTCTAAAAGCTATCCAATCCTCAATCGAGTAACCTATACATGTCCAAGGGAAGTGTTGCACGTTCAGTAAGTGGGTGACAAATTTTGGGTTTTTGTTAATGTAAGGTTGTATAAGGGGGTTATACAGATTCTGACAACAATGGGTATACCTGCAAGATCATGGGTCTGCCTGCCTGCCATGGGCCAGCTATGGGGAGCTTTCTAGTATCCACAGGCATCGATTGTGTAGTTTTAGTAACCACTGACCTAAATGGGCTATTGATGTAGGACGGACCCATGGTCCCCATTGGTCAACTAGGCAATGGGCCCAGCCAGCAGCCCATTTATTTTATGTAAATTTTCTATTATTTAGAGCTTTATTTTTGTTTTAAGTTATTTTTAGTTGGGTGTTTTAATCCTGGCCATCAATGTGTTTGGATGGTCCATATTAATCCAAGGGTTATTTCTTTTCATATATAAGTTATATACAACCTCTTTAGCTTCTAATGTTTTTGGGGGATTAATGAAAATATGAGTGCTTTGAGATCTTCCCCAAGTTTTCTTCAGGTTTTCTCTCCGAGATCTCTTTGCCTCCTGAATTGGAGTTTGGCGTGAGCCCAATTTTCAAGCAATCCCTGATTTTCCCCCCATCTCTCCGTCTCTATCCTTGTTCGCCATGCAGCTCCCCTCCATTCCATCTTAGCTGACTTGGTAATTTCATCAGTGCTTGCTGATGGGCAAACAACTTTAGCAAGCCATAACACATAAGAAAATGTTCTAGAAATAGCTATCTGGAGACTAGCTAATGGGCCCCATCTGGAAGTATGAAAATCACAGAGATAGGTTGTATAGAAAGGTCTATGTATGGAAGGTTGTATAGAAAGGTCTATGTATGGACAAAGGCTGGCCCCGATCATTTAACTCGGACAATAGATTTAGTCATTTAGATATATAATGTTCAAAATATTAACGGATAAAACATGTGAAGGGTGTTTCACTCTAACATCTAAAAATTGAATGATTGTCAATTTGGGGTGAGTGAGAATTCATGAGAAAAGAGTAAGGAGCAGTGAACATGAAGTCTTGGACTGATCATAAGAGGGCCAAGTTGTCCCCATAAGATGGTCAGCATATAGCTTATATGACTGATGACCACAAACATAATTCTCCCCATTAACCGCCCTATTGAGCTGTGACAATGCACATGTTTACTTGTTTCTGTCTTAAATCTTTCTATTTTATCTAGGTTCAAAAAGGGAAGTAAAATGACTCAAACATGCTGCGACAATGAACACTTTCTAACTGTGCTACAGATTTAAACATTGACGATCAATTGTTATGGACACGGCATGTAGGTGGATGAAGTTTATCTGAATATGCCTTTATTACTTTTAGCAAGTTAATGAATAAATTAATTTTGTTTTACAGATTATATACAATAAACTATTGACAGGGAAAGAAATAGATATCATCAAAGTTTTGTGGATTTGAATGATTGAAGGATTGACCGTTTCTCATAGCAACCATAACGTCCAGGAAGCATGCATAGGTCTTCGGGGGCCAGCATGTTAGTGTCCGACACCCGAACACATGTCCGATACGCCAAAAATTGTGTCCTGCTTATTTTTTATATTTTATTTTCCGGACACGCTGGGGACACGTTGGCTGTTTTAGTTGGAGAAGAGTATTAAAATTATAATAAAGAGAAGAGAAGGGGGCCGTTTGTAAAAAAATCTTGGGAAATTGATGATCCTCCCTTTTCTTTGTATGGATTTTATGGAACCATGGATATTTCATGTTTAATGATTATGAATTATGTTTCAGTTTTGTATTGCTATTTGATAATTTGATATGATTGTTAGTTGGTACAGTGGTACACTAGTACTTGAGTTTTTATTTATTTGATTGCTAAATTGATTACAAAGTTAAAATGATATTATCTTCTAGTATATGATTAAAATGATATTATGTGTGTTGTGTGTGTGCGCGCGCGCGCATGAGCATATTTAGACATCCCTGGTGTGAGTTGCATCTCATGTGGGTTAACTGTTGCAACCTCTCCGAATATGACCACTTCTGTAGGATTTCACAATAAAGACATTCCTGGTGTGTGCGCGCGCGTGCGTGCACGAGCATATTTAGACATCCGTGGTGTGAGTTGCATCTCATGTGGGTTAACTGTTGCAACCTCTCCGAATATCACCACTTCTGTAGGATTTCACAATAAAGACATTCCTTAAAATTAATCTCTTCTTTCCTTTTTTCGTGACTAAAGGCTAATTTGATATTTGCAATAATTCCAAGAATTGTGACCAAAGGTTGCATTTGGGTTAGGTAGAAGAAAGCCTTCGTGTGTGAGAAAAATGGCTGCTGAGACAGTCAGCTTGTTATTGCTGTGTGCCTCTATGTGTTAAATAACCCAACCTCCAGTTTAAGCCTAAAGTCAGGAAAGAAGATGTCTGATCAAATTTATTTGTTTCAATTTTAGGGTCATAATCATAACCTTTATAGGAGGCATCTCTTCACAACATTTGTTTTTTAAACTAGTTGCCACTTTTTTTTCATTGGAAAATTTTCTGAGCACATCCGAACATGATCCACACAAAAAAAGTTTTCCACTCTAAAATGATCCTGTTCAAAGAAAATTGTGTTGCCATAGACTAATTTAATACAGAATTGGGAAGTGGGAATTGTAAATCTCTACACAGGGCCTTTTACACAATGAGATGAAGTGACTTTCTTATGTTTTTGCATTATTGGGGGGTTTGAACCTTGGTAAGTTTTCAAAGGTCATGATGCAAAGAGGTAATGCCTTGGTGAAAACAAGACAACCATACCCTGTTGAGTCCAAGGTCAATGCACATTGGTACAGACTTACAGTATTTGGTCTCGATTTGACCATGTACAGTTACACAAATGATTCAAGGTCTCCCTTAATCTATCAAAGCCTTTTTTCTTTTTAATCATCATTAAATGAACCTAAACTTTATGATCATGAATCATAATAGATATACAATTTTATTAGTAGACTGATAAATCTTCAGATGTTTCAGTTCATGTTTTCTAAGTTAACAATCTCCTATGCTGTGTTAGATAATTCAGTCAAGCACTTGAATTAAAAATTTAATCTTTCTGTCTTATGTCTTACTAGGAAAGTTTGGAATCTAAGCTTTCTCTAAGATCTGGTTTTCAGCAATCAACACATTGGCTTACGCGGCATCTATGAGCTGTATACATTTATTGATTTTGAATGGATCAACCAAACCTGAAGATTCCCCAAAATGGTTCCACTCCACACCAGATTTTAGATGCCAGATCCAAGAGAGGAAAAGTCTATTCCGTGACGAATTCTTCAAAATCAATCAAACCCACAATCTCCCATGTTACAATTACAACAATTTCAACCCATTCTACATAAAACCACAAAAAGGGCAAAAAACCAGAATGCAAAACCATACACAGAACAAATTACAAACCCACAGAGCAATATATGATAGGTACCATGAAACTGAGAAGAATCCATGTGCCTAAGACAATATAAAACTGACCCAATATCGCGTATCGAAAACGCCTTAAAAGTAACCTAGATTTGAACTGCTAGACAACTACAACAACAAAACAAAACAAAAAAAAAAATCTTTTTTTTTCTGTACTTGTTTCTCGACCATCTACATGAATTCGAACAAATCATTTTCCACACAAAAAAATTCCTGTACAAACAAACAGACTCAAAGATCTTCTACTTCCCCTAAATCACCCCCTATCTACAATCTACTAAACTCTTCAAATCGAGAAAATCTCATTGACCCATTTCATAAAAAGTCAGAATCCGAAAACCCCAGAAAAGGAAATCCAAGAAAACCGAAGAATTACCGCTGTTTCATCCTCTTCTGGCTCTGCAGAGCCCGATGAATTGTCGTCGAATCCTGTGACTTGAGACTTCTCAGAGCTCGCCCCGACCTGATTCTTCTCATCGCTCCCTTGATCTCCCTCGATTTCCTGATTCCCAGATCGCAGATTTCCATCCATTTCTTCTGATTCACGCGAATCGCCAAACGCTCTCTCGATGGATATTTTTGGAAAATCTCGGTTTCTCTTCGAATGAGAAATGAAAGAGAGAGAAAGTGAGAGCGGGGGTTGGAGGCGAAAGGCCGCGTGGCACCGCTTTTACACCTGTTGATGGAGTCAGCAGATGCCACGTCAGATGAGGCTATAATATCTACTGCCTGGCGGAGCCAGATATTTTTCTGGAGTCTGATTTTTCTCCTCTATGGGATAGCAGCAGGAAGATGACTGCTTTTGATGGGGCCCACTGGCCCTGCTGGATAGAAAAGGATTGAAAATTAGTGATCCAAAATATCAAGTCACAGAGACTTTAGCACCAGCTCTTTAATCCAAGTCATGAGATAGCAGAAAAATTCCTTTGGGGGCAAAAGTTTCTTGAAAATTTGGAAAATAACTAAAATTCTTATTACTCTATTATTACTCTAGACCTCTAAAAAAAAAGATAAATTTGGACTGCCATTTATATCCAACAATGATAAAAATGGGTACGAATGACTTAGATAAGAATTGTAAATTGATATTTTTATTCATGAGCACACGATTTTAATTGGAATTAAATCAAATAGTTTTCTAGATCATAATATGGAGTTGACGTTTATGATAAGTCTTGATTTTTGGCCCATTGTTTAGAGTTAACCCTTTAATAGAACTACTAACCTTGATGGAACCTTTGGCATGTAATTAGTATAAAAAAGGACTTTTAAGCACCTCTATTTATAGCAATCTAAAATCTCTTACTTAGGAATTAAATTAGATTTAATTTAATTTAGATTTCAAAGTAAAATGTTAAAAACTCAAAATTTGATAATTAAATAAACGAGCTTGGTGATTATGAATTTCAGACTTTGAGAGGATTAGGATTCTAGGCCCAATAATGGGCAATAAAAAGAAAGGATAAAGGGATAAAAATCACATCATAATGCATGTATTATTGGTGATTTGATGAGTTATATATTTTATGAGTAAAGGACCAAAATCCCCTTACGTGTTTTTAAAAGTTTCATTCTTTACTAAGAGGGAAAGAAAGATTGTTGAGGGGCAAGCATGTAAAAAAGAAAAGTTTAGGATGGGCAAAAGGGTAGAATCAAAAAATATATATCTATCCATATCTTTTTATTGATTTAAAGGGAAGGAACAAGTTGAGAGGGGGAAAGATTTTGCCCCCTCTCAACCCTATGTAGCTCTATCCTATTTGATTTGAAGCATCAATCATTGGACCAAGAGGGGTGGTAGGCCAAATATTGAGAAAATACAATTTTTTTATGCATTCTTCACATATATTAGAGGAATTTTCTATTTTTTCTTTGATTTTGAAAAATATTGACCACCCATACTAGAATCACAAATTAACGTCCACAGTCCAATCCAATAAACACGAGCCTTCAATGTCGTTAGACATTGGTCAATTGATCAAAACTTTGCCAACGCAGTTAGCACCCTAGTTTCACATATTTGCCTAGGGACTGATCCGAGGTTGATATCCTACCACTGACCAAAGCACCAATCTTGCAAGAAAAGAAAGAAAGAAAAAACGAAGGAAAAATCTTTTCTTCACTTATGTTATTGTTAATTTGTGTTTGACATGTCCGAAACTTCTCAAGCGAGTTCGTTGTTTTTATCACCTATTGATGCTACACTTTTTCTTTTTTATAAGTAGTAGTGTTACACTTAATTAAATATTCTCAAAAGCACTCATTTCTTAATTCTATCAATTTTAGTTTTACCATATATTTACCTCAACAATCTCATTTCTACCGTACTCATTTTATGTACACTTAATATCAACTCATCAACCGCTACAACTTTTAATTTTAACTGTACTATTTTGCAATTTCTTTAAGTTGGAATTGGAATCAAGTGTAGTTTTCACGACAACTAAGGAGGAGCTGTGATATCCAAATTTGCGAAACATTACAATGGTCCCAATGCAGTACCCATACTGGAAATGAGAATGAGTTATCATCAACCTTGTGATAGGGAGTTTGCGATAGTCGCTACAACGCATCCCTTTCAAAACAAACTTTTATGCATGTTGCTTTCTAGTTTCTAGTTTCTAGTTTCTAGTTTCTAGTTTCTAGTTTCTATGGCTCAAACGCAACTCAAGTGCCCATATGATGATTCCTTGTGGCAGTGAACTGTTGGAGGTTTCTGCATCAGACATGCAATAAATGTTGCAGAGCGAACCAAGTGAGGAGTGAGAACTGAGAACCTCTCCACAGTCTTCTTAATTTAGGCATTGTAGTGGGGGGGCACTGGCCCACCAAGTGTACAAGAATGAATACCCATCTAATCAAAAAGATAGAAGAGGATTCCAGATGCCCAGAAACAAACCTGGGATTCAGATTCAGAAGATGGGATTTGGAGAAGTTTAGAAGCCAAAAATGATCTTTTAGAAAGTCGGGACTTTTGGAGTTTCGATAATTAAATACGACATGGCAAGTGGTCTATGGACAACTACTAGCAACTAAAATTACTGTTTAAGGAATTCGGAGGAAATTCCTCATAGGCCCTAAGTTAGCCATGCAATCTAATTTCAAAAATATGGTGATGAAGGGTGGATAATCCTAAATTCTCACCGGTTAGTGGCCATGAATCTATCCTGTGATCAAGGATTACTAGATAAAGCTATGCATGAGAAAGTTATTTTTAAATCTTTCTTTAAATAAAAAAACGCGATTTTAAATGATTTGATTTAGACTTTTATCTATAGCAATTTTAATTTCACTAAAGAGATTGGTGTTTTTTTTTTTTCCATCCCTTTAAAAAATGACTCGTTCATCTTTTTATTAATTTATTATAAAAGGACATTAGAAGAGAGAGGTTTTTCCTGTAAAGGCATTTTAATAGGAGCGATTTATTTCTCTTGTGTGTTCCCTCTTTCCTCTCCTCCCTTCTCCCTCAACAGGACGGACAAAAAAATGGCTAGAACAAGTTGGATCAATCACTCATTTTGTTTAGTGCAGATTCAATACTTAAGTTGATCAAATCAAATTTAAATGTCCTACATTCTGGTTTGTAATGGAATGAGTTGAACGATTGGCAAGGGACCGAGTTGTGACCGTGTTTAGCATGGAATCATCATGTTTGGGCTCAATGCAAACCTACCCATTTTATAAAGGTACCATCAAGCCCAACCCAATCTAGATCGAGTTTAAGGGGTCCATTTGAACAACAACAACAACAATAATAATAATAATAATAATATTATTATTATTATTATTGCTACAATAAGAACTTGAAATGATGCTCACACACACCTATGTCTCTAAATCATCGGGCTGGGTTGGGAAGTGAGGTCAAAAATTACCACCAAAGATTAAGAGGTGGCAAATGGGCCTGTCTGGGCTGGACCTATTATTAAATGGGTCCGATACTTTTAATCTGCAAACAACCCGTTTTAAGATGGGTTAAACACTCCTAAACCGCACCTGCTGCTGGTCAACTCAACCTGACTCATGGTAACCCGTATCCTCCTAGTGAGTTGACCAACTCAGCCATTTAATCCGGCCTACCCAAACTGACTTATAAGCTTAGATTGAGCCCAATTTCATTTTAACAACTATTGGAGGTCCAGTACCTAGTTACCCATTTGGCAAAAGTGGAGCTAAAGTCCATCAACTCTTTTATTTCCCATCCAATATTGAACTAATTCGGGTAAACTCTAGCCTATTTGTGAATGTTTTAACTAAGCCCAACTTCATTTTAAGAACATATGAGGGTTAATTGCAGGTCATACATGTTATTTATTTTAAACCAATCTGAAAATACGGTCGGTAGCCTAACCCGTTTAAATGCAGGACCCTATACCAACCTGTTTTTTCATTTCAGTGGGTCTTAATTGCAAGTCACATGTCACATATGGGTTGGGTCGGATTGGGTTGGGTTGGCGTGTTGAGTTAGGTTTTGTCGGTCTCCGGAAAAGTGGTTAGTTGAGTGGTTAGTTGCTAACCAATTAAGCATCCCCTTGTCAGTCACAGGTTTCATTTTGAGTGGTTAGTTGAAAGAAAAGCACATAAGACGAGAATTTTTTTTGGTATGTAGAGACCACACCTCCCTAATCCCACAAAAAAAGCCCGACCCATTAGGACTCCTCTAGTAATATTGGAGCATGAAATATGTTTTGAACTCTTTTATATGGTTGAGATGATAATTTCTTTTTGGAAGATGAGAGTTGAAACACTTGAGAGACAACAAAATCTCCAAGGATGGAATCCATTTCCATCACAAAGAGTCCAAAGAAAGAAGATTACAATGACATAATATAGCTTTTGGTTTGCCTGAGGCTATTTCACTATTTCAGGATTAAATGATAGATAGACCTAGAAGAAGAGGCCACCTCATTTGATGATGATGGGGAGGTGGGCCTTTCAATTACCAAAAAGGGATTGGGTGGGCCGACAATGTCTTGCCCTTACTCGGGTTCGGATTTCGGAACTCTCTCGAATGGACCACCTTGGCAAGGACACGTGGCAGGCAGCCAGCCAGTAGTGACAAATGAAACTGACTTCGCCGGACTTGAATGGACAACACGTACTGCGTTCTTTTGGGGGAGGTGGGGCCCACATAAAGGAAAGAAATTAAAGAATCCATCCCTGGAGTCATCGTACAGCACCGACATGGACCCATTGCTGACGTGTGTGGGGCCCAAGCTTAGGGAGCGTGAGCTGGCGGCCACCCATGCGTCACGTGCGGTCACGATACGAGCGCCGGCCTAGTCATATACGGGAGGGATGTACGATTACGACTTGATCCGATGGAAAGAGAGATGACGTATTTACCCTTTCCTCTTGTCGTTTTTACATGACAAGACAAACGACAAGACACAGGAGCAAAGGGTTGAAGCATATCATCAAAGTTACAAAGAAGCTTTATTTATTTATAATGTTGGGTTCCGCCGTCGGCGTAATAATTTCTGTGGGCCCAGAAGATAAAGTAGGATAAAATTTTTCTATAGCCCAATATGGTAGTGTAATTTCGAACCCACAATCTCTGAAGTGTAAACCCTGATTCTAGGCCAACCGAGCTACCTATTGGAGTTAAAGTTTGAAAAAACTCGATAGCATAATAATAACATTTGAAAAAGCTCGATAACATAATAACACCATTGTAAAGATCTGGGCTTATATCGGAGTATTAGAGAGGAAATTTTCCATGCAACTTTTAAAGATGAATTAACTTTCCTTAATAGAATGGATTTTAATTTTTCATGCCTGATGCGGAATCCCTCTCATCCTCTCATTTAAGGAAACCCTTCAGCTAAAACTATTCCTGAATTTAAGAGTTACAAATCTGTCTATGGGCCTCACTTCAATTTATGTTGGTGGCTTTGTCCAGTTGAGAGTGAAAGCTCCCTTTCTGGAGTAAATAGTAGGCCCTGTATAAGCATGATCTGTTGATTGTAAAACCATTATATGTAGTGTAGCAATTCGATCCCAGACCATTCTAATGGCCCACTTCATTATATGTAGTGGAGCAATTGCCCGACCAAATGTGCAAATGTCTTCTAGCATTCTCGTCTATTCATCACGACCTAACCTGTTTGGTTTTTGACAGTTTTTGTTTTAAGTCCCTTTTACATGAGAAATTTCACAAATGATCGAGAAGCCAACCAAATGCTTGGATGGGGACACGAAAAAGGGTATGTTTGTGTACACAATTTTCTTGGGGAAAAAAAAAAACCATGGACGCTAGAAACTATCTTTTTCAGCTGCAGTAAATTTCATGTTTGGCGTGACTGTTTTTTCTTTTAATTATAAAAAAAAAAACGCACTGAGTTTTTTGTAACTCTGCAAAAAATATATATATATATATTTTAAAAATAAAAAATTGCTTCTCATGAGTGGGGAACTTGGTGTTTTCTTGATACCACATAAAACTCTAGTGGAATCTGGAACCCGTAGCGCTATACAAATGTGTCGTGATCGGGGTTGTCGGCATCTTTGTTGAATGGACTTTCACACCATCTCTAGTCCTTGCTAGCTACAACAAAGAGATCAAAATGCCACCTTATGCTTCCTAAAGATGAGATTTTGATAATAGCGGCGTAAATAAGTACAAATGTCTGGGAAAACCACGCTGTATCTATATTAATCCATATGCAGATAATTTGTTTTAAAGGATGATTTCAGATCTGATCCCACATGGATCTTATATACTGGATATGAATTTGGCATCAACTATAGAAACCTGCAGAGATCCGGTTTCAGATTCAAATCTGAGAAGATCATGAGGTCACAATGAGCATACCTGAATTGGGGCTCTTCAATGTTTAGGATGATTTAAGACGTACATACTCTCAAAAAGGAAAAATAATTCTCTTATTTTTCTATTCCTAGAGTTCAAAATACACACGTAAATGGATTAGATTTAGTGTGCATCAATCCACAAATCAAAACCGAATTATGTGTTTTGGATTTGAATATGAGTAGACTTAAATTGCATGAGTATTAAGGGCCTTTTTTTTGTGTGTATAAAATACATAAAAATTGAATGGATAGGAATTTATGGTCATATGAGCTCGATTGAGCCAGCGAATATGAGATCGGGGGATTAAGAATACAAGGTAGCAATGCACATGGGACTTTGACTTTTCTAGGATTGAACTATTAGGGTGACGGCTCTTGGTATTTATTTCTCAATATCTACTCTTGATTCAATTCCCATTGAAGGGAATGTTACTTGATGATTAATTTTAATATTCACCTTTGATTTTTTTTTATTTCTAAACACCTATAGAAATAAGTCTTAGAATTTCTACGAATTCATTTTCCATCTGCATAAATTGTTGTGGACAATTTAGCAAATATCTTGGATGCTATGATGCCCAGATACGGCATGGATACGGGAAGGACACTCCATAGACACGGCAGGGACACTGATTTTACACATAAAAAGTGAAGTATCGGATACGATACGACATGATACGTTGCCCATTTTAAAGTATCCGTGCATCATAACTTGGATGGATTACCTTAATATGGTTGTAGATGAGGTAGTCCAGATTAGTAATGTTAGAAATTAAAAAACATTAATGTGGTGTTAAATCTATCTAGAGTTGCATAAACCCATGGCTAAGATTTATGTAATCAACAACATACACTATAATTGATATGACTTAAGATGGAGTGCCGTCTGGATTTTTGATCGGGTGTTCAGGTAAGCTTGTTTTCATATATAAGAAGACTAGATGAGGGAGGTGACATATGTTTTAAGTAGTACCCTGGATGGATTTTATAACCATAAAGAAATCTCTATTTCAAAATTTAAATGTTGGGTATAGACTTGGTTCCTTATCATGAAAAACATGATTTGGTAGGAGGAGGATTTACTTAAATGTTGGTTAATTCCTTCCATGATAAGGAAGTTTGTTGGTTCCAAACTTATAAGAGTGGAGTTCTTGAATCCTCTTATTGGGTGGAACATCAAGAAATTTTAGCAAAATGCAAAGGAGTACAAATCCGAAGAACCCCATAGCTTAGGATAGACCTTTTTAAGGGGAATCCCAGCAAAGAAACAATGCATCTTAAAATGTCAAGGGAACAGCCAAGGAATAGCTTCTCCATCACCGTAAAAAATTCCCAACATCAAGAACTCTCGTTAGGAATTATTGTAAAGAAACAAGCCCTTAATATTCATTTTGTGCGAAGAGTGTTGTGCATAAACATAGTGAATTCCTATTTGGGAGGTTTTTGAATTCTACGACATAGTGGGGTTCCGGGGTGCTCTTTTGTACTCGAGCAACAAAAAATTCTACAAAAAAGAAAAGGGGTTGAAATCTCAACTGCTATGGCATTTGAGATCTTTTAGGCGGACGTGAGATTCTTGTAAAGAAATATGGCATTTTCAAATACTAAGGGATAAGCCATCTCATCATGTAAAAAAAAAACCCAACACTTCTTACTCTTGTTAAAAATTCTAGGAAAGAAATAGGCCCACATATTCTCTTGGACACTCAGACAAAGATGGAGAGTCAGTGTGACTAGAAACTAGGGTCTTCTTGAACAGATACTTATGTCAATAGGTTGACGTTCACACACACATATTCCCAACATGTGATACAGGGGTGGATTATTTTTCGATGCGAGCCTAGATTACCTGAGGACATGACTTTTTTTTTCTAATTAAGTCCTACATTGTAAATACACCATTGTGACCTACTTTTAAAGTTCAAAATATTGAGATTAATCTAACAGTAGGCCCATATTGTATTGGAGTGAAATTTCTTATGGAAAAATAGGGTAACTTTTTGTATCCCAATAATGATTCCAAGGCCCCTAACATTATTCAGGTAGTAGAAATAAGGGAGAGAAAACAATGAGTCATAAAAGAGTTCTACAATAGTAGGCCCACTTGAAACATCTAAATTATTGATAAAAATGGCCTCCCCATGCAATATATAGTCCCCATCAAATTTCACTCAATTGACCCACTTTCATATTGATATCTCATGTAAGATACTATAAGTAATTCAAGTATTTCAGAAAAATTAATTTGACATTGGGCCCAAACTTTATTCAGTCAAAATATTCATAAAAAAATAAAGCATTTCTTTTGTAGGGTTTAGTTTTTCGCTAAGGTCACCCACTCAAGAGATCAACTCTAGAGGATCCACATTTTCAGTCTATTTTCATTTCTTAAGTGGACCCTATTCAAAGAATCTAATAAAACTCCACTTGAATGAAGTTTGTACGTGAGAATCCTGCTTTAAAAATGCAACAATAATAACTACTCCCAGGAAAAGGAAATAGAATAATTCAGTTCGTTTTATATCTCTCGAAGGAAGGAAAAGATCACAAGAATAACCTTATTAGTTGGAAGAGGAAAAAGAACATTTGACGAGGGGCAAAAAAAAAAAAGCATAATATTAAAGTGCCCACAATAATCCCTGAAGATTTCTCATAAATGAAGGAAAATTGTACTCCCAGATTGATTGGTTATGGCAGATAGACAAGATTTAGAATGAGGAAAGAAGTGTTAATTGTATGTTTTAGAGCCTTCTGATGGTAGACATCACTCTTATTGAAGTAAAAAAGATTTCCGTGGTAAGAAAAGAGCAGGGACAATGAACTTGTACTGCTGGACTATGGAGAATTTCCTAGTCCTCCATAAAATCCAGACTGGGCCACTTGGGAGAAATGAAAGGATTCCCAAAGATACGTGTATTAAAAAGGTGAGGACATAGTAATTCGTCTAGAACATGTCTTGCCACACTTTCGATCCTTCTCCGACGTATTAGATATTACTAGTTCCTGACACACTCTAATCCCTCGGGTAAAGTCCACCTCCAATCTACAATGAGATTTGGTCTACACCAACCCCTCCTCTCCACTCTCTATATAAACCCCACACCCATGTCTTCTCAAACCAATTAATCAGAAGTCCCAACATTCCATCACCTTCTTCCAAATACCAAATACAACTGCAACACATACCAACTACTGCTATTACAAACAGAGGTTCAAACACTAGACAGGAGTTTTGCTACAAACATACCCATCACCATTCCACTTCATTGATACATGGAAATGGGTTATGTCCTTAACTATATTCTTTTCCTTTTCCCTATCTTTCTCACCTTTATCCTCATGAGAAAAAGCAAGAAGATAGCCCAAACAAGAGCCAAGCTTCCTCCTGGATCCATGGGCTGGCCTTATATAGGAGAGACTCTTGAGCTCTACTCTCAAGACCCAAATGACTTTTTTGTTGCCAAGCAAAAAAGGTTGGCAGTTTCTACATGTTTTTTGATATAATCTCTCTCTCTCTCTCTCTCTCTCTCTCTCTCTCTCTCTCTCTCTCTCTCTCTCTGGGTCTTCAGTGCATGGTTTGAGAATTTGATCACCTTGGTGTTTTAGGTATGGAGAGATTTTCAAGACCCATTTGCTGGGATGCCCATGTGTGATGTTGGCTAGCCCAGAGGCTTCTAAGTTCGTGCTTGTGACTCAAGCGCACTTGTTCAAGCCCACATACCCAAAAAGCAAGGAGCAGATGATAGGACCATTTGCCCTGTTTTTCCACCAAGGAGAGTACCATACTCGCCTGAGGAAGCTGGTGCAGAGCTCCTTGTCCCCTGATGCTATCCGGAATCTTGTCCCTGATATCGAATCCATTGCCATCTCCACATTGGACTCGTGGGCTGGAGGTTGCCTCATTAACATCTTTCATGAAATGAAGAAGGTTGGTTTCATGTTCCTGATCATACTTGAGAACATAATGCTGTCTCATGCGTTTCTGTGGAATCCTCTTAAAAGGTCGTTTCGACGTCGAAAAAAATAGATGGAGAAAAACTATCTAAGGTCCAAATCTGAACTGCGGATAGTTTTCCTTATCTTCATTAATTTTCTCCACCTTTTCTCTGATCTTTTTGACAATTCATGTTGGTACTATTGATAGTTTTATCAACTTGTTTTTCTCCCCTCGTTAAAAATGAACAATTAAGAGCCCATTGGATGGGGAGAAAAAACACAGACAACTGTTTTTTGTGCAAAAACTTCTCTCTGATTTTCCATTTCCACGGCTTACAATAACGACATGAAGCTGTGGAAACCTCCATTTTCTCCACCTTTTCTCCTCACGCAAATATATCTAAGAGGTTCTTATATATTATTGAATTTCCTTACTTCATCATTAATGGTTCCTTTTACTCAAGTTTCAATCTAATCCGTTCTCCCCCCAACGTTGCAGTTCACTTTTGATGTGGGTATCCTTTCCATCTTCGGTAACTTGGACGCCAAGTACAAAGAAGAGCTGAAGAAAAACTACCTCATCATGGATAAAGGCTACAATTCATTTCCAACAAACATCCCAGGAACTACATACAACGAGGCACTTATGGTAAGAGGGACCCAAATCATCTACTCTTGTATTTCTTCCTTAGATTTTCCTTAGAAAGACTAACCATTTCCTTCATCTCCTATTTGGTTACTCTTAACAGGCAAGGAAAAGGCTAAGTAAGATACTGAATTATATTGTCAGTGAGAGGAAGGAGAGAAGCCCAGGGAACAGGGATCTGTTGGGTTATTTCATGAATTTCAAAGATGAAAATGGAAACCATCTCACTGAAAATCAGATCGCCGATAATATCATTGGGGTACTCTTCGCCGCACAAGATACCACTGCCAGTGTCCTCACATGGATCCTCAAGTATCTCCATGACTATCCAAAGCTTCTAGAATCTGTAAAGGTAAGTGCACCATTACTTTTCTCACTCAATCTCACATTGAGGCATTGTTTTTACCATTTGCTACTGATAATCATTAACTAATTATTGCCCCTTTTTTGTTAGGCGGAACAAATGACAATATATGAATCAAATGAGAGAGGAAACCGACCCCTGACATGGGCTCAAACAAGGAGTATGCGACTTACCCAAAAAGTATGGATACTGAGCCCCCAACATCATTGTTGTTTAGTGTTTTAAGTAGATATGTTGCTGTTAATAGCTGAGCAATTGATTGGGGACTGGTTTCAGGTCATATTAGAGAGCCTGAGGATGGCAAGTATCATATCTTTCACTTTTAGAGAAGCAGTTGCTGATGTGGAATACAAGGGTAAGCTAGTGCTATTCATAAAAAGAAGTAAAATTGTGAAACATTGGGTTAGTAGAAATTTCATCACGGTGGTCTAAAAGGCAGGTATTGGGAATTATGGCAGGATATCTGATCCCCAAAGGCTGGAAAGTGATGCCTTTGTTCAGGAACATTCATCACAACCCGGAATTCTTCGAGGATCCACACAAATTTGACCCTTCCAGATTTGAGGTGTGTACAAGTCATTCAGTTAATATCTATGAACTGTATGGTAAAACTAAAGGAGCTCATTTGCATAAACAAACAGATAAAACAAATATCAAAATCCTAATGGGGCCATTATCCTAGGACATTTGTTGCTCCAACCTTGCTTTATATATTGTTTGGCTGTTTGCTGCTTCACTTCTCAAATAAGGACATTCTGCATGTGATTTTTTTTTTCAATGAACCTGTGTCGAATGCTTAAATTTCATTCTCTTCTTAAAACATGCTTGATGGTACCACAGCAGCAACCAAGTCTGTACAGCGCCTAATGGTGTTGGTTCCTTGACATAAGGCGTGGGTTTGCTCCCCATGTCGTGTGTTCCACCACCCCCACATTTATCCAGTGCAGATATGTTGCAAGGTGTGTGCGCCTAGGGAATTAGTCTTGTTAGATCAAATACTGTACTGATATCCTCATCAGCAAAATAATGATGACGACGACCACGACGACGATGATGATAAATAACAGCAGCATCAACAACAACGTATCCAACCTAAGATTGAATCCTCCTGATCAATATTCAATCACATGTGGAAGAGACTTAACGGGTGTTTTCTTCCTGTGAAAAAAATGTAGGTCTCACCAAAGCCCAATACATTCATGCCATTTGGTAATGGTGTACATGCATGCCCTGGAAATGAGCTCGCCAAGCTACAAATGCTTATCTTGATCTATCATCTCGTGACCAAGCATAGGTAAGAAAACTTACTTTTAACCCATTAAAACTCTTTAAACTTACTCTAATTTGATGTGACAAGGCTAACTAGGAGTAAATTAGACTCAATTTATAGTAATAAAAATAGTAAACCCCTTTGTTGTTGTTGTTGTTGTGGTTGTTTTAATTATGTGTGTTCTGTGCAGGTGGGAAGTGGTGGGATATCAAAGTGGGATTCAGTATTCTCCATTCCCAGTTCCTAATCAAGGACTCCCCACAAGGTTCTGGAAAGATTCCTGCACCCCAAGAGAAGGATGAGCATGATAGCAATTACCATGTTATAACTATAGTCCTAGTCATTTTCTCTATAACCCTAACTCATCTAGGAATGGAAAGGAGGCTCTTCCTTTTTCCCATGGCTCTTTTTCTATTATCCAAATATTTAACCACTAAAAGTGTAATTACCTAATCATGGGTCTCTTTCTCTATCTGTCCCTATCCTCATCTCATGTTCACTGTAGTAGTATGAGAGAAATAATATGCAAGTCCATTATTGTTGTCTTGTAGTTAGTTTTGGGGATTGTTCTTGGTCTTTGATACAACATGAACATGCAGGTGTAGTGAGTGGGCCATGCAGTGTGTCCTTCACGTGGGAAATTGTGGTTATAGGATGAACCACGTGTGGGGTTGTGATTGGGCAGAGGGCAGGTTATCCTGAGAGAGAGGGCACTCTAATAAGGTGGTGTTCGGAAAGTGCCTGATGATTGGTGCAACTCGTTGGTGTGGGTCCACCAAAAATGTGGTTCAGGGGATCCTTGGTGTGGTCTGGGGGTGTATTCAATGTGATATTTCTATTTGAAAGACCCATAACGTGCTCCAACAAAAAGGTGATTGGAATCAACCACCTTCAGCTCCACCAATGAATGTTGTAGTTGAATGATAACCATATAATTAGCTAGAGAAAGACAGGGTTTTCTAGGGCTCACACAACAATAGCCGATCTTACCTGCTTTTCTAAATAGGAAATAGGATGTAGTAGAGTTTATGTTTATACGATCCAACTAGACTCTATGGCATCATCAAAATCTAGCACATCCGAGAAAAACTCGAGTCCATTATAAGTTTTGGCCTATTATGAGAACGGCTATTTATCCGAATGGTAAGTAGTGGTAGTTATCACTTGGTTGTTTGAGGTTTGAATTCCGGGTATGCCGCCTCTTTAATCGTGTATGGGCTTTCTTTCTATGTGTGTGAATTCCTTTTCTATTTGAGTTAGCCGTCTTTCCATGTGTGTGCATGCTCTCAATTGGGTACCAACTCCCTTGACTGGGTTAAAAAAAATAAAATAATTTGGCCCATTATAGAAGTAGCAGTTCATGTTGCAAAAGCAATTTAGAATATCCTGATTGTTAATTAATATGGCTCACTAGAAATTAGTAAATCTTGGTTAACCATACCCCTAGATTGCTCAAGTTGTACTGTGATTAGAAGTAGTTCTATTATAGTAGGTCTGTTGTGATTAGAAGTAAGGTCTGGGTGTAACAAGGTTTAGGGCTGATATTATAAATAGAGACCCAGAGTCTCTAGGATGTACACCTTTTATCTAATTGCATAGTGAATTCTCCCGTCTTCCCCGTGGACGTAGGCCAAAAGCCGAACCACGTAAATCTCTGTGTTCTTTGTGCGTGATTGGTCTTTTCTCGTAGGCCCTAGATCACAATACTGATTATAAAAATATTGAGGTAACATGGGATAATATAGATACTTTTCATACAAGTAATAAGGAAGAGATAACCATGAGAAATTGATGATGAAAGTAATGACATAGCTAGACATGTAAATTTGGAGCTAATTAGGCTTTGGCCTATTTAGGATCGTTTTCTTCACTAGAATTCAAGGAATTTATATATAGAGAATTTCAAAATTCTTTAGAAGTTGTCCTCTTTGGTGGAACTCCCAAACCCTCCCCCACAGGTGGAGCATCTAGAATTTTTGAGAAATGCCACAGAATTCTAAAGGTCAAAGTACATATTTCGGGCGGCTTAAATTTTGCCAACTAGACAGTCATGCCACAGTGTTCATGTCACAACCTGAAATTCCCGCATTAAAAATTCCCTTTCCCTTTAGGGCCTGTTTGTTTGGAAGAACTGTGAGAATTCATGTCTAAGAAAATTTTGAGAATTCCATATGCGACCCCCCAAAGTAAAATTCTAAATGCGCATCAACCCCCTCTAACATTTAGAATGCTGAAATTCTGAAAAATCATAAGGCTAAAAGTGCCTTTTTGCGCATGCGAGCAAAATTTCTGAATTCTTGTATCAAACGACCATATTTGAAATGCTCATGGGACAAGAAGTGGAGGCATGCCAGGAATTCCCAACAAGTCTAACTCCTTGTCAGAAATGCCTTTAACCAAATAAGCCCTTAAATATTTAGGCTTTCCCAAATTTAGGAAGGCCCGTAAAAGGCCCTCACTACCGGCAATCATTTGGCACACAACAAAAATAAGGTATGGGATATATGTAAATATAATCTCGATCCGGGATTCAAAAATATAACTAAAAAGCCCAAAAATAAATATGGGGAATGCCGAAAAATTCATATATAAATACATTTAATAATGTTTTCTTTGAAAATTATGCGACCAAAATTTCGGCAAAGAAGTGTGTACGTTTGCAAAAATTTTTACTGGTATTGTTTTTCATATTCTTCGTTTTTTGTGAAGAATATTTTATATTTTTTTAAGGGCAAAATTTTAAATTAAACATTGTTGAATAAGATTTTATATGAAGTTTTTTTTTTCTTTAAGTTATATCAAAATTTACAAAATATCCATTTAAGATGGATATACGTTTATGCATATAATTCATTTATAGTATAGTTTCAGAAGAATTTTAGTAATTGAAAGAAGGCGTACAAGATATACTATATCAAAAACTCCATACGCATGTAATACAAGTAGTTCATATGAACTATGTCTATACTACAAATCCATCCATGGTTTAGTAGTAAGGCATTTTTCTTTTCACCATGATCAACTTCGAAGTTATAGACTTGTTCAAAGCGTGTGGGTGAGTACTTACCACTTTAAAAAGGAAAAACTATGGCCATATCTATATACATATTGCTTGACTAGAATGCCAAATGAATCACTAGGCCTTGAGTGAAAAGAAAAAGGAAATTGAGGACTGTAGCTGTATAAATCTTTAACCAGCTCTCCCATGGGTCATTGCTGATCGGATCGTTCACAACCATATGTAGTTGAAGATAAAAACATGATTTTTAAGGACCAAAATATAGTGGGTCACCTGACCCCTAACACAGTGAAAGGGAAGCTCATACATTCAGGACTGGATGAAGTTTCACCCTCATTCGAAAAAATTCTGCCTACACACACAAGTAGGGGTGTTAATGCCTGGGTTGGGCAGCAAGGCTGAGACATATCCAGGCCGGCCTGATTTTAGAAACATAATAAGTTCCTGGGCAGAGCCCAGCCTACTTCAATCATGCCAGGCCTGAGCCCATCCATTTAATCAATCAAGCCCGGCTTCTATCACTATCACTTGTTTTGGCACATAAGTCAGTAAAGTATCAGCAATACTTATTCAGACCAAGCCTAGCCCGGGAATAATTATCCATCTGACCTGAAATTTGGGCCATTCATAAAGGCAAGATTGAATTGATGGTTTGGATCCATGCGATGCTGGCCCGCTATGAATATTGATTAAATATGTAATTGAACGATTTCTTTTTTAAAATTTTATAAACCAAATGGCGTCAGTTTAATAAAATATTTTGCTTTTTATAACTATTGCAAGCTTTCTACAGTCTCTATTCTTTTGTGGGTCTTTACATGGGGGGCAAATGGGCCTGCTCAGGTTTGATCTAATCAGGATGGGCTGGGATAGGGTATCCAGTTTGAGACCCAACCTTTACCCAGTCCATTTGTTAAATGGGTTAGATACCTCCAACAAGCACCTGAAGCAGGTCAACCTGACACCACGAGCCTAACCCACTGCCATCAATTAAACCATAGAGGGGCCATGTATGATAGATTAGGCCCAAAACTGGACCAAGAGAGATACAATGAAGGATCTTTGTTTGGTTGTTTCTATGGAGATGGGGAATGCCTTATTTAGTGGATTAGCAAAGTGAACTTAAGTTCATCAGGGTGTATTAGATGCGGTTTGGCAAGCCTAGTTTTTGTGTCTATTTAACTTAAAGTTCAATTTAAATAGATAATCAAGTGCTTTGGATTGTTTGTCAAACTTTGTGAATATCCGATTCAATCGATTTTAAGTCTCTTTTTTAATAAAAATAAAAAACTAAAAGATAACATTTTCAAATAGGCTTGAATGTC
Organism: Cinnamomum chago; assembly: GCA_038049695.1. Lineage (NCBI taxonomy): Eukaryota > Viridiplantae > Streptophyta > Magnoliopsida > Laurales > Lauraceae > Cinnamomum > Cinnamomum chago. Next base: position 62,633,540 of record CP142459.1, on the reverse strand, counting down.
TAGAAGCAAAGATCAGGCACAGTTTGTTATTTTTTTAAACAAATCCGCTTATTTTACTTATAATGTGACAAATTTGCTTGTACCTTTTTTTATCTGTGATAAATTTGCATATACTACTTTTATTATGTGGTGATTTTGCCCATATAGCTTTTATGGCACTACAAGTCTACTTTTTTTTTTTAAATTAAATTGAACATATCAGACAATCTTTTTGTATAATGGTCTAACTAAAATAGCTCTAACCCCGAAGGGTAGCTCAATTGGCTAAGGACCATGGTTTGCTCCCGGAGGTTGCGGTTTCAAAACTGTAGTACCACACTGGGGCCGCAGGGGATTTACCTGGCTCACATTGGGTCCGTAGGGATTAGTCGCCTAAAGCGCTGGGACACCCTCCATTAAAAAAAAAAAAAAAAAAAAGTTCTGGCTTAAATAGAATTATTTGAATTAAGATCTATTTCAATCAGATAAAACTTGCTGAATAAATTCTTAGGAACTATTTGTTTCAAATCCCACTCTTAACACTTTACTATTTTTTTTTTTTTACCAAAAAAAAAAGCACTTTACTATTTTACTCTTCAAAAAAAAATCTACTCTTCAAAAAAAAAAAAAAGAGGAACTATTTGTTTGCATAAAATGCATAGGGATTTAATTTACAGTGAAATGAGCTCCACCAAAGGATTATTAAAGAGATGAGTATTGAAACATATGAGTAGAAGGAGAGAAAGACGTGATAAGGCGGAGATGTAGATGAGACATTGACTTTCCTAGATATTAAATTATCAAGGTGATGGTTGTGTATTCATTTCTCATCTTTCTTTAATTCAGTTTCCATTAAAAGGGAGATTATTTTCTGGTCAGTTTTTAATATTCACCTTTGGTTCTTCATTTTTAACCAATTATTAAATTATAATCCAATTTATTTAATTACATGAAACAAACAAGCCCTTAGACTTAAAAGAATGCACCGAATTCCGATCAACTTAGTTGAAAAATGTTTGACTAATGCCCTATTTCTTTTACATCTCATGTTTGGGTAGGGTGTTTGTAATAATCACCCATATGATAATTCCTTTACAAACCGGCACAAATGTAAGAGGTATATGGAAAAAAAATATATTGATTGCTAGTTAATCGAATCTTCTGTTATATTATGGGACCAATGAAAGCCATCAGTTGGAATCTAACTGGAGCAAGCCAAGTATTGATCTTAAACAGCTTGTTGGTAAACTCTCACCAAAACCAAGTTCAAGCTCTAACCCCAACCTTGAGAACGAGCCTAAGCCAAGATTTTATAACATCAAATGCACATTATATAAAGGGTTAATTGCAATATTTCCCATATTTTCACCTATTTACAAAATATTTCCCATATTTTTCAATTAATTTATTTCTCTTTTAGAAACATGAAAAAGAGAAAATGTTGTGTGTGCTTTCTATGTTTATATTTACCCATGATATTCTCTCTCTTTCTTATTGCTTCAACTTCTTAACTTTAGCAAGAGAAATGGATGGCATGGTTTACATGGATCTGGACCCCAATATATACTTTGGATGATGAACCTCTGGAATATCTTGTTCAAATCCAAATTTCTATTGAATACAAAACAAGGTTTCATACCTACTTTCCAATCTGAAACTTTGGGTGCCATTATTATTTGAAGATAAATTGGTCGTTTTCATTACGTATACATATTGAGGTAAAGAATACAAAAGATTTCTTGTGATTGATTACATTCCAGTCTTTTTTATTTGAGAAGATGTAGAATCTTTGACTTGATCATTACTCAAATCTTGGAATTGATTTATTGATGGCAGTGAGATTTGGAGCTGATCTTTGTTATGAGAATCTTGATGGATAATAATTATTTCTATGATAGGTACATTTTCCAGAATCTGCAATAGTCAAATACAAATCCAATTCAAATATGGGTTGAACGAGTTTGGATAGTCAGATCTAGTTGTTGACTCTCTTCTTTTTTTTTTGGTTGACTTAGAGTTAGTCTAAGTGCAAATGGGACTGCGACATGTGTATTAAGAACTGTGTCTCTGCCAGTTGCCCTTTTCATCCCAAGCTGCTTACTTTCGGAGGAAGTCAAATAATATTGGTGAAGCAGAGAACAAAATATAAGGGGTTATAATAGTTTTTTATTTTCAGTGGCCTGAAGGGGTATCTTTTTTACCTTTTTATTTTATTTTATAAAAAGGAGATGTTTTGTTGTTATTTAGTGGAGAAATAAAGTTGCTTTTTACGTTTTCCTTTTAAAATAGAGGAAATTTTAAATTTATGTACTTTTAATATACCCTTGGTCTTTTCTTGTGTGGATAATGGAGGTTATACCTCACTTCAATTCAATTCAATTCACCATCCATCCAAACATGTCTTGAGTCTTTTCATGAATGTGAGACTCTTCATCCCAAAGCCGGCTCAACCATTGGGCAAGAAAAGCCCTTGCTTTAGGCCCCCAAAAAATAAGGCCCCATAAAAATCATCTTTTCAAATTCTAAAAAAGCATTCAAACAATTGCCATAGTTTTTTTTTCTCCTCTCTCCTAAGCCCCCATAATAGTAATCAGTATCACATCTCATTGAAGCCATGTTTTCACATTTAAACAAAGCATTAAAGCAAATGTCATCATTCTTTTTCTCTACACAGTGTCTTTTTAAATCCCAACAAATCTCAAACACAACCTCCTTGCCATCTCACCAGTGAGGTTTTTCAAATGAACGTCTCTCCACCAGAGCTTTTTCATCTCATGTACTATTTACTCTCTCACCCTATGTCTCTCTCATAGATTGTCTTTCTCTATAATTAATTTTTTTTTTCTAAAGCAATCTTCTTTAAAGATTTATTGATCTGGTTTTGTCTCCTTTTTAATAATATATATGGATATATTCTGTTAATATATGTGAGTCTTTTTTATAATATATGTTAATCATAACCCACTAACCCAAATATAATCTATTTTTTCATAATAAAAAAACTGGATCAAATTCGAAATTCATCTACATCTACAATCTTTATGGCCAACAATGATAGATCACTAAATCGGGTTCTATTGTTTTATGATTTTAAGATTCTTTTAATTCCATACTCGTATTGTATGTTTATTATAGTTAGTGGTCTTTTATTTATAAATATTATTAGTTATAATTTAAAAATGATAAATGTATATATTAGCAAATACGAATTCAGATGCTGAAAACTTAAAAAAGAAAAAAAAATATATAATTTGATGCCTCATCTAACGAGGAGCATGAGCATCAGTTGAGGACATCGTTGCAGCTTTTGAGGGATAACCAATTATATGCTAAACTGAACAAATGTGAATTTTGGTTAGAGCAAGTGGCATTTTTAGGTCATATTATCTCTAAGGATGGATTGACAGTGGACCCTAAGAAGGTAGCAGCGGTTGTTAATTGGGGTAGTCCACGAAATGTAGCGGAGATTCGCAGTTTTCTGGGACTTGCAGGCTACTACAGGAGGTTTGTGAAAGGGTTTTCTACCATAGCATCTCCACTCACTAAGTTGACAAAGAAGGATATCCCATTTGTGTGGACAGAAGAATGTGAGAAGAGTTTTCAAGAGTTGAAGACCAGGTTAACTACAACTCCCATACTTGCTTTACCCTCAGGCAGTGGAGGATTTGTGTTTTATACAGATGGGCATCAGGGATTGAATTGGGCTGCGTTCTTATGCAGAATGATAAAGTGATAGCATATGGGTCCAGGCAGTTGAAGGATCATGAGAAGAAGTATGCCACACATGATTTAGAACTAGCAGCAGTGGTGTTTGCATTGAAATTGTGGAGGCATTATCTATATGGAGAGAGATTTGAGGTGCACACAGATCACAAGAGTCTGCAATATATGTTTACACATGGCGATTTGAATAATAGGCAGCGGAGATGGATGGAGTACATAAATGATTATGATTTTTCGATTAAGTATCATCCTGGTAAGGTGAATGTGGTAGTAGATGCTCTCAGTAGGAATGCAGCTTTCAGTGGGTGTGTAATGCCAGAATGGAGATGGATGGAGCAGTTCAGAGATATGGATGTGGAGGTATGGCCTGTTAACGAGAAAGTATTGGTTGCTACTATGGGAGTTTAGGAACCAGAAATAGTTAACAGGATCAAAGAAGCTCAGAAGGATGATACTGAGTTGCAGAGAATTATTGACCACATTGATGATCATTCAGAGTTCAGATTGATTGAAGGAATCTTATACCGCAGAGACAGGTTGTGTGTGCCAGATGTGCAAGACATCAAGTTAGAGATGATGATGGATGCGCACCACACCAGATATTCAGTTCACCCAGGGAGCACCAAAATGTATCAGGATTTGAAGAATCACTATTGGTGGGTGAAAATGAAGAAAGAGATTGCAGAATTTGTCGCTAAGTGTATGACTTGTCAGCAGATTAAGGCAGAACACAAGAAGCCTCCTGGTTTGTTTCACCCGTTAGACATTCCGCAGTGGAAATGGGAGCACATCACTATGGATTTTGTGTTAGGGTTTCCAAACACCAGGAAGGGCAATAATGCTATTTGGGTGATTGTGGATAGATTGACGAAGTCAACACATTTTCTGTCATTCAAGACTGGTCAGTTTATGAACAAGATGATTGTGTTGTATATGAACAATATGGTCAAGTTGCATGGAGTGCCTAAGTCCATAGTATTCGATCGAGACCCTAAGTTTGTCTCTCGATCTTGGTCTACTTTCCAAACATATATGGGTACTCAGTTGAAGTTCAGCACAGCTTACCACCCTCAGACAGATGGACAGTCTGAGCGTACCATCTAGATATTGGAAGATCTTCTCCGAGCATGTGTTTTGGATTTCAATGAGAGTTTGGATGAAAGCTTGCCTCTATGTGAGTTTGCCTACAATAACAGCTATCATTCAAGTATTAGAATGACACCATTTGAGGCATTATACGGGCGGAGATGCAGGACCCCAACGTGTTGGGAGGAAGTAGGAGTCCGGAGTTTCCATGGACCCTCAGAGATTGCTGACTCCAGTGAGAAAGTCAGAATTGTTCAGATGAGGATGAAAGAGTTACGTGATCGACAGAAGAGCTATGCAGACAAGAGGCGGAGACCTTTAGAATTCCAAGTGGGGGACAAGGTGTTTCTGAAGGTGTCACCGATGAGAGGAATTGTCAGATTTGGACAGAAAGAGAAGCTTGCAAAGAGGTTTGTGGGACCATTTGAGATTAAAAGCAGGATTGGAGACGTGGCCTATCGTCTTGTGCTACCACCTGAGTTAGCCGGTGTGCATAACGTTTTCCATGTCTCAATGCTTTGGAAATATGTTCCAGATCCCACTCACGTGTTGCAGCACGAGCCTCTTCAGATTCAAGCAGATGCAACTTATGTGGAGCGTTCGGCACAGATCATCGACACCAAGGAAGTAGTGCTGCGTACCAAGAGCATTCAGTGGGTTAAGGTACAATGGGAACATCATACTCCGGAGGAGGCCACATGGGAGCTCAAGGACCAGATGCAGTAGGAGTATCCTTATCTTTTTCCTAATAAGGTATATTTAGACATTTGGGGGACCAAATGTTCTTTTTAGAGGTGAGAGATGTAAGGTCTGCGACCTTACTGGGTCAGTTGGGCCCAATTACCGGCCCGTTGACCCATTTATTTTGATATTATTATAATTATTATTTTATTAAATATTTAAGTGGGTTTAGACGGTCAGCGAGTTTCTTTTAGTGTTAGAATAGTGCCTGCGGAGTTTCATGCGATTCTAAGTTCGTTTGACCCTAGTAAGGGTAGTTTGTAAATTAGGAAAAATTTGAGTGTTTTTCTGAAAAATTCCTATCGCCGTGATTTTGGGTTCGTTGGAAATGTCTCGTCGCGTTGATCAATTTTGTCTTCTGGCTCGTTGCGATCCGAAGACCAGAAACCCTTCTAATAATTAATTCTTTCTCCGGACCCACTTAAAGGGTAACTTAGTCTTTTCCCCCTCCCTTTCCTCTTAAACAAGAGATTAACCCTAATCTCTTTTCTTTCTTTGCAACGAACGATAACCTACCGCATCTTCTTCCTCCTCCTCCTCATTTTTCCAAAGCTCCAGAACTCCTTCCCTGAAGGATCACTTCCGCGATCCGAGCCGCTCACCTTCTTCCTCGCGATCTCCTCTTTCCATTGACATCTGTTTGGTAAGATTTCTCTCTCTTTCATTTTCTCAATCAATTCTCTTTAGTTTAGATTTAGGTTAGATAGATCTTAATCTTTTTCTCTCTTTTCTTCTCCTTTGTGTGTTAGATTGCGTTTGGTCGGGGTAGATCGAGGTTTCCGCAGTAGTAGGGCTTCTCCTCAGATTTCCCCAATTCCAATCTTCTTCTTGGTTGAGGCAAGTAAATCTGCATTTTATAATTAGGCATGTGTGTATGTCTTCTATTGATTGAATGTGTTTTCTTGTTAGTTTTCCCTAATTCCAAACTTGTTCTGTTATTAATTTGGGTTTATTTAATTAATTGTTAATTTTAGTTTGTTAATTTGATGTAAGTAGAAATGATGTTGGATGGAATGGATTATTTGGGGAGCACGGTGGCTCAGTTTTGTACAGGTGAATTTTTGGATTTGGAATGGATTGGGTGAAAGACTACAAAAAATGGGGTTCTGTATTTGACAGAAAGAAAAAAAAAGGCCCAAAGAAACGTTGACTGATGGCTTAAACGTTCAGGACCACCTGAGCATATGAGTGAATAAGAAAAAAAAAAGGAACAAAAACGTTGAATGGCTTGACTGACTGACATGCATATGGGTATTGTTGGTTGATCCCTCCGATGAATCGAACACATGTTGGTCCGTCGCGCTTTTTAGCAAACTTCTATGGGCCATAACTTCTGAACCATATGTCGGAATTTCACGAGCCATATACCGTTGGAAAGCTCTTTAAGCGTAGAACCCAATGATACATGTCTCGTGATGATTAGGGATCAGGTGGTAGGTAGCTAAAGAGATTAATTATTTAGACCACTTTCTTGTTAGTAACGAGATTGTTAGCCTAGGTTTGGGCCTTAGACATTGGAAACCATGAAACCACTCTCACGTGACCATTAATGGAATTTTGAAATCGCAGCACGTGGCTTGGTGTGCTTCGATGGGTTGTCTAGGTATTCGTGTATTGTGTATGGTTAACCGAATGCGTATGGAATTGAATCAATTGATACTCAACATGATTGTACACCAAGAAAATTCTTTATAAGCATTGATTATTCGAATTCCCCACGCACTCCGTTAAAACACATATGGTACATGGATGACAACACTTGCCTAGGATTGGATTGTAATCTCTCCTTGATTTGTTAATCATATCCATTGATTTTGTATCCTTGAACACTCTCTTGGCATAAAACACTTAATTAATTATGAAACATAATCCCTTATAGAATTAGAACTTGGACTTGACTTAGAGTGTACCTTAGGATCCCGTATTATGTAATTGATAAACATGACTGGCTAGACTGAAGGGATTATCATGTGATTGGGTTTGTCTTGTATTGACTTGAAGGAGATAATCCCTATGAACATGTCTTGTATATTGAGCTAGCCAGACTTGCTTGTCTTGGTCTATTTTCGTGTCAACACCACTTTATTATTATTTGCATATCATGGCCAGCTGCAGTTTGTGGGTTTATTGATGGGCCGGTTACTCGGACATCGGGGTGGGCAGTCCACTTTGGACGGCATCTATGGCGTTGAATAGTTGGGAACGGGCTTAGACCGTGCTACTATTCCCAGGAGCGGGAGCTTGGATCCCCCTGGAGCCGGACTTTGGTATCAGTAGTCCGGATAGGATTGTTACTGGTACCCCGTGAGGTGGCTTGGACATCCACGGAGTCTCCCTCTTATGCATTGCATTACATTGGTAGTGGTGATTGTTAGTATTGTTAGGATTTCTATTTATGATTCTGATGGTTATTTACTCATGCTACATGCCTAGTATTGTTCCTTGTATTCCTACGATCTTGTACTTGTCATTACTCTTATATTTTATGCATGTTATGTTTTAATTATATCTTGTTTATCTATTGCTCAATATGTTGTTGACTCGGTTCCTTGGTGTGCAGACTCCTCAGGTGAGTACTACTACGAGGAGCAGATCGGTGAGGAGATCTCAGATGATCTCCAACCAGCAGAGGAGGCACGGGAGTGGAGTACCGATGACGTAGAGTAGTGTCATCATTACCAGGCACATGAGAGACTCACTTTGAAACAAATATTAGATTTTATTTAATTCATTTTTATTCTTCGTTGAACTTTCTTTCATTGACTTTCTGTTGTTTAATGGCCTTAGTTTATGGGATGGCCATAGTAATTAACTTAACTTCCTCTTTAGCTTTAATTGATGCTTGCAACTTTAAACTTAATTGAGATTTATTATCCATTGTTGATATCAATGTATGAATTCCGCTATTGTTTTATGTTTTGAGGTTGAAATACATTATCCTCACAGCGGACTTACGATCCTTGGGCCAAAAATAGGCAAAAAATTTTAATTGGCCCAAAATTTCACTCCCCGGATCCGGTTTATTTTCTAATTGGGTTTGGGGGACGTGACACTACTTGTGTGGGCTTTCTTCCCACTTGTACGGGCTACTACTTCCCACTTGTGCAAGCTGTCTTTCCATATGTGTGCGGGCTCTATCATGGGTGCTAGCCACCTTAGCTGGATTAAGAAAAAATCATTTTTCATATGAGATTTCTCGAATTCATTCTGTGTTTAAAACTGAACTTGTATTGTATAACTCTGCACTATAATTAAGTCATAACAGAGTTTCATAACTAACAACCTTTTATGCAATTAGAATAGAATAATAACTTCTATTAATTAGTTCAAGTGGAATATAGAAGTTGTTTGAAAAGCTTAGATCTAGCTATTAGTAAAATTCTGAATATTAGGAGGGGCTTCGGTGCTATATCAAAAAGTTATTCCTTTTTTATTAAACGAAGATTAAGAGACCCACTTTAAATAAATTGCTAACAATATTTTTTTTCTAAATAATTCAAGTAGTAAATAATAGAAAGTAGATAAAAATAAAAAATGTTTAAGTTTTCCAATTTTTTGCACTTCTATTCTAATAATCTTACAGTTTTGTCACGATTTTGGTATCATTGGAAAGGTACTATTCTAAGCAAGAAAATTGCAATATTTTTTTTTAAATTTACTAATAGTTGTGATAATGTTTGTAATTTCATCAACTAGAGTGGATTCAATTTCGCAACTTATTCAAGAATGAGAACCCGAGCAAAATGAGTCGGATTTGGGGCCAAATTTGACCCTTTTCCAACTCAATTTTGTTAATATGAGGCCCTTAATTTTAACCAAATCAAACTCTATCCAAATCCAAATTCTTATCATCAACTTTAATCCTAGACACAACATGAATTCCAGACATCTCAATGAAAAAGATAGAAAATGCCAAAATAATGTTAAGGGCGTGTTTGGATGTCTTACTTGGTGGTGAAGTGAGTTTTTTCCGTACCCCAACGGATAAAATTTAAGATGAACCGTGTTTGGTGGGCAAAGTTAAGAGGAGAGTAAGGGTTATCCGGACACACTTCAAAGCGAAAGGCGGAGCACACATCTTTACTTCTTGGAATGCGTGATTTAGCCGCTGGCGTCAGGGGATTAAAGGTCGAAGTGACCTCCCAACGCTCTCTTTGCCTTCTCAGTCTCCCTTCTCCAGTGAAAAAATCACATGGTCTTCTTACAGAGTCCTCCATCTCTCTGATTTGCTTCTTGGAAAGCGCTATTGAGCTGCTGTCGTCTTCAAGAGGAGTAAAGGTCGAGGCGACCTCCCAACGCCCTCTTTGCCTTCTTAGTCTCCCCTCTCCAGCAAAGAAGGACTCCAATATCTTTTTGCAGAGTCCTTCAGATCTTCGTTTTGATCCCATTCAACAGGCGACAGAATTGAGGTAAGTTAGCATCCGCCTTCACAACTATCGTTTCTGTGGCGATCTACTACAAATGGTACATGAAGAAACCATTCATCCATCTTTCAAATCAAGTCTACATCTAGAAGCGTTCTCCATGTCTCTTCCTGCTGGAAACTACTGTCAGTGATTAGAACCGGTTGAAACCCTTCGCAGATTTGGTGAGGGATAAAATACCCTACCAACCCTCTTCAATGGTGCAAGCAAACGAGGTGCCATTATAAAGGCTAGGGTAAGAGGGTTTGTTTTCATCATCTTCGCTACAGGAAGAAGAGTCCTGGGGAGCTTGATCTTTTCTGGTACATCCGACTCTAACCCTTCCCCTTTTCTCCTTTCTTGCACACAGTGCATCAAATGGTTTGGAGTAACCCAACCAAACATGCATGTCTACTTGCTGAAATAAAGTCTCAGCCTTGGATTCTCGACATAGGGTCCAAATTTGGGCATAACAGCCATTGTGGGTTATAACCGAATTTTTTTGTGAAGGCTGGCATGTTGGTTAGAAATCACAAACTCCTAAATCCGTTGCGAATAGTAAAATCAACAAATCAGATTTAGGGGTCCAGTTGCACCAAAAGAAATCTGGTAGTACGGTTGACTGTGCAAGTAGTAACATTCTTTTCGCGGTTAGAAAGAGGAACCTGCGCAACCAATCACCCATCGTTTGTGGTTGTTCTGTGACTTCTTTAATTTTGAAAAAAAAAATATTTATATTTTCCTTATATAACCATGCTGGCATGCTATTCCTGACATTGGGTTTGATTATAATTTTGAGGATTGGCAATTTACAAATATTTTACATTGAGGGATCTCGTTTTTACTTTTATATTGACTAGTAACCACAGTGACCGGCACAAGATCTTTTTCTCGCAACAGGGACTCAAGCTGAAGGTCAATCTCTACAGCATTAGTTACTCCACACCCTTTCTGTTTGAAGTTTTACTGCATACTACTGTCTTCTCCCTTGCTTTTAAATATCTCAAATGCTATATGAACTCTGTTCGTACAGTTTGTTTTTCTGCAATCCTAAGTTTGTTTCTTTCACATGCTTATTTATGTTTGACATGTCATACAATCTAATTAACTGCACGTAATTAGAAAAGAATGCTTGATTTTCTTCTTTTGGCATTGTTTATTTATTGTGGGTGATGTTAGTTGCCTACTGTTAATGTACAACTACATCATGGCTGAAAATAAAATAAGACATAGCTAATATGGCCAGGTATGTGAAGTAGCTGAAAGCATCTGATAACAAATAACCTAGTAAGAAGCATGGAGGGTGCACCATCTATTCATATAGAAATCTGTCATGAGAAGGAGGAGAATGAGAATCATAATAATGCTATTTTAAGTACACTGTGGGGCAAGTATCAGCATGGAGGGAACAAATGTTCATGCTAGGTTCTGAGTTTGTTTCATCCAAGCGTAAGTTTAAGAAAAGAAATAGGGACCTTGCCAGAACAGAATTCATCTTGACCTTAATCAATGGGAGGGACAGTGAATGCACAAGCCAACTAAGGATGGATACTAGCACATTTAGATTGATATGTCAAAGATTGCATGACAAGAAGCTACTAAGAGACACTCATCAAGTTTCTGTAGAGGAGGTTGTAGCAGAGTTCATGCACACTATTGCACATAGTGTTAGAAACAGGACCAATAGTTTTAGATTTTTTAAGTTTAGGGAAACCATTAGCAGGCACTTCCAAGAAGTTCTTCACGCAATTAATAGATTGGCACCTGATTATTTTGTCCAAGCTGGATCTCACACGCCCAAAGGGCCATTTGGATTCGAGGTATACTTTCTAGTAAAAATTACTGTTGTTTTCAATTTCTTGTTTAATTTCAATCAAGTATCATTAATCCTAAATATCCCAATAGGATTGCATTGGAACTCTTGACGGAACTCATGTTCCGGTACAAGTTCCGACAGAAATACATAAGGCATTTCGGAACAGGAAAGGTGTTTTATCACAAAATGTTCTGGGTGCATGTGGCTTTGATATGAATTTTCGTTATGTTCTACCTGGATGGGAGGGATCTGCTACCGATGCAAGGGTCTTGCAAAATGCATTGTTGGGAGAAGATCCCTTAATTATGGATGAGGAGTTGCTGGACTTGATGTACGAACAAGTACTGCTAGGTCGGAAGGCCGACCGTTGTTTTAAGATGGATGCTTATAAGCACATGGCTGATACCATGACCGAGCACAGTGATGGAGCCTACATACTGACAAGTCAAGCCGTCCAGAATTGGTGCAAGCATTTGAAAAAAAACTATGTCATAGTGATCGAGATGCTCAATGCCTCTGGATTCGGGTATGATAATATGACGAAGTGAATCATCACGTTAGACGATGTGTGGACTGCTTGGCTCCAGGTGAGCTACATTAGCAATAAATGATTGAATTGCATACTGTTGTTTTTATTCAATATCAATACAGTTGTTTTTTGTGGTTGCATTTCACATAGGGGCATTCGAAGGCGCTCCTATACAAGAGTTTCGCGATTGATTATGATAAGCTCACTATGTGTTTTGGGAACGATGTAGCGACAGGACAGTACGCGTGCTTTGCTACTACAGCTCCAAGTCACTAGTCGACTGAATCGGGTGCTGCCAATTTCAGCCCATTGCAGACCGATTCTAATGTGGGTTTGATTGACCAACTAGGGGGTTGTAGAATTCAGTCTTCGAGCATAGAGACCTACTCAAGGCGGATGAATCCGCGTAAAAGGAACTCTGACCTGCTTGAAATTATCCACTGCATTGAAAGATCGTCTAAAGGTCTAACAACAGCCATTTGTGATGTAGCTGATACCATTCGGTTGCCCAAAAGGCAGCACTCCGGTTTGATCCTCACAGAGCTTCATGGAATCCCTTCGCTGAGTGGGTTGGACGTCGAATTAGCTCATGAGTGGTTGACTGTGCATGCTGATATGGCTACTGTCTTCATTATTGCTGACAACAAGGGAGAATTGATTCTGAGACAGATGCCTAGGATCCGTCAGGAGTGCATGTAGCTCAGAAGTTATATGGTTGGTGAAGGGATTTGGAATACTATGTTGTGTCCCGAAATGGATGCAAACATTATATTTTGGATGGCCACTTCTTGATGGAAGGCCCAGTAACCATTTCCATTTTGTGTCGAATGTTTATGCTCGGTCCTACTGTATGGGCCACCTAAAACTATTTTATGACTTTCCCTATTGCTTGTGGTGCTGACTATACTGGCTGTGTTCTCAGCTGATTGTGAACATGCAGCTAAACTATCTAATTAAGCTATTATGGTCTTTATTACTTATCTAATTAAGTTGTTGTAGTTAGTGTAGTTGCTGTGGTTTGCACTTTTAATACCTTACATGCACTTCTATTTATTTAATATCTTATCCTATTATGTTGTCTTATACATGTTTTAATCTATACCGATCCCACTCTAGGTTGATGCAACCGTAAATGGCTCACTTTCATTGCTATGTGGTATATAGGGGATGCCATCCAGGGATTTATCATACATGGAATGAATGCAAAGCACAGGTCCTTAGATATCTAAATGCAGAATTCAAGGGCTTCAGCAATATGGAGGAGGCTAGGGTAAGTTTTTTGAACTATCAGGGATAGGTAAAATTGAAACCCACATCTGCAAGTGTGCTCACCCCGACAACAAGTGACAGGTCAGAGTGTATTTCAATTCTAGCAGAAACTATGCGGATCATTATCGGCGTTCTTGTTTTCATGTGTCTCTTAAGTTGCTATGCTATTTACCTTGCTACGGTGGACAATCATTAGAGTGGCCATTGTAAGTGTGCTTTTGTATGGTATTCTATATGAATGCTATGATATAGGGATATACAGTAAGTCTAATTCAGGGGACAGTTACAATGTGTATTTTTTGGCATGCAAGAATGTTTGCAAAAACTCTAGGAGTCTACATTGACGTTTCCATCATGGCTATTTGGATAGTTTTGGGCTCCTATTTTAGTATTTGTTAGTGTTCAGCCCACAATGTGCACACTCTATATGTGAATATAGGACTGCTTTTCTATTGTATTTGTTAGTGTTCAGTCCACTAGTTTTACTATGACAGAATGTCAAGCGCAGGTCAATCTCTACCCTCACTGTTTTTAGTGGTAAAGGTAAGAAAAATTTTCAAGTCAAACATAGTGGGCTTCTATTGGAATACCTTTCTCTTGTATTGGATTATTGGAAATGTACAGGAAATACCCTTTCATTGTCTAAAGATACCAAACATTCAGGTACTGTACCATTCACCTACGGTATCTTCTTTCCTGAATTAGTTCCATTTATTTATGTAAACTGTAAGTTTTGTTTTAAGTGTTTTTGGGTCGTGCAAGGTATACAGATACAAGCAACAACAGAAGAAGTATCTCTCTGTTCTCTATTATAGACTGCTCCGAGCTCAACCTCCAATAGGTGCACTAGTTGGGAATAGACTGTTTTAACAGAAGGTACCACTTTTCTATTCCGACAATAATTACTTCTCTGAAATCACCCAAATCTTAAATTTTTTTTAAAACTCCCAAATGATGCATGTTTGAATATTTTTTACAGAGCCATTGTTGATGAACACCCTTTCACTCCATTGGATATATCTTGAGACGATTTTAAGATGAATGAAGACCTTACTGCAGTCGACCCTACAATGCGTAGCTGCTGCTACTGTTCTGCACCTTGTGTCCACTTATATGAACTCTATAGACGTGACTGTGTTAATGTGTAGAAGTTTCATCTTTCAAAATCTGAATCGTTTTTATCTTGAAATACTGATGATAGTATTAATCTGTAAGCAACTGTTGGGACCTCACTCATCTCCAGACCTTGCAACAGTCAACAAGGTTGAATTTAACAAGCTGATGCTATTCTGCACTTTGTATCCAATGATATGAACACTGTTGTACTATTGAAAATGCCTCGTTTTTGAACTTATAGAACGATCAGAAGCTATATTATTACGTATTTCTATCTTAAAATGCATATTGGGTCATGCACACTTCCGGAGTTAATGTGTTGTGTTCTTTGTCTTTTTTTCTTTCATCTTAATAAGCGTTATACCACAGTGGAAATGGAAGTATGAATGTGTGCCTACTCCAACATGAGCAGAACATCTCCCATGCTTTAACTGATTGGCTTTAACTGATTGGGCCATGTCCCAACACTTTCCTGCAATACATCCCATGGCCTTTTCTCCTTTCAGCATGGATATATAGTATGGTTCTGCCCTATGAATTTCTCAGTGGAACAAGGGTATGAGGTTTGTCTTTGGTGCTAGAAAATAATGCATAGGAAGACCACTGGTGTAGCAAATCCATGGCCAGTCTCCAAATTAACTAAGAGAGATGAACTATTCTCATTGGAAACCGTGCTTGTTGTTTAAGAAAAAAAAAACAGTCACATTTTTTTTTATAAGATGTTAACAAGCTTACTTTACAACGATTATTTCAAACATGGTGAGGTGGAGGCCCTCTCCTTTACCACAAACACTCTTTTCATTTCTCCCAAGGTCAACTCTACTTTCAACCTTCCACAACTTCACCTTGATGTGACACTTCACCCTACTTCACTTTATATATAGAAGTTAACAACCAAACACGCCCTAAAGCACTTTTAACAATTGGAAACAAAAAGGAATCTCTCTTTCTTGAGAAATAATCCTTTTAACCATGAATGAACAACATTTAAAGATAAGAAATCCCTCTTAAAAGAAAAAAAGATAAAAATACACAAAACAGAAAAGGAAGATGAGGAGGTGGAAAACAAGGGTTGAGGAAACACTTGTGGCATGTGGTTATTGGTGGTTTTGAGAAACTCCTTAATAATACCTTAAAAGAGTACTTCTAATTTTTTATTTGACCTCTTAACTTGGCTATTGCCCACACCGCCCAAATGAAAATTCTAAGTCTGCCATTGGGTTAAGATGATAGGATTGGATTGATTACCTGGGGCGCCAGGTGGGCCTCACCCTGATCGGATCATTTGCCCCTATGGAAAAAAAAAGCCCTGCAATTTTATCTTATTTCTTTCAAAAGAAAGCAACTGAGATATTGGAGACCCATCAGCAATTTTATAAACAGTAACACACATGTCACCCCTGAATCCTGATTGACTGACTTAGACAAAATCTATAGTCAGCCACTCAGAGGATCCCAACTCTCGAGTCTGTGAAAGCCAAAAATAGGAAAGAGGAGGGTGTGTCGGAGGTCGGCTCCTCAAAATCCAAATTCCACACGGACACCCTCCAATCACAATTCAACTACCATGCCCACAAAGTCAAGAATCCAAAACAGCAGCCATTTCACCATTTCAATGGATCAATCATGTCCTTGAAAATTCTGATTGCAACTGCCAAACCACTGGATGTATTGTCCGGATCTGTTACATTCCTGTCGGTGCAAATCATATGGTGCCCCACCAGAGGATTAGCACCCACCAACAGGGTGCTTGCTGGCACATGCGTGAGCAGCAAAGTTTGCAATAAGGATAAAGGAGGCCACTTGACCGCTGCAAATATGTACAGATTACTTCCTTATTGCTTCCTGACGATTGATTGCTTGATATGATGACCCATTGTGTGTGTTGATGGTTAACCAAAATCATAACCCTTCAATTTGGGGGGCAACAAATGGACAGGGAATATGCAAAACCAGTTGTCTTCATAACATGAAGAGCAAGAAGTGGAACAGTTGCAGCTTGGATGTGGCTGAACCCAACCCAAGCCTACATTGAAAGACCTAACTAACCAAAGTTGAAATTCAGGTGGGTTGTTTAGGATCAAGTGGGGCGTGGGCCTTGATCTCATGGGAATCATGGGTGCTGGGATCAGTCCCAACAGAGTAGAGATCTGTAATGATAAAGTTATGAGAGTGTCAAACTAGGTCTTGCAAGTATTCACAAGGGCAACATTGCCCAAAGAAGTGGGATCCGCAGGAGATGTCGTCTCTATTTTGATAGTTGAAATCATCCATTTAACCTATCAATAACATTTTTTCGCTGCAACCAACTCTCTTTATACTTAATTTGAAAGTATACATTTGAGAGATGAATATTGTTACCACTTTGATTAATTAATTGCATTGAAGAACTTCCCCACAAGACAATATAATTATTAGCTTGTAGGGGCCATCAAGATGCATGCAAACCAAGGGCAAGGATATTATAATAATAAAAAAAAAAACATGCGCAATCTTCTATGATTATAAAGAATTTAGACTATCAAATCGATCTATTAGGGCCTATTCAATTGCAAAAATTCTTGCCCTGAAAGAATTTTAAAATATTTCCCAAATGTTGTGCCCCAAATGAAATTCTAAATGTATAAATATAATCCAGCATGAAAAAAGCTAGAATTTCAAAAGTTAAAAAGCCTATAAGTGACTTTTCATATAAGTTTTTATTTTTTATTTTGGTACCCCAACTAAATAGATTACGACCCAAGACAACACCCGCATAGTCAAGGAGAGAACGACATCATTACAAGGGGAGGAGGCATTCACACACTTAAGGAGATAGCACCTTCACATGTAGGGAAAGAACATACCTACAGATCGATCATTAGGTAGCTAGATTGAGACAAAATTCCCAACCAATTGTCAGACCCCCTCATTCTCGACTTTTTAGATAACTTGTTTTTCAAGATTATTAACAAACACGCACCAGTGTAAAAAATCGCCAACACTTACAATCCTTGTGAAACATGCGTACCTCTAAACAAACACGCCCTAATAAGTATCCATCTAAAGACTTAGATGCTGAGCTATTTTCAGCTTTTGAATTAATTTCATGACTTTTTAATACATTATCAACAAGCGCACCCCAAGTAAAGGTAATTGCCTTTCGCCAGTTAACAAATAGAAAGACTCGATCACATTGCGACTCAACTTGCTTCTTAGGGCCAACCTGCTAAGAGATAGGGACCTAAACCATTTTCTAATGATTAGTCAAATCATTCCAATAAAACAATTCAAAATTTAACTCAGCCACTTTAAACCCTAGTTACTTTGATTTAGGCCGACTCAATTGACATCATTTCTAACAAAAAATAAAAAAAACTTTTATGGGATAAAACTCCTAACAAAACTACAATTGTCATCGTTGGCAATTCTGAATTTCCGACCAAAATGAATTTGAATAGTAAAATTTAGTTAAGTTGATAATGTGAAATGCCTTTTTTCTTTCAAGCAGAACTCTTAAAACCTTAAATTTCAAATGATACTCTTACCCCCGCCCCCAATAATTTTTAATTCCCTCTATGTTGCGACAAATTTTAAACAATAATATATATTCAAATACTCACAACCAAACAGACTCTCAATTACTTTATAAACCCATTCTACCATTAATTGATCCCAGCCCTTCATTTAAAAATAATAATAATAATAATGTATTGATTAATTAATTAAATAAAAAGTGGGCCAACACGTTTGATGGATATATCATTTGCTGTAATGCATCAAAAAAAAAAAAAAAACCAGGGCTCCGATGATTTCCCTGCAGTTCCATAGCTGGGAGACATGACAGTTACATCGTACAAACTACGCTACAGCTCCAGACCTAGCAGACATAAAACCATCCTTTTCCAGTGCAGTTGTCTCCTTCACTCTCCCAGCAGCCAACCGAGTAGTGACTGCTTCTTCCTTCTAGAACCCCCGTAAAAAACAGAGTAAAGAAAGAAAGAAAGAATCTTCCATGGAAACAGCAAACATAGCGTTACGTAGCGCATTAAAGTCCACAGTCTAAGTCCGATACTGACCCCGCTTTCTCTAGAGTTTCGCGTACCGCGTTCGCACAAGACAGCACAACCGCTCGTGTACCAGCACTCGCGAGTCTCATCCAAACGCGACAAAAACAGCCCCAAAAGACAAAAGACAAAAAAAAAAAGAAAAGAAAAGGCACTCTGCCCTCTAATATCCGTCACAAGGTCCACGTGCGAAATCCTCCAAATTCCCCACTTTCCCAAAGTGCTAAATAAGCCGATTCAAACTCGCGTATGACCCGTATCCACAGCTGTCTCTCCCGCCACACAGTCAGAGAGAGCCTCCTGCATAAATTCAATCCAAACTCTCACTTCTCACTCCACAATCCCACCAAACCCAAAAAGGAAAGGGCAAATGTTTAGAAAGCAAGCAATGACAGAAGTATCAGCTCAACTCCAAAGGCCTGCAAAAAGACCCAAAAGACAGCAACAGCAACAGAAACAACACCAACAAGTAATTGTGATAGAAGATGATGAAGGAACAAAGACCCAGAATCAGAGAATCCCGGGCTGTAGACTGACTAGAGAGCAAGAGACGTCAGTCATGGTCTCTGCTCTCACAAGGGTCATCTCGGGTGAGACTGGTACTGGATTTCCAATCCCCGGTTCGTTTGAATTCGCGACGAGTTCTTTGTTTTCACCTGCAATTTGCATTGGCCAGAGCCCGGTGGAGTCGCTGGAGACTTGCCAGTCGTGTAGAATTGAAGGGTGTTTGGGGTGTCAATTTTTTGGGACACAGGTGCAGCCGGAGAAGCCGAAGAAGAAGAAGTACAGGGGAGTGAGGCAGAGGCCGTGGGGGAAGTGGGCGGCGGAGATTAGAGACCCTCGGAGGGCTGCTAGAGTGTGGCTGGGGACGTTCGACACAGCAGAGGAGGCGGCAAGGGCATACGACAAGGCGGCAATAGATTTTCGCGGGGCTCGCGCTAAGCTCAATTTCCCTTTCCCTGAACAGCCACTGCAAGATGATCAAGAGCAGCAGCAGCAGCAGCTGCAAAAGAAGAATCCGAATCCCCCAGTAGTGTCTGATGTCTCTGTTCCAACTTGCCCCATAATTGAAGATCAGCAGCAGCAGCAGCAGCAGAAGCAGATGAATGATTTCTGGCACATTCTTGAAGGAGATGAATTTGCAGATTGGATCTTGAATGATGATACGGAGTTGCCACCTCCACCTCCACTTGATCAAAACTACAATTTTTCCTTCATAAGATAAATTAAGTGGGAGCTTCTTTTCTTTTTCTTTTTTTTTTCCTTTTTTATAGCTAAGATTTCAAAATTATTTCTTCCTCTTGTCCTTCTTTCTTCTCATAGGCATACAACTGTTTATTTTATCAATTGAATTCTGATTTATTCCTTTTTATAGATTGTATTGGTTTGAATAGCCTAGAGAATGTATAATGCAATATGATATGATTGGTGGAATGGAATGGAATGGAATGAAATGAAATGGGGGGGCCCTATTTTTTTCTGGGTCAGTTAAAATTAGTTGTTGTTCATGTTCTGAAAGGAGCAAAAGGTCTGGGAGAGAGTTCAGAGTATAGAGTAGATACAGTAATTTTGACAAGTGTAGATATTTATTTGAAGGTGAGCCCCACAAAACGAAAGTGCCCCAGAGAGAATCTGAATTCAGAAAGGAAGGAAGGAAGGAAGGAATGAAGAAATTCTGACAGGTGGTGGTGTTTGGTTGGTGGAGTTCGTTGGAGAGTGTCTACTCTGCTGCTGTCTATACAGTTACAGCGGTTCCGCGTTAAGGAAAGCACGTTCTGTTCTTCTTTATCTATTTATGCCGAAGCAAAGATAACGTCAGCACGAGTCTTCTAGTTCTAGTTGGGGAAATAACGAACGAACGGACACGTTTATCTGGTCCTGGGCCCACATGCCCTCATATCTTATCTTGACAAGCGTTTTGAAGCCGCACAAAAATAAAGCAAAAACCCGGCACGCACGCACCGCACCACCCCCGCGTGCGCACACAACCCCAATCTATAAATGGCCTACGGAGGCTCAGAATTATTATCATAACCAAGGATCAATTATGGCTAATGAGTTTTCAAAGTCAATCCAATGATCCAATTCATCGGGACGTGTGCTAAATCCGGGATCAGTGACTATTAAGGGAGCTTCTTATTTTATGGTTCCCTTGGATGGATGATAAGGTGAGCTCCACTAGGTGTTTAGGGACACAATTCTCTTATCATGAGCATCGATGCTCGGTGGAGGTTTATCCTTTTCTATTTACTGCTTATCTTAAGCTAATGAATGTTAATCGATACGCGCAAATAATTAGAGCGGTATAGATTAGAACTTTGTGGGCTATGCTGGGCCGATGAACTATGGTCGAGAAATTAGGGTCATTAGTTGGTTACGCGTTCATCTGGGTCTATTTGGCAAATAAATCAAGTAATTTATTTGAATGATAAGTAAGAATGTATTAAGTCTTCAAAATGATGTACAAAGATACAAGCTATGCCTGATTCCTGCAGTGCAAGTGAGCAATAAAGGGCATCAGATCAACCTAACAAGACCCTTTAATATATCAAGGGCCAACTGTAAAACGAGACCCAGAACCCAGGTATCAATACATTAGCAAGACAAATTTGCCATAAAAAAAAATGCAAACCATCTTATGTTAAATAATAGGACAAACCAAAGAAATAGTCACTTTTTTTTCTTTTCTTTTTTTTGTATATTAGTAATACATTTCCATGGACAAAGGGGATAAAACCTGATTATATCTGTGTGGGGCATCCCTTAATGCGCCAACTAAGCAAAGACTGACAATAATCCCTATTGAAGTTCCGTTTCGGCTGCAGGCGTCCCGGCACGGGAAGCCGAAATACTTGTCGAGACCACCACCAGCGCTCCCCGTCTAGGCAAGAAGCTGTGTCGGAAAGGGCTGCTCATCTCAGCCACAGGCGAGGTAGGAAGTTCTGCCCGAGATGGACATAGACAGCCACCCCTGATGTACGGACACGCGACAGGGTTTGGGCACGCGCTGATGGGACATGAACACCATCCACGCCGTCCACTTCCACCAAATCTCTGACAAAGCCATATCGGAACAGGGTCCAAGAAATGATCCAATGGAACCCCAGCCGCCAACAAGTCATGGCAAGATCAGGCCCAATGTGACTAGCATTTAATGCAGCATGGACTAATTGGACCCTCATTTAATGCAATGTGGGCTATGTCGGACCCCCATTGATGGCTCTATGGGCTAATGTATCCCTAGCAATCAAATCAAGAGGCCTATGAACAGATATCATGAGACTCTTCTCATGTAAGAGGATCCATCACCCAAAAAAAGGTACGCACACTTACATGCATGCAACCATCCTCAGCTCTTTCTTCTCCGACTATCTCTCTCCACTAACTTAGGCATTGGAGAGCCCTGTGCTCTGCCCACAGCCAGGGTCCTCTGACTGTTTCTTCTCCCCTTTCAGGTCTCCAGATCGATCAGCTCTCTCTCTCTCTCCGGTTATTTGGATAAGTCCTCTAAGGCCCCCCTCATCTTGTGAGTTATTTTTCAGCAATTACAATATCACCATCCATCATTTCAACATATGCCCTGAAACTGATTTACTGCCAAAGACTCCTTATGAATCCAATACCTGACCATAAACTTGGCCATATCATCTAAACTGATGAGATTCATAATTTGGCCCTGAATGGACAAAAGAGATTTTACTAATTTGGTGCTCCCTCTAAATCCTTTGGTTTCATGGTAATACTCTACTTCATAAATACACACATACTAGCCAACTTGAATTCTGCAGATGCTACCGAAATTATAGCATACTAAAATCTAAGCCCCCAGCTTCCATCCCAAAAAAATATAAAAATCTAAGACCCCAGCCTTGACAAACTAGACACCTATGTCAACCATTAATAAATAGGTTCATCATCCTCACAACAGATGACATGAGCATGATCAAATACACTCAGAAGCAAGCACAACTTAGAAAGGACACTCATTGTGTCCTAAGAGTTACACTAGAGCATTTTACATGAAACTGGAAGCATTTTACCGCCTACTTGATATACTGAAAGAACTAACTTTCATTGGTGTTGCAACCACCAGTGGAGCCTCTGGAGAATCGGCGACCGCAAACTTCTCATGCATGAAGCAGCTCTCAACTATAGATTCATCCTTCAATACAATCTTGTAACAGTAGCAGCTCTTCAAGCCTTCCTGATTTCGATAGCACTCATGGGCACTGTTCTTCACTTGCTGAAAATTCCAAATGATGCTGAACTTACCAACTGTCGCAACAAGGTGTCGTTCCTGCTTCCCATTTTCTGTGACCTATTAGCATCATTTTTGCAAACACAAATTGTTAGATTGAGATTAATAGGCCAGACCTGGAGACCAAGATCAAACATAAATGGAAATAAGAAGCAGCAGCAGAATAAAGAAGCTCTCTTATCATTTCTGTAACAACCACATCTAATGAATGATCAAACCATGGACTACCAAGCAAATCAAGCATAAAAAAACACGCATTCTTCAACACGAGCTGATTTAATGAACATAAAATATAGATTTGAACAAAATTTCATTATGAAATTTACTTATGGAATACCCTGTATGCAATTATGATTATAAAAGCAGGCAACTGTCATAAGAAAATACGGGTTTTAAACTTACGGGCAAACACACTAATAACAAAAGAAAAGCAACTGAAAACTATTGTTGCACATGGAGGGAGACAAGCTAAACAGCAATTACTCTGAAACTGGCTCCTGTGGTAAGAACTGCCATGAAAATCTTCTTTCACTATAAGTTAAAGACAAAAGCCATCCAATGGATTGCATTTGTACTTAGAAATAAGCATAGCAAATAGACACTTGAAAAGCATTGATCACTCTGGGCAAGTGATTTGTGTTACACCCCGTCCCGAGTTAATCAAGATTAATGCAACTTAAGCATGATTAATCAAGTTAAATGTGATTAATGACTAAAATGAATCAAATTAGTCACAATTGAATGAATTGAACCTACTGAAATGGATTTAGGAGAGATTGACTTAATTGAGTTGAGTTTAGACTCAAATGGATAAAAATAAGGACTTTTCCGTAAATACGGATTTTCGTGTATTTCGTCGAATGTAATGACACTTGACACCATCACGTGTATTTCGACGAATACATCAACTTTCATAATACACTCATATTCATTTGACTTCAAATGAATCAAATGGGTCTTCATTTGACTCAAACTGAAAATGAAATAGAGAAAAGGGGTTAAAATGCAAAAGATGTGTTATATAAGGTTCAAAACAACCCAATTGAAGGCACTCGGTCCTTCCAGGAATTTCAACAACTGAGAACTCAGCTTAGGTTTCTCCTTCGTTTCTTCTTCTATTTTCTGTGGATCAAGTGTTTGAGCAAGGATTTACAAGTGATTTTGGAGAGGAATTGTGATCTTCTTCATCTTCTTTGAGCTACAATATACAAAGAGGGTTTCAAAGAGGTTTTGCTCTCAAAACTCAAGTTAACAAAGGGGTTTTGTCTTGAATTTGAAAACAAAGGCAAGTATAAACTTTATTTGTGATTGAATTGCTAAATTACTATGAGTTCTTGTCATTAGATGTTGTTTAGAATTGATTTGATTTGTTTGGATCAATTGAATGGTGTTTGAATGAAAATTTGGAAGTATTGTTCTTATGTAGAATTGGTATTTGAGGAGGGAACAGGAGGTTCCAAGATTTTGTTGCAGGTTGTGGAGTTGAAAACAGAATTCGTTCCAGAATTCAGCAACTTCCTGGGTGCAGTTCGGTTAACCGACAAGTGACCGAACTGTTGACTGATAATGCAAATGAAGGAAAAATCGATCCTCTGGTTTGCAAACCGAGAGGTGACCGAACTAAGTTCGGTTAGTAGACCGAGTAACCTTGAATTTATGTGAAAATTTGAGTCTCTAGATTTTGAACTGATAAGTGACCGAGGGGTTAACGGACAAAGTTCGATTAATCGAGGGGTTGACCGACAGTCAAAAATTGACTGTAAGTGAAAATCAGCTTCTGGAAAGCTAACCGTAGGTAGCCGAGTAGCGTTTGGCTAGCCAACTTCCAAAGTTCGGTCAACGGACAAGTGACCGAACAGTTAACCGAAACTTAATAAACTTTCAAATTTAATTCTAAATTTATGGAAAAAGAGCCTATTGATTATATCAATGATATTAACGCTGTTTATACCACTATAGGTGTTAATTAAGGGGACTTTAATGTACAAAATCATACATTGTGGTGTCCATCAAGAATAATACGTACATTAAATAACTGAGAATTACACCTGAATAGTTGGTATTGTTTAATTGAATTTGATTGAACTGTACATTGAATTGTATCCAAAATGGATCATAAATTGAATAGAGTCCAAAACGGACTGTATATTGAAATGGATATGTTAACTTGTACTTAAACAGCATAAACATGTTAAATTATATTGTTCTTTGAGTCTGGCACTACATAGTGATTTTGTTTAAGCTTGTTAGAGCTATTCCTACTGCAGTAGATGATTTGGGAGTGTTCCGAAGCTCTGTGGTGATGTTAGAAGTTCTTGGCCCGGGCACTAATAAATCCCACAATACACGTTATTGTATTTCTTTCTTTCAAGGAAGATGATTCCTTCCGTATGGAAGATGTGATTCCTTCATTTTTAGGAAGATGTGATTTGAAATGAAATGCTATGTTGTTGCCTAATTTGAATAAAAGACTCATTTATTCTAATTTTGTATTGTCACACTTATTGTAGTATAACATTGAGTTTAGACAGATTGAATGTGTATTTTGCATGTGAAAATCGTAGATCTGTTTATACATTGTTGAATTGTTGAATTTACAGTGTTATTGATGGCATTACAAGCACAGCTGCTCATGCCGGTCCTGCAAAGGCCGCAGCGCCAGCGGAGGCGATCGCTCTTGTTCCTCCAGGAGGACTAGCTGAGTGGAGGTGATTTGATATCATATGAGTATGATATTGGAAACGAAAACAGGAATGAAACTTGAAATAAACTTTGAAATGGAAGTTTGTTGTAACGTTTCACACTTTTCATCCTTGCATTGTATTTAAATATGCAAGTGGATGTTTATACATAGTGTAAATGAAATTTATTTTATATTTGAACAATGTGTATTTGTTTATATTTCCGCATAATGTATATTTGATATCCCTTGTGAATTTTATGTGATTGAAGTTCACGGGAGTAAGTATAGGACGTGACTCAGGTTAACTCAGATTTAATCTTAATCCCGGGCTATCCCGGGGTCGACTCGTGTCAATTTGTCAATCCAAGATGATAGTATTAGACTTCCATAACAGTCCACCCCTCCCAGCTATTCTTGAAGTCACCTTTTATCCTCTTCTGAAGGGTGGCATGGTCATAAATACTATAAATGATAATGACCCAAAAGGCATTTATTGTCTACCTTCATCACTGAAAGCCAACATTAAAAAAACAAAAAAACAAACAAACAAACAATCCCAGAGTTAATGTTTCCAGCATTAAAGTCTACCCCATCACAAGTTCCAGTGCATCTTTGGCGGTCATCCTTTCCTTTTTAGCTAAACCAAATATACCTGAATATACTCTGTTATCAAGTTCTTATAGTATCATACTTCCGGTATGCAATCCAACAGAATATCATTTTTTTTTTCCTTTTTTCTTTTTCCTGATTGAATGGTTCAACAGATGATATTATAGGCTAAAAGAAACTCTCACTGGAAAAAAAAATTATAGGTGATTTTTGTGTGTTTTTACTATGATCCAAACTCCAAATGCTACTCCCTTCTATTTAGCTACCTCCTATTTAGTAGTTTTAGATTCTAGGTTGGCTGAAGAACTCTACTTCAAAACAACAGTATGAATAAATTCACCCAAGCTAAGACCACAAAACCCAACCAAATACTACAACTTAACGAGGCCTCTGTGTGTGTAGAACTAAGAAAATCTCAGCCTAAAAATGCAATCCATGCTAAATCAAACCACACTCTGACTAAAAAAGAAAACACCTACTCATCTTTACCATTTCAAAGTCCATCTAATTAGGGTTGCCTTCTGCAAACACTAAAAAATTTATCACAGACCATCGAAAGGATCAGGACCTGTTATTAAGTGCAACTTTGTTTGTTTAAGATCATCATAGACACATGTGCACAAACCCAAATGGGCAAAACTTTTACATCATATGATCATCTTGAAAAAGAGCTTTTTAATGTTATATCATATTAAGAAATCCGATGTATGGATCGAAAGATAAGTGGTCTTCAAGCCTCACTTTTCCTATGCAAACAACTTCAGATGTGATGGATCTTTGTCCTGTCAAAATTCACACTTAAATAGCTTTACAATGGCATTAAGGCATGCAAACTTTTAACAGATGGATGAAAAGTTATGGCCTCAAAAAGTTAGCACTTCATAAGAAGCATGTCCCAGCTGCATCCAGAATGCCCCCAAGTGCGGTCTGGACACATTCCAAGCCCCAGGCGCAACCTGAATCTGGTGTAGGACACAGGTGCCCTGGAGAGCCATTTCAGGCTCAGGCTGCGCCCTCTGAAACCTATAAATACACCCACCTCCCAATGCACATTTGCGGGGAAAAAGATCAAATCCCGAGTTTTCAAGCTTAGAGTGTGATCTTGAGCTTCATGCTTCGAGTTCTCATCCATTTCTTGGGTTTTCTAGATAAATTAGATCTTCCAGACATCCCTTTTGAGGAATTGAAAATTTAAGGGTTCCCTTCAATATAAAACACCCCAAAACTCTGTCAAGATTATTCCTTAGTTCATACAAGGAGTATTGGTGATTGTAGGTAGACCAAGAGCCTAGTATCCACTCAGAATTCTCTAAAACTCCCCATCAATCTGTACTAGTTATTGCCATTTGCATTCCTTGACCTTATTTATCCAATGATAAATGTGAAACGAAAGAAGGATCCTCCTGCTGGGAATTAGATCCTGCTCTGTCCCCCCTCACAATGACATGTATTTTCCTCATTACTTCACCTAAGGCCTTGACTAGCCTCCCTCTTCTCTTTGTACCTTCCCCTAATAAAACTTCAATTCGTCTCACAAATCCATTTCATGTTTGGTAGTTTTCCATATGCTGCATGGAAAACACATTAAAACCCTGATTGGAGGTTTACAAAGCTTTCACTTTCTAGTATAAAATAGTTTTCAAATTAAGAAAGTGACTGAACAAACTAATAACACAGTTCTAGCCTTTATACCGGCAGTTACGTGATGATTTTGGCCCTAACCATTACAGGGTTCAAAACCATGTTTCTAAACCAAGTTTGCACACTGACGTAAAAGCTAGTAAATTATGAGGATAAAATAGAGCAAAGATAAAATAAGGTTTTATTGCTACTACAAGTGCCAACTCTTTAGAGGGTCCATTTGGTTCAAGAATCATATTATCATCAAAGCCTTGTCCTAACAATGTTGGAACTTAGAACCAGCTACATGAATTCCTCAAATAGAATTATCCTATGTGGCATTGAATTTTATGCTTATGTGAGTTTTTCCATCTCATAATTCTGTGTTTGGTTGATAGAAAGGAAATCTCAGAATTTTGACAATCTTGGAACTTAGAACCAGCTACATGAATTCCTCAAATAGAATTATCCTATGTGGCAATGAATTTTATGCTTATGTGAGTTTTTCCATCTCATAATTCTGTGTTTGGTTGATAGAAAGGAAGTCTCAGAATTTTGACAATCTTGGAACTTAGAACCAGCTACATGAATTCCTCAAATAGAATTATCCTATGTGGCAATGAATTTTATGCTTATGTGAGTTTTTCCATCTCATAATTCTGTGTTTGGTTGATAGAAAGGAAGTCTCAGAATTTTGACAATCTTGGAACTTAGAACCAGCTACATGAATTCCTCAAATAGAATTATCCTATGTGGCAATGAATTTTATGCTTATGTGAGTTTTTCCATCTCATAATTCTGTGTTTGGTTGATAGAAAGGAAATCTCAGAATTTTGTAGATTCCAAAAGGTGCCCTTTTACTTGCATTTCATCTCATGTTAAGAGTCATTTCAATGATGATATAATATCATCGTGCCACAAGAAACTCCCAATTTCTTGCCATATGGGATAATTCCATTCCACTAATTCCTCAACCAAAGGACCCAAAAGATGGTTAATCCTTCTCATTTTTCCCCACTCAGAACAGAAGCTAGAGCAGAACAAATAGATATTTATACCAAATTCAACATTTATCTTGCACATGAACTCCATCCACATTTGCATTGCATCATAGCAAGAAGCAGCTTCACCAACTGCCAGTTTGTACTTGAAGTTGATAAATTTTGCTAAATGACTTGAGTTCTACTAAGCCACTTGCCAACTCAGAACTTTGCTAACACAATCATTTTCAAGTCCTTAGTTGTAAAAATTTATAAACCAATATGAACAATGACAATTAAAGGTACCAAAAGACTGCAGGCTTAGGGTTAAAGGAAATAATTCATGGAGAGAGAGAGAGAGAGAGAGAGAGAGAGAGAGAGAGAGAGAGAGAGAGAGAGAGCATTGGAAATTTTAAGCCCCCTTGAAATGGCTTTATCAAGTCTCTATGCCTGAGGAACTCCACAGTTATAAGTTACATCAGATTATCTAATGATCATATGAGCTACTATTAAGATAAAAATCACTTTATGGATGAATTTAAAAAAAATGCCCAATGCAAATTTCTAAGACATCATTTGTACAGTATCTTCACGACCAGAAAGGTCCACCAAAATAGAATTCACAATGATGAGATAAAAGAAAAGTGAGAAAAGTGGAGAAAAAAATTGCATCAGACTGGCACCAGGCAAGAAAAAACAGCATTTGCATCAGATCAAAACAGCAGGCATCAGTTAACAATTAAAAGAAACTTCCAGCAATTAATGTGAAAGAAAGCCATTACACATGCAAATTATAACTAACATCAAGCGCCTACCCCTGTCCAAACTCAATATTTGAAAACAAAAAAAAAAAAAAAAAAAAGACCATATCCTATATGTTAAGCAGCAATAAGAAAGAAGTAAGCAACATACAATTCAATGTAACATACATACTATCCGCTAGCACTTAAAATGAAACTTGAATGATGATAATTATTAAACAAAGTAAAGTCAACCAGAATCAGTCAAATCATTATTAGATAATCGCAGAACCTCCTAAACATGAATAAAGATATAGCTGTAAACTTACCCATGAGAACTGCCCTCCACGGAACTTATTATTCACCCCAGCCAGATAGGAATCCAGAGGAGTGAGCTTCAACAGCCTTGGAGCCGCAATCCTGCGACCCATTCGACCGCAAAACCCAGTCTTCGTCTTCCCATCTTTATCCGTGAACAGAGTGCAGATAAGGATCAGATACGTATCCGTGGTTGCCAATATCCACTTTCCATCATATGTAACATCAACATGGGTGATTGGAGAACCAAGCCCTGGAAAAGCAGTCTTTGCTGCTCTCATTGAACTCTTTGAATACAAGCGAATCTTCCCATCAATCGATCCAACCACAATCGACCCATCGCCTGTTGTTGCAAAACTCTGGAAATTCGTCCCTCTTGTGAACTGATGTCCCTGTGTCCAGTGCAAAACTGGTGTATCTGCGCCTGCCAGCGTCTGAACCATGCCTTTCTGGTCACGCATATCCCACCTACACAGCCTGTTGTCATCCAGACCCAAGAAGGTCGATTCAGAAGGATCCAATTGCGAGCCTTTGCAGTCATTGGCAATGTCTCTCATGGTAATGCCTACTCCATCCTTCTCGAACCGCCACTCGGATACAATCTTCCCCGTCTCGATGTCGAGCTGGTGGAGACCGGTGGAGTGGGGTTTCCCCTCTTGCATTGGGCTCATCAAAAGCATGTTTGTCTCTGCACGCATCAACAGCACCTTCTTCGGAGTCGAATGCCCCAAATTCCTGGAATTCCCACTGTCGAATTTCACAGAAACACCTTTCCCATGAATCCCATGACTGAAATTCTTCACCACCTGAATCCCCGAATCGTTAACAAGAAAGCTGTTATCCAAAGCACCCAATGCCAGGCTCTGAATCCCCCCATTGGCAGCCTCTTCAAACTCCTCCATCAAATCCTGGTTCGCCCTAACTGGCGTTGCCGTTGCGGAGGCCGGGCTCTTCTCAAAGCCATCCTCTGCATCATCCCAAACCCAATCGTCAGCCGACTCAGGCTTCACCCACCCAATGAAATCCTTCCCATAAACCTTAGCCTTGTTCTCATCTGTGGCTTCTACACCATACAAATTCTCAAACAGACAGTTCCGGAATTCAGTGATGAACCTGCGGTAATCTTCCTCAGTCGGGAATTTGAGGCGCCAGACCCCATGGGAGATGAAGTCGACGCGGCGCTGGTCGGCGTACATCTGGAGCTGCATCGAATTGTCAATGCGGGTGCGGACCATGGTGCCGATGTTGAGGACCCAAGAGGCGTTTTGGGGGTCGGAGTCGGAGATGGAGCCGGAATTGGGGTCGGATCGGGAGGTTCTGAGGAAGGAGTAGGAGGTGAGTTTGTCTGCGGTGACCCATTTGGCGGTGGGGGTGTTGCCGCTGACGCGGAGGAATAGCTTGACAGGGTTGGGAAAGGTGGGGTTTTGGTGGGGAGATGGGTGTTCGAGTTTGAGGGATTCAAGCCTCGCGGTCACTTCGTCTAGAGAAGAAATCTGCTGATGATGATTTGATTGTTCTGATTTGTGGATTTCTTCTTCGCTTTCTTCGCTTTCTTCTTCAGAACCAGAGATTTCAAGGCCTTCTCGACGGTGAGAACTGCCCATGGCGGGAATGGAATTAAATCAAATGCTCTCTTGGCTTCTGATTTGTGTTTGCTGTTTGGGAGAGAGAAAGAGAGAGTGAGAGTGAGAGTGAGAGTGAGAGTGAAATAACATGGGAAAAGCAGGGATGGAAGATTTAAATTTGGAGATGGCAGGTGACCGGTAATTCCGGTAACTCGGGAATTGTAAAGTGGCGGTTGGTTTGCTTTGGGTGCAAGTAAAGTGGGTAATGAGACAAATTACTTGCTGTTTTGTGGTGGATTTGTTTTTTTTTCCTATGGATGCAGGATATCGCATGTTGCCACTATTTCGGATGATGCACGAACAGCTCTACAGAAATTTTGTAAACTTTAACGGGAACAGCTTTACAATAAATTTTTTTAATTTCAACGGAAAAATGTTAGATTTTAGGACACACATATGGTCAAAATTCCTTCCTTTTTTATTATATGGACTTAAATATTATGTCTTGAGGTTTTCAAAAGCGAATTACAAAGGCAATGGGTGGATATTTATTTTCCTCCTCTGTTAGATTCATTTCTATTAAACAAGAGATTATTGATAGTTGCTTTTGAATATTAACCTTTCTTTCTTCATTTTTAAAGCCATCCTAGAAAATTAAAAACAAAAAAAAAAAAAGGGCCTTACAGTTACCAGAAACTGTTTCAGTTTTAAGGCAGAGGATAATTTGAACGTACTAACCGACTTCACAACAATTTTTGTTGCTATATACTTTGTTTGAGAGACACTCTTCCTCCGGGCATTGGGCATTGGTCATTGCTAATTGGAGTTGGAGTTGGGTCATTTTTTTCGGATAAATGAAACAACTCTCAAGGATATTTTTCGCTTTTGGAAGATACAGGAGCGAAACAATCAATCTATTGAGATTGGAAGACCAAAAGGATTCTTTCAATGTATAATTGGGGGGTCCAATGGAACGCAGACGTTTAGGAAGAAGCCCCATCAAATAGATCTTTGTTGGTTCTACCTTCTATTTTTTATGATTTATTTTTATTGGTTCTACTTTCTATCCGTTGGTTCTGTTGGCCTAGTGGGTCCAGACAAAGTGGGTTCATAGTCAGGGGTATTATGGTAATTATAGTGGGACTTTTTTATTAACAAAGATATGATTTTTTGGAGGATAAGAAAGAAAGCATTATATATTCATGTAATATGTAACTCATGAAATGTACTGATCATACAGAGAGTGAACCCAAAGGAAAGCCGACTTTTCTTTCCCGTGGACGTAGG
This sequence comes from Cinnamomum chago, assembly GCA_038049695.1. Classification (NCBI taxonomy): domain Eukaryota; kingdom Viridiplantae; phylum Streptophyta; class Magnoliopsida; order Laurales; family Lauraceae; genus Cinnamomum; species Cinnamomum chago. Next base: position 62,600,772 of record CP142459.1, on the reverse strand, counting down.
CATACACGCGCACAACAGGTTTTTGACATGCAGCTGGTAATTGAAAACCCATGCAATGGGGCTTTTCCTTTTATAATGAGTACATATGGTAATCGATCGATTGGGTAAAGCGTGGGTGGGATTCAGGTTTTCCACTGCCAAGTCCATAGCAGATCCATGACCAATGGATGAGTGCCCCAGGAGTAGATGATTTTCACTCTCTATACTTTCTATTGTATAAGCTTGTAAGCTTATGAACTAGCTCAAAATGCAGAGTAAGCCTAGTCAGTGATCCCCTTGATTTTACTATAAAGGGTTTTGTGAGCTGCTGTTTGAACCTTGAATAGGGAAGAGATCTAGAACCTATCCCAACTCCGAACAATTTTGATACTGGTTTTAGGTAGGCAATTTCTATGACATGAAACAATCAGCAGTTTAGGCAAAGTAACATCTTTTCCTTTCTTAGAAGGAAAGACTGATATATACAGGTGCATAGATACATAAGAACTGAAATTTGTACGCGTGCCGGGGAGAGGGAGAGAGAGAGAGAGAGATGGTGGGGTGGGGGAGGAGTAGTACAAGTTATGCATTGAGAAATGCTACTTCTATCTCGAGTGGGCAAGAATGCATAGATTTGGGATGCGCGAATTTGAAAGAAGAAAAAGAGAGTTGATATTGGAGATGTCAGTGAAGAGGGTGAATACAAGAATGGTGATGCTATCAATGACAAATTCCTCCATCAGTGATACTTCTGCTATCAAAGGTTTTCGATTTCATTTCTTTTTCATTGTTTCTTCTACACTATCCAGGATAGTTGATATCTTGTTTACTTTGATTCAAGAGAGGGAAAAAAGGCATTAAATTTAATGTTATGGAATAATCACAACCATCTGAAGATTATACGTTTTTATAAGCTGGACCATACTTGCAATTCAATCTTCAACCGAAACCAAATTCAGAGGACAGTCTGGATCATCTGATCATACAAACAGGTGCAATATGGACCTTGGATCTAGCAGTATGATCCCTGAAGAAATCACCGGATTTATAAAATATTACTTTCCGCTGGAGATGATAACTGAAAGTCCTGGAGATGAATGCTGACAATTCCTACGTCAAAAAAGGACACTCCGAAATCTATTGTTCTCCATTCTCATGTCAGCTTGAGCCAAAAATGGTGACAGGGAGGAAAACTAATTACAATTTCACAACCCAGATGGGGAATTGGAGCTTGACAGATTTATTTTTTGGCGTCCCTTGAGGGTCTGAAGCATAAAAGCTGAAACATCCTTGAGAAAGAGTGAGTTGTTTTTGGAACAGGTGGTCTAGATGCACACAGCAGTTCTCTCGACATTTAATACCACCTCTCCTTACCCTGCATAATCTCTCATGTCATTTTCTTTTCCAACGCAGCTATTGTTGAGTAGACTATATTCCAGTAGATACCATTCACACATAACATACCATTGAATATGAGCAAGTATTTTCCACAAAACACACTCGAAGAACTTCAAGAAATTCACTAATCAAAAGTTGCAAATTCTCCATGCCTATACATACAATGAAGAACCATATTATTCCACACTCCCCCACCAACCCCATTCTTCAAAAGCAACAAAACTTCAAAAAAAAAAAGAAAAAAAAAAAAAAAAAAAAAAAAGAAGCTATCATACATGTATTTCTTGGATTCTACACAACAAAGGCAATTCAGAAACAACAACAACTTTGCTTGGGCAACCCATATCACTCACTTCTTTGTCTCTTCCAGATCAAATGTCCCTGAGAAGAAGGATGCAGGGGATGGACAAATAGAAAAGCAAGAATGCAGAATTCACAATGCAACTGTCTCACTTTGAAGAGTTTGTCTTCCTTTTCGCTAAGAACATTACAAACCGTGGGAAGAAAGATTTCTTCTTCTTAGTCTTCAGTTCTGGCGGAACATTCTCCATACTGTTGCCAGACATAACTCCTTTCGGGCTTGAGACTAGTCGAGGAGAAATGGCATTGGCAGCTTGTTGCCCATCAAAGCTCTTTGGTTCTTTGCTCTCCTCAAAGCTCATTGGTGAGCTTCTAACTGGGTTTCCAGATAGGGGAGACGAGTCGGTAGCTTTTCGCCGCTGCTCATGTTCTTCTCTCCACTTCCTCAATTCCTGTTCAATACCCAATTTCCCTTCCTTGGCCCTCTCAGCCTTCTCTACCGCCATCCTCAATGCTTCCTTCCTTTCGAGCATCTCCCTATTTGCTTCCTCCAATGTCTCTAAGCTTTTGAGTTCAGACTCCTTTGCTACTTCTATTTCAGAGATGGCAGCTGCAACCCTCATGTTGGCCTGCTCCTCAGCCTCATGGGCCTTCTTGCTAAGTGCATAATATTCCTCCAAAGAAAGTGTAACCCCTGTAGGCGCAGCCTCACCACCTGGGCTCGTTGCCAACTCACTCTCTTGCAATGCTTTGACTGCAGCCAGTGCCAGCCTCTCCGATGCCTTCGCTGCCTCTATCTCCTTCAATGCTGCATGCAATCTGCTCTCCATGGTGCTTGCACCAGCTTTAACCTGCTCTGCTTCTTCCTTGGCCTTTCGCAGTTCTTCACGTGCTGATTTAGCAACAGACTTGGCCTGATCTGCTTCTTGAGCAGCTTGCTGCAGCTCCTTGGGCAGCTCCAGCATCCTATCTCTTGCTTCTTTCTCCTTCATCTGAATCAGCTCAATCTCCGAAGTAATCCTATTAAGCTCGGCTTCAATAGATGCAACTGCTACCGATGCCATACCTTCCCTCTGTTGCATGGTCATAAGGGCTGCTTTCTCTTTCTGGAGCTCTAATTTCAGCGACACCGCTGCAACTCTCAAGCAATTCACATCATCCTTCGCTTTCTCAATACTAACCCTTACTTCTTCGAGCTCTTTTCTGGCTGCAGCAATGAATGCTTGTATTTCTGTCTGGACTTTTTCATCTAGCTCGCTTTTCACTTCATCTTCTTTCCCAATGCCATCCTTCTCTTGTTTCACTTTGGCTTCCATGTAAGATGCTAATTCAGCTTTCAAATCAAGAAGCAATGCAGATGCTGTATCCAGTTTCAACTTGAGGTCTTTTGTTGCCAAAATCTGCTCATTCAGTGTATGCACTTCTTCTTCTGCTTGCTTCAGTTCCTTCTCCCAATTAAGAGAATCTTGCTCCCTGGCCATAGCAGCACCAATTCTCTGCTCTTCCGCTTCTAAATGAGCTGCATGTGCAGATTCCAGCGACTCCTTTGCAGTAATTAGCTCTAAGGTGAGGTCCTCCACCATCTTCTCCATTTCCTTGGACACAGACATCGACTCCTCGGCTCTTTTGACAGCCGCGTTCTTGTCATTGACTAAAGAAGTATATTCTCCCTGCAATGCCTGTAGTTCATCCTTCACTGATTTCAGTTCTGCAACTGCAGCTGCATGCCTGGCTTTGGCAACCTCAAGTTGGGCCTTGGCTGCAACACTCGCTTCATCGGCAATTCCTTGCTCTATCTCTTGGACTCTGAGCTGAGCAAGCTCAGAATCTTGTTTTGCCTGGTCCTCTTCAGTTTGAGCTCTCTCCAAGTTCAGCTTTAGTTCTTCTATGAGTCTCTTTGTGCTATCCAGCTCCTTTAGCACTTGCACTTTGGCTTCTTCCGCAGCTTCTGATTGTTTCTTGAACTCAGGAATCACTTCACGTGCCTTTTGAAGTTCAAGTTCCACAAGCTTGCGCCTCTGGACACGACCAAAAAAAGAGGTAAGAGCCAGATACTATAAATGAACAATCACTCAAGTCATCAGGAAGTACATAGGAAAAGGTGATATCATGATGCAATGTATTGCTAAATAATAAATTAAAATTGAGTATCGAAATATATCTAAAACTGCTAATTTAGGATGAATTTTTTTTAATGTAACTGTACCAAACGTCAGATGGTTTGATCATTCTAGCAGACAAATGGTTATCAGGTGGAATGATGTTCTATGCCAACAGTGTACTCCTTTTTCTTTTTCTTTTTTGATATTCCATTCCAGCTAAGGGGCTGGGTCCTTGAGACACTCGCACATGCAAGGGGCAGACAACTCACACATGTGAGGTAATAGGAACTCACACATGCAAGGAGGACAAAGTCGCACATGCGAGGTAATAGGGACACACACATGCAAGGGAGGGGGTGGCCAGGTTCAAACTAGTGTTACAAACTCCCATCACTCGAGAATGGATAACCATTCATACCGCTAAATTATAACGAAACAACTGGATTGGAACATTAGAATGCACCCCCTCAAGTATTAGAAGGTAAGAAAAAAAGCTCTGCTTCTAACCATAGATGTGAAGAATGAAAAAGGTAATTTTAAGGGGAGAAAAGGGGAATGTACTATGCAAATCCAAATAGCTGGGGTAAAATGGAAGTCATTGAGAAGAAGAAAATTGGAACCTTATCAACCTTGTGTTTGAGATTCAAGTATATAAATTACAAGAAGTAGCACTAAAGAAGCCATTCAGCTTTTGAGAGAGAGAGCGAGCAGAAATGATGCTTCCTATAGGATAAAAAAAATTGTCTACAAGAATAGAACACACAAGTAAGCATAAAAGGGAACAGCTGCCTTAGAGTATCATCCATACCTCCATAGTCTGGATTTTGTGAGCTTTCCAATCAACAATACCTCCAAACTTGGAGACAGCTTCTTTAACAGATTCAAAAGGTGCTGCAGTATCAACAAGGCCCCGGTTTAATTCTACTTGTTTGACAACTTCAGATGCATCAGTGGGTACTGCCTGCTTTACATGCACATGCTCAGATGTGTGCATTGGTTCTGTATGCTTTAAATGTACAGGATCAGATGAATCGACAATAGCTTCTTTAACAGATTCAAAAGGTGCTGCAGTATCAACAAGGCCTCGGTTTAATTCTACTTGTTTTACAACTTCAGATGCATTGGTGGGTATTGTCTGCTTTACATGTACAGGATCAGATGGATCAACAACTTCTATCTGTTTTATAAGTTCAAAATGAACAACGGGGTCTGACTTTTCTATATTTTCTGAAGAATCTGCAGAGTCTGGTGTTTCACACAGGACACCTGCAATCACTACTAGTGACTGACCGAGATCATCAGAGGGAAGAACATGGCTGGCATCTCCATTTGCTCTTACTCCATTGGAGGCAATAGAAAGATTTACATCATCAATCGGAATATCAGTGATGACAACAGAAACATCCTTTGGTTGGTTAGGAGTGTCACTCAACTGTGTTTTTGGAGCCTCCAAAGGATCAGGTGAAGTAGAATCGTGTGCCTCTGATGACACAGCTACAATTTCCACAATTCTAGGCTCAAATTCATCTTTGATCTCCACAACTCTAGGCTCAAATTCATCTGCCTTTTCTGATAAAGCATGCACATTTTGCTGCAACGCTGAACCATCTTGAACTGCTGATACTTCAGATTCTGCTAAGACTGTACTCTGATGATTTGCTTCTGATTTTTCACTTATAGTTGGGGAAGAAGGAGTTCCAAAAGTAATGCTGGTACATTCTTGGGAAGATAATGAAGCATCTGAAGAGATATTTGCGAGCGAATTTACTTCAGCACTCTTTGTTTCCTCCATTCTAGCACAAGTATGAGCAACCAAATCCAAAGTTGATATGTGGAATCTGAGTATCAAATGTTAACAGAAAGTATAAGTGTCTAAGAAATAAATATTAAAATTTAACAGAAATTTACTATAACAAATAATGAATTAAAAACAGTAACTTCCACAAAAAGGCATTTAGAGCCTCTTGCCACTTGCTCAATTTAACGGGGAAGAAACTTGATGTAAGCACCCATGATGTCCAGAAGTGGAATAGATATGGCAGGGATAAGCCAAGTGGACGGCAAGAATATGGATTTTACATGTAAAAATGAAGTATTGAATACAATTCAATAGGGAATTTTAGGCCTCTAGTTACATATAATAAGCACCCTAATGATATCATATTATCAAAAAGACTAATCTCATTTGATAAGACAACACTAACCGTCAGTCCCCAAGTGGATGCTTAAAGAGAAACAGAAGGAAGAAGATATGAAGAATTGAATAAACGTTTAATGACCAGCATCTTGAGTACAGTCCTCATGTATGAATGAATTAAAATTCCTGCAATCTCTCCTAGTGCAGGAAAAAGAAAGAACCACATACTTTGTATGCTGGAAACTCATTGTGATTTCGTTCTTCTGCGGACACATTACTACAGGGTGAAAACAAAGAGAGAACTTGGGTGAAGCACAAAACTTAGAAAAGGTGTAGGATAAAAACAACAGGTAGTTTGTGAAGGTTAAATGCTCAGAAGGATATCCGTAACCAGAGGCACAAGGCTACTCGTCAAGAGAGTAAAGGGTGCTAATAAGGGATGATTCCCTCACAAACCAATGGGGAAAAGAAAAAACCAACAGAGAACACTATCAAAAGGAGGAGAGAACTGTACAAGGAGTTTCATCGAGGAGATAGATAAGGAGGAGAAGATACAACTGAAAGTGAAGTGATCAACTCCCACTATGGGAGAGGGCCTAGGATCAAAGAAAGTGAGGGCTAGCTCAATGTTTATTCTTGCCCTAAAAATAGGAATGGCAAACCATTTCAGAAACAATAATGATATTGTCCCTTTGGATGCATAATTTCATTGAAATCTCAATGGCTGAACGAGCTTCTCTTGCATGTGTTAAACACAATATTGTACATTGAAGATGTCCCTCCCCGCCACCCCACCCCACCCCACCCCCCCCCCCCCCCCCCACCCCACACCCAAAATAATACACCCACCGCGCACTGACCGGCCAGCCCAGCCATGCCATGCCCAACTCAGGTAGGGGTCTGACCAGCACGGCCCATGACACAACTTATGTCGTGCCATGCCCTAGCCGGGCTGGTCCACCTAATTTTATATATATATATATATATATAAATTGAAAGAGACTTTATGGACTTATAGGGTTTTCAACTTGAAATAAAGTTGAAATTACTAAAATAAATGCACAAACATTGATGCTAATTTACAAATGAAAAATAAAATTTTAATTATTTGAATTTTTATTTATATAAAAAATCAGCATTTATTTTATATAAAGGCTGGGCTGCTGTGCCAGGCTGGGCCAAGGCGCTGGCCGTGTCGTGCCGTGCCACTGCCGAGGGCACCCTGTCCCAGCGCAGCCCAGCCACTGGCAGGGCCGGGCCAGCCCAGTCAACATGCAGGGACAGGCCATGGCACATTGACCGGCATGCCAGGCCACCCGGCTCAATTTACACCCCTACACTCACCTCAAGTGAGCATGTAACCCGCCTTGCACCTAGTGGTTCGGGCTCTACCTAGCCTTGGTGCCCGGACTTCGCATTGCACCTTGACAACACTGTCTTCTTCTTTAAACTGTTAAGTCGGCATTTTGAGGTTACTAATTGGCTAGCATATGGAAGTTTTTATGACTATTATAACATGGTTCAAAGAAGAGACATCAAAGACCCAAAGAAAATTATCCAGAGAACCATTCTATATCACATTAAGGCTAAAGTAAAATAGAATAACACAAACCTCTGGCTTTGGTTCCTTTGTTTAATATGTGTGGATGATTGAACAAACTGATAAAATACCAATTACATCAAATCATCATTGTCAACTATATATTCTTGCCATTTACCAAAAAAGAAAAAAAACTATTTATTGTTGCCGAACACACACATAGAAATACCTCTTAAGTACTTGTGCTCAGGCCAGAATTTTTGCAGGCAAAACAAGGTTTCCCAAAAGAGAAGATCAAGATATCTCCTATGACATGGTTCACAAAAGACAAGAAACAACCTCTGTACAACATATTAAAGTGTTACAAATTCAAGGAACTGGAAAAAGGGGGAAAAAGGCCTTAAAAGAAGTGGCGAGGAGAGATTTCCTTCCCATTTTGCAAGATTTCCCAGCTTCTAAAACAACATAGACAAGTGCAGGCTCATTCAAGTTGAGAATTTGTTCTCTGTCTAACTAATACGTAAACAGCAAGCATTTCTATACATTCTTTTGAATCTAGCCGTGGTTTGGAGACACAAGGGACACAAACACAGTGCCCAATAGTTCTTTTAATAGACTTTTGATCTCAACAAGGGGTTGTCACTGGCAGTGTGTATGTGATGTTTTGTCTTTCTGGTTTTAAGCTGCTGCAGTTGCTATCTTCTTGTTTAGTTAATGAAACTAGTGTTCAACCCCTCCCTTCATCCATACCCCGCCAAAAGAGAAAAATCAAAATTAAAATTAAAAAAAAAAATCCCGGGATGACACTTATGAGTGGACAAACTTTGCTTCTTAATTAGTGGGAAGAGTGAGGATTAACAGGGTGAAAACTGAAGATGATATGTCATGTTTACATCTCCCTATATCATCCGCCACATGGGTTGACCAGCGAAACACAATTTCAAGCATGGTAGTGACAAACATTAAAGTGGTAATGATAAGTGTAAAGTTATGAAGTATGAAATCACCTGATGAAAAATTGACAGCTAAAGAAAGTAACACAGCAAGTACCATTTACACGCAAGACATTCTAAGCTTACCGTCCCAAGCTATTCTTGCAAGTCGAAATGAACCAACCATGACATTGATATTGTTCTTCAAGGAGAACCATAATCTCAATACTGTATGGCGCCACTCCTTTACAATTTAACAGAAGAAAGTTTGCTTATTTGAAGAGGGCAGTCTACTCCGGTATCAGAACTAGAACACAATCCTACAGCTTTCTATCTTTCTGATCGAGACACAATTTGATATAATTTCTAAACGCACTACATTAGACGGTGAAGCTCTATATCCAATATCAAGATTTTGCTCTATATCCAAGATCAAGATTTTTTCTTTTATGGGCAGCATAACTCAAACCAACAACTACATAGTTGTGACAAAGCATCTTCAAACTATGCTACAAGCTCAAACAAAAATACACATTCGAGGGATTATTTTTAGACGCCTTGAGTGTCCCCTTAAAATGGCAGCCCGTCCAATAAGCTCCAAGCAAATTAATAATGAAAAGAGAATAAAATGGCTTTAAGCCATTCTTACCTCCCTTGAGATTTCAAACAGAAACCACCAACCTGATTCTACTTTCCATGCCACCCAAAACAAAAAGTAATTCTTCCACCCCCAAAATAGGAAAGGAAAAAAAAAAAGAAAAAAAAAAGGGAAAGGAAACGAAGCCCTTTTGCCTCATCAAATGAACACCCAAATAGGATCAATCCGCGGCGTGCAAATTACAAAATGAATCCATCGGACTTCATACAAGGACCTAAATCTAATCCCCTGAATCAGAATCACGACATCTCAACAACACAACAAAACCCAAAACAAATACAGACGCATTAAATCAAAAAACCACCTTCAATAAACTCAACGCATGCATACAATCCCTCTCCAACAAAACTTCCCAATTTGCAATTATGCTAAAAAAAAAAAAACCAAAAATCACACGCCAAGATCCAATTTTAAAGCCATAAATTCTAATCACAGACTCATTTCTCAATCCCCAAACGCATCAATTCCGCAGAACGCAAAAGATCTGCAGCTTTACGTTTTACTACACGAATCAGATCCATTTCAATTTACACAACACTTTCTCCAAATCCAAATCAATATCAAATTCAGCAAACAGCTCAAAAACAAAAAAAAAAAAAAAACAAAAAAATGGAAATCTCAAGAATCAGAAACACCCAAACCGGAATTCGAAACAAAAAGAATCATTACATCATCAAAACAGAAGCTGAAAAGAAGAAGAGAGAAAGGGAAGGAGGGGAGAATTACTCAGAGGAGGAGGAGGAGGAGGAGGAGGTTTGCGAGAGAAGGCGAAGAAGCGGAATCGCCGATCCTTTCCTGAAATCCCGCGATAGAGAAGAAAATAAATGAAAGGAGGATCTAAAACGGTAAGAATTGGAAGAAGGGGGGGCAAAACACGTGAGGAGAGGAGCTTAGCGTACCTCGTCAAACACCTGATGCATTTTCAGTGCTTTATTTATACATACAACTCTCTCTTTCTCTCCATCTTTTTGTTTTGTTTTGTTTTGTTTGTGGGAATTATTTACATATGTATTGAGGGCCAAGGCGGATGGATGAGTTTGTTTTGACCACAGCCCGGAAACCCATGGAAGAGAGAGAGAGAGAGAGAGAGAGGGCGCTCCTTCTGAGTCTTCCGAGCGTTTATAGCTGATAACACACAGGACACCTCATTTTTGCTTCGTCTCGCTTTAGAAAATTCTTCCTCTTCAAATTACTCAACTGCCCTCGGTTTTCTCTCTCTCTGTTTTTTCTTATGCGAATGAGGGATGTTTGATACTTTGATCCCTTGATAGTAGGGACTAGGGAGGCAAAACTTAGCTCGACATGTTCAATTGCCTCTAATTCGGCCCCTATTTTAACTGTCAAACTCGACTCGGGTCAAGGGTTTTTTTTTCCCCTTATGTAGGCAAAAAGAAGGTCGTGTTAGGGTTAACCTACATGGCCCGTGTAGACCTCCCTTGGGTTTATGTTTATTTTCAAAAATGTATATGTTATAAAAAATTTGTATAGAAATCTCCACTTTTTACTTCCACCGTCCCCGTGTATTTATTTTTCAGGTTGCATTTGAGAACTTTGCAATTAAGATGAAATGAAGTGGAGGTCAAGTCTGAAATGGAAAGAACAAAATATAAGGGGTTATAATTGTCTTTTGTCTTTAGTGACTTGATAAGAGATGCTTTTTTACTTTTATTTTTAGAGAAATGGAGTTTTTTTTTGTCATTTAATGAGCGAAGATGTTGCTTTTTTTACGTTATTTTTAGGTGAGAATTTTGAATTTATATATTTTTGATATAACCCCTAATGTTTTTTTTTTTTTTTGTCTTTAAAATAGAGGCTTTGCTTCACATTCCCTATTGGTAAATTGCCAAACAGTAACTCTTTTTTTTTTTTTTGCAGTGGTGGATCTACGAAATTTTGCAGTGAAAGACCTTAATAGGTAATTTGGTCTTAGGGGCAAATCAAGGATTTTCATGTAGATCTTAAGAGGGGACCCTTCTATTGAATTTTTTGAAGCGCAACACGGTTTAATGGGTGCGACCGCACCTGTGTGCTTGTGACTGAGTCAGCCCCTGATTTTTTTTATTGGCAATACGCATGATTTTGTTGGGGTTAACTTGGTTGAACCAACCGAGAGGGTTATGTGGGTCAATATGGTTTGGGTGGATTGAACTGTATTGGTGCAAGGCTGAGGAAACCTGATCGATTCTGAAAATGGGTCGAATGCAGTTTTGGGGTCAAAGCCATGGACCTCAGCTATTGACTTGACTTGTTTGCTATTGGTCTTTAGGAGGGCAGGGTCTGAATTTATAGTTTTTTGGGGCCTGTTTAATATGGGGGCAGATTTGAATTAAGTGGTAAAAAGCCCGAAGATTGGGCCGAATAAAGCAGTGGTTGTAGTTTTAGTGAATTATTTGTCCGAACAAGTGATAGAAAGCCGGGTTGACTAAATGGGTGGCACGTTATATTTATAAAGTCAGGCCGAACCCAAATACGCCTCAGTATCACCTGGGCCAGAAACACCCCTAGTAAGAAGATTTACAGCAACGTCGCTCACCTCTCATGCTTTCTCAAAATAGAGACAAGTGATTGTTTGTGGGACCATCAGCCCTTCAAAGATACGGATAGGGAAAGGTAAAAAAGTAATGAGGAATTTACTGCATAGGTATTGGTAGGACCCTGTACCTCTCCTAACGTCTCAAAAAAAACTGTATTTATGGATAGAGTTCTCAATGTGTTTTTTTTTTTTTTTTAGTTGTTGTTTAGCGTTTAGTCCGTATGGATCATTCTACGGTAGTTGCTCTCGATTTGCCGAACCCAAATAAAAAAGGAGGAAAAAAAGGGGAGAAGGAGGGAGAAGAGGCGAGAGGTGGTGCTTCATCCCTACCCAGCTATCTTTCCTTTTCAACTATCCTCTTCCCCATGTCCCAAACCAATTTTTCAAACAAAATAAATAAATAAAAATCTCTCCACAAGTCCACAGCTTTCTTCATCGTTTCCATCTGCTATCTTGCAACACCAATCGCTCCCAGTTAGGTCGCTGCATGATCCAGATTCTAGACCAAGCCATTCCAACCTCTCTCCATGACAGAAGCCTTTTCTCCATTGAAGAAGCAAAGAGAGGCATAGAAAAAGACAAGCAGGCAAAGAGGAGAAAGCACCCACCAAACCGTCAGATACGGTACATCACATTACCTTCTTCTTATTCAAAGAGAAGGGTCAAAAGATTCCAAAGATTTATAGAATTGCTACACCATCCTTATGTCACACCACCCCTCCCCTCTTCTCCCTCCTCAAAAACTCAATTTCTATTTGGATTATGCAAATCGAAAGCAGCCACTGCAAAATAGTTGATATTCACTAAAAAGAAAAAACCACATTGAGGACCTTATCCATAGATATAGTGTTTCTGGGACGTCAAGAGTAGTATGGAGTCCTCCAGGGACTCGCGCCACAAATTACTTATTCCTCAAAAGTAATTTGATGGTTGTAATTCTCATTTTTAATGTTTATATGTGTGTGGGGACCATCCCATGAACCAAGTCTTATTTTGGTTTCGACAAAGCGCGTCAGCCTTGGTCTCAGCCTCGGACGCAGACCTGGCGCTGCCTCGGTTTCGGCAAATTCTGCTGGTATCGGAAGTGGTCGACCGGTTCGGCCACACCGTCCCATTCGGTCTCGGCTACATAAAGATGTAATTTCACCCATTGACCACAGCCCTATCAGGGACATGGCCCAAGAAAGGGATTCGATGGGACCTCAGCCGCAAATAAATCAGGCCCAATGTCACTCGCATTAAATGCAGTATGGGCTGATCGGACCCTCATTAAATGAAATGAGGGCTGTGATGGACCCTCATTAATGACTATGTGGGCTGATGGGACCCTAGTCACATCCTGAGGCCCACTGGCACAGGCGCCAAAGCAATTTCTCATATAAAGCATGAGACGACCCAAAAATGAGGTATGCATTCCTCTACATGCAACCAGACCTCTCTTCTTTCTTCTCCGATCACTACTAACTTAAGCATCGGAGAGCCATGCACTGCCCTCAGCCAGGGTCCTTTGACTGTTCTCTTCTCCCCTTTCAGGTTCACCAGACACGCAGCTCCTCCTCGAGTTCCTTGAGTAAGTCCTTGAAGGCATCCCTACTTTGTGAGTATTATTTTCTGCACTTACAATATGTTTACTTGACTTGTGTGTTCGAGCAAGTTCATTGGGATACGAAGAAAACAGGAATTCACAATTTATCATATATTTTATACTTGGAGTGCCCATATCGAAGTTTTAGTTTTGAATAGAAAGTTTGAGAAGGTTGAAAGTATAGTGGACGCTCGAGCGGATCCAAGACAAAGGCTTCATGCGCTCAAGCCACACTCATCTCCACTCAAGCCACACTCATCTCCACTCAAGCCTAACAGAAAATGCGCAGTTATCTGGACGTAAAATCATGACGCTCGAGCGCCCACTTGTATGATCATACACCCCTTGAGCTACTATTCCAACCAAAATTAATTGGTGATGAAAGATGCATAACTTAAGGTTTTAATGTATTGGCATTCGACATCGCACCCACCGATCTGTTTTTAGAGCCGTCACTTATGATGACGTCTCGCAAGACAGCTCTCCAACCCCACAAGGTCTCCAACATTATATATTCACTTATAGCCCGTTTTGACTTTTAGACATTTTAATCCTATTCTCATCAATCTGATCAGAGATCCATCTAATAATAATGCATGGTGACACCTTCCAATCACCCTGTATCTCCACATTGTTATGATTTTTATCTTAGAAATGGACTTGGGTAAAATTTCATGCTCATGCAACTTATATCATAATTTTTTGCTATTTCTTTTTTTACCAGAGAGAGCGCAAATTCAAAAGCACAACGCACGATTCCTAAGCCGTGGTCCAAGCCAACTGCCCCTCCAGTATTAAAGCTTATATCATAATCTAAGGCTCTCAAAAGTTAAAACATTCCTCCAATGATAAGTAGTTTCTTAGTACCAACAAAATCGTAAAATAATAATTATAAAAAAAAATGGTTTCTATTTTTTTATTCCCATAACCTAAACCTTTCAAACTTTGCTTAAGTGGGCCCATGGATCTGTCCGTTTCTATGCTAAGAAACAGTCCCCCCACTCTTGAAAATGACTCTTTGTTATAAGATTACAAAAACTTTTTATGGGTCGGTGTAGTCTTATCAGAGTAGTGGGTGATGAAGGATGACTCTTGCTGAATAATTAATTAAAGAGGGCATCTAACCCCTCTAGGTTTCTTTTTACTTTTTCTTTCATCTTTCATCTAAACATAACACTTTACACTAGACCCACTTGATCTGAACCGTCCATGGAATGGTCCCCCACATTAATCAAATACACCCAGAGGATGCTACTACAATTCAACACTGGCATCCAGATGAGATGGATGGTTCCGATTGCTTTGCCAACTCTCAACCTACAAAACTCGGGCGGCACCTGCCTTACAGATGGGCCACCTACCAAAACCAATGATCTAGGCATGGCTAATCATTTGAACTCATTGGACGACTGTGAGGCTATTATTGCAGGTTTCCATTTTGACCGCCTGTTTCAAAAAGTTATGAATGTAATGGTTAAGAATTGGCCCTACATCATGCTACTTGATTCTATTGTTATTCTTTGATTGGTGAGCCTCACCCCTTTAAATATATAAATATATATATAGGACTGATTAGACTACTATTTTCAAAAATTATCAATTTGAAGAATTATATGTAAATTTTCAGAAATGACCATGAAGAGGTGGTGCAAAATGAATACTCAACCACCGCCCTAGTAATTTAAATTTAAGACAGTGAGAGTGGCGTTTAATATCCACCTTATATTCTTCTTGCTTGCCTCTCTAATAGTTGTTGTTGGAATTCATTTCATTATAAATTCATATATATTTAATTTCCATTCAAAGGCTAGATTCAAATGTTAATCTTCTTTTACTTGCCAAATTGTAGACACCCAAGTTTGACTTTCTTAGGGCATGTTTGATAATGGGAGAGGAATCCCCTATTCGGAAGAATCTTTGCATTCGCGGAAATAGACTTTCTTATTTGAGGATTTATGAGGGAGATGATTCATCGTATTCCATGTTTGGTGAGCACAGAAGAATCAACGATGATTTCTTCATATCCAAGTTTGGTGACGGGAGGGGAATCCTAAAAAAAAAATCCGATTTTCTCCATTTCAAATTCATTCAACATAATCCAAAAGATATTGCATATCCTCTTACACATCATAAAACACCATTTTTTATACATGAAATAACTTAGGAAAATTTTGACAGAGTCCCCCCCTTAATGGGAGGGCTTTTTCCTTACGACCTATGTTAAATACCTATAATTTTAAACATTATATTATCACTTCATACAAACAATAATTTCTTCCACAATCTTCAATAAACCAACTCGATCCATAAAGCACAAAAATAACATAATAAGAATATCTCAAAGACTGCAAGTTTCTATTTCCAGATTCAAGTAGTGCCTCTAATCATCCATATACATTAATAAACATTCATATTAATCAATCAACATCAATATAAAATGTTGATCTTTCACAATCATCAATCTACATAAAAAGTCAGAGTCATCAAATAGCCTTACAAAATAAGTTGGTTGGTACGAAATAAACCCAACCCTACAACAAATACAAAATATTAAACATCACTCCATAGCTGAAGCATCTTGAATTGTATCATCTCCATTAGTATCTGTTTGGCCTTCTAAAGTATCAAGTTGTTTGTTGTGAAACAGAAACACACACAAGTAAATCTCATAGAACAAAAAATGTTTGCCTTCTAAATCATCAATACTACACATGTTGGCCGCATAATAGTGGATTGATCAGATCCACTTTTTCTAGGCTGGCCACCTTCTTTCGCCTCTTTTGTATTGGTGTCCCTCTTCGGATCCATATTTAGCTTATCCTCCCTTTCTGTAACTTCTCGAGATCTCATCTTAGAATCCAAAGTTCCTTCCTCTCAGAATCCAAAGCTGCCTTATGTACTTCTTCGACTCTTCTTGAGGCCATGAGTCTTGCCTGTATCAAAATAGTAGCAATATTATACCATTTACCAGAGCTAGCTCATTAAATTCCAACAAAAAATGAAAGGAAACAGAAGATTCATTTGCAAACAGACTATAATTATAAAACACCAGATCACCAATTCACCAAATGAACATGAAAATAGCAAAGAATAACATCAGGCACCGCTTGTCAAAAACAAAAAGAAGTGAGAAATGCAACCATACAAATGAGACAAGACTTTTTGGAATCCCCGACAAACCCAAGAATTCAAAAAATTCAAGAGCTGAATCTAGGTACTAACTAATACGACGCTGAAAAAACCCAAATGCACTCTATTCTAGTTCTCCATTCTCTGTTGCTCTTTCTTTATCACTCAACTAAGGAGGAACTAGTCTGACAACAATCAGCCTGGTCACGGACTATGGCTATCATCCAATTGGTGTAAACAATTTTTATGGGACCATCAATATTTTTGTGATTTGAATTCATTTATGTACAATCATTTCCGTTGAAAGGCATTATCTTTTATTTTTTCCTCAAGTGAGATTTCTCCAAATAATTCCTCCATTGAGGTGAATCAAAACTAGATAACCATGGGGAGTAACAAGTCAACACGCAAGGATTACCCATAGTTGTCGATTTTCTTTCAGATCTCGTTTAGGTTTGACTCCAAATTGGTATGTTTCGGTGATACAACATTTTGGTATTTCATTACGGTGTATAAATGACCTTATTTACATATCATTTCCAATATACAATAAATTTGAACTTTTATTTAAAAAAAATAGTTTATCAAAATCATATGTTATAGGTTAAAGTTGTTTAGCCACGACAAAATATAACATCTTTTGCTTAACCATCATTATGGTAATGACCCAAACAATATAAATGTATCATTACATCTAGACTCTTATAATGTTCTGCCTGCCCTCTCCACCAGAGAAGTTGCAAATGTCAAGGGGGTCAAAATTATGAAGAAGGAGTGGTCACACAATTAACAAGTTGGAGACTAGACAAACCAGAGAAGAACTTCATATCAAATGACCTATAAACTCAGCACACATATATCAAGAGAGCGAGCGTTATGCAAGTGTGATTGGCCAATCATCAGTTATCCATTTTATTCATTCTAGTTAATTCTATTTTTATTTAAAAAGCATAGTGTTCAAATTACATTCACTCTGTTTAGAAATCACCCACTTGGAGCAAACATTAATTAGGGCAAATGTTAATAGGTTTGAGAGATAAAGAGATATCTCTAATGCCCATTCCCACATGATAGAACTGAAGAAAACAGAGGGAGAGACTTATCCATTTTCAGTCCTGCAAGTCAAGTCCCCATTCTTATCATGCAGAATTTGATAGTCAGGTGAAATAAGACTATGTTGGGCGGGCTCTATCTAACTTTTCAAAATATAGCGGTATCATTTTAATCTTCAACACCACAAAAAACAAACACAATCTAACAAAAAAAAAGGGTCTAATATAATCACAACAATCTCTCTCAACCCATCACCATATCAAATTTCCTTCAATCATCTATTCAATCAAATCAAATCCAGCTGAAACCTAAATCTCCAAGACAAACTGAATTTCTCATTTCTCAAAAAAAATAAAATAAAAAAAATCATCAATTGAAATAAGAAATCTAAGAACAGGAGGAGCAACAGATACTTGAAGATCAAAAAGGTGAAAGGAATCTAGCTAGTCACTTCATCTCTGCTGGATATCTCAAAATCAAACCACTAGATCTTCGACGGCGGCGATGTACGGAGCTGGTAAGTTCCATAAAACAGAAACCGAATCATGCGGAGAGGAAAACGAATAAGAAGCATCTCGCCAAACAAACAAGTCTACGGGATGGATGGATGAAGTCGGAAGTTTCAACGAAGAAGAATGAGGAGGGAGGGAGGAGCGTGCGCGACACATGGCCACCTCCGGTCGTGTCGGAGCAGGTGCGCTTGCATCCCGTTGCAGCAGGTTGGGTCACCATCCCTAGTAACAGTCGCAACAAAGAAGATTGGAGATAAAAGATAGGGTTTCGAAATCAGGAGACTCGGAGGCTTTCATTCCGTGCAGAAAATATGCTTATATACCCTGTTTTAAAAATCGTTGATTTATGAGGTCTGATGGGGGGAGGTCGGACCGAAGAAATCCTATCTACCGTTGATTTTGGATTCCGGAAATCCCCTGTCCATGTTATACCCAAACATGGGTTTTCCGTGATAGCACAGAAAAATGCTATGGATTCCTATCAGATGATTTTTACCAAACGTGCCCTAAAATGATGAAGGCCATCTGTTTCATCATGTGCATAAAAAGTTTATTTGGGTTCGAAACCAAATAAAACTAATTACATGTTGAGCATCCAATAAACAATAGAAATTATCAGGATTATCACTTCATTGAAAGTTGAATTTAATTTCTTGAGGGTTTTATGGAAAAAATCCCGTCATATGGCCGTTGCACGAAAAATGACTCCATACTTAGGGCAACACAATTTCAATCCTCCCACTATTTTTATTATTTGTGTATTTTTTTTTTTTTTACTTTTGGCTGAGCGACAATAGCGTCGTCCACAAAAAATAGAGTTGTTTCCATTATACCTTATACAAACAAAAAGTTCTTAAATTTAATTAAAAAGATATACTTTTTATATAATTAAAGTTGTATATAATCAAACTTGTAAATAGAAGTTATCTAATACCTTAAGACGTTGTTGTTTGATCGAAGAAATCAGTTTTTAATTATTACCTTTTGAATAAGAGGAATTTCTTTTTTAAAACAAATTTAATTAGAGGTTCACATTAATTTTTTTTTTCAAGCATTCAAAAGCATTTAAATAAACTACAAAGTATACGAAATAAAAGTGGGCCCCGTGGCCTTTACATTGAACTTGCCTGACATTGACAGACGAACCGTATATATATAAAGGTGGACCCCACGCTACACTTTTACTTTAAACTTGAAAGTATACGAGATTTATGGCATGTTTGTGTAGCCCATTTCCATGGAAATGGAGACACTTTTCCGTGGAAATGGAACTTTTCATGTGTTTGGTGCAAGTTTTTTCCTAGGAATCACTTTATTGCCACCTCAGCATTTTCCTTCCTCAGTATGGAAATAGACTTCCCATGGGGTGGGGGGGTATGGGAAGTCTATTTCCTCAGAAAACTTGCCCCCCCCCCCCCCCCCCCCCCCCCCTTTATAAACCTCTTTTCCTATCCATTTCCCCTCCAAAACCCTAGCCCCCACTTCAAGGCATTAATCTCATAATTTCTGTTAAATGCTGAGTTTTTGAGTTGTTAGCAACATTGCATCATGTGTCTGCATGTCAATCCAGGCATTCAAAGAATCCAAGATTATCGTCCTAATCAATTCAAGTTGACAACATCTCAACCATTGGATCATTATTTAACCAATTGCATTAGGTTCCACATCATTTGTTTGTCAGAATCCCCCAATAACTAGAACTAGTATAGTTGCAAGGGCATTTATTGGGTTTTACACAAGTTTTTAGAGAATAATACACAGTACACAAAAGGGTTAATTTTTTGGAAGGACAAATTTTTTTAATGAAATATGCATCAACAAAAAAAAAAAAAAAACCTCTGATATTTAGACTCCCACCATCAACAACAAAGGTACAAATTAGACTCCTACCATAACCTGATTTCTAGTTTGTGCAAGTGGGTTCATGGCCTCTGTTCCACAAAACCTCTGATATTTGGGATTTAAGATGAAGTATTATTGATTTGGATCAAGAGAGAGAAGTTCTTGTGTGTACATACCCATTACTTCACATACTTTCATGGTCCCACATGGCCATTTATTTTGTCCTAAATTTTTTAGGATCCCTGATTTTATATATAGAAGTGTGAACAAATGAGTAAATAGAAAGTAAATTATAAATGATAACACCATTGTAGTTTTATTATTTTTCCGTAGAAAATTATTACACCAAACAATAAATTCTAGTTTTCCGTAAGGAATCCATAGCCGCACCAACAACATCAACACCAATTCATCAAGGAAAAACTTTTTGCACCAAACATAAAATTTTGACTTCCACGGAAATTTTTTTCCAAAGAATTTAAAACCCATGGATTTTACTGATGTGACAATTTTCAATTTCCACGGAAATTACATGTACACAAACGTGCCCTTACGAATCACTTCTAAGAATACGAAATTTACGAATTCGGAGCTGCAGTGCATCCTTATTCCTTCCCCCATTCCCTTCTCTTGTTCCCCTTTGGCCACCCGCTTGAACCAAACCACCAAAATTCATGAAAAACATCCCCATCGATTCCATGGAATCCCCTTCAGCATCTCCCTCTTCTTCCCATCATTTCAGGCATTTTCTCCATCTCTTCTTCTCAAATGCAACTCATCATCATCATCAGAAAAACGTTCTGACATAAAAAACCATCTCTTTCTCTGCTTTTGCAGTTCTTCTCGTCACTACTATGTTGCTGTAGACAGACTCCAATTCAAGATGGTATGTAACTTCTTCTCTTTTTCTCGAATGTCTTGGATTGATATTTCTCTTTCTGAAGCAGGAGTGTTTTTTTTTTTTCAATTGCAGGAGACTTTGGTCGATCTTTTAGGGGTGGCTGGACGACGTCACTCTCTTCCAATCGCGCTTTGCTGCAGCTCGCGAGACGAGCTTGATGCCGTCTGCTCCACCGTCTCCAACCTCTCCTACATCTCTTTAGCTTCTCTGGTATTTGCTTCCCTTTGTTCTTCCTTTACAATATTGACCAAGAGAGATAGATTGTATTTGTAGATAACAATTTCTAATGGTTGGGTGGTCTGGTTATAATTCATGAAGGCGAACTGCTGCTAGCTATTCCTGCTTGTCTTGTTGTTCAGGTGGGAGAGATTAGATGGGTTGGGTGGGGGCAATTTACTAGTCATATTTTGATTTCTGGTTCATTGTTTCTTTTGACTATATGGGTCATCTGAGATTGAGTTTGATGGTCTTGTCAATGCACAAATGAATAGCTCCTTTAGGAAATAGGAATTATCATTGTGCTTTTATCAACTGAAAGTGCCTTTACTAGAATGAGTGCTAGTCCAAATAGCAAATCACAGGGGAAGAAATAAACCAAACCAAACAGAACTAGCAAATAAATCTACCAAACACGAAGCACAAGAAGGCAGACACAATCTTTTACGTGGAAATCCTATCTAGGGAGGGAGAAAAACCACGATTTGGAAATCAAGAACTATTGAACAGTTACAAGATGTACTTAGATCTCCCTTTCCCAGTCTTTTCGTCGACCTAAGGACTGTAGTTGTTCTTACACAACTTCTCCTGTTGCCACGGCTTCCCCGCCGTGCACTGTTCCCGCACTTGATCCGGCAGCAACTTGAGAACCAAGATGTACCAATCTCCTAGAAGAGAGTAGAAGCAGCTAATCTTCAGCACAACCTCTCAATGATGGCTCTAGAGAATCAAAGAATCTCTCCTAGGGTTTTCTCACCTCAGAACAATAAGAGAATTACTTGATGTGTATCTTCAGGTTGAGAGAAACACCCTTTATATAGCCCCAAAGTCGTGCCTCAGTAGTAGAACACAAATATGACTCAAAGTGGGAAACATTGAGTTGGAAAAGGAAACAAATCCACGCAGCGCGTTCTGAAATTTTCCTGAGGTCCAATCGATCGGGTGATGTATCCGATCGACCGGGTTAGCCACATCCGATCAATCCGACCAACATCTGATCGATTGGGCCTCGTGGGTTCACCCGCAATTCTTCTAATTTCTTCTCTATCTTTGCTTCATCTCATCCGGTGACACAACCACAATCCATTCTAAAGTAAATAGAAAATACAACTCAATGGACTCAAAGTTTTGTCCAACCCATGAATTAGCTAACACAAATAAAATCCTAACATCAACAAGAGGGGAAATTAGCCAGCACCCTTTTTTTCACAATAGAGGATATCGTGTGAGGGGACATGGAACTAAGTTGTCCTTTTTAGTTCACAGCATAGGTTGGTGAAATAAAACTTGTCGCGTGTTTAAATTGATCCTGGATCCACAGATTACTTGTTGTCCTTAAGGACACCCCAATTGTCCAGCATGTAAGAAAGTCAACTATGGTGTCAAGCAAGGTCCTTATAGAATGTTTTACATTGAAATTGTTTGTATTGGAAATTTAGGCATTGAATTTGATTGGTTATGTTCAATGGTTTAGCTTATGAGATTGTTGGTTGCTTATGTTCATTATATTGTTGGATGATTTGTCTTAGGTATTCATATGTTCAATAAATAAAATGAAAATGTATAAAAGTCTTTGCTGCTGCTTTGATAACTGGCCATCCTATCTTGTTATAAAAAAAGTGGCCATCCAATCTTTGATAAGTCTTGATCTTCCTTGTTCTCTAACTCGCTACATGCACAATGGATGATGTACCTGCAACTGAATTTAACCTCACTGCGTTGGTATCTCATTAATCTCATTGAAGAGGTGATAGAGCTGTCCACCACTTTGAACATTTCTTTTCACCATACAAAACGCTCTGCCAATGACAAAGCGGATCAGCTGGCGAAACATGGAGTTCTTAGACTAGAGCTTCTAATTTTTGTAGATAGTTAACATCCTTTTTTTTTTTTTTTTTTGTTTGTTTGTTTTGGGGTGGTCCTGCGTAGGTTTTGAAGCCCAGTCTTCCCTTTCAGTTGGTTGCTATGATGCCCATATATGACATGGATACGGCAGGGACACGCCATAGACATGGTAGGGACATGGATTTTATATGTAAAAAGTGAAGTATCGGATATAATATGACACAGTATGTTGCCCATTTTGAAGTATCCGTGCATTATAGGTTGGCTGTCCTCTCCCTATTTTTGTGTTCCGTATACCTCTCTTATGCTGTACAATATTGAGTTTTGAATACAGTCAACATTAAAAATAAAATAAAATTAACCTCACTGCTTTTTGAAGGCCTTTATGTTGGAAATGGTACAATACTTCTAATGCAGGTAGTTGAAATGGTGGTTAGCAAAGATAATAAAAAACTTATTGCTTGGATAGTGGCTAGGAAGGACCGAAGGAGTTTGAAGAATTCACGTTCTGATCTTTTTCGATCATGTATTGAGTGCATGCTTGCTCAGCCTATCTGTAAGCTGCTGCCTCTTGTTTGGGAACCCCCACCTGCAGGGTTGCTAAAAGTCAACTTCGATGGAACTTTTGCACAGGGAAATAGGATTAGGAGAAATAGGCAGTCTCAAAAGTAAACACCATAAACCATTAAAAAAAAGAGAGTAAACACCATAGAGTTGTCTTATGAAACTTCTCATGTCCAATTGTAGGTGATGCTAATGAGGCGGCTTTGTTTGTGGGTTGTTTTATCTATAGCAAATTGAATGCAATGAAAGCTAGCATTAAGGGTGATTCTGTTTCATCTGGTGGTATTTCCCTTGATGACTTTCTGAATATATCAATGAAATTAGGTACCTCGTTTTAATAGTTAATTATTTTTAAACACCCCAAAGAAATGGTTTCACCGATACCTTAGCTAAAGATGGTGCATTTAGTGCCAATCTTTCGTTGTACGTGCTTTTGTTTTTAGGAATAAATTTATCAACCATTAAAAGTAATGGAAAATTAATTTAGATCTGTTCAGCTTATAATATTCCTATCTATAACTAAGTTTCTCCCAATTAATCATGAAAGAGTAGGCTTCTTGATCCTATATTTTTCTTTTGGCAGTTAATGTCATCTCATATCAAAGAATATTTCTGGCTTTAAATGTAAGTTGTATCATATTTGGTGTTATGTTCTTTAACTTGTTCCTTGCACCATTTTCATTTTACTTATGTACAGTAATTTTTACCCAACAAAAAAAATTTGTGTGCAGTAATTAATTTTCTTAGTTGAAATTTCGCTGTTCTTAACTGAAGATTATTATGTCCATGCGAGGGCATTAGAATAGCATGTGCATATGTTATCATTGAAATTACTGGTTTTCATGCTTCTGTTTGCGATACATGTTACTAATGTCTGACAATTCCCAAATGTTTATGGCTTGCACAACTTGTTTTTGTCCTTGACAATAACTGCTGCTTATTTTCATGTTTGGACTATGTGACATTATTTATTTCCATAATTGCAGTACAGTGACTTGGCAGAAGCTGAACGGATATTAATACTAGAGAAATTCCGTCGAGCGACAAGTGAATGGAACCAAAATATTGGACATCTTGACGATGGCTGCGAAAATGGAGACCAGGGGCAAAAGTCTTTTATGATAGTTGTAACAGATGCCTGCCTCCCTGTTGTTGCATCAGGAGAAATGCCTATTGCAGCGCGCATTTTGATAAATTATGAGTTACCAACAAAGAAGGTGCCATTTATTTGCCAGAAACTTATGTTACTTATTTTTCTTAATAAAGACATACTGCATGCATTTCTAATGCAAATATCCTTTTGTATAACCTTACATTTTTTTGTATCCAACAGGACAAGTTTATCCTAATAAAAAAAAAGAAGAAAAAGTATAAAAAGAAGGACAGGTTTATTACTGTTTTCTTGTAGATGCTTATTACCTGTTTAGAATATTTTCTCTCTTATAAGCTATATCTACTATTTTGGAGTCAGTCTGTTATCTATGCAAAAACTTTCTTAGAAATGATGATTTTCTAAGTGCCTTTTGAACCAAATATGAAGGTTAATGGTTTTATGTCGATCCTATCTAGGATTTCATGCCTAACACTTATTGCAGTCCAATATGAAGTAGTGCATGATTTGCTTTCATTTTGGGGGAATATGGGACAGGCTGGAGTCATACCTTCATTGTATGAGATTTTGAACAAATAAGTGGTCTGGGAAAAGTTGCCTTCCTCCTTACAAGTGTAGGATTTTTTTTACCGTTCTAGTGTAGGATTTTGTTTACCGTTCAAGTGGTTCATAGGGTGGCTGAACAACAGTACCTCTGTTGGTGTGGCTTATGGTAGAGAAACAGTATAACTGCAGCCAGAAGATGGCTGGGTTATGTTTTGCGCTTACTTCTTTGAGGAATTACTAATGGGTTTGATTTGATGGATCGTCACTTCATGATTTCGGGGGTGAGTTTTGTTGGTATTACATCTCTTATAGTCATTCTCTGTAACTCTCTCAGCATGTCTTTTAACTAAATTCCATTATTGTCCACCTCCTCCTAGTTGAATTTATAACTTTACAGGTCCGCCACTTCTGCTATATCTTTGTACGAGTTACTTTCAGTCTAGTGTCTCATGGGCTCCTACTGTTTGCTTGCACCTATTAGGTAGCTATTTTCCTCAAATCCATGCTAGCCCATTCTTCTTCAATCTAAAGGTTGTAACTTCTCATCAAGCCCAATGATGTTGCTGCCTACTACAGTCAAGATATCAGTTTTGTTTTGCATGGTAACATTATGGCAGTGTCCGAAACATGCTAATAGGTGGCATCATGTATATCAAGAAAGAAGAAAAGGAGCCAGTTGAATACAGTTTTCCATTTTTCTGCAGCAACATTAAAGAGGAAAGAGCTCCCAGTAATGCTAGCTATTCTAGTTATATTTTACAATATTTTGTAAACTCTTTTAGTAATGTATTTATAATATGCTTTTGCTGTTGTAGAATCATATGGAATGTTTTAATACTAGAAACTGCCTATATTGGGAGTCCTAGACAATGGAATCAGAGTATGGCTACTTGGCCATGTATGTAAATGACTTAAAATCAGTCTACTGTTGACACTTGACAGTTGATGACTTTTCTATTTATTTATTTTATTGATGTGGTGGTGAGAGAGAAAATCGAGGCTACTTGTTATACAGAAATTTCGTGAGGAATATTGTGGCTAAAGGTAACCTGCATGTTTGAAACAGTCATATTTGACAAGAGCCCATGGCACAAGGCGCTCACTTTCTCAACCTTTAGGTTGTGGGTTCGAGTCATGTTACGAATCAAATGAAAGGACAAAAAAAATAAAAGAAGAAGAAAAAGAAAAAAAGAAGGGAACAGTCACATTTTAAAGGCCTTTCATTTAAGAAAGATGTGTCCTTTTAAGTCCTTTTGGCAATGGAATATAAGTATAGCCACGTGGACATTTATCTATACGGTAAACTTCAGTACACAGTTCTCAGTTGGAGATTATTTTCTATAATTTTATGATTTTTTGATGTGGTGGTTTGAGATAAACTCAATGATGCATTTTTATGAACTTTTCTCCTGGAATATTGTGGCAAAATGTAACTGTTATCTTATACTTTCCTCTCCATTGATCATCTTGTTTTTTATTCATATAGATTTTTCTGGTGTTGATTTAAGACTTGTTCTCATATTGTGTTTATATATAATAATAATAATAATATATTGGGGACATTCATGTGCATCCATCCCTCACCATATGGTGAGGGACAAACTTGATAGGGCCCACCTAGAGCCCCATTGATCATGGTACTTGGGGGGGATGGAAAGAGATATCTTTGATGGGCCCATAGATCAAGTTTGGGGTCAATCCCGTGCCTCTAACCCCTCCATCCGTGGTCCACAAATTTAACTACTTTATATTAAAGAAAAAAACTTGACACTCGATCCAATAGTCTAATCCATTTGGATTAGTGAAAATTCAATGGATCCAATGTAATTTAGGGGGTCCCATGTGTGTAGATGGTTTGGATGGGTCATAAAGTTGGCCCCACTATGTTGTCCCTCACCATAATATGGCGAGGGATAGATGCTCATGAATATTTCCCATATATATATGGCGATTCTGTTCATCGAATTTAGACTTGAATACACTGATATTGCATCTATTGATCGGAAACTATAACAGCCCCTTGGATCTGAAACTTTTTAATGCAATCCTTTAAGATCAGCGGTGGAGAGTATTCTTTTCCTGCCACTAGGTCACACATTTGGGTAGCAAAATTCTTTTATTTTGGAATTTGACTTCAATAACCTTTTTTTCAGTTATTGGTCTGTCTCCGATCATTTCCCTTGTCAATTAGTATATGTTTCTCTAGGGCTTTCAATCATTTGTCTTTGCTCTATGGAAACGAGTTCTTCACTTTTTCTGTAACTTTCTCTTTATTTTTATTCTTCTCCTTTTATTCCCTCATTTAAACTTGGTACTGCTGAGCTTTTAGTGTATATCATTCTTTCAATTCGTTTTTTTTTTCCTTAAAAAATGACTTTTCCTATTATCACAAGGTTTTATTCTGATTTTCTTCAGAAATATGAAATTCTTCTTATCAACTGATTCGTGAAAAAAATCGAGGAAATGATTTTGACAAGAATTATATATCTTAACACCCCCTTTTCATCGCCCCATACCTAAAATTTGAGGTTGATTTACATCTCATGTAAATATAGCTCATCATAATATAGAATCTTCATGTAAGTAAATTAACTCATTATCTTGGCATTTTATAGCTTGATTTCTTGTAGTTCAAGTTGGATCATTGAGTTTTAATTAACTCTTTTCCTGTTCTTTAACTTTTTTTTCATCTGAATTGAGTTTTAATTAACTCTTTTCCTGTTGTTTAACCTTTTTTCATCTGAATAGTTTTTTTCAATTTTGCTGATCCTCACAGGAGACATATTTGAGGCGCATCTCAACTTGTTTGGCTGCAGGTTGCATTTCAACACACTAACAAGTAATTCAATTTTCATTGTATGCATAAATTAATTAAGTTATAAATATATGTAGATGGAGTCGTGATCAACATGGTTGTTGGAGGTGAAGTAGTGACTTTAAAAGGCATTGAGGAAAGCAGTGGTCTTATAATTGCAGAGATGCCCATAAACGTGAGTCCATTGCATGCTTTTGTATGGAATTGAGAATTTCGATCTCTTGCTGACTTTCTCTGTTGCAGATTTCTGAGATTTTATGAAGATGATGAAATATTTTCATCTGAGAAATATCTGCCAAAATTTTCAATTGCCTCAAGCCCACACTATGCGTTGTTCTGATCGTCAGAGCGGTTCCAGCATCACCATGCATGTCCTTCATATGAAGAGCTACATTGATGTGGTCTTCTCAAACAGCTGCAGGCGCTTGTAAGTTCCTTGCCCTATTTGGAAGCAAATTGTTGCTGACATGCTTATCACAGTCAGCCTTTTCCTTTCGTGGGAATGGTCAAAACCCTAAATTGCAATGAAATTGCAGTTTGGTATGATTGGTAGCAATTCAACAAAGGTTGTGATGTTTTTGAATTCTCCAAGTTTTAGGATAATTGGCCGGTGCTGTTATTTTACTGGTTTATCATCTATCTTATTTTCTCTCAAGTATTTTTGTTCAATGTTTTTCTTTGTGGGAGATTTCTGTAGTTGTGATCATGTGTCTTTCTGTCCATTTCAGTTCATGGTCTATAAGAGCCACTACTTATTGGGGTTGATGCAATTGTCATAATTATTTAGGTGCCCCTAAAATCATTATTTCAAAACGTCACTCATTGTCTATATTTTTATGATTTGCGGGACTTTCTCAAACCTGAAAGAATGCCATGACAGGTCAGCAGTACTCAGCACGCAGAATCCATCATTTACATGCTTGTCCTTTTCTATTGTAGTTGCAGGAAAGAGTAATCAAAGTCTGATCAGCCTTACCTACAGTTCATATTTAGTTTTATCATCAAGGTCTGTTTATAATCCATGATTGCATCCTCCCAAGAGTCCATATCAAAGTCTATCTTCTCGAAGTTTAGTGCTTCCAGGTCCTCCTTTTAATACAGTGCCATATCAAGATCAAAGAGTCGGTCCTGAACACTATAGATAGGTGATCTCATCACATCATTATGGTTTGGATTTGCGAGTAACAATGTAGGACATGGCTACAAAGCTCATGGAAGAGTTGCTTACCCTTGTATCAGTAAGGGTATTCAATACAGCAACGACGTGTTCCGAATCCTTTAATCTCAAATTCTCAGCATAATTATGGCCATTATTGGTTACAATTAATAAGCTCAATAAAGTATGATGTCATGGAATTACTAACAGGGAAAGTTTAGATGAGTAGTAGGTCCAGGATTTAAAAGTTAATCTAGTGTTGGAAGTTAAAAGCAGGGGGATCTTGTATCCTTGCTTTTATCCAAGCATCCCACCGGGGCACTCTGTTTCCTTAATGGATATAAGTATCATTTGGAAGGGATGCTTAAAAAAATGGCATATTTTGCTAAGATGGCTATTTTTTTTTTATTTCACCAAAGGAACAAAAATGCAATAGAAACACAAAGAAGACAATCCAAAAACACAGCAATGAAACAAAACAGACTAAAAGAAACAAGGCATCAAAAGAAAAAGAAGAGCGAGAAACTCCTTCCCTAGGAAGACGATCTGCCATCGCCTTGGGTTCTCTAAGAATAATAAGAAAAGAAGCATCCTTCTTTCCTGAAATATCTTGCACCTCCTCAACCCAATCTGCAAGCCTCCAAGGATAAATGGCCTTCCTAGACCCCCATTGGATAGCCAAAAAGGAATCTCCTTCGAGAATTGGATTGATACCTCCCATCCTAACCAACTCATGACACCCAATAAGAAGAGCAAAAACTTCAGCTTTATTGGCATTTGAAGAAATCTCTGCCCCAGAGAAATTCGGAACAGCATTTCCATTCCAATCCCTAATGACATAGCCAATACCTCCTCATTGATCAACTCTCAAGAAACTACTGTAAAAATTCAGTTTAAGGATACCAAAAGGAGGACAAAATTATGGCAATCTATGCACAACTTTTGCGCGCCATCTCCCCTTACAAATAGCTGCCCAAGATCTATGAATATCCTCCAAGGAGATTCCACCAAACTCCTTTCTCTTACTCTTACTAGCCCACTCTGACACAGTTCAAACAATGGAATCAACAATCTCTTCAACAGACTTAGACTTATTCTTCAGGCTCTATTATTCCTCTCCAACCAAAGCTTCCAGCAAGTAGCATAAAAAACGAACTTCCAAAGGTTCTTACCACGAACAAACTGGCACCCCAAACGCCATTGAAGAAACTAGTCTCCAACAGACCTTGGCATAGCCCATACCATTTCAAATAACTTAATAACACATACCAAACTCTATAGGAAAAATTAGAATGAATCTACAGATGGTGTGCTGTCTCCTCATCTTTTAAACACAAAGGACACCCACTAACTATAATATGATTTCTTCTTTTCAATTTATCAATGGTGAGAATTTTATGTTGCCTTGCCACCCGATAAAATCAGTGCGGACCTAGGATTTTTGTTTAGGGGGGGCTAAATTTTTGCTCAACTTTGCTAATTTTTTTCACATTACCAATATCAAAAAAGAAAATCTATTGCATTTAGACAGAAAAAATTTTCCATACTCAGATCTCTTGCCTAATTGAAGAGTATTACTACTACCTCTCCCAAATTCAAATGATCATCAATTCATCATCATCAAAATATAATATTTCCTTTAATCCTAGGTGTTTGGATGTCCTGAAACGATGATTTGGGTGAGCACCCAATTTCCCAAATTGAATTCCCAAAGGAGTTTTATTTCAATCTAAGGAATTTGGTCGCTTGCACTTACCTAGCTGTAAGAATAATTCCCTATAATTGATCTTGGGCTCATGGCAAAGAAGAAAAATTATCACTTCAATGTAACTCAAGTTATCCAAACATATGAGCCCAAAGTCCTAATTTGTGTATGAATTGAAGATTAAAGTGTGCCCAATGATGATTATGTAGATATGCTCAGATTATGTGATTTAAGGCTTAGGATTTGAATTTCGATTTGGGGATTTAGGGTTTGAAATTAGAATTTGGAGATTAAAGGCTCATATTTAGATATGGAGTGATTATGATTATACTACATCTGAGGAAGGAGGAAGATTGCTTTATTTAGGTTTATTTGGTGAGTGAGAGACTAATCATGAAAGGACCGGAAATGAAAAGCTTGATTAGCGCAATGAGGATCTCAAACTATCCGTAAAAAGAAGATGCCGAAAGAGAACGGCGTGAAAATGATCTAGTACTTTCAGTAATCAAGGTTTTGTGATGTGGGGCGATCACAAGAGTTAGACATGAGGCGATTGTCTATTAAATATATGTGGGACACCTCACGCGCATTTAAATCTCTATTAATTTCAAAATCAACATCGGGCAACTGCCCCATATTAAATATGTGTAGGTCCGCCACTGAATAGAATACCAAAACTCCCGGCAGAATAGAAGGATTCCAAAAACTCTTCCACCCATCCACTCTACCATAGATATTGGTAAGAGTATTATAAAAAGACTTAAACTGAAAATTGGCCTTTAACATTAGGTTTCCAAATTCTAACATCAGATCTATCAACAGACAAATAAACATTGGCAAGCAACTAAGATGGCTATTGGTGGAATGAAAAAGGCTTGGCTATAGAGTTGGGAGAATTAAAAAACTGACTAGATGAATTGAATTCTCAACTCCATGGAAGATCTTGTTGCCGGTTTTTGGTATTGTAAGATTGCTAAGGAGGTGTTGGGATTCAACATCGGCAGCATATGCTCATGAGAAGAACGATGCCTGAATTTATGGACTGGAGATATCACCCCAGTTCGGTGATTCTATCTGGGTAATTACTATGCAAAACTTCAGGGAATGCGGTGAGGGCCAAGTATGTATCAACCTTTGCCATCTTGTAGTCCAAAAGAACAAGTGAAGGAGTTGGGGGCTCAACATATCTTTGAGGTGTTGGGTGTGTTAGGACTTAGGATCACTTCCTCCATTGGAAATAGTGTTTACACTTCTACAGAGTAATGGAAGTTGACAACATGTGATCCTAGTGCAGGAGTCCTCTGCAGTTTGGTCAGATAGATCAGCTTAACCAGTACAATTGATGTGGCGGTTATAGTTATGGAGGTCAGGGACAGCCATGGGGGTCGCGTTGATGGCTGTGGCGTCATAGGAGTAGTGGTCATGGTCGCGGTGGACCACTTGTATTGATTAGGACAGACTTCACTATGCACACTGTGGTAGATGTTGACACACTTAAGAGGCATGCTAGGATTTAGTTAGTGGCCCTAACTTCAATATCACCTTTGTCTATTCAGCTGCATCATAGGCAGTACTACTAATCATTCCAGTGGTTGGTTAACAAATAAAGAAGGCTCAAGTCATTGGAAAATATGCACCTTCTTCTGCGACATTGTTCGTGTTGATGGGTAGGTGTGCAGCACATCCGTGTATACCTCCACTTCCAGCTCATCTTGATTATTGTCTTAGGAGCCACAGATCACATGACATGTGTTTATCCACGTCAATGGTCTAACAAAGTCATACTATTGTTGTATTACTTTTTTCCCTTCTCATTATGTTTATTAGGAACTAGATAGAGATGGGATGAATGATGATGGTGATGACGACAATGACGATAGAGATGGGATGAATAATCAGTAGTGGTCAAGAAAGTATTGGTCTTTTCTTGATTCTCAATAGAAAAGCTAGTTTGCATCCTCGCCTTCATCATAAAGTTTTTGTTTTTGCTTTTTTTTTTAAACAGTGCACTATCAGTCGGATTTATTTCTTTTCAAAATCTCAAATTGCCTTTTCCTTTGTTAGGCATTAATGTTGATGCAAAGGATTCACAGTTTGAGACTTGCCATCTTGCTAAGAAAAGTAGAAACTCCTGTTTTTGTAGTTTGAATGAGAGAAATTCAGTTTTATTGTTTTGATCCATACAAATATTTGAGGGGATGGCCCTGTTATGTAAGAAAAATTTGATAGTAGGGAGAAGTAAGGTTCGACATGGGTGAATATCTGTCAAATAGCTTCAAACTTTATTGGCAAAAATGGTATTGAGTCCTAACCGTTATCGTGACTTCTTACATTATATGATTTTTAAAGAGAAAAATCCCTCAATTTGAAATTGAATAAACATGAGAAAATTAACACTTTGAATGACCTATATGGTGGATCTCATGTGGACAATGTTCAAGCGTGGCATCATTCGAACAGCGAAACAGAAGAATGAAGTTCAGCCAACAAAACTACATATTCACAGGCATTGATGGTAAAATCCGTGGTGCTATATCCTATGAGTTGATGTGAAAATTGGTCTGTAGGTCTTCTGGATGCTGATAGCCCAAGTGGTGCAGCTAGCTGGAAGTGTGCCTGTGACTAGATCCACCAGTGATTTTCTTCTTTGAAGGTGCATTACTGAGTAAGATGCAATATATAGCATTGGTAATCAATCTCTTACTGTGTACCAACATACCAATGCTCCCTTTAGACAGACAATATTCATAATTTTGAGTACGAATATCATAATAGCCCTTGTTTCTTTCACCTTTTTTTTTTACACTCCTGGTACATGCACATACCTCTACCCACACACTCTACCCAAGACCCCAACCAACAAACCCAGGGTTCGATCCCTGGTGTTATCTGTGGTTAGAGAGATGCCTACCAACACCTGGATAGTGGATATATTGGTTGTCTTAATGGTTTGGCATATAAAATCATGACTTGCCTCCTTAAAACTTCAAAATCTCCGTGAGAGGCTAAATTGCTGATGACTGGTTGGGTGATAGGCTTCTCAAACCAAACTCAGAAATGTGTCAGGTTACATGAAAGATCAGTGTGACTTCTAGCAAAAGCAAAAACATAAAGAAACAGAAAATAGGGGAAAAGATCAGTGTGACTTGGTTCTGCCCATTGCTTCAATTTTCTAGGCCTGTCTAGTACTTGTCCACTAACCCATATAATGTCCTTCGCACTAACATCATTAGTTGTTTCATTAGTTTTCATCCAGAATTGGATCACTAGCTGTTCATTTGAGTGCTGAAACCATAAATTCAGTGTGTTAGTTGTGGTACTGATCTGTCCTCACATTGGAAGAGTGATGTTACTTGCATGTTGATTGCATTGGCCGAGCTTGAATGAGAGAGGTGATGGGATGCGGTGGCAGAAGAGCAAATCAGATGCTTCTTTCTTCCACACTATTGAGTTGACAGGATCAATTATTACAGTGCCCTCGTGTATTGTTCTGATGAAGCAAAGCACAAGAGTCAAGAAGTGTGGGGACAGTCTCTAATTTCAAGGGCTGGTGAATGATGTCAGAGAAAAAGGCTAATTTGTGAGGAGATGCCAATACTTGAGATAAGAATGGGTAGGAGACGTGGATGAGTGTGGTTAGATTTGAGGTAGGGGCCTGGGAATTGGGAGACGTTTGAGGGGTGATAGATGAGAGGGTTTGAATATAGAACAATCATTGTGTTTTTGGAGGGAACAGAAAGGGCTTGTCAATTGTCTTGACTTTTTAACATATTATGGACTGCTGCTGTTTTTGGGTTGAGATATTGAAGGACTGAATGATTTTTAACTGTGTACAAAGAGATTCACTTTTAGTGTATAATTGTTTTCCAGAGATGATTATATACCAGCTTTGGTACGTGCTTGAAGTCCACCACCTCATCAGGGTGGACCACTGGATCAAGTTACTCCTAATCACGCCTAGATTGGTGTTGTAGGCACTGTTTGATTAAGGTGACCACCATATGGCAAAAAAAAAAAAAAAAAAAAAAAAGATTTAAGACTGAAATATTAGTACCTCTTTATAATACACATATTTATATATGTATGTATGTACATAGATGTGCTCTTGTACAAATGTCTTGCTGGAGAGACTCTGCAAGACAACCCTTGCGACCCACCTAGGGTCGCAACCATCATGGATTATTTGGAGATAGAAAGATTCAGATGGAACCTGCATATATATATATATATATATATATATATATATATATATATATATATATGGGCAATATTCAAGTGAGGGATTTCCTCACCATGTGTGGTGAGGGACTCCCTTTTTTGGGGATGTATCAAGTACAAAAGAGCTTTTGTACTTAAAGGGAGTACACCCTTTTGTACTTGAAACCTCCCCAAAAAGGGATTCCCTCACCACACATGGTGAGGGAATCCCTCACTTGAATATGCCTCTATATATATAAAATTTTAAGTTAATCTCATAATCCTAAAGCCTTGATGCGTGGCCCTCAAGTTTTAACGGTTTTAAAATTAATCATTTTATTTGATTGCAATCCAACAGTCAGTCCCATTTGGATCTGTGTAAAATCAATGGGATCTGTGACATTTGGCAGTGGGGGGCAGAGAGGGTGGTTTGTTGCATGGTTGACGGGATTGGATTGATCATATGAGGCCCTAGGTGAGCCCCCACGTGTTGTCTCGCATTGTGCCAGATATCCGCACAGAATCAAGCTCCATATACGGTCTCTTTGTTATTAGCCAGCTTTTGTGTCGGTCTCTCTCTCTCTCTTTCACACACACACACACCATATCATAAAAAAGGCTCCATGTGACCTATTCCATTGTCATCAGTCCAAATTTAGGCGCTTGCAACACCAATTTCAGTTCAGTCTTTTTAAAATTGTTTCCAAAGGGGCGAAGAAGCACAGAAGAGGTGAGGATTGAAGGGTCTAACTGAGCTCGGATTTGCTACCTAGGCGTCACCACTTAGCAGCAACATTGGCTCCTATCCCCTTGGTAATTGACATACCATTAATCAAGACTAGTAAAATACATTAAGATTATTGTGCCCATCAGAATGCCGCATGATAGACTTTATTTTCTACGAGTTCAAACATTTATCCTTCTAAAGAAACAATATTAAATTGCTAGTAATCTAAATTAGTTGAATCAATAAGTTTTAAATTAAAATTGAACCCGATTTCATTTCGGTAACCAAAGCACGTCCATGACACTGTGTTTGAGTTAAACTTGCCCACCCCACACTAGCGCAATGGCCTCTCATGGACTCAAACTGGTGTAGCTGTCTTGCACGAAAATCCATAACAAACAGCTTGCAGCTTGCAGGTAGAGCAAGGAGGAGGAGGAGGATAAAGAACTCCTTGATTGATCCCTCCGTGCAGAATGAAGATCACTTGATCACTTCAGAGGTGGATGAGGAAACTAGGAAGATCTGATGGTTCACAAATTAAAGGTCTTCTGCACCTTTTTCAATAGGCTCCGTAGGGACCCATGGTGCAATGTTATGCAACTCTCTCCTGCAAAGACATTGTCTTGTGGGGAAGAGTGTTGTGGATGGATGAGTCAAAGAGGAAAAGAAAAGGAAAGGGGAGAGAGAGAGAGAGAGAGAGAGAGAGAGAGAGAGAGAGAGAGAGAGAGAGAGAGAGAGAGAGAGAGAGAGAGAGAGACGGGGCCAGCTTGCATGGGCCTAAAAACTTATGCGCGCGGGCGCATTTGTGATCACCACTACTTAAACCTTCTAATCAGCCAGATGCTTATAACAAAAGAAGGAACTCAAGGAAGTGACTGGATTTCTTAATTATTAGATAATTTGTTCATTTGTAAGGACGTCTGCAGCGTAGTAGTCATTATTGCTGCTAATGTCCAAAGTTGCATATCACCATCACTTTCTAAAAGTTCAATTTATCAAGGTGGTGTATTGTGATAATCATTTGGAGTATTCATTTTATGACAGTTCGTAAAACATATCCTGGCCTGGATCAAACATCCTTTACGAAATGAATTGAGAATGTCGAGTGGTTCAAATTAAACTAGACAATCTTACCAGAAAAAAAAGTAGAGATAGATTGAACTATCTATGTGAACATTAGTTCCGTGCTTCATCCACTATGGGGCCCATGATTTTGATGGTCCAGTTGGATGTTCAGCTTATGCTGGTTGTACAACAGCTCACGAATAGTGTGTTGATTGCACATTATATTCTTTCTAGCCTCTACATGTAGATATTTGTCATGAGATTCCATCACATGCATTCCATACCACCACCAAGTCCTTCTCAAAATTCGCACAAACCAGGACCCATTGTTAACCATTTGATTGGACAACTTGAGGCTGATCGTACGCTTATGATTGTCTACGTTCAAATTCCATCTTAAAAATAAGAAAACGCCTTATCCTAAATAGTATGAATTTGCATAGATTCCATCTGAGTTACAGCAGAAACAGTCCCCACATGAGGAAAATAACAGACCCTTTTCTCTTCTTCTCTCTCAGTGAGACTGTCAAAAGTCTCATCTCCCTCACAAAACAAAATCAGAAGAATAACCATTTCAATGTCAATAAGGAATACAGGGGAATCGAAGAATCGCCAATTAATTTGTTCTACTCCACTACCTTGACTGATATAGTCTCCTCCAAGTACTCCTTCTCTATCTCCTTGTAGCATAAGGAATGTCTATCTTCTCTAATCTCCTTGTACTCTCCATCACCACCACCCATCAGCTCTTTTGCTCTCTTTGCCTGCAAACTCCAATCTGTGGTCAATAAGGTACAGACCATCACTAAAGCACATGTCGCCTGGGCTGCAAGAAGGCCCAGCCAAAGGCCCACCAACCCCATCTCCAAAACAAAGCCCATGACCACGGCTATGGGCATCCCAACACCATAGAAGCAGGCAAGGTTTATGTTAGCAGCCAACGACGGCCGCGCGCTGCCTCTCAGCACACCACAACCCGCCGTCTGCGGGCAGTTTCCAAGCTCGCAGAGCCCCACGATCGGTAATGTCATCGCCGTCAAGGAGACAATCGCCGGGTCACTGGTAAATGTCTGGCCCCACACGTCCCTCAATGTGGTGGTGAATGCCATGGCGGTGCAGCCCATGAAGACGGCCGAGAGGAGAGCGACTTTGGTAGATAGTCTAGCTCTTTCCGGCCGGTTAGCGCCTAACTCATTGCCGACTCGGGTTGAGACGGCAAGGCTAAGCGCTGATGGGAAGATGTAGACTAAAGAAGTGGTTTGGATGAGAATTCCCATGGTGGAGATGGCGTCTGGGGCATCAGCGAGGAGGCCAGAGAATACGATCATCAGCTCGTACCACCACCACTCCAAACACACAGACACACAGCTTGGAATGGCCAAATTCAGCAGTGGCTTCCACTCTCTAAAACACTCCCAAGACCAACCTCTCCACGAATTCTCATGCAGACTGGAGAAACGTAGATAGATCAGCAATGCAAGAAGCAGGTTGAAGTCAAATAAGGCAGCGGCAAGGGCAGCACCTTGGATGCCTAGTCCCAACAAACAGATGAGGAAGTAGTTGGCGGGGATGTGTAAGATGAGAGCAATGGCTGCTCCAACTGTGAGAGGCATTGTAATTTTTTGGGTTCTCAAGTATATCTTGATAGGGTTGAGAAAGGACTGGAAGACTAGGATGGGAAGGGAGAAGGAGAGGTAAGTTGAAGCAACGACTGTGATTGCTGGATCTTGGCCACAGAAGAGGAGGATGGGTTCCACGTTCAACCATAGGAGAGTGACTGGAATGCATGTTACAAGGAGAAGTGCTATGGTCCGTTGGAGTGCATGGCCCATGAGGGACCATTGCTCTGCACCGTAGGCTTGGGATGAGATGGCTTCCATTCCCATTGCAAGGCCGGAGAGGATTGAGTAGCCTGTGATATTTGCAAAGCCAATGGAAAGAGATCCACCTGCCAGTACATGCTTTCCTAGTCTACCCATGAAGAGCATTGAAATCACAGACTTGCCATATAGGAGTAGACCTGTGATGATCATGGGAAAGGCTATGTTGTAGAGCTGTTGGATCTCTTCCACCACCTGAAAGAGAGAACATAAAAAACCCATTTGAGTAAAGTTAGTAGAGAGAAGAAACAGGGAGACGCGAAGGGTATGGTCACTAACCTCTGATATGGAAGGCCATCTTCTGGGGTGGTAGGATGGATCATGGTTTGAAATAGGCAAGAAGGCAAAGAGCATGAGAGGATTAGTGGATGGAGGAGAAGCATCATCCATCACTATGGCATGTAATGGGTTCTTTCTTTCTTTGTTTTTTTTTTTTTCACTTTCTTCTGTTTAGTGATATCAATCACATCCTCCTCATTCTCCATCTTTCTCTCTCTCTCTCTCTCATGTATATATAGAAGGTTTTGGGGGTGGGGTCGAATGCACACAAACTTATTTGCAGGAAAAAAACTGAGCACTCATCTCAAAAGAAGAACAAATGTTATGGAAAGAGGAAGAGAGACAAAGGCGAGGAAAGAAAATGAAGAGAGATTCTAGGGGAGAAAAGGAAAGGAAAGCAAGGTGTGAGTTGTCAACCTCCTGTTATTCCCGACAGGGTGAAACATTGGCTCCATGTGTGGGAGGGGCTCGACCCACATGGCCATGACCCACGGCTAGGCAATGGGCTAATGGCTAGCTAGGGTAAGGTGGGGGTGGGCTGCACCTACTTAATCTTTAATTATGGCCACTCGGCCACTGCAACTTCCCAACAAGGAAAGCTGCCAGCTGAGGGCGATACTATTGCATACATGATACATTCATGCATAAAACCGACTCGGTTACCATGGGCCCTGAGGCCCCTGACCACTTGCAGACTTGGCTATCCTTTGCGCCCACACCCATTTTAAAAGATCAATCAAACTGCACATTATTGTGTTGATATATTAAAGGGTTAGCTGTTGTGCATGGGACAGGATACTTTAATAAACATCTGAGCAGAATTGGTTGTTTGTTAGAAGTGGGCCACTGGGCCATTTGGTTGGATTGATCATATGATGGACCTACCAATGTCCATCGTATGTTCGTTTGAAATTTGAAAGGTTGAGAGAGAGAGAGAGAGAGAGAGAGAGAGAGAGAGAGAGAGAGAGAGAGAGAGAGAGAGAGAGAGAGAGAGAGAGAGAGAGAGAGAGGCAGAGGTTAGAGATACGTTAGTAAATGATTTCCTCTATTGAAAGATACGGTGAAACAAATTTGTGAAAACGTAGTTGTTACTAAAGATCTGTGAAAATGTAGTGGTTTGGGTCTGTCTGTGGAGAGGTGGAGAGAGAAGAGAGAGAGGACAAATTACAAAAGCATGCATGGATCTCAACTCTCTTCGCACACTCAAATCTAGAATCTCACGGCATGTGAGACAATCGAGTACTGTTTTGCTGAAGTGTTGAACAGTAGTAGTCAGAGCAAATTAGCTCAAAATCATGGCCTCTATCGTTTTCAAGCCTCGTCATCCCTAAAACCAATGTTGATAAGGATTCCTTTTCTTCTCCCTTTTCATCTCTTCCACTCATGAGGACAATATTATATAATTTATAAGTTTACTATAGAGATACAATGGTGCTTTTTTCACCCTTGGTATCCGAGTAGTGTAGGATTTTCAATTTCTGCGCCATCCAGAATGAGGCACCTTTTTTATCACGAGTGAGGACCAAAATTCTTGCACAGTTGTGCTGGGCTCCCTTCAGGAGAAAATCCCCAAGCAAAGTTCATGGTCTTGCCTTTGAAGTTTTTCCAAGTGAGGATTTTGAGCAGACCCTTTAGTGGGGATAAGCCTTTGTTGGTGATGATGAAAGTAACCACAAAGTTGTTCAACGTAAAATTAAAGACATTTGAATAATGGTTAGAAAATACTTAAAAGGGGTGGAATGATGCATAACAACCCTTCAAAGTGTGAGCCCCCCTATGTAGATGGGGAATATATCCTATTAAGATTGATGGAACAAACCTTCTATTAATGGAAAAGTTTTTGGAATTTGACTTATGCTATTTCTATTTTTTTTTTTTTTTGTGTTAACTTGTCTAATTTTTTTTTAGTAAATTAACTTATCTATTTTGATGCCATTAAATGGGATCATCCGTTTACTGGAACTTTCGGGTTATGCCCCCTTCAACAACAGACAATATAATTTAATTGGATGTGTGCTAGTACGGTCGTTTAGTGCATGTTGGCATCATATCAAAGTAGATTTCAGGCTTTCAGAATTTACTGCCTTTTATGTTCCATAATTGGAAGTTTTAGAATCGCTGTAACCCCTACCAGATAGGAAATGATATAAATCTCAATAAAAAGAAATGAAGTACACAACCACATGTATATCCTTTGTCATCTATCACTAACTAAAACGAAATTTGAGATAGGGCCAATAGTACATAAGGATTGAAATGATGGGCGGAATTTGAATAAAGAAAAACTCTCTCTCTCACTCAGAGACTGGTCGTTTTCTTTTCTTCTTTCTCTCTCACACTCATAGACTGGTCGTTTTCTTTTCTTTTTTATTGCATAGTTGGACTAATGGTTAGAAGTGATGCTTTAAATTTGAATACTTACGGATCAATCTCTGGGCATGTGTGTGATGCTGAGATCCAACACCTCTCAATCAGGAATGTGTTGGGAAGGAGAAGTGGTTTTGAAATTCGATCCGTGGTAGCCCAATGTTTCAACTAGTGACCTTATTTTAAAAAAAATAAAAAATAAAAATAGCGACCTTATAACTATTGTGTGCTAGTAAGTTGACCACTATTTGTATCAAACTTCTATCATTTTAAAAACCACGAATGGAATCCCAATGTTCTAAGGTTGGCGATTCTCTGAATGCAAGTTCATGGGAATGTTTGTCACCTCTCTCTCTCTCTCTCTCTCTCTCTCTCTCTCTCTCTCTCATATGGGAATTTATTCCATTATCTAAAGGCACTGATATCAGCAAATGATTTCTGTAATCTGCATTTTGGACTTATGATGAAGCCACGGCTACAATTGCCAATATTTTTTCACTGTTATGATATATTCTAACTTCCAAGGCTATATTTGGCTATTTCCATTTCTACAAAGATGCACCTTGTCTTCAAATGTGTGCACTTAAAAAAGAATAAGATGCCTCCCCCTGTCCTTCCCTTACATAAACGAGAAAGGACTTTGTATTAACAGTACCATATGAGCAACAGCCAACAATTTATTTTATATAAGCCTTTGCTTACTCCAACTTGCTTATATCATAAGTTCCTTCTTTTATAAAAAATGATCAATTCAACTCCTTATCATTGGATTTCTAATGCACAAAGAACTCTTTTTTTTTTTTGCTAAACATGCGTGAAGAACTTAAATTGAACAAATAAGCCATGTAAATTCAATGGAATGTCACCTTATTCAAATGATCATATCTAAAGTAAATCCCCATATTTCAGGGATCATATTAATCAAGCAAGTGCAATGCAACACAAAATCTATTTTCATTTGAAGAGTGTGGTAGAAAAATCACTTTTTAAAAAATTGGAAAAATTACTAATTGATTTGGTGAGGCATGTCAAATGGGGTTGGAGACTTTTGATAGGAGGTTAAAGAGAATTGATGCAAGTGTAAACAGTTATATGCAGTGGGTATCAGTGACAGTGCATTGATTGTGCCTCCTGGTGAGAAACCCAATATAGGTTCTTTTAGGTCATAATCAACATTTTCAGTTAATGTCAGGATTGCATCACATAGATTGGTCTCCACCTTGTTTGTGTAATTGTGTCCTTCTGCTCCCAGCTGGCCCAAAATTGGTAGTCCAGCTCTGTCATCAGGTGCGCCACACGTGCGTCCACATTCATATGTACAAAATGTTTTCATTTAATGGATGAGTCAGTGACCACTCCAGGAGGGGCACATGTGATAAACAGCATACCTTCTGGGGTGTTAAGATTCAATGAACTCTAAAAAGCCCTGGTTCATTCACAGTATAACTGCTGGAATTTGCATGTGAGGTGGGAAGTTCATAAACATGATGTGATGATTTATGGTCTTGATATTTCAAAATACTAGGTTTGCTGATTGATTGACCCACAATAATACCTACTGCTTCTCCGACTAGGTCACCCACCGCCCTCAATGGGACTCTACCATAATATAATCTACAGATCCAAGATATACCCTTGCAAAGAAAGGCGGTTTGAGTATATATTGCTTGTGTTCGAAAGGTATATATGTTTTTTTTTTTTTAGAATTTTAAATTCCAACCACTTGAAAAGTCTTTAATAACATTTGAAATTTTCACATTCAAACCTCCTTGGCATTTGTAAATCCTCTATCTAAGTGGAGGATTTTGAAATTTCAACCAAGAGATAGATTTTGTAGAATTTACAAATTCTCCATACATAAATTTCTTGAATTCTGTTAAGGAAATAGGCTTTCACGGAATTTCTAACAAGAATATGTGATGCTGGAAATTCATAAACATGTGTGATGGCTTGTCCCCATAGCATTTGAAAATGCCAAGTTTACCATGTTTCTTTGTTAGAATGTTTCAAGGAACTGTTACTTTGAAAGATTTTTTTTATTAAAATTTGTGATTTTTGGAATTCAAAGACATGATATAATGGTTATCCCCTTGGAATTTTAAAATACCGTTTTTCTTTACTAAAAATTCAAATTTCAGCCACTTAAAAATTCAAGGTTTACCATGTTTCTTAGCTATAATGTTTAAAGGGCCTGTTTCTTTGAAAGATTTTTTTTTACTAAGATTTGTAATTTTTGGAATTCAGAGACATGATATAAAGGTTATCCCCTTGGCATCTTAAAATACCATTTTCCTTTGCTAAAATCTAAAACTTTAGCCACTTAAAAAGTCTAATCTAACCTTTGGAACCCCCGTAATTCATACCTCCTTGGCATTTTAAAATTCTCTACCCAAGAGGAGGATTTAGGAATTCCATTTAGGAGACAACTTTTGTGGAATTTACAAATTCCCCATAGATGAGTTCGTTGAATTCTTTCAAAGAAACCGGTTCGATAAGTCTCAAATAGCCTTTCAAATTCTCAAAATCCCATTATCCTTAGCATTTTGAAAATTCTCTAACCAAGAGGAAGGTTTAAGAATTCCAACCAGGGGACAATTTTTGAAGAATTTACAAATTCTCCAAACATGAATTCCCTGAATTCTTCTAGAGAAACATGCTCCGAAAGCAACTTAAAGTAAATATCAAATCAGTATAAAAAATAATGATCATCTAAAGGAGAAACATACTTTTGGAGAAAAAAAATATTTGCATTTATTTTCATAATGTAAAGTAGTTTAAAATGAGACAGAGAAGTTGAGAACCAATAACGTAACCGGTTTACTTGTATTTTTGAAATAAAATCTATAGTGCTTCAAAAAGTAAAAGTAACATTTTTTTTGTGGTTGGGACTTTACTTTCCCACTTGTAGAAATTACTTTCATAATTTTCACTTTATTTCTTGGGAAAAAAACATTGTCTATTAGTGCTTGGCAAAGTAAATAGGGAAAACTCATACATGTAGTGGGGCTCTTGAAATGTGGCATCCCAAACTCCTTATAACAAGTTGTCGTCATCATTATCATCAAAGCAAGCCTTGTCCCCACTATGCTGGGGTTGGCTACACGGATTATGTACCTCCATTTTGATCTTTCGTCAACCAACTCCTTGGATGGGTTGCACTTTTTCAAATCTATTGTTACTACTTTCGGTCACGTCCGTCCTCTTCCCCTTAGTTGTCCATCAACTTGCATAAAAAACCTCTTCTCATTGACACCATTGGTACTCCCACTTAAAATGCATGACATTCATAAGCAGATAAGTGGTTTGAATGATCTCTTTGACCTATGTTTATGAAAAATAATTTTTTATATTTTCAAGGCTCTAGATAGATGGAAATGGAGAAACAAAACTCGTATAGCCGACCCAACACTCAGGATAGATGGAAATGGAGAAACAAAATTTGTATAGCCGACCCAACATAGTTGGGACAATGTTTTGATGATGATGATGATAAATGTTCTCCATAGTTTTTAATCAAGTCCTTTCTGGTATATAGTTTATCTTCATCACTAACGATTTTTCTATAAAAATGATAGAAATGCCCTTA
Source organism: Cinnamomum chago (assembly GCA_038049695.1). Lineage (NCBI taxonomy): Eukaryota > Viridiplantae > Streptophyta > Magnoliopsida > Laurales > Lauraceae > Cinnamomum > Cinnamomum chago. The sequence goes on along the minus strand of CP142459.1, from coordinate 62,556,112 downwards.
TGAAAGCATAGAAATAGGGTTCTTATCTCCTAGGAGGGTTTTAAAAAAGTATGATTTTATTTGCTTGTTTTTTTTTTAAAAAAAAGAAAAAGAAAAAATGAATATTTTAAAATAAAATAAAAAATTCCCAGAATTCATTTAATCGAGTACTCTCGAATCACCCACTACAACATTGTACTTTATTTATCATATACATGTGATGGGATGGACTTGTAGAAATAAATGTTGGCTCATAGAAAATATCTGAGAAATTTGTTGGTTCGGCTCATATCTTTGAAATCCAAACCACTTAAAAAACCAATATCCTACCTTGTGGTATCATTAAGGAAATATCTTATTTTTACAAGAATTATATCTACCATAAATATTTATTGTGATTAAAATAAGAAGACAATATGACTCAAATCATGTGCTTTTAGATGTTATAATCTTGACCATGGGAATAAATCCCATTGAAGAGGAATTTCATTAATGGTGGAATTAGGTAGCAAGGCATTTTAGTTGCCCGGTAATTAGAAAGAAATAATGGAGAGGACTTGATTGGAAGAACTATAAAAAAAACTTTTATACTAGTTTGAGATATTCAGATTTTCTTATACTTTTTGAAAATAAATCAGAAGTTTTATATTTTTTTGAAACTTTTCTAAGAGATAAGAAACTCTTTTTAATGTTTTCACAAGTGTATTTATGTCATTTTTAAAGAGAAGTTGCTGGTGGTAGAGAGAAACTGTTAGAAAGGACTTAATTTAGACAACTATGGAAAACTTTTTACTGTTTTGAAATATTTGTCATATACTAATTTGAGAAAGAGCTAAAAATCTTTAAAGTTTTTTAAAATTCCTCCCAAATAATATAACTTATCTTAATGAAAATAAAGGAAAAAAGGGAAAGAAAATTGTAACCATCACTGCAGGGATATATTTTGAGGGGGTAATGTCAATAAAGATCTTAGGATTAATCAAATAGGTACCAAACTTAATTACATCACCAAGTCATGGGTGTAAATAAACTAAATGGTTCCAAATTCTGGTGACCACTGATTTACAGGAGGTGAGTGAGCATGAGGGATTCAGATTGATTCTATGGTAGACAAGGTGGTCCCACAGGAAAATTCGGTATATATAAGTGTTTTCCTATGACACATGGTGTCGCCAAGCAGGGCATGATTCCTTTCTGTTAGACATCCTCTCACACAGAGAGAGAGAGAGAGAGAGAGAGAGAGAGAGAGCTAAGTTGGAAGAAAGCGCATTTGGGAAGGAAAGCGCATTTGGGAAGGGCCCTTACCTTTCTAAGTGTATCGTTTCCGTCTCCTCTGTCTCCCTTCTACCCTTCTCATGTTTCCATTCCATGCAAGGAAAGATATGCAATAAACGAAGAGAGAGAGAGAATAAAATAGAAACCAATGAGCTCACATGTTGGTCAGAAAATGTGGTAGACAGCCAAGCCATCTCCATTGTGGGGCCGGGCATTTCCAACAGTGGGCGGACAAGGAATTTTATTTGGGTGGGGCTAACTTTGCTCGACTTTTTAAGACTTTTTTACACTAATAATAGAAAAGGAGAAAATGTAATTTGTTTAAATAGATTTAAAAATCCCACCATGTCCATGCTCAAATCTCCTGCTCAATTGAAGGGTCATCTCACTGCTTCTCTCAAGTTCAGGTGATCATCGTCAAAACTTCCTAAAACAACATATTCTTTAATTCTAGTAATTATATGACTTGAAACAGTGATTTGGGTGAGCACCCAATTACCCAATTTGGGAACCCAAAGAGGTTCCATTTGGGTCTAATGAATTTGGTTGTCCTGCACTTACTTTAGAAAATAGTATTCTAAGAGCTATAATTGGTCATGAACTCATGACAAAGAAGAAAAATTGTCACTTAAATGTAACTCAGCTATTCAAACATATGAACTCTAAGACCCGATTTAGGTATGAACTAAAGATGAAAGCATGCCCAAGGGTGATTTGATCATCTTCGAATTTGTATATAGGTTCAGATTTGGTGATTTAGGGCTTAGAGTTTGGATTAAAATTTGGAAATTTAGAGTTTGTAATTAGAATTTGGATATTAATGATTCAAATTTAGATATAAAGTGATTGAGATAAAACTACATCAGGGGAGGGAGGGAGACCTCGATGGAATAAGACGGCGAAGCAAAAGATTGATTTTATATGATATGACATCTTTCCTTAATTAGAATTTTTGACAAGAATTTATCATATTGAGTTTTTCTTTTTATATGAACTGACATCTTGCCCCTGGCATTTGCAAATGCCAAGCCATGTTTGTTTGGAAGAATCTTAAACTAGCCATCTAAAAGGTCTCAAATAACCTTCGAGATTTTTGGAACTCTAGCCCCTTTGCTCTTTTTGTAGAATCTTTGGATACTTACTTTACCTCATTTTTATTGTGATGTGAGATCTACCTTTACTTTACCACACATGTAAACAAATATATTATGGTAGATTTGTTGAAGTAAAGACTTTACCACTTTGCAAGCCATATTATCAAAGATTTTTGTATTATAGAAAAGTTTCTAAAGGGAGGAGGTGTAGAAGAAACTATTGAGCTTTTTTTTTTTAAAAAAAGAAGATATTTTCATCTTATTTGTCTTGGATTGTCAAATGTACATGATTTTTCTCTTAAAAAAAATGAAATCTTAAATTCTCTAAAATATTACATTCTTGTATTTTCTTGTGCATCCAAACAGACTCTTGTTTTTTTATTAGAATTTCTGATAAGAATTTACAATGTTGGAGATTTTTTGAACATGATGTGACATCTTCTGGAATTTTTTTTAATGTAGTGGGTTTTCTTTCTTTTTTGTCTCGTTTTGTGTTGAGTTCATTCTTTTACTATCTGACCAGCCAATGTAACCTGACTTCACTGATTGCACCATGATCCATCAACCTAACTAGATTCCGACCTGTTAGTTAAGGGTTTGGGTAACCTTCAGATTGGGTTCGTATTGAAAATTTTAACCTAAGTAATAAATGAGTCAAGTTTGGATTGAGGTTAAGGCCATATGCATATAACCAATAGTGATCTACTGGACCCATGCCGGTCCTAAGATTTTGAAAAGAAATGGGCTTCTATCATGGGAGCCAAGAGTTCAAAAGGAATTTCTTAAATTTAAGAGATTCTCTCTCTAGCAAACTAAAAGGCTAAAAATCAGAATTTAAAGGACAAGTGAAATTTCTGGTATGCTTCTTGTCTGCTAAGAACTTCAACTCCCACCACTTAGGATTTTCCCTTCATTAATCCCTCAACCAAATGTGCTCATAAGAATTCAAACTCTTGGAACTCAAAAGAATTCCAAAGGTAAAAAATGCCACTTTTCTGTAGCAAATTCTCTCTCCCTGAAATTCACCCTGTCAAACGTTTATGTATTTAACAATTTACATGATCCTACTGACCATAAAATTCTTAGAACTTGCAGGACAGGCGCTTATCAGAACCCCTATACAAGTCTCCATATGAGCCAATTCATTAGATACCTAATATAATTTCATTCACTTTCCTCTTTATAGTCGGTGTGGGACTCTGGAACTCATGCATATGTGTAGGGTGGGGCGTTACAAATAATCCTATTTACTTTCCTCTCTATAGTTGATGTGAGGTTCTGGGGCATCACAATTGCCGTTTATTGTCATGATAGTGTGACCAATTAGATTCGTGGGCTTGCACCAATTTAACAACATATCTCAACAACCGTGTGACCCATCATCTGATTCGCGCATTAGACGGATCGCCCATTGATTAGACAACCCCAGATGGCTGGATGGTTTGATCTCACCGTCCGTTGACCTATTTTTTGTTTGATACATATTTCATGGATGACCAGGGAAAGCTGGTTATTTTAGGGTTGTCAATTGCCTGGGCCGGGCTCAAGAAATAAGATATATGTTTGGTCAGATCCATCCCTTTTGTCCATGTACAAGTTAAAAGGTCTGCTGCCCAAAGGAACCCATGTCTTGTCCTTTCAGTAACCCAAGTCATACATAGAGAAGGAATTCTATGTTCCTAGGGCTGGTCTGGTGCCCCGTTTTGGACTAGACTTGATACTGGGTCAAACCTGAATATTACCTGATCCGTGTACAAGTCTAGAATCAATCACTGGGTTTGTCTTAAGGGTCCAATCCCAATGGAAGCATAAAACTACACTTAGTGGCCAAACTCAATTTCAAAATGTGACAATAGGGATAGTAATGGCCAGGCCCCTGCCGGATTGGATTTAGGCTATATCTTAATGCCCTTGGGTCGGACACAAGGCTAGTTTTCTGCCCCAGTAGTTAAATGGGATGGGCTTGGGCCTTTGTACTCATAAAGGCCTGTTCTCCTAAATAAGTTTCCTACATATTTACCATAGGGAAAGTATATCTATTTTACAAAAGGGCTCGGCCTGGGGCTGACTTTTAGGTGCTAGAAAAGATTATGCTAACTATAACAGTAACCTAAAGTTTAGACTCAATAATTAAAGAAATTGGGCTCGGAAAGTGCTTGTTACAGTCTAGTCCACTCTGCTTTGCTATAGGCAAGATCGACCTGACGTGTGTTGACCGGGTCGGGTCGACACTAGGGTCCTTAAGGTTGAAACCCAACCTGTTTTTAAAACAGATCAGAAAACTCCAACCCGCACCTGCTAGGGGTCAGCCCGACCCGACATGTATAAACCCTATTTAGATGAGGATCCGTTTAACCCAACCCAACCCAGCCGTTTAGCACCTGTGGAAACTTGTATCAATTTTGGGGTGTGTGTCTGTGTGGTTTGAACAGTAAGCTGATTACTTTGAAGAGCATGGCTCTCCTAAGCTTGAGTTTACGATAAAATTTCATAAGATCATGTTTGTGGGGCCCACTTTTGGTCCATCCAAAGGAACCAAACACACGACCTCCCTAAATTGCACATGTCCACCAACTTTTGGTCAGATCCGAATTTATTGGACCGTTGGATCAACTATGTATCGATTCGAATGAACTGTTGACCATTAAACTTTTGGACCCATATGGAGATGATAGAAATCATGGTTGGAGCTAGGGATGTCAAACGGGCCAGGCGGGCTTGTTCAAACTTTTTTGTTTTTTGTTTTAATATATATATATATATATATATATATATGGTCTATTGTGAGACAATGTATTATCCACCTAATTATTCCCGGCCATATTTCTACCTCACAATTTAAAATAAACTAAGTAGTACTTCTCAGTTCTCACCCACATCTTAGGGGACCCCAAGTAGTGTACTTAGGTAGAGGACAAGATGAAGGTGTGTGCTTGGGAAGTGTGTACTTTAAAATATATGCGAAGATCCTCAATTTACCTCTAAAATCAAACACAAAGATTATGGGTTAGTCACTGCCGAACTGACCCTAGATTAATAGATTAAGCTAGGTTAGGGTTAGAATAATTTATCATAATTTTTAAGTCAAGGAGGAAATATGAAGCGAATGGGGATTAATTTGATTGATCCAAGATAAACCCTACATAATACATACTAGCCCAATAATCCGTATTCAGCTCGGTATCTTCCTACACTGCACTGTATTGCAAAATAAATAATCACATATTAAAAAAATTTACCTCTTTCTATGAAATAAGTTGGATAAAATAGAAATAGAAAAATAAGAGCTAAAAATGATATAATTATTAGAAACCACTGTAACATAAGTGGTTTGATGGAAAATTGAACGGTTAGTTGAATGAGGAGTTACACAACCGTCAGTCAGAATTATAATCAACCAAAAAAGTATAGTCACATAGGAACAACTAAAACATGGGTGGTTTGATGAAAAAAAATGTGGGTAATTGTATGAATTATATAACCATGGGTTTAAATTATAATCGATAGTCAAAATCAAAACCAACACCTCTTAGCTAAGGTCTAATAATATATCTTAGGGTTTAATAATAGAACTCTTAAAGCCAATCTCAGTTAATCAGACAAGCCTACATGATGATGATGTTGATGATAGGTTCAAAAATGAAAATATCTGCGGAGGAGGTGGTGAAGAAAGTTCACGAGTTAAATACTGATCTAGATGTTCACGATTGTAGCCTTGCTTCTCATACTTTTAATTTAATCAACAGAAATGCATTGGTTTTAAAAGCAACTATTTACATATTATTACCTTGTTTACAATTTTTTCCATAAAGCTTTTCATTGTTATTATCGTTTCCACATTTCTGTGTGGAAATGAGCCGTATTAATACACGATGGGCAAATAGTGATGTTTGGTAGGTGCCAAAATAAAAAATGCACAGAAGAAGTTTGTGTTCTATTTAGGCCCAATTTTCATAATGATTTTGTCACAATGGGCCCATCTGTTATATAATGATTGACATTCTTTGTATTTTTTTTTGGTAAATAAAACTTTAATTAAAAGAAAAAGAATGGGAGGGTTAGAGTATTTATAGACTTTGTAAAATTGAAAAAGACACAAAATACCCCTTATATGACCGTTTTATGGCTGTTGGAGGGTTAAAATAAAGATTTTTTTAAAAAATATCCATTTACTTTTTTTTTTTTTTTTTTGGGGGGGGGGGGGCGTGGTGGTGGTGGTCATGCCTAGCGGGCTGATCCTGGCAGGCCTGGCGGGCCCAGATGGCCAGCCCACGTGCTTGGCGGGCCAGTGCTAAACAGGCCAATGGGCCCAGCCTCCTCGTCCCACACGGGCCGTGCCATTGACTTCGGGCCGGCCCGGCTCATTTGACATCTCTAGTTGAAGTTGATTTTTTGTTGAGAGGAAGATCCCACGAGTCCTTGAAATCTCCCCATCCCCATCCTCATGTGGGTCTCCAGGTGGACCCTACCACACACTTAAACTTGGAAGAGTTGGGCCCTACTTTGAATAGTTTAAATTTTCATAAATAGACCCTCATGAATTTCTCACACAAGCACTATGATCCCCTCTCTAGTGAAGATATTTCCCTTGCTTCTCCATCATTTCTTTTTTCCTGTAAAGCTTACTTTTCCACCATTTAATGTCAGTGTGCAAAAAGACAAAATTAAGTTTCTTGTGTTCTACTCATCCACAGTAGGGAGATTGGAGGGTTATTTGGTACAAGAGTCCAAAAGCCTTGCTTTTCCATTATTACTAGTCCAATCACATAACCTTTTTCTTTCCAATTTGAAAAAGACAAAAAAAAGTAAGAGAATGGTAGTGCATAAGTTACAATTAAGCATCAATTGAAGAACGTCCCTGTAACCCTCTTATTGACAGACATTACATGGAAACTTGTATTGGAAGATGACTTTAAGCTCCTGAAGATCAAAATCTATTGCTTTGTTTCACTTTCTCTCTAATGCCTTTGAACCTTCTGAGTTGGAATTAATTATGTTGTCTTCTTCACGGTTGTTTACTCTTCTAGAAAGAGGTAAGGAAAAAGGTACGCCCACTTGCTGTAAAACCTATGCTTCAATTGAGAATTTATTTTACCAAAAAAAGATTGAGAATTTATAATTTATTTTTTGCCAAAAGACTTGATTCTTCATTTCTAACCACTTGAAGAAATACATATTCTTAAAATTCGTAGGGATTCAATTATATAAAACTAATTGGCCCTTAGCGCTTAGAAGATATAATGTTCGCTTATACCCCATAGAATTACCATTTATCCCAAAATCAACCCTGCCGTACTACTGTTGCGAACTCGTAAAACACTACCAGGCTTTGATACCACTTGTTGGATCTTATACCCCATTGAGCTACCACTTATCCCAAAATCAATTGGTGATAGGAAACGACACAACAATAGTTTTATAGTGAGTGCGAGGATTCGATCACAATTATGACCGTTCAAGATCGAGGTGGACGTTGACCTCAACACACTGTTTAAAAATTATTACGGCGTGTCACAATGTTCTTATATTATTCTCAGATGCAGTAGTAATGTTTGCCTCTGTTTTATGTAAAGCTTTAATTTAATAAAGTAACTCGAGTTTCCCATTAAATGTAAAAAGAGGAGATGGATAGCACTGGTGAGAAGAGTGATGAATGCATTGCCATCAGATATATTAATGCTAGGCAGTTCATATGTCACAGTCAATTTAGGAGAATCGGCAATTGAAAGATATCCTATACCGTCGTCAGGTTTGGTGTAACAAACTTGAAAACCACACTCCAACCGTTGCAATCAATCATCTCTTACTTTCAACGAACGATTACTCGTGGCGGTGCGTCAGCTGTGGACTTTTTATATTGTACATGATGACCTGCACGTTTAATTATTATATTGTGCATGATTCTTGCATTCTCACACTTCTACTGTTCTTTTGTTGGGTTGTTTCCGTTTGGTAATTTTACTTATCAAAGTAAAGTCAACTCAAATGTAAAGACAAGCATCAAATCAAAAATAAATTAATTCAAAATTCTATTATTTTTTAAAAAAATAAATAAAAAAAGCTATATTTATTAACTAAAAAATAAAAAAACTCTATTTCTCCATACAAAAAAATAAAAAATATTTTATCTCAAACAACTAAAAATAAAATACCATCATAACTCATTTATATCTTATTCCCTTTTTTTTATTTCACTTCACTCCACTTTATTTTAAAAGTAAAATGGCAAACGGGCCTGGAATTCCTGAAATAAATAATTTAAAAATATATAAAATACTCTTAATAATTTTAATAAATCTTCGAATTTGTCCTTTTTTATTCTAATATTATCACAACTCTCTTGCAAGATTTTCAGTTTTTACAATTTTTTAAAACTATCATGATGGTAAAAAGAAATACTTATTTTATATGAATACAATTATATCTTTGAAATATGCCGTTTTTGTGATAGTAGCCTCAAGTGATTGCTACATTTGTAAAGTTGTTCGTGAAAATGCCACTTCCTTTGACGAAAGGCTTTTTATACAAATGTGAAAAATTATTTCATTTTTTTGTGACTTTTCCTTGTGGAAATGCCTTGACCCACAGTCTATATGAATACACTATAGAAAAGATTAATTTTCGTGAAAACAAAATCTAACACACAGTTTAACTTGGCCCTTACAATCCGAGTAAAGGGTTTGGACCTTGGCCCAGATCTGTCTTACTGAAAAAAGGCAAAGCTTGACCCATATAAAAACTAGGTCCAAATATTTAACCCATGTACATACAGGGAACCATTCCTCATCCCTGCTACATGCATCATGCACACAGCATAAAAACTAATAGAAAACCAATCAAAATAGCCCATTAAACCTTCCTGCACGTAGTACTCAGGGGAAAAAAAAAAAAAAAAATTCAAGAATCAAAGCCAAATAGAAGAAAAAACAATGGCTAATTCATCATATCATCACATTTGTCTTCTCGGATCCGATATATTAAACCTCCAATGCTCATCTAAGAACCCATTCTCCCTAGCCATCTTCCTGTCCCAATCCAACTCAATCTTCCTCCTCTCAGACAACCCACAAAAGCTCTGCAAAGTCTCATTCATGGCGTCGTGGAACCTCCACCATCTCTCGTGCGCGATATCGCTAGCATAAACATGCTGGTCTGCAATATTCCAGTTACAATCATAGTCCCTATAACAAAGCCATGGCTTGAGCCCAAGGAAGTGGATAGCATAGAGCTTTGGTGGGTCAGCCCCAAAAAGTTGGTTCTTCATGCTAGTCTCCAATGTAGTGTTGGACCAAAAGTTTTTCAAAAAATTCACTCTCCTTGGTAGCCTATGCCACCACACATAGACCTCATTGAGGAACCCCTGGTCCCCACCATTGTAAGAAATCAGCTCCGTCCTTTGCTCCATCAGGAACTTGAAGGTGCATTTCGACGGTTCGATGACCATGATCCCTGAATTGAAGATGACCCCATCATTTCCTGTGGCTGAAAGTTGAGGGAAGTGGAAGAGCAGATCAAGATTGCGAAGGATGATGATGTCGGAGTCGATGAAGATGATCTTGTGGTAGTCGGTCAGCTGCCATAGTCGGAATTTGCTGTAGTTGTATTCGTTGTAGGAGTTGTTTTCAGCTTTCGGGTTGCGGATCCGCTTGATTTCTCGGATCTTCCAGCCCGCTTGCATGAGGGCTTCACGTTTGGGCTGGGAGATTGATTTGTCAAGGAGGATGATCAGATCGCGGGTGGTCCCTGTTTTGATGATGGACTGGGCCAGGGCTATGGCCCCACAAACGTACGCTTCGGATGAATGGATGACTGTTGCGTAGGCTTCTTTTTGGGTGTTCTTGGCTGTTGAGGTTAAGATTTTTGAGAGATTGTAGACTTCGTTGATTCCTGTAAATTGACAATTAATTACACAGCTTCTTTGTTAGAAAAATTAGGTTGCAAAGTAGAGCCTATTCATTTTCATAAGCTGGAAGTAATAGGTCTGTTTGACCTATATGCATGCAAATTTTCATATCTATTTTGGGGATGAAATTTGGGGGCATATGTTTTATCCAAATAAATATAGGAATGGAATTTTTGCCCCCCTAGGTTCTTTATAGGTAATTTTGTGCAAGAAGAATGTTTTTTTAGTAGAGAGGAAATTTATTCTAATTTTTTCGGACTGACCACTCTCCCGTCTCTTGGTGCCATACTTATGACGGATTTAGTAATAGGTGAAGAATTTGGGCTTTTCGGGGCCCCAATCCTTGGGGATTTACAATTGGCGAACATAGGTTTTTAATGGCTTTGTGGAAGATCGGTGAGGAATCTTGAGAATTTGATCGTCAAACATGACCTTTGTGAGAAAAAAAAAACATCAATTGATTTTGAGATGATTTTGATTTCCCATGAGGAGTATATGAATGTAAGATTCCTCCCTCTCCCAAACACGAAAACTTGAAAAGAGTGAAATTAATCTTATTACACGTACAAACTTAAGATGTGGGCTATGCAAAATGCAAAATTAGGAGGGAATTGAGAAAAGTATAGATGATGATGGTACCTCGATCCCAAAGGGGCAAAGCCAATTTGCAAGACCCAATCGGCAACCAAACCTTCTGTTCCAACTTCCCCATATCGGGTTCATACGCCCACCAATTCCCTTCCTGATTCACAAGGTCGTCACACCGAAACAGTTCCAACATCGGCCGACACGAACTAAAAAACACCACTTTCGTCTTCTCTCCCCCAACTCTCCTCCCATTCTTCACTGCCAAATTCGCAGCAATCACATGAATCTGCAGCCTAAAAACACTTCTACTCCACCCCTCTTCCGGATACCGGCACGGCAATTTCGCCATGACCACGTCCATCTCACCATACATTCCAAAATCCGGCATGGGCATTTCGGGACACGACGGGCCGTCATCATCTTCCTCCTCATCGATCCACTCCGGGAACAAGTCTTTCCATTCCAAGTTCCCCGACACGGGCTGGTACCGTATCGCCGTTACGTTCCCGACATTCGCAAATTCACCCACCTCCTCATCGTCCATGTTCACCATACCAATCCTCTTCCCTCTTACTATATCATCTACAAAACCGGGCCTCATCTCCTTCACCATTTTCTTCTCCGGCAACTGCGTCTCCAAAACCGCCTTCATCTTGTATCCATCTTCCACCTACAAAAATCAAATTAGTAACACTCACAAATGTTGGTGTTTTGGTGTGTGCTTTCTTCCCTCTTGCTCTCTTTATTTACCTTCCATGACAATTAGACCATTTCCAATGTAACGTTTTTCGAAATCACTTGTACATACACAAAATACATTCCCAAGTGCACTCACCTTACCTTCTTCATATGACAATCGCGCAAAGAGCATAGAACAATGGAGGCTGCAGATTCCTGGTAGAAGGACGATGGCCGGAGAAAAAGGGCGGCATAGACGATCACGAAGAAGGCGATGAAGATGAGATTGAGCCTTATAACTAAGGATTTTGATGCAGTGGCCTTAATCATTTCTGAGACCAAGCCCTTGAGAGGCATGAGCAAGGCACTGTGTCACCAGCAAGATAGAACCTGATATATATCTTTCTGGGCTAGCTTTGTTTATGGTGCTTAAACCATGTATATATGTATTAGTAATATGACTTCTTCATTAATTTTGTTTATTAATATTGTGTGGTTGGGTTTGTGGGGGAGTGGTTAGGGATTGGAAAGATGGAGAAGGGTTAATGGACATGTGCCACTAAGAGAGCTCCATGTGTCAGTTTCCTTGTTTTGGATGTAATTCAATGTGAGACAAAGGGGTCGGAAAAAATAAAGCATGCTGAAGTTGTTGATTTTGGGTCCACTTTGTTTGGAGATTGCAGTTTTGCCATCAGCTGCTCAAGGGGGAAAATGTGTTTAAATTAGACCTTCAATTACATCGAATGAGCACCAGGTTATTGTTAGATGTGGACCCTAAACCAAAGTGGGGATTTTGTTTTGTACCGGTGGAGATTAATGAAGTTGATGGGTGCTGTAACACATCTTAAAAAAATGTAAAGCTTGTGTCTCTCCTATTCTTGGTTTCTCCGCAACACTATATCATGGTTATTGTTATGGGGAAGTTATGGGTTTCCTGAATTTGCTGGGGGTATTTCATATTTGTGGTTTTACTTCGGATTTTACGGGAAAATGTTGTAGAAATTAGATTAATGAATGTTTTAGAAATAACTTTAATTTTGTAGGTTTTATAAGTTTTCATTGTGTTTTTTTTTAATTTTTAATTTTAATTTTAATTTTAATATAATGATCAAGATCTTCTCACAATATTCAATATTTTGTCTGTGTTGTGGAAATATTATAAAAAAAGGCCAACATTTTGGCATGGGGGCCTATGACCCACATTTGATGGCCACAACTTCCCCATGTATTCTTCATGAGTGTTGTAATGGATATGGTGAACTGTTTTCCCGGAAAATTGGCACTTCAATCGTTGAAAGACAGGTGATGAATACCCCGCTCATACATGGGTAATAAACAGAAATACTTGCAGTCGTAAAGATAAGAAAAGTCACCGATATGAAAACCCGGTTTCTCAGTGATTCTCAGCCCAACGACCTCAGCTCCAATTCTACTGCAATACAATTTATACCACAAACTTACGGTTGAATAGTGTTGGCACCTTAGCGTCACATACATTCCTTAGGATCAATCAATCAAAGGGTCATCAAGTAGAAGTATCACTCTTAGAATAGTAGCCCAACCAATATATATATATATATATATATATATATATATAGGGAGGTGCTCATATATCTCACCTTACTATGAGAGATATGGATATATATGGGAGATGCTCCTATGAGAGACATCTCTCACCTTACCATTAGAGATAAGGGTGAGGGCCCCCACATTTAAGTTGTTGGCTTTGGATATGGATGTGAGGGCTCCACCCTATCTCTCATAGTAAGATGAGAAATGCTCACATATGAGCACCTCCATAAATATATATATATGATATATATTTATATGAGTCAGCTCTTATAAGCTCAAGTTTAGGATAAGGTAAGCTCAAGCGTGTGGCGGGGCCCACCTAGAGACCCACGTGAGGATGGGGGGGGGGGGGATTCCAAGGACTCCCTGAGATCTTTCTCTCTACAAAAAATCAATCCCAAATGAGATTTCTATCATCTCCATATAGGCCCAAAACTTTAACCTTTCTTTTGAGAAGAGACTCAACGAATTGAGCAGTCGCCCCAGCCATTCAATGACATTTGAAAATAGAACCTCAGTAATAATCTTTTATAGCCCCCTTCGCAGGACTCTTTTGCTGCTTATAAAGGACATGTGACCGAGTTTGTGGGGTCCAATAACCTACCGGAAATGAGAATACTTTCACTACTACAAAATTGAAGTTTACCGACGCAGTCAACGCGTCGGTAAACTTAAAAATGCGTCGGTAAATAAATTTACCGATGCTACCTACGGCATAGGGAAAAAATCATAGGTAAATATACTTGCCGACGTGTTGACTGCGTCGACAAGTTGAAGTTCTTCCGCAAAATGTGCTGCAACTCCTTGTGGCAGCGTGTATTTTATGGTAAAAGTTACCGACGCGGCGTCGGTAACTTTATGTTTATTATTTTTTAAATCACGGTTCCAATCAGTGATTAGAACCATTTTATTATTATATTAAATTAAATTTTAATTAAGTTTTTTTAGTCATTTTAATTTAGTTTTAAATATCTAGTTATTATTATTTTAAATATAGAATTAAAAATAAATCACAAATAAAATACTAAAAGTCTAATTTATATTAGTCCAAGCCTAACTGGGTACCGCAGAAGTTGGGTTTGAGCCCAACTTTATGTGAAAATGCACATGTTTTTCTGGCCCTTACCCGAACAAATTGAGGACCGTGAGACTTGATCTGAACTAAGCAAGTGACCAGTTAAGCAACACACATGGTGGTGGTCTCCTTAATGATGTCACCCATGGAGAGCCCAGCTGGGTCGACCAAGGAGGACAATTGTGCCATTCTTAAGCTAAAAAAAGCATATACATAAAATCATATTTAAAACAAATAACAAAATTTTTATAAATTATCTATATAAATTATCAAACTACATTCAGATAGTAATAAGTTTATAATCATATCTATTCTAAAATTTATAAAACAAAACCTATAAAAACATATTATTAAACTAATTATCAAATAAAAATAAAATAATAAAAACTACATACCGTTTATAAGATATAGCAAGAGCTGGTATGGGTGGGGAATGACAGAAGCAGTGGACGCCGGCAGCAGTGTGGTCGCCGGTAGTGAGTGGTTGCTGACAAACATTTAACAAAAAAAAGAGAAAAATTATTTGAAGAAAAAAAAAAAAAAACAAAACTTATAATATAAATATTGCATACCTTATAAAGAGGGGAAGAAGGCTAGGATAAAATTAGTTAGATGTGAGAAGGCTAGAGAGATGGGAGGAAGACAGAAAAAATGCAGAGGGAAGAGGGCGAATACGCTGTTGCTATTGCAGAGAGTGGCGATGAGTGGGGAGAAGGAGAAAGGAGAAGGGGAAGTTTGGGGGGAAGATATAATAAACTTGCCGATGCCGTACGGCGTCGGTAAGTTTCTTCCCACAAAAGGTTGCAGAAAAGCTGCAGAGGGTGGTCATTTCACAAACCTCCCGACGCTTATTGCGTCGAAAAATTCTTGGGTCAAACTTACCGACGCTCACAGCGTAGGGAAGTTTTTGGGTCAAATGCGGGAACCAAAATTCTAGCAGGGAAGGAGTTGGCGCGTAAAAGTTTCCGACGCCATGTGCGTCGGGAAATTAAACATCAGAACTTAATGGCGTCGGGAAGTTGTAACTTCTTCGTCCCATCCTGTAAACACATTTACCGACGCTACCTTTTTGTGATAGCATCGGTAAAATTAAAAATTACCGACGTTTCTATTGCGTCGGTAAGTGTTCCATAGTCTATCTCCACTTTTCTTGTAGTGTTTGAAGTTTAACCAAATAAGAAGGAACATAAATATATATACCTATGTGATGCTATCAATAGTTTAATATAAGGCCAAGAAATGGACAATAAGTAAATTGATGTTTTGTTTTGTTTTCTTTATATTGTTTAGATCAAACAACTGCTAGTATGCTGTGATTTAGGGCCTACGAGAATAGATCAATCATGCACAAAGAGAACACAGAGATTTACGTTGTTCGGCTTTGGGCTTACGTCCACGGGGAAGACGGGAGAATTGACTATGTAATCAGAAGAGGTGTGTACATCCTAGAGACCCTTAATCTCTATTTATAATATCAGCCCCAAAATTTTGTTACACCAAAACACTACTTCTTAACTACATTAGACCTATAACAAACCTACTTCTAATCACAGTACAAGTTGGGCAATTCAGATACCTGGTTAACCAAAATTAATTAACTTCTATTGAGCCATACAAATTAATATAGTATCTAATCAACTTTATTTTATTTGCATACTAATGGATTCTAAAAACCCTCGTATATTTGGTAGTTTAGTGTGCTCCACTAACTTTATAGCATGTTCTTTTTAAAAGAAGCAACAAAGGGCTTTTTATTGTAAAGCCCTAGAGGATCTTGTCCTTCTCAAAACCATCATGTTTGGGGTTTATAAGGTCTTAATGGGAAACTGTCACCAAAATAACTAATTTAAAGTAATTTAGAGTACAAAGCTTATGTGTAGATATAATTAGTATTACAATTTTTATTAATTTGCACCTTTTGTTGTCTTAACATATTATCCTGATAATCTCATGATTTTATTCTAACATTTTCAACATATCTTAAAAATACTCTGATATTATTGAGACATTTACATTTCCCTACAATATTACAATATAATGTATGATATTTTAAAGCACATACAGGTACATGTTTGGGTTGAGAGGAATAATACGAAGAATTTGGGCATGAGAGAGAAGTGCAGAATGGTGAGTGCCACATGTTTCTAGACCTGGAGTTTACGCTAGGAATCCTATTGGCCGGCCACCAACTAGTTGGGCGATTGGTCCAAAATGTCAATAATAGGGCATTGTGTCTCAAGAACTTGTGGGGGAAGGGCAAAGAAATGTATAGAAATGTTAGGTGGATCATTCACACCTCACCTAATTTGGTTATAGGGTATGGTTTTTAATAGAAGTTCATACATTGTATCGATGTCTGATTTTAGGCACTCCAAAGGAATGAAAGATTGCAACCTTTGGGCATTATATTTGGTGGGCATCTCAAGGAGAGGCCCTCTGCATTTCTTGAAGGTTTAAACATCAAATCATATATTTGGTGGAAGATTTGTTTATAGCCTTCCTGTCCAAGAAGGAATTAAGAAAAGAAAATTTTTAAGGGTTTTGCAATCATGGTTTTAAATTATAGTTTCTAGCATTCTTTAGTCAAGGGATAAACCTATATAATGGTAATTCACTACTGGATCAGTTTGTTTCGATTTTTCTATAAAAATAAAAAAAAATGTTAAAAATATAGAATTAAAGCTTCATCTTTTAGATGACTTTAGACTGTTTAGAATTGTAAATAAGATTTAGAAATAACAGAATATAAGTTTGGTGGGAATGAAGGTTCTATCTGTTTTGAAAGATTATTAGTATCGGCTATGGTTGAAAATTTTCTTTATCAGGCTAATCCTTGTTATCTTAATTTTTTCTAATTTTAGAATATAAAAGACAAATCATATATAATACACATTTATTATACTCCAAGGACTAATCATGTCACTTTGAGCTCCTTTTATAAAACAGAATTTTCACTTGCAAAAGTCCTGCATGAGGGCGGTGCGGAAGTTAATTTCAATTCCCTCTATTTATAAGGCTGAACCTGCCCCTTGAGTTAAATGCAGGGACCAAAAATCTTGCATTCTACCACACGGTTGTCTCTTAGGAGAACAAAACCCTTTATAAATGTCTACTAATAACAACTATACTACATAAGTTTTATGTATCAAATCATACTAATATGTGAATCAGTCATAGTTGGAAGAGAGCCAGGCTATGACTGCCAAAATCTAAACCTGCCTTGAACCCGACCCATGTCAAAATCTTAATTAAAACTAGTACCCACCGTGAACCTGACAAGGCCACTACTGAATTTGTAAGGGCTAGTTTGGGCAGGCAAATGACTCGTTTGACTAGACTTGTTGTCATCCCTAATTTTGCCGGATCGTGGAGAAGAGGGTGGTACCTATCCTCGGACCCTTGACCTTTTGTATATAATACTAATCAAGCAACTAATGAGGCACAAGGAAGGTTGGTAGGTTTAGCTCTCTTTTAGTATGCCTCCAAATGGCAAGATTTTGGTTTCTATTTATTTATTTATGTATTCTTTTTAGTGGAGCTTCTTGCTAATCGAGCCATCGATCTTTTGTCATACTTTTCAACTTTGTTGTAGGCCTAACTCTTCAATTACATTTTGTGTGATCCCGTCATTCCAGCTATGTAATTAAGCCCATCTTATATAATGAGAGGTGGTATGTCGCTGTGCATGACTGCTGTCCATATTCCCATTGATATCCTCCCAAGTCACATCATCCTATGTGCCTAGAGAAGATATTATAGGACCATTGATTGACATGGTTGCCCCATCTTCTTACCCTAATATCAAAATCAAAGGAATTTCATTCATGGTAATTAAGCTACTCTCCAGATCCAATAAAATTGAAAATCCTGATCTTTATTCATACCTTCAATTTCTAAATTGCTCTAATGCATGCATATTAATCTAACTAAAACTTTTTAAGCCATTTTATGAAAGCTGCATCCATTATATTAACAGATTTGCAGCTACCTTTAATTAACTCTCAAGATATTATTGGGAAAATATGCATGTCAATGACAACAGTAAAGCAGGCTATCATGGGGTGTAAGATTTTCTCCTATAGAAATCTGTACGGGCGAGACATTATAGAATTTTCAATTTCCACCTACACAAAAGTGAATGTCTTCCTTGCAGGATTCCAATTGGAGAAAAAAATACCAGCAGTTGGGGGGAGATGAAAGCTTCATGAACTTAAAAGTAATTCTCTATGGATATTCCTGTCAAATTATGATTTGTTCAAGACCCTTTAATTGCAAGCAAACGTTTCAACCATCAAGACACAATGTGTTTCATGCTTATGAGTTATTTATATTAATATATAATGATAAGTCTTCCTGTAAACATATGAAACACAATTCATTTAAAAAAAAAAAAAGTTTTTTAACCATTCCTGAAGTTTTTCATTCATTGGAACACTGATAACCCTTGTCACTTACCTAGAACAGCCCACATTCCCTTGGCACCATACAAACACAATACAATTAATCGTGAAACAAGTCATCTGGTAAGTTCATTGTAGGTGCCAAAGAATGGTGACACTTATATGTATTATAATGTCTTATCATATTTGTGTTGAAGTGATGGAAGAATATATAGTTTAATAATCACAAGTATAATATATAAGCTTATTATGTGAACATCCCTGTGCCCAATAACCTTCATTCAGGGTCCAGTCCTATTTGTACATTTTGCACCAAGTGGAAGTTTCTAAAAAGGTTTTATTGTTTCCTAACGCCTTCTGGTACAAGGTAGTGCTCAAATAATATAAAAATGCAAATGATGCACTGAAGTTCCAGGATTAGGGGTGGCAATGGGTTGGGCTGGGTCACCCATTTATTAATTGGCTGTGAAAATGTCTAACATGACACAGTTTAGTTTGTCAGATTATATATGAAGCATTCAGAAGTAGGATAGCAAGAATGGACTTGACCTTCCCAAGTCTAGAATGTCAACTCAAATAGGGATTCATGGTGAAACACATTGGAAAGGGGTTGCTTGTATAAAATATACTAGCACAAAAACCCATGCTAATCACGGGTATGGTGAGGTTTTATGTATCTTAGCAGTTGTAGAAACAGAAAATAACTTCCGGTTAAAATTAGAAAACATGGTCAAAATTAGATCCAAAACCTTCCAGCTTACTATATTATAATAGAAACTCAAGAAGAGATGAGCTCCACGGAAAGATAATTAAGGGAACGTTTCATAACAAGTTAGGACTCCATAGATATGAGGATTCCTCATTGAGGATATGTATACCTGAGAATTTCACATCAATATTGGTGTATATAACTAAGAAAATTTAGTTTTAGCGCATAAAGTTGCGAAAGTGAGGATTCCTAAACCTATGAAGGACAGGTCGGGCATGAAAATCCTAAAAAATGAGCATTTCTATTGAGAGGGACTATTTGAAAATTGGAAAATTGTAGGGGAGCATTGAGAATTTTCATCGTAAGTGTGTGGGGTGTTTTTCTAATAGTAGGATTACGCTAGTCTCGGTGGCAGTACCAGCTCAGCTCATTCCAATCTCAGTGTCCAAGTTCGGCAATAGTGTCAAGATTCATCTAGGTCGGTAACGGTACCAGCTAGAAATCTCATCTCAGCTCTGCAAACAGTGCTAGCTAGCGCCAAGCTTGAGCTAGTCTCGGTAAGAGTATCGACTAGGCTCATCTCGGTCTCGGTATAAGGCACATTGGCAATAATGTCAGGATGCATCCGAATTTGGTATCAGTATCATCTTCAGCTCGGTACATCCACAGAGATAAGTACTAAATCATGATTGTACTTCTACAAAGTTACGGCTACGTTACAGAACGTGCTGACAGACAAGACAAGCGCCAGATAATGATTAGGTGTCGTCTTGATCGATCACATCCACATTAATACGAGATGTTATCTCTTGATTCGACTAGACAGTATCTCCACCTACCCGCACTAAGGGTGCGCCAGGTGAAATCTCTATATATAAAGGGATACCAATTCCTTCTCAGGTACGCCATATGAGGCAATATCACATATTGCATAATGCGTTACAAAACGCCATGTAAAAACAACATACTTGCCTTTCTTCTCCATCCTTTGTTCAGTGATAGCATTAACTTGGGCATCAGAGAGCCTTCGGCTGACGGTAGTCAGGGTCTCTGATCTTTATTTCTCCTTCCCTTTCAGGTTCTAAGGCGATCTATCTCCCTCAAAGAAGCTTAAACAGCACAATCACGAGTTCCACACTCACCTAATCTAAGTCCGTAATTTTTAAGCATGCACAGTAAGAACACTTTTAGGCTTCATTAGTAAGGGACATGCTCTCACCTTACTATGGTGGGGCCCTCACATCCATATTTAATGCCAACAACTAAAATGTAAGGGCCCACACTCCTATCTCTTATATAAGGTGAGAGATATCTCTCATAGGAGCATCTCCCCATTAGTAAAACCCTACATTGGATATTGTTGAAAAGAAAATGGCATTTATAATTTTTATATGTTTCATTGACTAACCATATTAAGTTAGCTTGCATGGGCCTGCTTTTCTTTTCTTCTCTTCTTGCTAATAGCTTGCATGGGCTTTTGACCGTGGCTTGTACGGAAAGGTTAGGGGTGAGGATTGGAGGTTTAGGACTCATTGAGGAGCCCTTTATTTTTGCAGTTTATTAGGCCAGACTTGCGTTGATCCAATCCCTAATTGGGTTAGGTGAATCTGGGCCTAACTAGGTTGGCCAATTTCCTAATTAAGTCAGGACGTTTCCTTAACTGGGCCAAGTAGGAATTATGGGCCAGATAGCCATTGTGGGCTTGACAGTAGACATGGTAGTTATTGGCATTAACCACCATAATAGCTATTGTCTTTAATCAAACAACGGTAATCTACCAAAAGAAACTCCACCTTACTTAGGCCCAAATCCACCCAACCCAAAATAGGGATTGGGTTTGCCCTAGTCAGGCCGCATAAAATGCAAAAGTAAAAGGCTCCTCCCAAGCCCAAACCCATACCCTTCCATATAAGCCACGTCGAAAGTCCATGCAAGCCCATTTAATAGGGTTAGTAAAGGGAATATAAATGCCACTTTCTTTTCAACAATATTCAATGTGGAATTCTACCAATGAAGCCTCAAAGGGTTCTTACTAATTTCAAATTTTCTAACATTCCCACACAATTTTCAAAATTTTGAGCAGTATTAGAAACTAAATGTCCCAACATCAGATTGGTGTCCACAGCCATGTTATGATAAGTTTGCCTCCAAGATAAAACAGGCCTAGATCTTTTGTGTGCTGGGCCCGGCTTGCCAGACTGCAAACCAACCCTGAACACCAAAGGTTACAACAAGAGTACCTAGTAGGCTAAGGTGGCTAAATGTGATTAATGGAAAGCTAGATGTGATTGGTAGAAATGAAGTGCCTAGATTGGTAATTGATAGTGAATATATACGCTGCATGGATCCTACCATGGTTACCCGAGTTAAGCCCACAAAGGCTTAACCACCTCCAAGCCTGCAAAGGCTACCTGACCCATAAATCCTACCTGGCCCCAGAAGCAAACTAAAACTTAAACTAATGAGGAACTGGGACCTGGGTCAACCCGAGTTAAGCCCAAACCGATCCCACCCAATTAGGGTCTGACAAACCAAGCCTATAGCCCAATAAACTACAAAAAAAAGGGCTCCTCAGTGAGTTCTGAAACTTCAAGCCCAACCTCATGCCCTTCCTTACACACAAGACAATATCAAGGGCTCATGCAAGCTAACTTAATAAGATTTTTCAAGGAAACTCTAGTAATAAAGCCTAAAAAGGATTCATAATCACTATTTTGAAAAAATTTCAGCACTTGCTAAAATCAATTACAGCAATTCCTTTACATGTTTGATGATTATTGCTTCTTTCTCATTCAGGATTTGAGAAGGCATTAAAATTTACATGAAAGGAGATGACAAAGGCAAGGAGAACGAGCATTTTGATCAGAAAGAACCAAGAAAGAATAGTAAGTCATGTTGACGGGCCTACTAAGAGACCCACATTGGGCTGCTTTGGCCCATGGGTTGGCCCGTACATGAGGGGCAAGGCCATGCCAGCCACTGGGCCCATTTGACACCTCTACTTGGACCTCATATTGAAGTGTCACTCCTTGTCCCACTGCACCAATGTAGCCGGAAAAAAAAAGTTGGAGTTAAAGAGTAATGAGAGAGTTCTTTTCTTGTCCTCTTGAATCTTTATCTTCAAACATATAGCAGTGAGCATCCGTATTGTTACAAGCAACAAAATATATTGAGTAAGAATTAAAGCAAATGTGAAGTGATAATGTAATAGTGAAAAGTTGTATGAATTTCTTTCTGGATTCTTTGGTGTTTAGATTTACTTGCTCATCATCTGGATATTTGAGAATGAAATTATCATGTCCTCCCAATAAATCAGAAAGTGTAGTAAAAAGGAGAGAAATCAAGAGAGAATATTAGAGGGAAAAGAGAGAGAGTTTTCTAGTATCTCATTAAACTGTCTCCAAATACAATAGGGAGATGCCTATTTATAGGCAAAGCAGTCTCATAATAGAGAAACCCTAAACTTAACCCTAACTCATCTTAAGTGGGCATCCACCCAAGATCCATATCTTATAACACTCCCCCTTGGATGACCACCATTCAATGACAGTTGTCTCATTAAAAACCTTGCTAAGAAAAACCCAGTGGGAAAAACCAAAGCGAAGGGAAAAAGAGTACAACATTCTTCAAAATCATTGAACTGGTGTTGGACGTGCATAATGCTGCCTCGTTAAAACCTTAACTAGGAAAACCCAGTGGGATAAAACCTAGAGAAGGAAAAAGAGTACAGCGCACAAATGTCCATAGGTAGCATACTTCAGGATGCTCCCTGATAAACAACTCCCCCTGATGATGATAACCATTTTACATAGTTTGATTATGAACTTTGCGCATGCCAATCTCATATACAAACTTCTGGAATACTGATTTTGGCAAAGATTTTGTAAACAGATCAGCCAGATTGTTACTCGAACGAACTTGCTTGACTTCAATTTCACTGTTCTTCTGAAGTTCATGAGTGAAGAAGAACTTTGGTGCTATATGTTTAGTCTTGTCTCCTTTAATGAAACCTTCTCGAATCTGTCTTATACATGCTTCATTATCTTCATAGATAATGTTTGGAATACCTGCAATAGAAGGCAATTGACAAGAACTACGAACATGCTGAATCAGAGATTTTAGCCATACACATTCCCTACTGGCTTCATAAAGAGCCAAAATCTCAGCATGGTTGGAGGAAGTAGCTACCAAAGTTTGTTTTATAGAACGCCAAGAAATGGCGGCATTACAATTTTAAAAACACATAACCTGTCTGTGATCGACCCTTATGAGGATCAGAGAGATAACCTGAATCTGCATATCCTACTAAATTGGAATCTTTATGATCGTAAGCATAAAATATTCCCAAATCAGTTGTTCCACGCAGATATCGTAGGATGTGTTTAATACCAATCCAGTGCCTTTGAGTTGGTGTGGAGCTATACCTGGCAAGTAGATTAACAGAAAATGCAATATCTGGTCTAGTGCATTGTGCCAAGTACATCAAGGCTCCAATAGCACTTAGGTATGGTACTTCGGGACCCAATACCTTTTCATTTTCCTCGATGGGACGGTATGGATCTTTCTTTATATAAAGAGACCGGACAACCATAAGGGTGCTTAATGGATGTGCCTTGTCCATACCAAATCGTTTTAAAACCTTTTCGGTATAATTAGATTGATGGACCAACATCCCATTAGAATTTCTCTCGATTTGCAATCCGAGACAGAATCTTGTTTTTCCAAGGTCTTTCATTTCAAATTCTTTCTTTAAATAACTAGCAGTTTCTTCGAGCTCTTCTGGAGTCCCTATCAAATTTATATCATCAACATAAACTGCTAATATTGCAAATCCCTTCAAGAATTTCTTTATAAATAGACACGGGCAAATGGGATTGTTTTCATACCCCCTTTTAGACAAGTATTCACTAAGGCGATTGTACCACATTCTTCCGGATTGTTTCGGGCCGTACAATGATCGCCTTAATTGGATTGAGTACGTACTCCTTGGCTTTGCTTCAGGCAAAGGAAATCCTTCTGGGATTTTCATGTGAATTTCTGTGTCTAAGTCCCCATATAAGTAAGCAGTTACAACATCCATGAGTCTCATTTCTAGATTTTGAGAAACTGCTAAACTTATCAAATATCTGAATGTCGTTATATCCATAACGGGGGAGTATGTTTCCTCATAATCAATCCCAGGTTTCTGCAGAAAACCTTGTGCCACTAATCGTGCCTTATATCTGGTAATTTCATTCAGCTCATTCCTTTTTCTTACAAACACCCACTTGTAACCTACAGGGTTAACATCTTTTGGGGTTTGTACTATAGGTCCGAACACACCACGTTTGTTGAGAGACTCTAACTCTGTTTTGATGGCACTTTCCCATTGTGGCCAATCATTTCTTTGTCGACATTCATTTATAGAACGTGGTTCTGTGTCCCAATCATCATCATCATTTTCCTTTGATATTTGTGTAGCTACCGCATATGCAAATGCGTCATCGATGATAATCTCATTTCTATTCCATCTCTCTTTTGAATAATTGTAAAGTATAGAGATCTCTTTATTTTCCGGTACCGGTGCCTCTTCAGGGGCTTCCAAAGTCTCACCAGAGACTTCCATTATTCTAGAGAGAACGGATTTTGCCATAACCTCTTCAGGAGCATTATGTGCCTCTTCGGGAGGAACCTCTTCAGGAGCGTTACATGCCTCTTCGAGAGGATATGATGATGATTGCTCATTTCTCCTTTTCCGCGGAGCTGAGTCCTTTGAACCTATAGGTCTGCCACGCTTCTGGCGTATCGCAGATTCTTTTGCTGCCGTATTTTGATTTTGTCCTACAGGGACATTAATCCTGGCAGGTGCATTCATAGCTGGTATATGTGACTTTGTCACTTTTGCTGCATCGTTAAATGCATCTGGTAATTTGTTTGCAATTTCTTGCAAGTGCACAATTCTCCGAACTTCATTCTCACATTGTGAGGTTCGTGGATCCAGATGGGACAGAATGGATGTATTCCATGTTAATTCTCGCCGTTCTTCAGGAACGGATTGTTCTACGGGAACAATACGTTCTTCAGGAACTATCTTATCTCCCCCTAACGGCGGAAAAATTGTCTCATCGAACTGACAATCGAGAAAACGAGCACTGAAGACATCTCCTGTCCTTGGTTCTAGATATCGAATAATTGAAGGAGAGTCATAACCTACATATATTTCCAATCTACGTTGTGGTCCCATCTTAGTACGCTTAGGGGGTGGTATTGGGACTTGAACTGCACAACCAAACTTGTGCAAGTGAGAAATATTGGGTTGATGTCCTGATATAAGTTGTCCAGGGGAAAATTGATGATAGGCCGTGGGCCGAAGTCGAATTAACATTGCTGCATGCAACACAGCATGTCCCCAAGCACTAACTGGTAATTTAGATTGCATCAGCAGAGTCCTAGAAATAAGTTGGATGCGCTTGATCATGGATTCAGCTAAGCCATTTTGGGTGTGGACATGAGGGACAGGATGTTCGACTACAATGCCTATAGACGAACAAAAATCATCAAAAACCTGGGATGTAAATTCGCCTTCATTATCAAGTCTTATAGACTTAATGGGATAATCAGGGAAGTGAGCCCTCAGTTTAATTATTTGAGTTAATAGGCGGGCAAATGCTACGTTCCTAGTTGAAAGTAGACAAACATCCGACCAACGGGTGGAGGCATCGATCAAAACCATAAAATACTTAAAAGGTCCACTAGGTGGATTGATGGGTCCACAAATATCACCTTGTATTCTTTGTAGAAAGGATGGGGATTCAATGCAACTTTAGTAGGAGAGGGTCGGATAATCAGTTTCCCTTGTGAACATGGGGTACATAAGTACCCACTAGGTATGGTCAATTGATGGTTCTCTAAGGAATGCCCAAAAGAGTTATCGATGATTTTTCTCAACATAGTAGCCCCAGGGTGACCTAACCTATTTGCCAAAGCTGTAAAGCCTTAGGATCACTGAGCTTCGGGCTCAACTTTGTTGTTTTGCTCATAACAGAATGTGATTCAACATTAGAGATTGTCGTGTAATATAACCCTGAGGAGAGTGCACTGAGTTTTTCTAGTATTTGCTTCTGGCTTCCAATACTAGTAACGATGCATAAGTATTCGTTGTTACCTTCACTTACAGTCTCAATGTGGTACCCATTCATTCTGATGTCTTTGAAACTAATCAAGTTTCTTCGGGAACTTTTTGAGAACAAAGCATCTTTGATGAATAGATGAGTACCATTAGGTAACATCATATGGGCTCTTCCGGAGCCCTCAATTATCTGCACAGGTCCAGCTATGGTGGATACCTTTCGTGGAATGAACATCAATTCTGAGAAAAAATTCTGATTTTTCAGAATGGTGTGTGTTGTGGCACTATCTACCAAACAAAAATTGTCCTCAGTTCCATGATCCATACCTTTAACAAAGAAAATAATAATAACATTATAACTATGCAATCACATGATTCAAATTCAAATAATTAAAAACATTCACCATAAATTAGGATATTAAGGTAGTTATCAAAAAACAGAAAAGTCTAAAAAAAAAGCATGCATCTCAAATGAACTAAAATTTTTTTTAAGTGCTGTTCAAAGAATCATCGGTCTTCTAGATCATGCCAGGGGGTGCCCCCAAAAGATTATTAAATGCCTCATTTTTCAGATGTTGGCTATCTTCATCCTCAAAGAAGTCACGAGTCTCCAAGTTTGTAATGTCAATTGGAGGACTCTCGGATGTCATTATATCCAAATTCCAACCTTCTAGGTCATTTGTCTTTGCTGAATGGACAGAGGCCTTATATGCTTTGTATCATTCCACCACTTCCTTTGGTGCACGGCAAGTGCGTGACCAATGCCCACTTCTTCCACATCTGTGTCACGTGTCATCAGGACGGTGGGAAGGATTTGCCGGTGGATTTTGGTTGTTCTCATGCTGAGGGTTAGACCACTTCTGGTGATTTTTGAATTTTGGTGGATGACCTTTAAAACTACCTCTCCTGGAGGAGTTATGTCGCCCACCTCTACTGGAGGATTTATGCCTGCCATTCCCCCTGCCTCTGCCTCTGCCTCTGTTTGAGCTAAGACTGACATTTGCTTCAGGAACTGCCAAAGATCCAGTTGGTCTGGAATTATGATTTTTCATCAATACTATGGAATTCTGTTCAGCAACTAGGAGGCATGATATAAGTTCTGAATATTTGGAGAAACGTCGCTCTCGATACTGCTGCTGCAGGAGCACATTCGAGGCATGAAAAGTGGATAACGTTTTCTCCAACATCTGCTCCTCTGAAACCTTTTCACCACATAATCTTAATCTGGAAACAATATTGAATAGAGCAGAGTTGTATTCAGTTACTGTTTTATAATCTTGTAACCTCAGATTTAACCATTCATTCCGGGCAGCTGGCAATATGACCATCTTCTGGTGATCATACCTATCCTTCAGGGATTTCCATAGACCTGCTGGGTCTTCCTCAGTAAGGTATTCTTGTTTGAGGTCGTCATGTATGTGGTGACGCAGGAAGATGAGGGCTAACGCTTTTTCTTCTGGGGATGTCTTGTTTCCTTCCTTTATAGTCTCTCCCAATTTCTTGGATTGCAAGTGGATTTTAGCATCCAATTGCCAAGATAAATAATTATCCCCATTTATGTTAAGTGCTTTAAAGTCAAGTTTAGCTAGATTTGACATCATGCAGCAACTGTAATAAAAGATATATGTAAAGTTAACCATATGCAAATAGTTAATAAAGTAAAGGGGAAACCAATAAAAAATTTAACATCAAAAGAAATTAAAAAAATTTGGCCATAGGAAAGTTAGAACATCAGGTTCACAACTTTGAGAATCAGAACTGCTGGTTCTGTCAAGACTTCAGGCTTGATTTAGAATTTCATGCTCATATCATTGAGAATCAGAACTGCTGGTTCTGTCAAGACTTCAGGCTTGATTTGGAACTTCAGGTTCACAACACATGAGATTAGAACTGCAGGTTCTGTCAAATCTTTACGTAGAACTTCTGGTTCTAACAAATGATCAGAACTTCTGGTTCTGTCAAAACTTCAGGTTTGAAGTAGAACTTCTGGTTCTAACAATTGATCAGAACTTCAGGTTCTATCAAAACTTCAGATTTGATTACATGGCTTTATAATTTTTTTTTTTGATATGAATTTATAAGTTCATATCATTATTCCAACTTTTAGGACTTCTGGTCCATAGATCAGTGAATTTTATTTTCAGATTTAGAACTTCTGGTTCTATTTATATATTCTTAAATTTAAATTTTAAAAGAGAGAATAAAATATGCAAGAGGATTAACAGTAAATAAAATACTATCAACAAGCATTATAAATTGATTTTATACATTCTAATAAAATTTGACTATGATTTAGAAAATACTTACCGTAATTGTAGTCCTGTAAAAATTTTGTCGAGCAATATAGTAGTTGCCGAAAAAAAAAACGCTGCTCGTTGCTGGGTTCCTTCCACGTACAGATGCCTGTCTATGGTCACGCACGCAAACCAAGGCCTTTTGTTTGATAACAGAAGCGCTTGTGAATCATGCCCTTCAACACAGCCAAACGAGACTCTCTGTGGATAGTCAACAACAACGGTAAATAAGAGAAAGGTGAAAGTACTTATTGTTGCACGCTATTCGAGACAAGAGAATGGGGATGGTTTTCTTGTTGCACGGTAAGGGAGGGAGCAACAAGTATGTTGCGTTCGTGCTGATAACGTGTAGTAAAAAGGAGAGAAATCAAGAGAGAATATTAGAGGGAAAAGAGAGAGAGTTTTCTAGTATCTCATTAAACTGTCTCCAAATACAATAGGGAGATGCTTATTTATAGGCAAAGCAGTCTCATAATAGAGAAACCCTAAACTTAACCCTAACTCATCTTAAGTGGGCATCCACCCAAGATCCATATCTTATAACAGAAAGCATATTCTCTACATATTACTGAGAAGGCAATATTTAGTAACTGATCAAAAAAGAAAAATTTCAACATAGGAAACTTGATCTTTGCAAATATTTGAAACCAACAGAGGTGACAGATAATAGATAAATACAAACATGTTTGTGATCACACCGTAAGAAAATATAGGAAAGAAGAATATGAAACAATTAAAATCAAACACTTAATTAACACTGGAAGTTTGGGTCTGTATCCAAACATTCAAATTCCATTTCACGAAATGGAACTTCTGACTTTGGAAAAAAGAAGAAGAAGATAGGTTCTCTACCTCCATGACAGTAAAATTGTGTGTATTTACCATGCAACAGGTTTCTCTACTATTATCTATTCTTTATCCATTGCAACTATTATACAGAATTGCTCGCAATAATTAGAAAGAGCTAGAAAGTAGAAACTAAGGGCACGTTTGATAATAAGAGAGGAATCCTCTATTTAGAGGAATCTTTGCATCCGTGGAATTAGACTTTCTTATTTGAGGATTTATAAGATAGAGGATTCATTGCATTTCACGTTTGGCAAGCACGGAGGAATCATCGATGATTCTTTTTATCCAAGTTTGGTAACGAGTGAGGAATCCGCAAATTTTTT
This sequence comes from Cinnamomum chago, assembly GCA_038049695.1. NCBI lineage: Eukaryota > Viridiplantae > Streptophyta > Magnoliopsida > Laurales > Lauraceae > Cinnamomum > Cinnamomum chago. Next base: position 62,526,265 of record CP142459.1, on the reverse strand, counting down.
TTTAATTTCTCCATCTCAAATCCATTTAATATAACCCAAAAAATATTCCTTTCCATATCCTCTAATCCATCCTAAAAAGCAAAAAATCATTTTGTACACAAAAGAATTTATGAAAATTTTGACACAATCTCCACTTAATGGGAGAGCTTTTATTTATTTTTACCTATTTAGGTATCTGTAAAATAAAACATTATATAATAACTTCATATAGCAACAATCTATGATCTTCAATAAATCAACTTCATATAGCCTTTTTTTCCTGCCGATCTGTATGGCCGATTTAATGGTTTATCTCCTGTAGCTTGTCAGAGTTTTGCATGATTGAAAATAAGGGCCCAAATGCACAACTTGAAAAAGAAGAAAGAAATAGAAAACATTTTATTAAAAAATAATGAGGGCCCAATCTCATTAGGCAGGTAGTTACATAAATGTATTACAAATTGCATTGACAAATCTCTAGTCCTAAGAAGGCTCTTAAGTGTATCAGCCCAACATAGGCATAAGATGGATGAATTGCATTGACACAATCTCATTAGCAGCCCAACACTAGCACATGAAGACACGCTTTCTCATCTCTGGTGTCTCTCTCTTTAGTAGCTTCCAAGTCTGATTTAACCCAACAACTCTTCCACCCATCTTCACACATTAACATAAACATAACAAAGAAGAGCCCAATCAGATCCAACAAACCATTCAATTAAAATGGCAACTTGAAAAACAACATTGCAAAGAAAAAGGAAACATACACATTTGATTATTGCAAACCAAAACCAAAACACAGAAAGATGAAACATGTGTTTTTTTACCCTCAGCTTAAACAATCATAATAATAATAAATTGCTATCCACCTGCATTAGCACAGTAGCTCCAGCATGCCACATCTCAAAACACAATCCTTTGAAAACATGGTAAATTAATATCCTCACTTAATCCTTCACTCAAGAGATTGACTGATGTGAGTCTTAAGAGGCAAAGACCTGGCCTCTACCCCAACACTGAGGCTGATGTTCAAAGTTAGTTCAATTCCATAGAGAAAAGCCACTTGGAAATTTGACAATTATTACCACAATACATACAACATTGCAAGTCATGAAACTAAGTCACGGTAGAATTTCTCAAACACTACCATACATGAACAACAAACACAACACCCAAGAGAGTGAAATGGCGATAAAAAAACATAAAAGAACATCAAAATGGCGCGATTCAACATCCATCACAATGAAAAATATCAGAAAAGTTTGCATCCATCACAACCAATCCATTAACAAAGAGTGAGGTGAGGTGCTTTTTTTTTTGACAAAAGATAAGTATATATTTCCAAGGGAAAGTGCTAAATACACAAAAAAATAATAATTTTAGGAGCAGGTCCACCCCACTTGCATCTTAGCTTAGAGACACAACCAAGGAGGAGCTGGACCACCCAAAAAGCATGCCCAGAGGTTGGGCTAGCCAAAAAACTTCTTCATCAGTCCCCACTTACAAAAACATTTATACCATAAAAAGAAGGAAGACCCCAAAATTTGTCAAGCTCTCCTTCCCCCCCTAGCTTCCCACATGTCTTTAGATAGATTCTCTCTAAAATCTGTCATAAATTGTCTATCCGCATCACTGGGACCAGCAACATTATCCTCTTTGATATCATGGTCTTGTTCATCGTTAAGATCAGCCTCTTCCATCATCTCATTCAGTGCTTCTCTGAACAATTCATCATCAAGATTCCATCGACGGATAAAGTTGTGTACAACACAACATGCCACAACGATCTTCACTTGTGTCTTGATAGGATATCTTGGAGGAGTTTGGAGAAGGGCAAATCGCTGCTTTAGCACCGCAAATGTTCTCTTCACTATATTGCGTAGCTTTGCATGCCGCAAGTTGAACAATTCATGTTCAGTTTTAGGCGCTTGTGTTGTGGACCATTCTTTAAGGTGACACCGAACCCCGCGAAATGGTGCTAAAAACCCCCGCGTATTTGCATAACCTGCATCTACAAGGAAAAATTTTCCTACAAAACAAAATTGGGACAGTCATGTTATGCCTTAAACATAATAGGCTTTATGCATTTAATGACAAAGGGCTAAAAGTTTACTACCAGTTGGAACACGTAACCTTTTCTGGGCCCATCTCCAAACCACATGTTGTAGAATCTTCGAATCCGATGCTGATCCTTCCCATCCAGCGCAGATATACTGAAAACACATATTAAATGATACAACAACCATAACATTCTGTGACAATCCTCCCTTCCTATTGCGAAAACGGACTTGATCTTCAAGTCTAACCCATGCTGGGATATGTGTACCATCTATTGCTCTGACACAATCCTATAAAGAAGTGCAACATGTATCACCATATGGCATATAGTTTTTTGCAATTCATTATCATAAAACATTTACCTTGAAAGATGGATAGAACAAATGATTATTTGCTATCTCAGGTGGACAATCCCATTCGAATTGCTTAACATAATATGGCGCGAGTTTTACAATTGCATTCAATGTCAAGTTAAAGTATCAGCTGATTGTTTCTCCTGAATGTTGAAACAAGTTCTGCATTATGCGATTTCTTTGGCTGTGGCCAACAGTGAATAAAAATATTGCCAATTGCTCTTCCACTGACACTGCACGAGAATCTCTTAAATGCCCCTTGTGCTTTAGCTCATTGACTAATAGTAAAAAACAACCATTACTCATTCTGAATATATCAAGACATTTACGAGGGTGTCCAGTCAAGATCTCACTGAGATATGCCCTTCCACTTTGTGCAGATTCATGAACTTTATCTTTGGTTAGATATTGGTAACGGTACCATAAAAGACATGTTGACGTAACAACACTAGTTAATAGTAACAGAAGATCCTGTCTATCCATGCTGCTGGTGAAGATATATATAACCAATTGAAATAAGTCATGACATTCCATAAAGTTGAATAAAAGTGTTCATGACATTCCAACAATAAAAAGACATAAAGTGTTAATATAGTTATACAAAAAAAGAAAAAAAGAAAAAAGAAAGCATGTATGAGTCCAACAAACCAACTATGACCAGCAATTAGAAGTCCAAGATAATAACCCAAAACAACAGTGTTACACATGTTAAGGAAGTTAGTTGTTAAGGAAGGTAAGTATAAAGAGCTTGCGATATTCGTTATCTAATGCCAGAAACTGCGACGCCTTCTCTTCATTTTCTAATTGTTGAAACTCCCTTAACTTCATTACCGGCTCTAAATCAAGGGGTAGTATTGCTTTCCACACCTTCTTCATTCGTTGTTCAGATGTATTCCTTGCCATTATGTGTATCGCATTTACCATGTTTTGGACAACTGCCACCATTGCATCCCCTGCGCTTTGGTGCCTTGTTGTTTGATAGGAGGAGCCTCCAGGGGCGGCACTACGCCCCCTATCTGTAGAGATGTGTTCATCCCCAACCTTCTCAGTGTTTGGGGTGGCATCATCGTCATCATTCGGGTCATGTCCATCCAAGGCATCGTTATGTATGGAAGGTGGTGATTAAGTAATATCATTTGCAACTAATTCATCTCGACCATCGGCAATTGAGTCGCCAAATATTTCGCACATGATGTAGTAGTCGGGCATGGTCCTAGACCTATACATGCTGGCTCCAGGATGTGCCTGTGTTCCAAAATAATAACAAAGAAAAAAAATTATACTTGTATTTCCCAAAAAGATTTTATAAATTGAATAAAGATCTCACCGCTATGTAATCATCCCACACCCCTGCTTCCGTAGTGACTTTTTTCCTTTCTTCATCCCATCCAAACCCACTTAAGTTTAGCATAGCCTTCATCGCGTTATACCATTTTTTGCAGCTCTTCAACCTATTCTTCAACTTATCTTTGCTGAATTCTGGCCCAAACTTTATTTGCATTTCCTTTGATATCAGACCCCATCCCTCCGAGGTAAACCCCCCAGGGATAACTTTCCCTTATTTGCGCATTTCAAGCATCATGTGGAGGAGCGCTACATCATTTGTGCCCGTCCACTTCATGTTTCTCAAAGTAGATCCTCTTGCGGCTTGAGAGCTACTTGGTTGAGACATCCTACATTTTTCATTGAGTGTTAAACAAACAAGTTTTACATATATGTTAATTTGGAATACCGCCCATCTTTTGATTAGAAAAAAACACTCAAAAGTTTCTTGCCATAATAAAGTTGAACCCTACCTATTTCCCATAAACAACATTTTATGGGTGCCCATAAACTATGAGACCTTCAAATTTATCTTTCATCATCTATCATGAAAGTCATATCCCTAACTATTACTACCGACTTGAAGCTTGTCTTGACCCAGTCTATTTAGGTATATTAGTTAGGTTTTGCAGACCAAGTTCTCACATGAGTTCAAGAATGTATATTGAACATATTGATATTATACACAAACAACAAAACACCAAAGAGAGGCTTCTCCACATAGATTTATATGTACAAGCCCACAAGCAAAGCTGCTAACGGCTGACATTTCTACAGTTGACAGATAAAAAAGTGTATTTCTTCACTTGCACCAAACGAAAGCTGCATAGGCAAGACATGTGAGTTTAAATGATAGTTGGACTGCTCCATAAATAAAACTCATCCAAAACCAAGTCGGTTTTGTTACGCCCCACCCTTCACGCATGCATGATATTGTCCGCTTTGGCTCACGGGCCTCACAGTTTTGCTTCTGATGGGTCTCAACCCATCAAAAGGCCTCATGCAAGGTAAGGGTGTAAGCTCTTACATATAACCACATTCACTTTCCTCTCTATAGTCGATGTGGGACTCCGAGGCATCACAGGTTTGACTCGTGAAAGAAAAAGAAATGAGTAAAGCATGTGCACATCTACATGTATATGAAGCAGTGGAATATGAATAGTGAAAAAAAATTAATATATCTATTAATGAAGTAGCGGATCATGAATATGAATATCTACAAGAATGATGGTATAAATATAGAGGTGAGCATGTATCCACCATTAAGAAACACAAGCAGAGTGGTTGGTAAGTAATTTTTTCAGCCCCAAAGACACCACTATAAATAGCATGCTCTGTTAGAAAAGAATAAGTTCTATTTTTTTCCTCTGCATTATATAGCTCGTTACAATTCCCATGAGCAGTTACTATGCATGTTAAACATGAAATTGAAAAAAATTGTGACAGTGAGACCTGACATGTCCACACTGATATCATCATCAGCTAAGCATTAACCCATTTATCTTTCCCATCATACTATTCACCCCCACCCCATATTATCAATCTACTTTGAGGCCAGCAATTTCTAACATGATGGCTTTTGGTGTACTATATCAAAAGCAAAGCCCACAAGATCACACCATACTCACATCTTCACAAGTAAAAAAGCAGAACAAAAACTAAAGTAAATGGATCATTAAAAAATGGGACAAACAGTAAATTGAGAACAAGCAAGAGGTCTCGTGCATTGAATTAAGCCATGGAACCAGGACATATGGACTTTGATTGTGACCATGTAAATATGAATAAGTCTATCAATTGCACATATCAAATTAGGTAATGAATAATATGCATTTGTCCCCCCAATAGCCCAAACGGTCCACAAAAATGGACTGGCCCACTCACAGCTAAATGTGCAACCCACCATCCCACTGAATGAAGCGTTCATCAATTCCAGCAAACAACCCATTTGAGAAATTGGCCACTTTTGATTCTTAAAATCAATAACTATTGAAGATAGATGGTACAGTTGAAGATCCTAAAAAAAAAGAAAAAGAAACAACAACTTAGAAGAATCAAGGGGGGTTCACTTCATCAGAATCTTCAAGTTCCAGGATTGTCGTGTGTTCAATAAACTCTCAACCACAATCAACTTACAAAAATGCTTATTCCATAGTGATATAAATAACTATTTTTTTATTTGTTCCTAACCCATCTTTCGTTATAAATTTGACAATGAGAACTCCTCCTTGTTCTAAGAAAACCTTAGAGCAAGTCACTGAAATGCCTAATTCTAGAAACAAAACAAAAATCACAAAACAAAAATAGATCACATTCCCACAAAAGAAAAGAGGTAAGAAATCAAGTAAAGAGGTAAGAAATATGCAAAATGGGGGAAAAAAATGAAAAAAACAACAAAAACCCTAACCTGATTTGTAGTGAATGACTCCACAGGAGAGAGAGAGAGAGAGAGAGAGAGGAATGGTGGAGCAAGATGGCACAGCCAAACGGTGAAGATGGTCGAGGTCTACAGGTACTGTAGGAGGGCTGGAGATAACATTGGGTCTCTGTTCCTTGTTGAGAGAGGAAAATGAGTGAGACTACAGTTGCAGCAATGCGGAGTACAGCCACCTCTGGGCGTGTCGGAGCAGATCTGATCACTTTCGTTCTGTAGTAGCTCTCATCATTGCGTTGTCGCTATGCTGGTAGCAGCAGTAAGAGAAAAGATAGGAGACGAGAGAGAGCTCGGGAGACCTTGGGGCTTTTGATTCAGCGCAGAAAATGGGGCTTATATACCCCTTCTTAAAAAGCAATGATTTATGGGGTCCCCCTCGGGGGGGTGGTCGGACCGTAGATATCCTCTCTACCATAGATTTTGGATTTTGAAAATCTTCTCAGCATGTTACCCAAACATGGGTTTTCCACAATAGCACGGAAAATTGACATGGATTCCTCTGAGAGGATTTTTGCCAAACGTGCCCTAAAGGGAATTCAACAACATAGACTATTATCTATTCTATATCCACTGTAACTACTGGGATAATTATTGGCTAGTATTAGAGGGAGCTCAAGAAACCAAATGAATTTTGCAACGTAGCCATTTTAAAAAAAGGAACTTCTGAATACTTGATGAAAAGGATAGATGGCCATCAAATGAGTTCCTCTTTGATTTGTTAGAGTAAAGGGTGAGTCACTTGAATCAGTTTCAAATGGAATTGATGACTGTTCTTTTAAGGCAATATGGTATGTTTCTTTAGTGGAATTCATGGAATTCCTGTTTGAAGAATTTTGAAGATCTCATAGAAAGTGAAATTCCTGAAGGCTCCCTTCTATTTAAACATAAAAAATTCCACAAAAAATTAAAGGGGTTGGAAATTTTAAATTCTCGAAGGCTATTTAAGTTCTTTCATGTGGTTGAAATCTTAAATGCTTTTGAAAAAATATGGCATTAGAGAGGTTGATTTGAATAGGCCTCATTGCTTATGTGGCAATGAGGCTGATATGGATCAATGAAAAAAGTCAAATTGGTTTTTTTTTTTTTTTTAATTATCAAGCTTTGATGTATATATAAGAATAAGAGGTGCATTTATATTTGAATGATTATGTATTTACGGATAGTTAATGTCAGGCTCATTCGGAAAGATATTACATAAGAGCCGGAATATCTCTTAGACCTTAACCTAGAAAAAATCCTATCTTACAGGAGTGGAACTATATGGTGAGGCCCACTGATTGAATCCAAACAACTCAAAGTAAACTTCCCCCATCTATAATGCTGTATACTCAAAGTTTGCTTTACTACAAGCTAGTTCTGTTGTTGGATCAACTATTTGATAAAAAAGCCAATCCAAGCAGTAGAAAAAACTTAGATTCATGTAAAATTTGAAGATGCTTGGTAAAATTGAAAGGTATTTACTTTGAACGATTCAGATTTCAATCGGTAGATATTATTATGAAATTCCACAACCTCATATTTCTCCATGTTAATTAAAGTCCTGATCATCTAAACCCTATATTAGATACATGGATACATGCCATGTGAGAAAGGGACCCCCTCTACTTTCAAGAGTGAAAAATAGCTTGGCGTTGACCAACTTCCCCACATTGAGCACGTGGACAAAAATTAGCCCTTCATTCCCCCACTTCCGAATGCGTGCATCACGTGTGCTCGTGTGCTGACGGTGTTCACACAGTCGGTCACTCGGAAAATAAAAATATGGGAGAATTTCAAAAAAGTCCTTAAATCTCGGCCTAATTTAAAAAAAGAACACAAATTTCAAAATTTCTCAAATTAGTCTCTAAGTTTTTCAGGAAGTTTTCAATTAAGGACATCCATCTATTTAAAGTTATTTTTCGGTAACTTTTTTTCTATTTTTTTTAAATACCTAAATTATCTTTTATTGTAATATAACTCTCATTCACTTCCTCTATGTTTTCCTCATTTCCTTCACGTATGTTCTCACGGTGATCAATGATACCCATTATTCCTCACAGCGATTGGCTGCATGTAGTGGCTGCTAAAACCATGTCATGCCTTTAAATGAAGGGTAATTTTAATATTTTTAAAATATTGAGGGAAAAAGTCACCAGAAGATACCTTTAATGGCCGGATGTCCTTAATTGAAATTTTTACTGAAAAGCTTAGGGACTAATTTGAAAAGTTTTAAAACTTGTATCCTTTTTTGAAATAAGGCAAAAACTTAGAGCCATATTTGAAGATTTCCCATCAAATATCTATATTATAAGCGGGTCCCATTTTCGATAGCCTCAGTCCCACCGCTTGTTCTCAATTGCCCAATTCCATGATCCCATAAATCATCATGAGCCATTGGATTGGATTTTAACTGCCTCAAAGTCAAAATGACGGTTATCCAGGTGGGCCCCACCAGTACCAAATTCCTTAACAGCAGGCCCATGGCCCATCCCCACTCCTCCACTTGTATATGTATATAAACGGAACAAAGAAAACTAAAATCATCATCCTCTGAGCGTCTTCCTTCCTTCCTTCCTTGTGCCCAAAACAAAAAAGAAAAGAGAAGAAGAAGAAGATGCTCTTTTTTCTCTCCAGTACCAAAACTTTAAACCCTAAACCCTAAACCCTTAAACCCTAAATTCAGACCGGAACAGCCCAGCTTCGAATGCTGCTGAAAAGCCCTTTCCCTTCCTTCCCTTATCTTCTCCCCATCTCCAAACGCTCCTCCCATTTCCCCTCCCCTTCCTCCATCTCCTGCTCAGCATCTTCACCGGCGCCGTCGCCGGACCTATCCGCCGGACCTCCCCGCTGGTTACAGCCTCCCTCCCCACCCGCCGACGCCACGCGGCGGAGCCCCATCATCCGGCCGGATGCCAAGGAGAAGAAATGGTCGCGAGACAGAGAGAGCTATTTGGCCGACGATTCCGAGCCTCTCCCTCTCCCCATGACCTATCCCGACTCCACTCCGGTCCCGCCGGAGGAAATCGACCGCCGCCTGAGCTGTAATCCCCAGACGGAGGTGATTCTCATTTCTCTGTTCTTCTGAATTGATTCGAATTCGGTAGAATCCTTTCTTAGTTCTGTTTGTTTTGATTTTCGTGGTGGTGGGTTTTAGGATTGTAAGGAGGTGGTGTATGAATGGACGGGGAAGTGTCGGAGTTGCCAGGGGACGGGTTTGGTCAGCTATTATAATAAGAAGGGGCGTGAGACTATCTGCAAATGCATTCCTTGTCTTGGAATTGGTATTGTCCCCTTTCTCTTCCTTTTGTTGTTTGCCATGTTCTACAATGCGGTTAATGTGTTTGGTTTTTTGACTTGCCTGTTGATGGGTCATAGTTCATATGGGTTATAGCTGCTCTTGGTAGAATGAGAAAAGATATGCAACATGAATTGTTGAGGAATTTATGCTTCATAATAGAGGATGGTGCTTCTATAGTCACTAAAACTTGTCTTTTAGTACTTTTTTTTCTTTTTGCTATTTTATGAAAACTAAAAAAAAAAAAAAACAATAGGGAAAATATTTGGGTCTGTAATAATTTATCTGAAAACCGCCCGCACAAGGAAAAAATAAAGAAAAATTAATAAAAGAGTAAAAACCAAGTACAGTATTTATTTAACATGGGGCTTTCCAACTATAGGCTCTGATTAAGTTACCCCAGCTTCAGTGCCCAGGGTGGTTGTCTTCTGATCTCCTTAACCTGGGTACCGATTGCCATGGAGGTCGTGAAGATCCTAGTATCCTTATAGCATTGAATGTGCCGGCTTCAACTTGTAATGAATTAGAGCGTGCACTTATAGAAAATAGGTTGATTACTTCTCTAATTGCCAGTATTCATTCAGCTCTGGAATTGTCACTGACTAGTTGCTAACTTGTCTCCCGGCTTCTTTCTTGGTGTTGTCAGTCCTCGTGCGTGTCTTTGAGATCTGATGGTTGCAAAGGATTTAAGCTAATCCTCATGGTTGATGAGGTGTTGCAAATGTGGTATACTATTTCGACCTTTCTTCTTTATATGTGCCTTTTGGTCCTCATTGGCTGGGGGACTGTAGTGGAAGTTGGTTCACTTAATATAGCGGGGTCCTCCCTTCATTTACTACATTTTTCATGTCTTAACTAAAAGAGTTCGAGGGCTCTGATTATTTCTTTGCTTTTCTTCTTGATTTTGTTAATTCTTTCACACCCAGGTCCGTTGAATAGGAAGAGCCATAGATCAACTTGTGTTCTAACGAGTGGTATACACTTCTTTTAATTGGGTGCATTCTCTTGGTTGTTGGAGTGTTTTAAAAAAAGTTGTACAAAAACATAATACATGAATTGTAACAGCTACAATGGGGATGTGCACAGTGATGTAACTCCTGTGAAGATTGAAGCTCAAGATTTACCACGAAGAGAGTCCTTCTGATGGCACAACCACGATCACGGTAAAGATCTACACCTCCGACGGTGAGATCGAGCCCTAAGACTCAAGCCCTAAGGCCAATTAGATGAGAACTCCCAAAGAACTCACTCACAAGAACAATTCTGAATTTTGAATAGATACAGCATGCTTACAATAAAGAACTTCTCTCTATTTATAATAGAGGAAAAAGACTAAATAAGGAAAATCCTAATTAGTGCATGATTGCTAAATTACTCTAATTAATCTCTAACAGAATCAAATCAAATATTCTCTTAACAAATTTAAACCAATCTAAATAGGGAAAACACTAAATGGGAAGGACTCCTTAGTGGGGTCCATTAGGGGCCCTCTTCTTCTTAGATCACTCTGCATCACCTTCTAATACCTTGGCTCTATAATTAGTAAGGATAGGGAGATTGAGGAGGATGTCAAGCATATGATAAGAGCTGGATGGTTGAAGTGGAGATTTTCTTTTAGAGTGTTTTGTTGTGATAGGCGCATTCCAACAAGATTAATGGAAAAATTTTAGAAGATGATGATTAGACTGGATATGACCTATGCAACTAAATATTGGCTAATTAGGAAACAACACATAGCAGAGATGAGAATGTTGAGATAGATGTATGATAAAGCTAGGAAAGATAGGATAAAAAATGAGCGCATTTGGGAGCATTTAGGGGGAGTATCAATAGGTGATAAATTAAGAGACTTGTTTCAGATGGTTTAAACATGTCCAATGCAGGCCAATGACGTTGCCGGTGAGGAAAAGTTTCTCTATCCAAGTTGATGGCCCCTCAAGGAAATGGGGTAGATAGAAGAGGATATGGATGGAGGTAGTAAAGAGAGATATGACGAATTGCAACCTATCTAAGGATTTTTCCATAATATACTAATATGGTGAAACAAAATTCATGTAGACAAGTCTTTGATGATGATGAAGTTGCCATTAAGAAAATTAAATATTTGCGTTACATCATCGCCCTTGGACTTGGAACCAAGGACCTGTCGTGCATTGTTTTGGACCTTCACAGCTGCGTGTTATCCTTGTACTATCAGTGCTAAGTTTGCTGTAAGTGCGCTGACGGTGTCCTTAAACTGCAACCTTGCAGCAGTTTCTTATGAGCTGGGATTCGCCGCATGTTCTCCATGTGTGCTTGAATACTGCAGAGCATGATCCTTCAATCCTTTGCAGCCATGGATCGATAACAATGGCCTGTAAGATGAACTGAAAGCAATCCTTAGATCAGAATTTTGGCATGAGGGATCCTATGGGCTGTGATGCATAATCCCTGCTATAGCGGCCTGTAAGTGGCTTTTTCGAACCTGCAAACATATGCTGATTTGACAATTCTATATTCTTCATGATTTGGTTTACTAATTTAGCATGGACCTTATGTTCTTGCTAATTTAATTGATGGCCACCACATGAGGGGCCATCTTCCTTTATCAGGTCATCTCAAACAGCATCAAGCGACATTCACATTCTGGCTGAGCAATTCCCAAATTAACACACCACAGATTCATTGATTCCCAGCGACTTGCTAATTGTTGCATCTAGCTTATCCAACTTCATCTCCTCTGAATCTCATTCTGACAGTGGCATGCACAGCCCTCAACTTCCTGTGCTGCATCACATTGGGGTAGAATGGGATCACTTTATAATGGGCATACGATTTGGATTGAGGAAGCTGTTTACCTGCTCTGACCAATTTATCTATTGTCACATGTTGGGCATTTGCCATTCATATTTTATAGATTCGTGGAGGAGAGGCGTGGCTGACTGATAGGAGTATTCACAATGGGAGCAAAGCAACAACTAAAGACAAGTTTGTGGGCCCATTAATTTTTTTTTTTTTGGTTTGTTTTTGTTTTGATGGACAGTTGGCCCATTAACTTACGCGGTGGATCTTTTATGGTGACTTTTGTTCACCGCCACAGCAACAAGGAAAAGGTGTTAAGTTAGCTAATATGGGGTCAAACTCTTAAATTGAGTGGGGTCAGAAGCTTCCCATAAGTTCAATTCATGACATAAATTTGTTTAAAAAAATATTTTTTCAGATCTCACTGGGGTCAATTGACCCCATTGTGATCAACGTAGTGCCACCCTTGAGTCAAATCATCTTCTTTTGGACTAACTTCTATACCGGCACTTGTCCAAATTAGTGTAAGAACCCTTGCCTACTTTCCACTCATTCGGGCACTGTTGTAGCGGGTCGTTTATAGTGAGGAACACTGATGTAGGCCCTAGAGTTAGGGCTTGCGTAGATGCCGAAGCACGTGTCAAAGACACTTCAAATTATCTCCACAGAGATTTCTAACAAGAGGAAGAACTTCTCCAAGGGAAAAATCCCAATCTTTATTCAATTCCAAATCTGAGATTAATATCTCTACAATGTAATATAAATAGGCAAAGGAACTTAGGGCCTAAGAAAACCTAATCTAATAATAGCAACTATCCTAATCAAACTAGGAAACCAAATAAATTAATCCTAATTACAATAAAATTAGGAAGCTACTAAAATATGTTGGGTGGGACCATTGGTGGAGTGGTAACCTGCTCTGCATCATTCCCTCGAGGTTGAAAGAAGAATTCGACCTCGAACTCGGGTTTGCTTTAAGTTACCTCTATATATATGATGTACGTGAAGCACTTCCTTTGTAGCAGGGGCCCTTGATTTCTTTTTCGGTGATGCTGACTTATTTGGATGAAGAGTAACTTCTTGTCCACCGTGTATGAAGGTATACGTGTTGTTGCGCATCCCATGAGTGCCATCCTTGTCATACATCCATGGGCAACCCAATAGGATATCTCCACCGTCCATTGGTAGCACATCGCACCAAATTGTATCTTTGTAATCATTACCAACTGAAAAAGTAACCAGGCATGTATGTCGCACTTGCGCTTCATCACCTGTCATTAGCCATTTGACAAAGTAGGGACGATTGTGCTTGTAAACCTTCAACTTCAAGCGATCAACAAGAGTTTGAGAGATAATATTCTCACAACTTCCACCATCAATGACAATTGTACAATTTTTCCCATGTATTGTACCTGTGGAACGAAAAATATTTTTCCGCAACCATTTCTTCTCAACAGTGGGAAACGACTTTTGTTGCACCAAGAGAAGTTCACCCTCTGTGTCAGCTGAAATGTCCTCCACTTCATCGGAGTCTTCACTTTTAGGATCATCTTTTGTTTCCGGTTCTTCTGGTGCACCTTCTATTAAATTGATTCTTTTTGGGCATTCAAACGCACGGTGACCCTTTTGCTTACAATGAAAACATGTGAGCTTGTTCTGATCTTCAAACTTGGAGGAAAACTTTTCTGAGGAACTAGCACCTGGATTGAAGTCTGGCTTTGCTGGGGTCTTTTGTGCAGGCCATTTAGACACACTAAACTTTCGAGCTTGATAATTAGCAATGTCCTCAGCTTTGATGGCATGTGGGATGATTTCATCAACATTATCAAAATTCTTGAATGTAAGGATATGTTGTATGTCAATATGCAACTCATGAAAATATCGATCAACCAACACATCATCATCTTTATTCAAGCCACAACGAGCTTGCATGGTTAGGAACTCCTCAGAATATTCAATCACAGTTTTGGAACCTTGCTTTAAATCTTGAAAATTTGAACGAAGATCTCTTGAATAATTCACAGGGAGGAATTTTTGCTTCAATAAATTCTTCATCTCGATCCATGTTTCAACGGGGTCAATATTTTGATTTCTTCGTTTCTTTTGCAACTTGGCCCACCAAATCGTAGCATAATTGCGCAATCGAGTTGCCACTAAGGTGACCATATGATCATCCGTCATTGGCTTGTGTGCAAAAATATTTTCAACACAAACTAACCAATCCATAAATTCCTCCGGTTTCAACTTTCCATCATATTCGGGAATCACGAGCTTAATGCCCAAATCACGATCAACATGGACTGCATGTGGATCTCGTTGATTCCGATTATGTCCTCTATGAGCTTGATGATTATCCTCACGCTGATTAGTTTCTAAAGTAGTTAATCGGGTTTCAATTTTGGCAAGAGTGTCTTGCATTTGGACCATGATTGCGAATAGTTGATTAACATTTGCTGATAATTCCGCAACGGTTCCCCTCAATTCATCATCATTGTGAGAGGAAGATTTCACTTCTACTTGCTTCTTGGAAGGCAAAATTTTTTTTTTTTTTTTTGTATTAAAGCAAATTTAAAATGTCGGACTGACCTGATGTGTAGATTTGTTCGTCACAATTACGCTGTTGAAAACGGATCGAAAATTGGACGGTGGATGAGTCCGATACCGTCAAAAGAATTCTCAGCCGTTGATCTTGGCCAAGGGGCTAGATGGTTGATCGGATGCTGAGATGCAGTGTTGATGTCAGCTTTAATGTGATTGATAGGAGCACAACGGTTGTCTTGGCTGTGTTATTGCAGATGGGCTTGAAAGCTGTTGCTTCCACGAAACAATAGGAGAAGATGGAGCGGGCATTTGCGATTGGCGATGGAGTTGCGGCGAGGTGCTCGGCGATGATGATTGCGCTCGACGATGACGATGGGTATCGACGAGGCTGATGATAACGATTGGATGATGCACGACGACGACGAGGAGGAACAGGCGAATGGCAGGGAAGAGCTCTAGAGTTGAATGACTTCGGTGCCAGGTACGTTTTCTCGTCTTGCTTTCTTTCCATCTTCGGCTACTCTTTTTTTTTTTGAATCTCTGGGTTGGGGTTCAAGACGGGAGGAGTGCAGCGATGGGTTTGGGTTGGGCGGATTAGGTGTGGCTAGGGTTCTGTGGAACAGGAATTAGGTTGTTTCAGGGGGTGGGTTTTAATGGCCGATTTTGGAAGGGGGTTTCGGTGGTAGTGGGCGTGGGTTCTCGATTAGCAGTGGGGTAATGGGGAAGGGACAGACGGATAAGGGTTCGGTTTGAGCAAGGGTTGGGCGTGAGGGCAGTGGTGTGTGTCGGAGATGAAGGATGGACAATGGATATGCTCCGATCGGTGACCGGAGACGGATCAGAGCGACGTGGATCTTCGCTCTGATACCAATTGATGCAGGCCCTAGGGTTAGGGCTTGCGTAGATGCCGAAGCACGTGTCAAAGACACTTCAAATTATCTCCACAGAGATTTCTAACAAGAGGAAGAAATTCTCCAAGGGAAAAATCCCAATCTTTATTCAATTCCAAATCTGAGATTAATATCTCTACAATGTAATATAAATAGGCAAAGTAACTTAGGGCCTAAGAAAACCTAATATAATAATAGCAACTATCCTAATCAAACTAGGAAACCAAATAAATTAATCCTAATTACAATAAAATTAGGAAGCTACTAAAATCTGCTGGGTGGGACCATTGGTGGAGTGGTAGCCTGCTCTGCATCAAACACCCTACCATGACCATGGAATGTCAGCATCCAGAATTTATGTTGAAATTGTGACAAAAGTTTTACACTGTTTGTGAACCTACCTGACTCAACCCTCCCCCTATATCCAAGCTCAGGACCAGCAGTTACAACAAATTGGCGGAGGTCCAAGCAACAAGTGAACACCCTCTTAAAAACACAAGAGAACCCCACCCTTTTAAAAACACAAGGAAGAGAACCCCACTTGGCACCATGTAACAAAAATTCCGTCAGTTGCAATGAGCTTGTTTTGCAACCATTGTGCATAAATCTCCGCCTTGATTGTAATATCACTTTATCTCTTTGAACATATAGAGAAGTCAAGCTCCATTCCAACTTCTGAACTTGAATAGTCTTTGTGAACATGTCAACAACAATTTCTTTGGTTCCCACATTCACCACACTTACATCACCTTCTACAATATGTTCAATATATTGATATTTAATCAATGTGTGCTTTGACCTTTTGTGATGAATGGGATTCTTAGCCAAACATATGGCATACATGCTATCACAAAACCACTTCATGGATTTGGAGTTAATACCTTTTTATTTATCAGTGGAGTTAATACGAGTTAATACCAATTTCACCCATCAAACCTTGAAGTCGAACTGCTTCCTTGTAAGTATTCATTGTGGCCATCTAGATGGATAGAGCAACCAACAGCTGAAGCTTCAACATCCAACTTATTGGACCATTGGCATATCGAAAAATATAACGTGTGGTAGACCTACCTCTATCACGATCACAACCATAGCTAGCATCCGTAGATCTGTGCATAGGTTCTTTATCCTTGCTAAATGTGATTTGAGTTTTCATTAGAGCCTCTTAAATAATGAAGCACCTGTTTTGCCTCTGTCTAATGTGCCTTTTCAAGGTTTCCAATATATCGGCTCAAAACCCCAACCGCGTATGCAGTATCTAGTCCAATGTATCCCATAGAAAGCATCAATCTTCCAGTGCAACTTGCACAAGGAACTCTTGTCATGAAATTCTTGTTATCTTTCATTTTTGGATAATCTTGGTAGGACAACTTGAAAGGAGGAGCTTAATGATTTTTACGTACTTTGCCTTGCTCATTTGGAACCTTTCTAGCACATTCTCCACAAAACTTCTTTGAGAAGTGACAGTCTCATTTCGCCTATGCCTTTGAATTTCCAATCCGAGAATTTTCTTAGCTGGACCAAGATCCTCTGTTTCAAATCTTGCACTCAAACATCACTCTAAGCTCATCCATTTTACCATTGTCCTTACAAAACTAGAAGCATGTCATTTGCATATAAAACTAAATAAAGAAAAGTACTCACCGGCCACAAGTGTTGGTATTAAGATAGCAGGAAGGTGGTCATGGGAGTGAAAAATCGTGAAGCAGCATGTAAAAACTTAAGAAAGAAAAGTTTAATTTTCGAAGAATGTCATGTACACGCAATAATCATACTTGCATTGATATCCACGATTTGTCATGGATGAGTACACAAGTCTTGTACCAGTGCCCTAAACCTTTGCTTTAGGCCATTTTTTTTCTTCATCTTTGTGTGCAAGATTCTCTTTTCCTTTTTCAAGAATTGATCTATACCAATTGTTACAAATATGGTTCCTTTCCTAGCAATTGATCGCCAATATTCGACTTGCATCAATTTGGAAACAAACTTGGAGTGGCCAAGATTCCTCCACAATAATAATCCACCACCGTGTTGGGATTTAAAAAATATACTGAATAATCCCACCCAATGGTTTGACAAAAAATTTACAAGGATTGTGTGCTACAAATGAGAGAAAAGTAAGTGGAGAACATAGCAAATAGAGAATTAGCGGTGCCAACTTTCAACCCGTCTTTTTTTTTATAACAACTTTCAACGTGTATTCCTTGATTGAAAAACTAATAAAGGTAGGAAGAATATGAATTGGACGTTTAATGGCTATATGGACTTCAGTTCCTTTTCTTATTGCTGAACGGATGCACATTCACTTGAGAGGTTTTATGGTAGCTATGGAAGTTCATTTTGTTTAATGAAGCTGTAACTTCCAGAACATGGTTAAGTTTTGAGTTTATTTTGACTTGGTTGAATTCTTGGTTGAGTCACTCATAGGTAACAAGAAGCTTTGCAGAGTCAATTTGACCGAATTAAATGGAAAAGGTGGGCTTCTTGTGGATATTTCCTATGTCATGTATAGTGTATGCAATTAAGTCTTCAAATCCACCGAACCTGACATCAACCTGATTCGGTTCTGGTTTTTTTTTTTAATATATTACTCTCCTTGCAGAAATGCTGAAATAGGTTAGTCAAACCTAATTTCTGACCTTGCTTTGGTATACTTATCATCTCTGATCCAGTGCACCTGATTGGATGGAAATCAATCCACTTTCTTTACCATACGTTTGTCTTGGAAAGTCTAGATCCAATCTTTTATACATCAGTTGGAACCCATTTTACCTTTATTCCCTAGGAATCGAATTCCATGAAAACAAATGGCCCCTGATGGAATTGATAATTGCTGCTCAAGTCTTGTTTTGAATCTGATGCATTTTAATTTAATTCCATGCTGTGCAGGATATGTTCAAAAAATTACAGCTCGCAAGGACATCGATGTGATGGAGGATCTAGACAATGGCAAACCACTTTGATCCATTATGTTTGCAGTGGTCAATTGATATTTTTTACATGTCTCGCTCCCAAATTTTCCTTCCTAATTATTTTATATTGTAATAGTTTTATTCATCCACAAATTTTTTTCTATTGAGTTATGTGATTTTGTCATCTCACAGGAATGACCTTACATGAAAAGGTAGTCATCTTATGCAACATGCTATTTCTTCTTTTTCTATCATTGATGAGAAGGGTGAGAAATCCCCCCCAAAAAAAAGAAGTCTTATGGGGAATAAGTTCTTTATTTCGCTTTGTTGGTGAGTCAAGGATACTTGTTTCTTTGGGTGGCCGTAGCTTTTGTACTCACTTTCAAGGAGATCATTTGGAAAGAAGGGAACCTAAAGTCCAGCTCTGTGTTGGTCTGGGATGTGGATCATGTTTATTCTCCTGCTTGGCCGAGAATCTGTTGCCATGAATTCATCCTATAAGATACAGAAGAAAGATGTGGTGGTCATATAAAAAGTTAGTTAAACTTGCTTTGTTTCGATTTCATCATGTATAATAATACACTTGAATTTAGGTACAAAGTTGAGAAGAGGTTCTCATCGAAACTGGCCTCGTGGTTGTCGGGCAAAGAGAGAAGAACATCTTCCTGTCTTTCCAGGACTTACGAGCCTCCAAAAAAAGATGAGTTGAAACAAGTTTTTGACAAATTTGACGTCAACAATGATGGAAAGACCTGCCGGAATGATCTTAAGCAGCATTTTGCATAATTCAAGAAGGGGAATGTGGGTGACCAAAATGGTTGAAGCTGCTGATTTCGATGAAGACGGAGTGCCTTTCGGATGTATGATCTAGATGCGGATGGGAAGATCAGTGCCAATGATCAGCAGGAGGTGTTGCACATGCTGGGAGAAGAGTACAGCAATTTGGAGTGTATGATTATGATAGCGAACGTAGACTGTGATGGGGATGGTAAGGTGGATGTGGAAGATTTCATGATCATGATGACCAAGATCTTGAAGATGCTTCCATAGTAAATATGTATCCTACTAATCATCTTCTTCCATATAACGAGTGCCTTCTCATGTTACCCTGGCTGTGAAAACTTAATGGGAGGTAACTATTTTCATCTTACCCTGGCTGTAAAATTTGTTTCTTCCATTTCAAGCTCTACTTAAAGACTATGGGTGGTGGTACAATTTTTTCATCTTACTAACACTGATTTTGGGCAGTGGCCCATTATGTTCGAGCTAACCAAGGTGATTGGGCTTGAATAAAAATGTTACTGGACCCGTGTTCATCCTTTTAAATGCTTGACCCCATTACGTAAGCACAGTCCTAGTTTTGGGCCTGGTTGTGATGAAACCCTTACTCCTAAAGCATTTAATTGTCCTCAATTACCTTGTTAAAATAAATAACTCCTAAGGAGTATATGGTCCAACTGAATAATAAGGAAGAGGAGGCTTCAAGGAGCAAGTGAAGAAAGATGCTTCAAGTTAACTTAAGATATAAAGAAATAGTCAAGTTCCTCCAAGAATAACGACTTACTGGGTATAAGGAAGGAATGGCATCTTCAACAACCTTGATCAACAATAAGAAAAAACATAAAAAGAAAAACCCTTTTCTTTCTTTGCTGACTTGGCCTCGTGGCCCAGGGGTCTATAGCTATTCGCCCACTGCCGTTCGAACCCTGAGCGGTATGGTGAGAGCCTGAGTCATATTCTTGAATTCAAGATTTCTTCTGATCCATGATGACTCGTCTGCATAAAAACAATGAAGAGGAGAACCTCAAGTTTTAGTCATAAGATAGTGTGTAAAGCTAATCCAATCCTATGCATGGCTGACCCCTTTTTTGCACCACTTGTTTCCTCAAATCCCTACGTAAACAATATAAAATAATAATATCAAAACAACTTCTCTAAGTTTGTAGCCTTAAATAATTTTAAAAATAAATAAAAATAAGAATTTTAATTAGTCGTCCTGTCTTGCCTAGTAGTATTGGCTTGGCCGAACAAGCCTTGGAAGCAGACATACACTGGGGCTGTCCTCACCCAACCCTCAAATATGCAGGCCGGGCCTAGGCCGACCCAATGCCCTTGGCAAGCCTGCACTAGCTAGGCCCTTGTCCTACCCTCGATGCCTAGGATTGCGCCAGGGCAAGGAGTAAAGAACTTTTTTTACCATTTTTATATATCAACAACCATCACCTTTCAATTTGATGCTAGCCAATGCAATTGGTTGTTGGTAATTTCAACACCCTATAAAATTATAGGGCAGTTTGGTGTAAATGATTCGTTTTTGTGTCAAAATTTCCACACCTCATACCCCAGTAAAATGATCAATGGATGTATATTCATTACATATACCTTTGGATGGCGAAGCCATGTAGAGTATGTCCATCTCCCACATAGGTAGGTTTGCTAGAGTATCATCAAATCAAATTGAAATTTAGGCATTACATTATCATCATTGTAATATTTCTCTTTTGTCATCCACTATTCACATACGTGGCTACGGTGGGTCCCACAGGTTGAGTTGGATTATCATCACTGTCCATTCCATTAAACTTGAGCATTTGTCAATTTATGTATGGATAGTCCTTATAACAGTTTTATAGAACCTCCACTTATTGTACAGGTAAATTATAAGTTGTCATTCCAATTCCATCTTCATCATTAAAGAGAAAACGATGACAACATTCTATAGTACACATATCATCTTCTTATCTATCATCTTCTTATCTCATTTATTTTGGGTTCTTTCAAGGTCAAAATTTTGTATGAGTGAAATCTCACTCCTCCTCTCTCCAGTTTTCATGAATGGCAGATCAAAGTGACATTAGATTTCGATGAAGAACATGGAACTTGTAATTTTTTTTTTTTTTTTTGCTCAGTGCAAGAGGGGCTGCCTAAGATGAGAAGCGGGGTTCCCAACCAAATGGACCACTGCTTATTCTCAACATTAGTTGGTGACTCGAAGAGGAAGAACTAAGAATATAAAAGAAAGTTTCAAAGATAACAGTGTAAAAAGATTTTAAAATATTCGGTTCCAAAATTGAGGCTCTGGTGGTCAAAGAAGAATCTGAAGTGATGTAAGCAACATGACATATTTGTCATAATGACATTTCCACATCTTCGTTTGAGGATTGATATCTTTTCTTCATGTTCTGTGAAAAAGACACCCACAAGGGATTTGTTGAAAGGAATCAGATTCAAGGACGTGAGGATTATTGCCACTTGGGCTACTTTTTATCATTTTTAAGATCTTCTCCTGTTTGCATGTTCCTAAGAAGATCTAAATAATTAAAAAAATAGATGCAAATAATAATCATATGAATGGCGATATCGTTGTTCCTTTACTTTGTCTTCCCCGTCTTCCACTCTTCTCTTGATATTTTTGCATATGGCGCATTCTCCGTGGGACCCATAAAACAAACAGCTTTGAACATATTGGTCTGATTAACACTACTCGTTGGCCAACCTCTGGAAACTAGAAGCAGCAGATGATGAATCCCCTCTTTCCAAGTGAAAAAAAAAGTTTTGGAGAAAAGAAATGGCTAGCTAATGAAAGACGATATGTTTTAAAGTATGATGGCCAAATATGGATATGGATATGGACACTAATACAGGAATTGAAGATACGAAACCTCACTTTTTCGAAAATCTAAGAAATGGATACGGATACGGGTGTCATAATTTTTTTTTTTCTTTAGATCACTTTTGAAGTAATGAAATTATCATTTCTTTCGTCCATTTCTAACATTATTTTATGGTGAGAAGTAAAAATATTAGAAGAGATGTATGAAATAACAAACTTTATAAGTAAGATATCTTAAACTTGTTCCCTACAAGTATTAGTGTAGTAATAGATACCAATACTAGTGTCATATAGGTCCGATACGGATACATTGGGCTTATACGAGTATTCAGATATCATAGGTTATAAAGCTGCTCTTCTCCTGCAAATCATCAGGCCAGGGGCTGACCCCTTGTCAATGGGCTGGATTGACAGCCCTAATAACAATCCTCTTCTAAACAAAATTACGTAACGATAATCTTATTCCTAAATGATAAAAAGGGAAGAAATTAGACTTTCAGAACATGGACTCTGTAATCAGAGGCTCAATATTTCACTCCTCTCCAAAATTCAGAAATAGATAATATCGTTGAAAGAACATAGTCTTATGTCCTAGAAGACTAACCAATACTACTATTCACACATCTCAATAAAATTACATTTAAGTTATTTTGGAACATCAGTTTAGAAAAGATTACTCCTGGAGTAATGAATTGTTGGACCGGTCAGGAAGGGGAAGCAAAATTAGAGCACACGGCCAAAGTGTTGCAGACTCGCTTAAACTGAAGGGGGTTCGGTGGCCGATCTCTTTGATGTCAGAGGTGAATTGGCCGGAGAGGGTTGCTTCCTAAATCAATCAAGTCTAATTATATCTCATTTCTTTCTATAAAGTACTCATATGCATTTCATTTTAGGCCACAACCTAGAGAAATAACCCAAATATTGAAGTATGATGACAATATTGAAAACTTGAATAATTGGACCCAATGTGATGGTCAGATCTTACATGGACTCTGAAAGTTTTGCAGGATCCACTAGAATGGATGCTAGTTTAATTAATCAAATCAATGCAGCGAATGTAACTAATCACATAATATCGAACTAACAAATAAATCTACTAAGCAATCACTATAAGAAGGTAGATACAAATTTAATGTGGAAACCTTTTCTAGGGAGAAAAACCACAATGTAGAAATTAAGATTTCACGAACAGTTATAAGATATACTCACAGCTTATTTACCTCAGTCTGTATCTCAATCTAAGGATTGTAGTTGTTCTTACACAACTTCCACTGACATGTCTTCCATCGTGCATCGTTCTCCTTACTTGATCTCCTTGCACTTTGTCAATCAAGATGATCGATATTCTACAAAAGAGTAGAAGCAACGGAACATTCTAAAACAGCCCTTCAGAACAATCTCTTAATGACTTTAGAGAAACAAGAAAATCTCTTTTAAGGTATTCTAAATTCAGATCAAGAGAGAGAATTAACTTCTTGTATGTCATATTTGGGTTGAGAGAATCACCCAATTTATAGTCCCAAATCTGTGCATAAGACTCTTAGTCATAATTCACTAAGAATATCAAACTTTTTCAAACTCTATAAAAGAGTTCGGATTGAATCGGACTGGGCTTGGTCCGCCTCGCTCGCTATAGCGAGACCCTCCTCTGGTTCAAGCAATCTTGGCCCTGACATGATTTTATCTCTGGCAGTCATTATGACCCTTATTATGTGTTGAAAATTTATACTAAAAACATACTTTATATATTTGTCTTTGACTGGTTCATTTTTAGTATATTTTATCTTCTCATCTAACTGAGATTTTATATGGGCAAATGATTGCATTATTAATTATATATTATGCATGTGAGTGTCCTTTATTCTATAAAGTAGACAAATTGGTGTGTAGAGTTTTACTGACACATGAAAGACTTATTTATCGGTTCTTATGGAATATAAGTTGTTGTTCACAATCTAGATGAATTTGGACAGACCTTTGGTACGATTGTAACATGATGTTTCTGCGGGCTTGTCTTGGCTGCGGGAAACAGTATAGTTTCAACTCATTATGCTAGTACACTATGTGTGTATTGAACATGATCGTGTTTTTGAGTTTATTGTCTTTATATTGACTATATAAGATGATGAACATCCAAATAGTTATTATGAGTACTTGTACTCTCACTAGTAGAAAATTGACTTTTAGCGGCCGCCATTTGCCGTCGCTAAAAGTATATTGGCGGTCGCTAATAGTCTTTAGCGACCGCCTAGCGACCGCCTCTCCACGGCCGCGAAAAGCTCGTCGCTAAAAGTATTAGCGACCGCCACTGGCGGTCGCTAATACTTTTAGCGACCGCCACATGACGGTCGCCAAAAAATTAAAAAAAAACAGATTTTGACTTTTAGCGACCGCCAAGGCGGTCGCTAATACTGATACAGCGGTCGCTAATGCCCTTTTTTTTCGAATTTTTATTTTTTTTTAAAATTTTTTTAGTATTAGTGGCCGCCAAAGCGGTCGCTAATACTGATACAGCGGTCGCTAATGCCCTTTTTTTTCGAATTTTTATTTTTTTTTAAATTTTTTTAGTATTAGCGGCCGCCAAAGCGGTCGCTAATACTCATCTGGCGGCCGCTAATACATTGTTTTTTGAATTTTTTTTATTTTTTGATGCTATTAGCGACCGCCAATGGCTCTTTTAGCGACCGCCAGTGGCGGCCGCTAAAGGTTATTTTTTTTTTAACAAAATCTTTTTGTTTTCTCAAATTATTTCCTTGTTTTTATACCTGTACCTGTACCTGAGTATATACAAATCATGCCATCAATTAAAATTACAAATAACATACAACTACTACCATCAATTAAAATCACAAATAAAAAAAGAAAATCGTCTTATATTAATTTCATTCAAAAGATTACAAAAGTTTCAATAAAATATATCCATTACATTTACAGGAAAACGAAAAAAAAAAATTTGCCGGGTGCCGTGGTATGTCCGATGCTCTCAAACCTGAACAGAAAAAGAAAAATAAATATTAAAAGATAAGTATAAAAATTGGCAATTTATACTAAATATAAAAAATTAAGAATTAAAATTAAAATTTTAACTTACGTTTCAACATTAACATCAAACCGGGAGTCAGAATCTCGTTCTGTCAGTTCCGGCAAGTCAGGAATGACTAGGGGCCCGTGCCCCTCAAGTTTTACGAGCAACAGAGTCTGTTTGCTCATTTTGGGCATCCGGATGCTCGTTTTCTAAGTTTTAAGTTAACGTTCTAACTCAAACCTACATTTCAACTTTACGAGCAATTCGGAAGTTGGAATCTCATTCCGTCAGTTCCTACAAGTCATAAATGACAAGGGCCCCGTGCCCGTCAAGTTTCACGGACAACGAAGCCCATTTGCTCGTTTTGGACGTCGGAGGCTCAATTTCTAAGTTTTAAGTTAACGTTCTAAACTTAAACCTACGTTTCAACATTACGAGCAATCCGTGAGTCGGAATCCCGTTCCATCAGTTCCTGCAAGTCATGAATGACTAGGGGCCCATGCCCGTCAAGTTTCACGAGCAACGGAGCCCGTTTGCTCGTTTTGGGCGCCCGGATACTCGATTTCTAAGTTTTAAGTTAACGTTCTAACTTAAACCTACGTTTCAACATTACGAGCAATCCGGGAGTCGGAATCACGTTCCGTCAGTTCCTGGGAGTCATGAATGACTAGGGGCCCATGCCCAACAAGTTTCACGAGCAACGGAACCCGTTTGCTCGTTTTGGGCGTCCGGAGGCTCGATTTCTAAGTTTTAAGTTAACGTTCTAACTTAAACCTACGTTTCAACATTACGAGCAATCCGTGAGTCGGAATCCTGTTCCGTCTGTTCCTGCAAGTCATGAATGACTAGGGGCCCATGCCCGTCAAGTTTCACGAGCAACGGAGTCCGTTTGCTCGTTTTGGGCACCCGGATGCTCGATTTCTAAGTTTTAAGTTAACGTTCTAACTTAAACCTACGTTTCAACATTACGAGCAATCCGGGAGTCGGAATCACGTTCCGTCAGTTCCTGGGAGTCATGAATGACTAGGGGCCCTTGCCCGTCAAGTTTCACGAGCAACGGAACCCGTTTGCTCGTTTTGGGCGTCCGGAGGCTTGATTTCTAAGTTTTAAGCTAACGTTCTAACTTAAACCTACGTTTCAACATTACGAGCAATCCGGGAGTCGGAATCACGTTCCGTCAGTTCCTGCAAGTCATGAATGACTAGGGGCCCATGCCCGTCAAGTTTCACGAGCAACGGAGCCCGTTTGCTAGTTTTGGGCGTCCGGAGGTTTGATTTCTAAGTTTTAAGTTAACGTTCTAACTTAAACCTACGTTTCAACATTACGAGCAATCCGGGAGTCGGAATCACGTTCCGTCAGTTCCTGGGAGTCATGAATGACTACGGGCGCGTGCCCGTCAAGTTTCACGGGCAACGGAGCCCGTTTGCTCGTTTGGGGCGTCCGGAAGTTCGATTTCTAAGTTTTAAGTTCAGGTTTCGGCTTAAAGCTACATTTCAACTTTACGAGCAATTCGGGAGTCGGAATCTCATTCCGTCAGTTCCTGCAAGTCATGAATGACAAGGGCCCCGTGCCCGTCAAGTTTCACGGGCAACGGAGCCCGTTTGCTCGTTTTGGGCGCCCGGAGACTCAATTTCTAAGTTTTAAGTTTGGCTGACTGTACAAAAATCATTTTGGGCGCCCGGAGATTCATATTCATTTTTTATATGGCGCTGCGGGTGTTGATCGTTTAGGGGGATAGGGTTTTTATTTTTATTTTTATCCATTGATTAGATTCTGGTGAGTTTTGGGATATGATATTGTTTTGGTTGGGCTTTATTCCTAGTGATTTTCTATATAGGGGTTGTGGGTGTTGACCCTTTATTGGAATCGGGTTTTCTGTCATTTCTTGTGTTGTTAGCATTTACAGAGGTCCAATTAGTATCTTCGACATTCACTATCTAACACAAGTATAGCTTTGAAGACAAACAAAAAGGAGTAAATAGCAAAATGTTTGCATCATGAGTTAGAGATACTGACCATTACAAACTCAACAAAAGTAATACGAGTAGAATGGTGATAGTCTCCAAGAAGTCTCAGGCGCTGAACCTACACCATGTAAAATAAAGTTCACTGATTCTTGCTCAAATCAAACATTTAAAGAAGAAAGAGAACTTTCAAGTTTGTAGCAGTTACAAACCTCTCCACACACTGACTCAAAGAAGAGCTTGATTTCTGCTTGAGTAACCTAGACCAAGTCAATAAATAATGAAGAGATCAGAAGCAGGCTTCCTTTTTCATATTCTACAGACAATTCCAATAGAAGACCAATTATGAATGTACCTTTTTATCTATATTTGTACAATAAATAGTTCTCGCACACATTTCACGCTCATCTTCAGACTAAAGACCACAAATGAGTTAGTATCAACTTACAGAAGATATAAAATGTCAGGAGAATCAGGACAATGCATTTATAATAATTTTTATTACAGAAAAACAAATATAACATGACCTTCTATGGTTAAGTAGTAAATACATGACCATCGATCATGAAATTTTCTCACCCTTGGCAAAAATGTTGGGTTAACTGGTGCAATTGCAGTTTTTGAAGGCAGCACTCTTACTGGGTAGTATCCTAGCATTGTTCCTGCCAGGCTCAAAGCAGCCCTTGCACCTTCTGGAGTATCAAAACCCATTTAGATTATTGACTATTGGTTGCAAGCATAACATAGAATACTCATACACATGTACACCAGCCAACCATGTAAGTATCAAATATTACCTTCATCAGTAAACTCTATAAAAGCAAAACGAAGAACAGAGTTTGGGTCCCCACACACACGGCAGTCAACGACCTTCAGCCGGGAAAACAAAATCATTCAGACACACAAGTCTGAACAAACTTAAATACTCCAAGAAACAAAAGGAAATACGAATTGCCTGTCCACAATTGATGAAGAGTGCTGCAAGCTGTTCTTCAGTGACCTAAGCACCAAAAGAAACCAACACCAAATCTGAGAACTCGTGTTAACACAATAGTATTACTAGAGCATGGAACATATTCCAAGCATGTATAAATTGGAGAGAATGCAAAATAATCAGAAGACAGCCATCTGGATGTGTCACGCATGATACATTTTTCGAATTTAGTACATTTTGCTAGCCACTTATAGGGAATTTGGATGGATAGAAGGTGGAGGAACAGGGAAGGAGCGACCAAAAACACATATTGCCCATGTTGTGCTTGGATATGTTTGGCGTTTGATTGATGACCCCTATCCTCCCTTGTGAAGAAAACACTATATTTTTCTCTTCCAAGAAGTAAAACCAAACATTCCCCTATGAAAACTAAAGTCTTATTAAGTAAGTTCCTCTTGGCAAACTAAAGTCTTTATGGGATTTCAATACAACAGGAAACACAAAAATACCAAACCAAAATCACACAACATGGGTGGGTAGAAAAATTACCTGCTGATCAATGTCAGAAACATACACAGTCCTCCTAATTACCTCTAGAATCAACAGAACTGATTATGATGCATGGTTTTATTTATGGAATCCCTGTGATTCTGTGTAATGTCCACTAGGCAATAACCTTATTCGTAAATATAAAGCAGATAATGGAAGCTTAACAAATTGAGAGAGATTCTAATCTCCAAGAACGGTAAGGATCCAAACATAGAATGAGTATGCGAGTACCTGAAGGATCATAGCAGCGGCAAAAATCCGGATAGACCACTGAACAAATTGGGTGGTGTCAGAATTCACAGCAGAAGCTGCTTGATTTTGGGTGGAACCAAGTGTCCTTCCTATGGCTTATGGCTTATGGATTTCATAGCACCTGGGTTTTTAAAAGAGTCACAAAGTCAGGTCAAACTTATGTAATCAATCCCATGTACATATTTTAGAATAAACCAGATAAAAGTGTGTGTGTGTGTTAGACTATGATAAAATCAATGTTTTAGGTTTCCTAGGTCTGTAACTAGGTTTCTATCCTTTTAGACATACGGGAAAGAGTCTCAAACAATCCATATCCTAGAAATTGGTACCAAAACATACAAGTTCTAAATTTTTCATAAAACTAGTTACCTGCTTATATTTCTTGTAGATTTGCTTGGTTACTATGTTCTTGGATTCATCAAAAAATGTGGGAACTTCTCTTATATTGTTAATGGATGAATGTAACTCACCGGAGCCCGTTTGCTCGGTGATTGTATACAGAGGCTAATTAAAATATTGAATTAAAAAACAAATAATTATACCTGGTCAGGATCAGTCGAGCCTGCTGGATCATGACTGCCCTCTCCACCGAAGTCATGTCTAGCCCTGTGGCCGCTGCCAGCGTTAGGTGCCTGAAATTATTTATTATACAGTTAAAAACAATAAAAAAGACATAAGTATTGATGCATCAAAGACATAATTGACAATTTATACGTACAAAATTTTTTTCTTACTAACCTGAGTAGTGGGTGGTGTGTCTGAAGCAAGCGGGGCGCGACTCTGTGATAGACGACTCTCAAGCTCTGCCATCTCCGCTCTCCACTCGGCCCTCATCTCCGCACTGATCTCCTCTCTGATCGATGCCCTCATGGAAGTCAGCAACTCCTGAACCTCCTCATCCGTACGGAAGCGTATGCCCTGGGAGGAGCTAGCACCGGATGACTCCGATCGCGTGATGTGAGAGCGTGGAATGCCCGTCCCATACGTCAGCGTGTATCCATGCCCATCCCGGCCAACGACGGAGTGGAATATCTCATCCCTCCGCGATGGCAAAGCGCGCTCCTCCTCGGGTAACTCCTCGAGGCGTGACTGATATTGGGCCTGCGTAGTTCATTCATTTAGTATATTATCATGCATAACAAGACATACTAATAGAAACATAATTTAAACAGTTCAATATAAAAACTTACGAAGATAGCTGCAACATCTGGGTGGCGAGGATCTCGAGAACGCATCCAGATGGACATCCTATCCACCGGAACACCCTCGGAACGCAACTGTTTGGTGGAGAAATGTATTACTAGTTTACTATCATATAGAATGACAAAAACATAAATTAAATGTACGGTCTAACTTTTTACCTCGTGGCGGACCTGGGTGATGTGTCGAGTCCCCAACCTATGTGCAGGACCCTGCAATGCGCGGTTCCACGCATTCGTAGCAGACACTCTCTGTTTTCAATATTTATCAGTCAGAATTTTTGTTAGTTACGTTAGTTATTAGTAAAATGTTAAAATTAAAATAAAGAAAGTACAAGTTTCTCACCTGACCCTCCTCGCTCGTCCAGTATCGGACGAGCTGAGCCCACTGATCAGGAAGAACGCCAGTCGGAACTCGCTGAAGTATGTCAGGCGCATCCTGATGAGGCCTCCAGTGCTGCGTCTTTATTTTGTTTTTATGATCCTTCCACATCTTCCGGCACTTCGACATGCAAACTGGCCGGAAGAGCTCAGGACAGGCCTTCAAATTATCCTGAAAAGGACAAATAATTTTTCATTGACAAATTATTTTTCATTAAGTTATGGTTTAAATTGACACATCCTGAGGAGAAATGTTAAATTATTACCTTGACCTGCTGCCATGAACGATCTAGCGTCGCCACCGGGAATGCCTCCCAATCGAGTGTGGTCAAAGGAAATGCATATGGATCCCGGACCATATGTCCTAACTGGCTAATGAGCTGGCGAGCATGAGGGCCCACCGGATGATATGTCTCATCGAACTGTACGTCAATGGGATGGCCGGAATTCCATGTCCGGATCCCTCTAGCAGGGCCTCTCCCCCTGCTGGAAGATGGGCCCGTGCTCGTAGCACCTGTTTAAATTCAAGATAATCTAATTAAATTGAAATAAAATAATCTGCTAGAATTAAAATGTTTTCATTAAATAAACTTATACCAGTCAGTGTATCTGCTGATGGTGGTGCTGAAGATGGTGGAGCTGCAACACTGGACGACGCCGAAGCATCCACTGGAGTGGATGGACTCGGATGAGATGCCGATGACCTACTCGGTGGGGACATCGAACTAGACTGGGCGGCATCCGGTGCCGGTCTAGGCTCCCCAGACGGTCCGCTGGCCTGGCGCAGCAGCTCGTCCATCGTCAGCGGACGATCTCTCCTCTTTCGTCCTGCCATATCTGTTCAAATGTTTGTAAGATAAATTTCATTAAACAAGATAATTGAAATTAACATTTAAAAATTATTTACACAAAATTGCAGGAAACCCAAATTAACTTTTCAAAGTATGATTGGGTATACCCAAAATTGCAGGAAACCAAAAACCATATGAATATTTTATCTGTTTCTGCAGTATGGGTGGTTAAGGAATCAGAAATTACATTGATTTGGGTTTCTCAAAGGGAAAAAGGAGAAGATGCTGATGATAATAATAAAGCATCACATCTGATGTGTTCATCAATTCCTTCTAACCACAAAAAGTAATCCATCCACCCAACAGAAAACATATAAACTTCTTGTAATCTGGGGTATTTCCATAAACAACATAGGAGATCAAAATCCAAAATCAAAGCCCATCACAGAGAAAAAAAAAAAAAAACAAGTATTCAATAAAAACATGACTCAGATCAAACTTTTACATATAAGAGAAGATGATGATGGAGAGATCAAATCAAAATTCAAAAGCAGGAGAAAATAATACCTCAGTTTCAGAGAAGACAAGAGAAGAGATTCCTATGGTTTGGGAGAGAAGAAATGGTGAAGAAGTTATTATAATACAATCAGAAAAGGCAAAAGAGAGAGAGGAAAAACATGAGCTGAGTCAAAAGCGAGTGGTTGGATCTCTCCCGAATTCTATAAAAAGGCTCATATCAAATTTTTTTTTTTTTTTTTGTTTCAACCAACCCTCATTGAAAGTAGCCAATAAACAAACTAGGGTGGTCATTTTCATCAAAATTTTCCGTAAAACAGAAGCAAAAGTGTGAAATGCCCAGTATTTTTCATTTATTTCTCAGAGTCAGAGCCCTTTCAAAGGATCCGGATTGGACAAGACACACCATGCTTTTAAGCCACTTGGACGATAGTCAAAACTAGTGAGAGATGATACAAAAGGTCTAAACAATATTCATGGCGTCCATGCAAAGCCATGTCTATAACAAGAGGACCAAAGGAATCCAACCGTATTACATCCTTTTACTAATTCCAAAGGCAAAAAGGTACTGCCGTTTTCTCCTTCAAGCAGGAAAAAAAAAAAAAGGTTGGTTAAAGTGAAAAGGTTCTTATGGCTGATAACCTGTTGAAATGAAATGTGTTTTACACCAAGAAACATCATCATCATATTCACATAAACAAAATCTTATAAAGGATTAGCAATCATAAAAACAAACAAGACCCCAAACAAGAAGGGGGTGAAAGTAATCAACCCAAATCCTTTTCAGTACCGCTAACACAATAAAATAAAAAAAATTAAAAAAAGATTGTAAGGATAGCAAAGCAGGAAAAGTGAGTAAGACCCATAAATAATTTGGCAAGATTCAGATATATTTTATACATAGTTTCCATCATCGATCACAACTCCACCAACAATCAGTGGAGTCATTGATTTGAGTTGACTCAGTGACCCTCCAAACCAAGTTGAATCAGCACCCCAGCTTATGGAGTTATGACACATAATCCGACCAAAGACAAAACAAATAACAAAAAGAAAGAAAGAACAGATAATGCAACATCATCGTCCATCAAAAACACAAACATCATGCCTAGATGCCATTTTTCAGAACTCGAGAAATGTAGCATCTGTAGAGACCCCAGTCACATATATTGGAAACCCAGATCACAGAGACAAAAGCCATATAGATCCCTTAGAAAATGGAACTTCTAGCTCTCTTAAGTGAGTTTCTTTTTCCATGCTTCAAATAGTTATATTTATTTCCCTCCAACTGATTTTATAGCGTCTTCCTTGCTTGAAAGAGATACAATTATTTCCCTCTCTCCAATTGATTTTAACGGAATGCTCCTTTTTTCAGAGGCATGCATAATGATGGATTCCTTCTGCACAGAGTTAGCCCCCTAGAAATTGTGAGTATTGTTTCTTGACCATCTTAATGCTTTTTATGATTGGAGATGTATGCTACCTATGTTTGGAAGGCCAACCTTTTCAAAGTTTCCAGTTTCCATCTCCTCCATCTGAATATTTCAATATCTGGAGGTAATCAAATCTAAATCTTGCAATATCTCTGCTGTTGGAATAAAACATCTGGCATTGGAATAACAACAAATATTATCAATAAAATGTTCCAAGACATTTCAATATTTGGATTGTTTGATGACATCCTTATGTTCCATTTTATTCTAATGTCAGGTCTCCTACTTTATTGACTCCGCAAGCAAAGTGATTTTCAAGTCCTCACTTCATCAATGGGGGAGAGAGGTCATGTGAATTCTCATCAAGCAGTCATTCTTATTTGTTTTCATTCTTGGTTAGTTAGACCATTTATTGTTTTATTTTGATTTGGGTGAAATGCTGTTTGTAATATTGTACTAAACTTTTGCAAGTACTGAATAAAAGTGTTGTAATTCTGAGAAAGGCTTTCGATTTGAGTTGTCTTTTCCATTCTATAGGTATTTTTATGCTTCTCTACTTCTATAAAACATCTCAACCATTCCCCTCCGTCAAATAGTCAAATGAAAATGATAGAAAGTAGAAGGAAAGGTGCAGTGAAGAAGAACATAACTTGTAGAAAGTAAACAATAAATTCAGAACTCGAGATAGAATCAGGGTCACTGTATGATAAAATCAGAATGTAGCATCTGTAGAGACCCCAGAACTTGGAGTTTGATTGGAATTTGGAGATAATTAAATTATACTAGTAAAACCCCAGAGCAGAACTTATAAGCTTGAAGGATTATGATATTATTATGACTAGTTTATTCTCAGTTTGATGAGACTAACTTAACTCCATATCATCAACTTGACAATCCTTAGCCATGGTGTGCCTCACTAAGTCATCCAACCAGGTGATGGGTAAAAGCCGGCTGCACCTAACCTTGTACAAGTCTATTAAATGCAGGCCAAGTGCATTTGAAAACTATAGGTTGCTTCTGTTAGGAGGAAATGCAGGGCATTTGAAAACCATTTTTCCCATCACAGGTCAAGAGGGCATTTGTTATTTCTGTTCAATGAAAAAAAAGAAAATGGAGTCTAAATTAATTATAATTATAATGATGTTGATGGTCTTGAGCATAGGCCGGTTGAACTGTTGGACTTTAAAAATATGGTGCTGTTAGATTCACAAAAATGGTTGTTTCTAGCCCAACATGCCAATTGGCAATGTGCAGAGAGTGTTTCATACAAATAAATAAAATACACAGTGAAGGACTTCCTGCCTTGGCTGTGTGCGAAGAGTTTCCTATCAATAACTAAATAAGCAGTCAGGAACAAGTTCCAATAGGACCAGGTATCTGTTCTAAATGAAGGGAGTTTCTGCATTTATTTATTTAATCAGCTGAAAATAAATCAGGGTTCAGGGCACAGTTAACTAATGCACTTTTTCTTCCAAAATAAGATCATATGACAATATGGCCCTTCATCCAACAAGATTATGGAGGCTTGAGATGGTTGTTTGGACTTTGGACCCTTCATCCAACAAGAGCGAATTTAAGTGTTTCTAAGAGATCTGATGTAATTTTATGACATCTGGGTCTGTTTATATATAACAATCTCATTACATTCATATCAAACTTGATGTATTACATGATGCTCAACTAATGAAAAAGCATTTCATCAGCCAGCCCATTAGTTTTCAAGGCAGGAATGCAAGTGCAAAATCCAGACCATGAATCCAGTGGGCTCCACTACGAGTCATGTTTGAGGAACACTTCTCAGGAACATGCTCCAATTACAGGCTCGAAACGAAACTTAGATAATGGAACACATTTCACAAGTAAATCTTCTCCAGTTGCATGGCTTGGAGTATATATATTGGGGCATGAATGATTCAAAATGACCCACTAGTATGATGCTGGCTGATCTAAATCCATTGACTGCATGATTGAGCATTGCATAATACACCTCTAACATACATGTCTCTTTCCTAAGAATGCCAAAAATTGAAGGTTTTGAGCTGCCAAAAACTCACAATAAAAAAAAAGGGGCATGGAGCAACTCAACGGTCCCAACAAAACAGAGAAGGGAAAATGAGAGAGATATTGAAATCACAAATCCACATACAAAGAAGGAACATTAGAGAGAGATACTAAAATCACAAATAGTTGGAAATCTTACAACAAAAGTGATGCAGCGCTTCAAATGGTAACATGATACATACCTGATGGATGCCGGCCGGAGGATGCGCTGGCGACCGTGAGCGTAGGAGGGAGATGCCGAAGGAGACGAGAAAGGCGTGAGGTGAGGGATGCGCTGGCGAGAGAGAGAGAGAGAGAGAGAGAATAGGTGGGAAGGGTTTCAGAGAGGAAACGCAGAGGGGAAACGCAGAGAGGGCGCTGGCGGCTGGGCAGAGAGGAAACACAGGGAGAGAGGGGGAGAGAAGGGAAGGAGAGGGAGAGAAGAGAGAAGAAGAGAGAGAGAATCAGTGGGAAGGGTTTCACAGGGCGCTGGCCAGAGAGGGTGAACGCAGGGAGAGAGCGGGAGAGAAGGGAAGAAGGAGAGGGAGATAAGAGAGAGAAGGGAAGGAGAGAGAGAAAGAGAAAGATTGCAGAGGAGATGAGGATCGAGGCGCGGATCGAGAGCAGAGGAGAGGAGATGAGCGATGAGCGATGAGAGCGCGGGAGCCAGGGAAAAAAGGAGTGGGAAGGAAAAAGAGGGTTTGGCGGGGTTGGGCTTTAGCGACCGCCATTTCATCTTTTGCGGCCGCCTATGGCGGTCGCTAATGGGTCTTTTGCGACCGCCACAGGCGGCCGCCCGCGTTTTTGATGAGCGAATGCTCATTTTTCTAGTAGTGTCTTAATCCTGACATAAATAATAGACACATACATTTAGTGTTTGGCATTTTGATTTATGAAGGAGTGAGATCTTTTATGGGTCAATAATCTCAGTGAATTGAATGACTACACTACGAGTATGGTGGATATTAGTTCATTGATGGAATCCACGTCCTATAATAGGGATTGATGATATCCCTTTGATGAAGATTTTAAGTTTTGATTATGTCAAGCCCTACAGGTGGACTTTGTGTCCGACATATCAAATAAGTTAAGTGTAAGGTCTCAAGGAATTATAAATATATCGATTAAATATAGATGTCAATAATTATTTAATTGATGGATATCTGAAATTTTAACATGGGGAGATTAACAAGCATTTAATAACAAGAAACTCGAAATATTATTTTGAGAATACGGACTGGAGTGCAATTACAATTCTTTAGTGGACTGAATTGTAATTTATGGAACTAGGATTCTAATTTGGATCGAATTAGGGTTTCATATTTCCATAAGGAGCCTATCCTTATTTCTTTTTTAAGGTCCCTATTGTAGCATATAAATATGCGTTATTGCTCTCTAGGTTAATATACAAAAATAACAGGAGAGAAATCTCAGTTTTAGAGAGCAGAGGAGAATTCGCAGAAAATGCCCACTCCTTGGTGCAAGTTCTAGCATATAAGAATACAGTAGAAGATCTTGAGGTTTTTAGATTGCTGTATGATTGAAATCAAATCAGAGAGATCTCGTAGGTATGATTTCATCATATTAGTTCAAGCTTATTTCCGTAACGATCTGTACGTAATATTTAGAGATATTGGTTTCTACTCGTTTCTAACATTACGGACTCTGAGTGGTAATCAACCTCATGACTTTTTATCCATTGGCAGCAACAATTGTGGAGAGAATTTTACACTTTGTTCCTTCTTATCTTGGAACTGATATTAACAACAGATGTAACTGTTATAGCATATTGTGTCGAACCTTCGCCTTTAACTAACGAGAGAGAGATTCTCTGACCCACACCCACTGAAGAAAGGAGCAAAGGCATACAAGGAGTGCTAATCCATGTGCTTTGCTTAAATGCAAACGGGTCTTAGCTGGTAACTTCAATTACGTAGAGAGTACTGATGGGATAATACTGTGATTATGACGATGACATCTAAGAAGGTGGTGGCTTTAGATGCGTTCTCCTCCTTTGGTGTACAAAGAATTTTTCCTCACAAGCTATTGAAGCAAAGAAGAACAAGGTTCCCGGGTTATTGAATGCAACACCAACAATCTTGTGACCTTTTTTTTCCTTCTTTTTTGTGTACCAAGCAAAGTGGCTGGGCCCTTGATAGATACAAATAATAATGGAATGAACTCCAGCACATGCAACGTATGGAGAGTACCAGAGATCGAACCCTAGTCGGTTGGCTCGCCCTATCCTTTTATGACCTTCAATGAAAAGATAATTCAAAGAGGTGAGAAATCTGAATAAAGGAAATCTAATCCAACTTGTATGGGGATTTTGTTACCGTTCAAAAAAATAAAAAAAATGTTAAGAGAAATAAATTCTCTTTGGCTTTGTTGGTTAGTTATGAATGATTGTTTCTTTGGTTGGAAGTAATTTTTGTTTTCAGTTTCGAGGTCATTTGTAAAATAGAGAACCTAAAGTCCAGCTATAAGTTGACTTGGGATGTGGGCCATCTTTATTCTCCTGTTTGGCCAAAGAATCTGTTGCCCATGAATTCATCCTATAAAGAGGCAGTACAGAAGAAACATATGGTGGTCATAATAAAAGTCTAGTCAAATTCCCTCTGTTTTGATATCATCATGTTTCTTGAATTTCGGTACAATATTGACAAGAGGTTCCCACCGAAACTGGCTTCGTGGCTGTCGGACAAAGATAGAACTCCCTCCTGTCTGTCCAAGACTTACAAGCCAAACAGTGGTGAGATGAAACGAGTTTTTGACAAATTTGACTTCAACAAGGATGGAAAGATCAGTGCGACTGATCTTAAACGGCATTTTGTATCATTGATGAAGAAAGAAAGTATGTGTGACCAGGTGTACAAGATGGTTCAAGCAGCTGATTTCGATGGGGACAAGGTCATCAATTTTAAAGATTTCATGGAATTGCATAAGAAGGGGATAAGCGAACTCGAGATACGGAAAGCCTTTCAAATGTATGATTTAGATGAGGATGGGAAGATCAGCGTGGATGATCTGCAGAAGATGTTTCATAGGCTGGGAGAGGAGTGCAGCACTTCGGAGTGTGAAAGGATGATAGAGAAAGTAGACTTTGATAGGGATGGTAAGGTGGACATGGAAGATTTCATGATCATGATGACCAAGAACTTGGAGAAGCTACCAGTTTAAATAGCTTCCAGAATAAATATGCATCCTAATAATCATCTTCCATGTAATGTGTGCCTTCTCATCTTACCCTGTCTCTGAAAACTTAATGGGAGGTAACTTTCTATTTATAAAACTTGTTTCTGCCATTTCATGCTGTACTTGAAGACTATATGGGGGTGGTGATCAAATCCTTTCATCCCATTCACACTGCGATTTTGGCCGTGGCCCATTTTGTTCAAGCTAACCAAATGAAAACCTTCAGTGATTTTACATTTGGTGATGCGCATTCTACAAAATGGATAGATAAAAAATAAAGAGATTATGTTGAGATAAATGTAATGAGGATCTGTTGATACTGTCACTCAATTGTCTGGGTTTCCTTGAGGCCTCTCACTGCCTTTGGAGAAAGACCAGGACCAGGTTTTCATGGAAAGATGGACCTTTTGGCAGTCAAGGGTCTAGCTGGGACAGATATGATCCATAGCTCCATATTTGTTTAGAATTGGTATTGAGGCCTGGTTCAGGCCTGTGTTGAGGTTTGTTTATGGTCCAAGCATATTTTAGCCTCGCAAATTACCGGAAGGGGCCCAGTCATGGCTATTGGAAAAGTCCCACGTCCCACATCCCACATCCCACATCCCACATCGCCCAAGTACTAAGTGTGACCGGACTTCCTATACTTATTTGGCTTTCCACCTATCAACTTAAATTTTCGGGTTGATATATGGTTTCTTATGTGATTTTGGACCTTATCATGGTGATTGGGCTTAAATAAGTTTTTTTTTTTGAAGCGGTAACAAAGGATTTCATTAAGAAAAAAGTAGAGACAGAGAAAATTAAAACAAAGGAACAAAGGAATGGGAAAGTGCAAGAGAGATGCACCAGCCCAACCTTAATTACAATAACACACTCACCCAAGGAATCAACCTATCGACCCATTGCTTGGCTAATACATCCGTGATGGAATTAGCGGATCTAAACACATGATAAAAGGAAACATTTATGTTGGTCAATAACTCCCTAACTTCATTAAAATAAAATTGGAATCTCCACGGATTAGCCTTCTTGTTGGACACCCAAGCAATCGTATTAGAGGAATCACTTTCAATAAAAAGTGTACTAGCATATCTTGTAGTTAACAACCTAAGATATTCCAGAATAGCTAGCACTTCCACTTCATTAGAATCATAAATACCAATATTCTTGAAAAACATAAGTAACACTTTGCCCTTGCTATTGTGAAGCACACCCTCAATCCTTGCTTGACCCGGCTTACCCCTTGAAGAACCATCTACATTGAACTTTAAAACCCCTTCTGGAGGGGGATACCAAAGGGCTGATCCCCTCTCCTTAAAAGGGCCACACACCATGCAAGATCCCCAACTTGAAAGAATGACGTCAAAGGTAAGCTTGGAGAACTCCTTTTTATTCAAAGCCCATTTTGCAATTTTAAGAATGTTCACGGGTACGCCCTTATCCTTTTACTATTAAAAAGCCCACCTGTAGTTCTAAACCTGAGTGTGTTAAAACCCATACTCCCAAGGACTTTACCCTCAAATCCCTTTATGGTCCAATAG
The DNA here is from genome assembly GCA_038049695.1 of Cinnamomum chago. Classification (NCBI taxonomy): domain Eukaryota; kingdom Viridiplantae; phylum Streptophyta; class Magnoliopsida; order Laurales; family Lauraceae; genus Cinnamomum; species Cinnamomum chago. The sequence continues at coordinate 62,486,287 of CP142459.1, read as the reverse complement.
AAGAACAAGGAAAACAGAGGCATCAAGGAGCAATTGAATCTTTTACCAAAAAAAAAGGAGCAATTGATCAATAAAGATGACTCAAGTTATCAAAGATATAAAGAAACAAAATCAAGTACCTCCAAGAATCACTATTGATTTGATAGAAGGAATAAGATCTTCAACAGCCTTGATCAAGAATAGTAAATATCTTTTAATCAGTGATAAACTCGTCTCCATGAGAACAATGAAGAAGAGAACCTCAAGTTTTATTCAAAACATCACATGCCGAGCTAATCCAACCTATGCATGGATGACCTCCTATTATGTATCACTATTCACTATTTGTGTCGTCAAATTCCTATGCAAAAACAGAGAATGACATATCAAAATAACATCTCTGAAGTTGACAGCCTGAAATAATTTCGAAAACAGTTAAAAATAGAAATTTTAGTTTCTTGGATTGGTCCAACAGACCTGGCAAGCATTACAGCTGTCGTACCTGGACCTGGTTGGGCTGGATGCACCCTCAACTGGACCAGGTTGGTCCTGGTGCCTCCTGAAGAGTTGCATGAGTTGAGATCTATCAGATTGACAATCAGGTAGGTCCAGAATGGAACAGACTGATGGGTCTGTCTGTTAATTTGTTGGGCCTTGGTCTAGCCATATGGTCGGCTGATTCCATGATTATTCAATCGGTGTAAGAGACCAAGGTATGAGCCACATTGATAGTAGCTATTCTCAGTTTGACCCATAGGGTATCAAGTTAAGGTGTGAGTCCGCCATTGACCAAATTTTGATTTAATCAATTGATGAACAGGCATTCCCTTGGATGAATTGTTGAACGTGTGCCAGATTTGAGCCAGTCCGCAGTCCACTCATTGAATAGGGTTGGCTTTTGCTGGACAGTTTAAAGGAGAAACAAAGGGTCCTGATGATGAATGGTCCTCTTATGCCAGGAAAGTGTTGTGGAGAGTTTACCAATGATTAATGGTCCTCTTATGCTAGGACAATTTACCAATAATCAACCGAAGGGGTCGGCGGATTTCCGTGTTAAAAAAAAAGTGTTGTGGAGAGCCCCACTTACTAGGGCTTGGATCATTTGACAAGTGGATGTAGGCTTGAATATGTAGTCTGACGGCATGATTCTACAATATTGAAGAGAGAATTTGTTCAAATTTTCCATGCAATTACCCATTCTAATATTTGAGAAACACGAGACATTCCGGTATAAGGTTATCTCATCTTCAGATAGGTACTAGACCATTGACCCCTTTTAACCCAAAAAAAAAAAAAAAACAAATTCCACTATTTGGTGCGACACATTTTCATTACAAACATGGGAAAGAGAAATGAACTGAGAATATTTTTGATCCCTATTAGAGGGCTAGGAATGCAAAAATCTTCTCTTCCATTGAAACATAAATCCCTGCACCGCATAATCCTCTCCATTTGCAAACAAGTGCAAGTGCTAAGGTGCAGTGCCTACTTTCACAAGGATTTTTTCCTCACCCTTTTGTTCCGTTCCACTCCTTTTGCAAGATGTGCATTTGGGCATCTTTTGACGAGGTCGGCCAAGAAAATTGTTGTGGAGAGCCCCATTGACAAGGGCTTAAATCTGTAGTCTAACCACAGAATTCTATGATGGAGATAAAAGATATTCTGATTTTTCATGTGACTTATTAATTGTTCTAATGTTTGAGAACACGAGACACCCCAATGCAAGAGTGTCTCATCAGATAGGTCGTCCAATGGGTACCGTACCATTTTCATTAAAAAAAGGGAAAAAATAGAAATGAACTGATTTTTTTTTTAATGGAGCAGATTTTGTTCCCTATTAGAGGGATAGGAACACAAAAATCTTCTCTTCCATTGAAACAGAAATTCCTACACCGCATAATCCTCTCTCCATGTGCAAATGCTAAGGTGCCCGTCCACTTTCTCATGGATTTCTTCCAAACCTTTATGTTCCCTTCCACTCCTTTTGCAAGATGTGCATTTGGGCATCTTTTGACGAGGTCAATAACTATTACAGTTGAGTAGAGCATCATAATTATCAAAGGGAGCCAATATTCTCTCCTATCCGTTTTTGATCCTCGATCTTCTCGTCCCATTCAATTCAACCCAATCACCAACCAGTAGGTAGTTCAATTATAATATATTAAGCTAGGAGATTTTCTACCTCAATTTTGAGAGCCGGGTATGATTTTGACAGTTTAATTGTTCTTTTTATTAAATAACATTTTTTATAGTCTATTTATTTCCATTAAAATATATACAAATTGAATTACTAGGGTGATGGTCATTTATTAGTTTCCCATCTTTTTTAATTCTACTTCCCAAAAGTAAGGCCGATTCAACTCTAAAAGGAGAAGTTATTTGATGCTCATTTTAGGAAATTTACTTTTGATCTTTCATCACTTTCAACCACCCCATGTATTCAATTCCTCTTATTTTAATGCAAACGAGTGGGGCCTTTGTTTTGCATAACCACAGTCTTTGGATATTGTTTAAAGTGTAATACACGGTTGAATGGTGTTGGCACCCTCATATCACACAGATCCGCCATTCCTCAGGACTAGCAGTCAAAAACAGAACCCCACTACTAGGAATTTTTTTTTTCTATTGCATATTATAACGAAGAACATAGCAGTAGATAAGAAGGAATAAAGGTCCGCAAGCATCATTTCTCTATCCCATCTCCTATATATAGAGCCTCCCCTTGGGATCTTTCTTATCATCCCAGTATAACTTGTTCTAAGGTGTAACACACTTGTTAAGTAATGCCTTTTTGCCCAATATTGCCTCCCAAAGCAACACCTGAAGAGGTTAAGATGTGGATGAAGAGTATAGACACCAATGGAGACGGTGTTATAAGCCCGCAGGAGCTGGAGAAAGCTACCCGTGATCTTGAACTGTGGTTCGCGGGCCGGAGAGCTGAGAGGGTAATGACAAAGACCGACCTTGACCACAATGGAAAAATTGATGCTGAGGAGGAATTTAAGAATCTCCTTGAACATGCACAGAACCACTGGGGAAGAGCCATCCATTCACTGATGATGGTTCGCGCGAATTAGCAGTATTACTGTAAGTGCCTAAAAATTACGGACTTAGCTAATGGAGGATTAAACTCCTGATTTGAGGATTTGGGGAAGATGAAAGGAAATGATCAAGCCTCGGATGACCTGAAAGGAAAGAAGCAACGGTCAGAGACCCTGGCTGTGGGTAGCCGAAGGCCCTCCGACATTCAAGTCAGTGTAAGAACTGAGAGAATGGAGAAAGAGAGTTCTGGGAGAGGAGGGTTATGCGTACCTGCATGGTTCCTTTTCATGCCATATATATATACGTGAAAGCCATCATTCGGACTGTCTCCGTGAGGGGACGGGAGTCCCATCTGAATGTACTCTCATCTCCTGAGTGGGGGTAGGTGAAAAGGGGATGTCCCATCGGACCAGCTCTCCTTGCCTATGGACATGACTTTAGATAAGGCATGCGCCTTGCGTAGATCCGGCGCCCACTCTGTTGTCAGTCTGCCGATCACTTCTTGGCAGTGCATTAATGGCGGCATTTATGATTGAATGGTAGGAGGCCGAGCTCGGCCGAGCTCAAAGCCGAGTTCGGGACTCGTGATGTAATCACCGGGACCCGTCCAGGGTTGCCCGAGATGGCGCTACAGCCGACCTCGGGTGATACCGAGATCACGGATAGACCGAGACCGGATGGTGGCCCCACCTAAATCCACGATCACGGAATGTCCCCACACAATTGCCCCCTAGCTCCCTGATTTCGGATTTTCTTCGAGGTCGGGAGCTAAGACTTGGATGTGATGGGGCCGTCTTATCGTATTCCGCCTTAGAAATATCCTCATTATGGCGCCTCTTCGTTTGTCCTAGGCAATAAATAGGGTGCCATGATTGCTTTGCCACGGCGGATGCGGAGAGCGCCGTTTCACATGCCCGAGGCGATTAAAGTCGTACCAGAGGCATGGCGGAATACAGATCGTCGCTGCCACGTGGAGCCTTTTGTCTGGTAGGGCGCCGAAGTCGAAGTGACACGACGCGTGGTAATTATGAGGAGGCGCTCCTTCATAAAAGGAGCTCGCCCCTCTTTCATTCTCTCTTACCCTAGCTGTTAATTTGAAGGAGATCTTACGAACACTCTGCTGCAACTCAGCCCCAGCCAGAAGATCATCGAACTCAGAGACTCCGCCTTCTGCCTTCCGTATCTCGCCCTTCCGTCTTCTGCCATCTTCTTCGCCTTTCCTGTGAGTTCTGCTTCTTGTTTTCCTTACCTTTCTGTATCCCTTTTTCTTCTGCGATTTCTCAGATTTTTAGTCCCTTAGGCCTTTCCAGCCCTCGTTCCCTTTCATCTGTTATCTTCTTCTCTTCTGTTTCAAGAAAATGGGAATCTACAGCCACTGGCTAGAGAGCCCTGCAGCTCTAGAGGCTTTTAGGGAAAAATTTAGGATCCCAGAGGATGTCTTGGTGAAGACCTGTGATTTCCGGGGTTCCCTTGAGGGTTTTGCCACCTTCAAGGAGTGGATGCCTTTCATTTGCTGGCAGTGTGCGAAGGGGGGGTCAGGTTCCCCATTCACCCACTTCTCCGGTCCTGCCTCCATGCGTGGAACCTCTGCCCCTTCCAGTTAATGCCGAATGGCTTCAAAATAATAATGGGCGTGACCGAGCTGAACTGGATCTTGGACATCAGCCTTGGCGTGCATGACATAGAAGATGTCTACGACATCTACAAGGCCGCGGGGGCCGAGGACGCCTACTATCTCCGGGTCAAGGCCAGGCGCCGCCCCCTGGTGAACGCCCTGGAAGACTCCACCAAATACGCTGGAGACGACCGCTTTTTGGTCTCGGGGAACTGGGAGTTCGGGGGCCCCGAGACCGAGGAGGACCGGAGGATCCAAGTTCCACGAAAACCTGGGACGCCCCCTAGTAAATGCCCGTCCCTGTAGATTTGAGCTCACTTGGCCTTTGCTTGTTATTATGCCGAGCTGACGCCCATGCCCTTTTTCCTGCGCAGGCATTCAGAAGAGGAGGAGAGAAGCCGGTTTCGACAAGTGGAAGCGCAACGACGCGTGGCTAGAGAAGATTCAGCGCTACCACGGTCATCACGATCGGGCGGCTTTCTCTCTGCTCGGCTACAAACCTCGGTATCAGTCTTACACCAGGAAGACTGCCGAGATTCCTCTTGCGCCATCTGGGGGAGACGTGCCCGAGCCTGCCGAGACTAGTGGTCAAACCACGGATCCGCAGGACCCAATAGTTATCGGCGACAGTCCTCCCTGAGACCAAGGAGGAGCAGAAGGAGAACAAATGGACAGGCCGCGCCCCGCTTTGAAGGACCTGGGGGCTATGATTTTTGCCGGCCAAGCCCCGGCCGCCCTCAAGCACGTCCCCAGTGGGTCGGGTGCCGCCCAGGGTTCTGCCCCCGCCGCCCCTCTCAGCTCGTCGGGAGCAGCGGGCTTCCCTCGGCCAAGTCTTCGAAGGGGAAGTCGGGGGAGTCTTCCGGGGCCATCCGGCTGCCGAAGGAACCTCGCCCGCTCCGAGACAGCAGGCCGCGGGTGGTGGAACCTGGGAAGGAGACTCCGCCTCCTCCGTCGCAGAAGGAAGCCCGGCCTCGGTCCGCGGCGGCGGGAAAGGAGGGCGAGAGGCCTCCTCCCGAGAAGAGGCCCCGCCTGGCGGGAGAGGGGGGGAGGCCCCAGTCAGCGGAACCGCAGCCCGAGCGCTCCACGCCGGTTCCTTGGAGGCCCAACTTCGACCTCAACCCCAACGAGCCTATGACAGTGGGGGAGCAGCTGGGGAGCAGTTGGGAATCGGTCGTGGCCCTCGCCCGGGGATGCGCCCTCCCCCAGGACATGGAAAGGCACAGGAAAGCCGGGACTCCGGCTTTACTCCATCAGACGTTGAGGGCGTCGCTCGAGGTAGCTTTTCTTCCCTATTTCTAAAATTCTCGCTTCTTGGTCATTCGATCCGACCTTCTCATCGTTTCTATCCTTTTCGCAGAACGCGCAGAAGCTCCAAGTACTGATGGAGAGGCAGACAGAAAGAGCTGCCCACATTGCCGGGCTAGAGAAGGAGAAGAAGAAGCTAGGGAGTGCGCTGGAGGCCAGCGCGATCGAACTCAAGAAGGCGGAGGAGAAAATCGCCCAACACGCAACGGATCAGCAAGCAGCGAAGGCTGAAATCATCAAGTTGCGGGGCGAGAATAAGAATCTGAGGGGCGTCGCAGACGACAAGGCGAGGAAGGCGTCCCGACTGGAGGTTGAGCTCGCCGAGATGGAGGCCGAGCTCGTCAAGAAAGAGGCCGAGGTCGCCGAGAAGCAAGGCGAACTGGTCAAGAAAGAGGCCGAGCTCGAGGCCTCTCGGAAAGAGAGGGCCGATGCCGAATCCATCCTGCGAGATCAGACTGCAAAGGCTTACCAGGACGGGGTGGATTGGGCGTCGGAGGAGTACGTGGCTCAGATCACAAATCTGAGCCCATTGCTGTTTGAGATGGGGTGCAAGGCGGCCCTTCTTAAGTATGGGGTCTCTGAGGATCATCCCATCTTCTCGGATCTTCCTCAGTTCCGACTTGCAGCAGCGGGCTCAGAGCCAGAGCCTGACTCGAACCCTTCTGGGGATCCGGCCGATGTCCCTACCGCCCCTCCTCCGCCTCCGACACCTGTCGAAGTCCAAGGCGCTCCTCCTCCTTCTCCGACCCCTGCCGAAGTCCAAGGCGCCCCTCCTCCATCTCCGACCCCTGCCGAAGTTGAGGCGGCCCAAGCTCCCCCCGCAGCTCCTCCAACTGCTCGTGATGCCCCCATTTCTTCTGCACTTCCAGAGCCGGAGACTAATAAGGCGGCGCCCTAGGAGTAGACTCTTTCAGGAATTTTTTTCTTTAAGTGTATAGGAATCTTGTAATCATACTTTTTGATCAATGAAAAGATCTTCTTCCATCTTGTTGTCTCCCTTCTTTGTTCTTTCTTGGCACTGGTATGTGGATGCTTTGATGCTAAAATTCACAAGTCCTGGAGGTCGGTAAAGCGTCCGAATTCCTATCCCACCACTAGGCTGCCCCCAGACCAATGGCAAGGTCTTAAACATGTTCTTCCGAGAGGAATGCCTTTTAGGAAGGATTTTGCAATTAACCCCAGCCCTTTTGTATCTTTATTTTTGGCGAGCATTCTTTGGTGACTCGAGAGGTGTGGGCCAAGCTGGGGTGTAGGTCGAACTCCGTGCCTTCGCAGACGGCCTGTGTGTTCGAGGTTGCTGTGACGGACACAGCTTTGGGGAGCCGGTCCGAACTCAAGGAGGATGGCGCGAGGGCCGGATCCTTGAGGAGTTGGCCCTGTGACCGAACTCAAGGAGGATGGCGCGAGGGCCGGGTCCTTGAGGAGTTGGCCCTGTGACCGAACTCAAGGAGGATGGCGCGAGGGCCGGGTCCTTGAGGAGTTGGCCCTGTGACCGAACTCAAGGAGGATGGCGCGAGGGCCGGGTCCTTGCGGAGTTGGCCCTGTGACCGAACTCAAGGAGGATGGCGCGAGGGTCGGATCCTTGCGGAGCTGGCCCTGTGACCGAACTCAAGGAGGATGGCGCGAGGGCCGGGTCCTTGCGGAGTTGGCCCTGTGACCGAACTCAAGGAGGATGGCGCGAGGGCCGGATCCTTGCGGAGCTGGCCCTGTGACCGAACTCAAGGAGGATGGCGCGAGGGCCGGATCCTTGCGGAGCTGGCCCTGTGACCGAACTCAAGGAGGATGGCGCGAGGGCCGGATCCTTGCGGAGCTGGCCCTGTGACCGAACTCAAGGAGGATGGCGCGAGGGCCGGATCCTTGCGGAGCTGGCCCTGTGACCGAACTCAAGGAGATGGCGCGAGGGCCGGATCCTTGCGGAGCTGGCCCTGTGACCGAACTCAAGGAGATGGCGCGAGGGCCGGATCCTTGCGGAGCTGGCCCTGTGACAGAACTCAAGGAGGATGGCGCGAGGGCCGGATCCTTGCGGAGTTGGCCCTGTGACCGAACTCAAGGAGGATGGCGCGAGGGCCGGATCCTTGCGGAGTTGGCCCTGTGACCGAACTCAAGGAGGATGGCGCGAGGGCCGGATCGTTGGGAGACCGAAGAGACATAAGGCAGATCTGTCAACAGGTTCTTCTTTATTGATCAATAATTTTTTAATACAACTAGAAGTAATATTTCTTTAGGTGGGCGGCGTCCCATGGTCGTGGCAACTCCTTGCCATCCATCCCTTCGAGTCTGTAGGCCGATCTTCCCGAGACGGAGGCTACCTTGTAAGGCCCGAGCCAGTTAGGCGCGAGCTTGCCTTCGTTAGGACCTTTGTCTGCTGGGAGTGCTTTTTTCAAGACTAGCTCTCCAACCGAGAACCTTCTTTCTTTGACCTTCTGATTGTATCCTCGGGACAGCTGCTGCTGATAGGCAGCCAGACGCACGGATGCAGCTTCTCTTCATTCCTCGGCTAGGTCGAGCTCTCTGAAGAGGTTCATCTCGTTTTGCCCTTGATCGAAGAGATTTGTCCTTAAGGTCGGGAGGCCGACCTCAAGTGGAATGACTGCCTCCATTCCGTAGGCTAATGAGAAGGGCGTTGCCGAGGTGGACCGCCTCGGGGTGGTTCTGTATGCCCACAGGACACTTGGCAATTCTTCCAGCCATCTGCCTTTGGCTTTGTCAAGCCTTTTCTTGAGTCCGTCCAGGACCACTTTGTTCGAGATTTCTGCTTGCCCATTGCTCTGTGGGTAGGCCGGGGTCGCATAGAGGTTCCTGATGCCGAGCCCCTGGCAGAAGTTTTTGAAGAATTTTGAATCGAATTGGGTCCCGTTGTCCGAGACTAGAACCTTGGGGATCCCAAATCGTGTAACAATGTTCTTCCATACAAAATTCTTCGTGTCGTGCTCGGTGATGGAGGATAAGGCCTCTGCCTCAATCCACTTGGTGAAGTAGTCGGTGCCCACCATCAACCATCTTTTATTTTCCGGAGTTCGGTGAAGAGGTCCCACGATGTCCAGTCCCCACTGAGCGAAGGGCCATGGACTGGAGATAGGGCTCAGGTCCTGAGCTGACTGGTGGAGGGAATGGGAGAACTTTTGGCATTTCTCACATCTCCTGGGGTAGAGCTGGGCATCTTTCTGCATGTAGGGCCACCAGTAGCCCTGGCTAATAGCTCTGTATGCCAGGGATCTTCCCCCGATGTGGCTTCCACAGATTCCTTCGTGAATTTCAAAGAGGAAGTCCTCCACCTTACTTGGATGGACGCACTGAAGATATGGCCCTGAGTAGGATTTTCTGTAGAGCTTTCCATCGGGAGATAGCCAAAAGTGAGCTGCTTTCATCCTGATCTTGTGAGCTTCGGTCTTGTCTTCGGGGAGCTTATCTTCTCTTAAGAATGTCACGATTGGGTCCATCCAGCTTGGACCGAGATCCGTGCACAAGACTTGTCGAACTGGGATGAGCTCTATGCTCGGTCTTTCCAATGCCCCCACATCAACTGTCCTTCTCTTCCCAGCTTCTACGGCCGAGGCCAAGCTCGCTAAGGCGTCCGCGTGGCGATTGGACTCCCTGCCGATCTGCCTGACTTCAGCTTTTTCAAATTGGGAGAGGAGCTACCTGGCGTGGGCCAGGTAGGCCATCATTCTTTCATCTCTGGCTTGGTAATCCCCGCTTAGCTGGCTTGTCACCAACTGAGAATCACTGAAGACTGCCACCCGACGTGCCCCCAGTACTCTCGCACTACCGAGACCAGCAATCAGCGCTTCGTATTCTGCTTTATTGTTTGATGCTTTGAAGTCAAGGGTCAGTGCTTGCTCTATGACTAGCCCTTCTGGGGATTGAAGGACGACGCCGGCACCTGCTCTCTTAGATGTTGACGATCCGTCAACGAAGACTTTCTAGGCAGACCCAAGGAATTCTCCCCAGGCTTGCTCTTGCTCAGTCTCGGTGTCAGCTTTATCATCACCCTTGGAGTCCCCCAGTTCGGTATCGAGCGAGGTCGGTGCCGAACTAGGAGAGGTGAATTCGACGACGAAGTCTGCCAGGACTTGTGCCTTGATTGCTGTTCTGGGTTGATACTGGATGTCAAACTGGCCCAGCTCGACGGCCCACTTGGAGATCCTGCCGGAGAAGTCTGCCTTTCTAAAAAGTGACTTGAGTGGGTACTCGGTTACGACCACTACGGTGTGTGTCTGGAAGTAGTGGGAGAGCTTGCGGGAGGCGCTGATCAATGCCAATGCCAGCTTTTCAAGTGGCAGATACCTGGTCTCGGCGTCGAGCAGGGTCTTGCTGGTGTAATAGATGGGGTGCTGTTGCCCGTCGCATTCGCGAACCAGCACCGAGCTTAGCGCGTGGTCCGAGACTGCAAGATAAAGATAAAGAAATTCGTCTTGCGACGGAGTGGACAATAGTGGTGGTGAGGAGAGGTACCTTTTAAGCGCTTCTAACGCCAAGTCGCATTCAGGAGTCCATTGAAACTTGGAGCTTTTCTTTAGGAGCTGAAAAAACGGGCGACACTTGTCCGAGGCACGACTGATGAAGCGATTGAGTGCAGCAGCCATCCCTGTGAGCCTCTGGACCTGCTTGGCCGAGGTCGGGCTCTGGATAGCCTGTATGGCCGTGATCTGCTCCGGGTTCGCTTCGATTCCCCTCCGAGTCACCAAGCTTCCCAAGAACTTGCCCGAGCCGACGCCAAATGCACATTTTGAGGCGTTTAGTTTGAGCTGGTACTGCCTGAGGACGGAAAATGTTTGTCGCAGGTCTGCCAGGTGGTCCTGCGATTTCTTGGACTTAACCACCATGTCATCAATGTAAACTTCCATCGTCCTGCCAAGTTGGCTCCGGAATATCTTTGTGACCAGCCTCTGATATATTGCCCCGGCGTTCTTTAGTCCGAAGGGCATCACTTTGTAACAGTAGATGCCTCGAGGAGTAATAAATAAAGTTTTTTCCTCATCAGATTTGAGCAGGGGAATCTGGTGGTAACCTCGGTAAGCATCCAAAAAGCTCATCCTGTCGTGCCCTGAAGTGACGTCGATCATCTGATCGATCTTGGGGAGGGGGAAGCTGTCTTTGGGGCAGGCTTTGTTGAGGTCGGTGAAGTCCACACAGACTCGCCATTTGCCAGTCTTTTTCTTTACCACCACTGTGTTGGCCAGCCACCGAGGGTAGTGTACTTCGTGAACCGCCCCGGCATCGAGGAGCTTATCCACCTCCTCGATTACTGCCTCTGTCTGGGGGATCCCTGTTCTGCGAGCTTTTTGCACGATGGGCTTGTGTCCGGGATCCACATTCAACTTATGACATATGACCTCAGGGTCAATGCCTGGCATTTCATATGGGGTCCAGGCGAAGACATCTTTATTCAGAAGCAGGAAGTCTAGCAATTCGGCCTTCTCAGTGTCGGGGAGTTGGCTACCCAGCAGGAAGTAGCGCTCCGGATCTTCAGGGTCAATCCTGACCTCGGTGAGGTCTTCTATGCTTTTCTGTCCGGCGGTCCGCCCGACATCCTCAATCTCGGCTTCGAGCTCGGCCATATGCACTTACTGCAGCTCAGCCTCCCCGTGGGTTGCGGCCACGAGGCATTCCCTAGCCATCTGCTGGTTGCCCCACACCGTCACAATCTCGACCACCCCACCAGGCTTCTCTAATGGAAACTTGAGTTTTTGATGAAGGCTGGAGGGTACTGCCTCCATGGCATGCAGCCAACTTCGCCCCATGATCACATTGTAGGGGGATGGGGCATCGACCACCAGAAAGTCCGCCATCTTCGTCGCGCCTCCGACCCAGACCTCCAGCGAGATCCTTCCCTTGGGGTATACCGGCTCGGCGCTGAATCCTATTAAAGGGACGTGAGCCTCCTGCAAATTGGACTCGAGCAAGCGGAGCTGCTTCTGTAATAGATGACCTCGGAGGAGCTTCCTGGATCGATAAGGACGCGCTTGGTGGTGTAATTGTTAAGTCGCAGGGTGAGAATGAGGGCGTCATTATGGGGGAGCTGGACTCCCTTCAGGTCCTCATCCGAGAACCAAATCTTGGGTCTTTCCTTTTTAGCCCTCTTCGGGGCCCTTTCCAATTCTGCCGTCATCACTTGTTTGCCGTGGGCAGCCTTCCTGGCCTCTGACCGAGCTCGGATACTTTCCTTACCCGGGGTGGGAGCCAGGTGGATGACGTTGATGATGCCTGCTAGTTCGTCATCGTCCTGGTCGTCATTAGATGGAGCAAACTGCTGGGCCCGGTTAACCCTCTCTCCCCCCTTGATGTACTCTTGAAGGTGCCCGTCCTTGACGAGCTGCTCGAGATGGGATTTCAGCGCTATGCAATCCTCAGTCATGTGCCCGTGCTGCTTGTGATAGGAACAGTGTCTTTGCCGATCTCGGGTGGCTGATTCGCTCGTCATTGGCCGAGGCCACTGGAAGTAAGGTTCGGCCTTGATCTTGTACAGGATCCTATAAATAGGTTCCTTGAATACAGCGCTGACGGCTTTGTACGGATCGCCGGCAGATTTAGGGGGCTGGAACCTGGGTTTCTTGCTGTTGTCCGAGGATATTGAGAAAGAGCGGGCGGGCTTCCTCTTGTCCGACCTCGGTCTAGAGGACGTCCCCTCCCTGGTGGAGGTTTGGTGCTTCTTTGGGAGTCCGAACCGCTCCGTGCCGTGGGCTTCGTCCTCCTCTTGCTCAACATATTGTTTCACTCTTGCCATCAATGCTTTCATCGTGGCCACCGGGTTCCGGACCAGGTCCCTACGGAGTTCGTTTCCCGGGAGTAAGCCTTCCCTAAAGCACATGATGGCGACTTCGTCGTTGGCGTCGGTGATCTGGCTGTATATCGTCCAGAATCTTCTGGCGAAGGCAATGATGCTCTCACCGTCTTTCATTCGGATCGCCTTGAGATTGCTACCCGTCTTTGGGACGACGCGGTGCGCTTGAAATTTTTCTAGGAAAGAACTTCGGAGCTGCCGCCAGCTTGAGACCGACTCGGGGGGAAGTGCACAGAACCACCGGAGGGGGAGGTCTCCCAGACTGGATGAGAAAACTCTGTAGTTCAAGAGACCGACATCCCCCTAGACCGACATCCGCTGAGTGAAGTGCCGCAGATGAGCCTCTGGGTCCGAGGCTCCGTCATAAAGGACGAACCTCGGGACGCTAAATCTCTCGGGGAGAGAGAAGTTTTTGATTTCCTGCGAAAAGGGGGACATGCCCCGATCGTCCTCTTCATGCTCATCTGTTTGGTCTCGGGCAAATCCGACTTCGGCCAAACGGGCCTGGACCTCCTACTTGACGTAGTGGTCTAGCAACTCCTTGAGGCCTGTCTGGTCGTCGAGTCTCGGGAATTCTGGCTCGCATCGCGTTCCCCCGAGGCCATCAGGCAGATGACTGCTACTCGAGCCTTCCTCTTCGCAGCGATATCTCCTTCTGCTGTTGAGGACCTGCCTCAGATCTCGGTGGCCCGGATGGGTCCGCGATCGCCGGGGAGGTGGACCGCGAGACTTCCTCTCATTCATTTCGAGCCGTTCCTCGAGACGACGAATCACCTCGTCTTTGCCTTGGAGAGCTTGGTTCTGGGCATCCAGCTCTTTAAGCAGGGGATTGTCATTTCGGCCCCCATGGGTTTGGTGAAAGGACTGGCCGTCATCGTGGACGTGCTGGTGGGAATGACGGGACCCTGTCCTGACGGGGGTCTTGCCCTGCCGTCGAAGATCCGCTGTGGAGGCGTTCTGCTGCGGACCGCCGTGTGACCGCTCTCTAGTGTGGTGGGGAGCACCACGACGGCTATCTTGGCGGAGGTGCGTGGTTATGGGCCAAGATGAAGAGGCCGATTGGACGACGCCCTCCACGTGGGCGGCACTCGACTTTCTCCCTGACCTTTTCTGACGCGGGGTCCCTGATGGCTCCTGCCCGATGGGAGGAGCCCCGGTCGGTCCTGGAGGGGGAAGAAGAGCAGAACGAAGGCCAGGGGGTGGTTCCGGAACAACCGACTGGGCTGGTTGCGACGGCAAGAATGGTGGGAACGCAGGTTCCTCCCGTAGCGGGAAGGACGATGCTTTTTTAGACGTCGATGGTCCTCCGCCACCGTTTCTGGTTTTTGGAGGCATGGCTTCTGTAGAGGCTTTGGCACAGATCCTGTTCCCACAGACAGCGCCAACTGTAAGTGCCTAAAAATTACGGACTTAGCTAATGGAGGATTAAACTCCTCATTTGAGGATTTGGGGAAGATGAAGGGAAAGGATCAAGCCTCGGATGACCTGAAAGGAAAGAAGCAACGGTCAGAGACCCTGGCTGTGGGTAGCCGAAGGCCCTCCGACGTTCAAGTCAGTGTAAGAACTGAGAGAATGGAGAAAGAGAGTTCTGGGAGAGGAGGGTTATGCGTACCTGCATGGTTCCTTCTCATGCCATATATATATACGTGAAAGCCATCATTCGGACTGTCTCCGTGAGGGGACGGGAGTCCCATCTGAATGTACTCTCATCTCCTGAGTGGGGGTAGGTGAAAAGGGGATGTCCCATCGGACCAGCTCTCATTGCCTATGGACATGACTTTAGATAAGGCATGCGCCTTGCGCAGATCCGGCGCCCACTCTGTTGTCAGTTTGCCGATCACTTCTTGGCAGTGCATTAATGGCGGCATTTATGATTGAATGGTAGGAGGCCGAGCTCAAAGCCGAGTTCGGGACTCGTGATGTAATCACCGGGACCCGTCCAGGGTTGCCCGAGATGGCGCTACAGCCGACCTCGGGTGATACCGAGATCACGGATAGACCGAGACCGGATGGTGGCCCCACGTAAATCCACGATCACGGAATGTCCCCACACAATTACTTACTGCCTGTACCCATGTTTCGGTTCCCTGCCTTTACTTCTTGTTTTCTCTTTTTTTTTTTTTTTTGCTACTACTTTCTAGAAATATATATAATAACTATGTAGGCCATTGCAGCTTCTTGACTTGTATGTATAAAACAAGGTTGTGGCTGGCATTTGATGGATTAATGAAATAAGTTTGATGTGCTATGATGCTGATACATTTTGCATTTACTGTTAATGGTGATCATTGAAAGGTTATGCCCACTATAAATCACATGTTTTAAACATGGTCGTGACCAACAAAAGAAGTAGCAAAAGAGGAAAGCACCATGAGGCTGGTGATCACTGAACATATATAGTCCTAGGTTTTCTTACTTTCAAGCCATTGATGCCTTATCTTCCTCAGTTTTTTACTATACATGATCTGTAAATAGGGAAGAGGTCCTTTAATAATCAGGAAAATTGTTTTCACATTCGTTTCAACATTTCTAATTATCTAGAAAAAATCGTGAACATTGAGGGTTCTCATTTCAAAGTATTGTTCCAACTATGTTGTGGTTTCGGTCCGTCGATCAGTGAGAAATTTAAAGATCAGGTCCTATATATCTTCAGAAATTGTCATCTTGATGGGTCCCACAAGGGACCACAAACCAACAGTCAATCTCATTAAATACAATTGCAGATAAAACTGATCCAGAGTTGAATCACGATGCAATTTTTCATGATCCAAAATAATATCAAGAGCTTTAAGGAACCTGGTTGTTTTCGTTACTGAGGCCCAAATGTTGAGATATAAACATTGTTGATATTATGGGACAAATTCAGTATTAGCGTAAATAAGGGACTATCTAGTTAGAGGATATCTGAATTACCCAAAAAGTTGCTTCCCATTTGGATACATAAATGCCCAAGGCTCTATGAGCATGTTGAAAGCCAGATTCTGGAGAATTTGGAAAAATATTGTAATCCAGAAATTGGATTTTTGGAAAATTAGAAAACAAACATGGAATTCATGGAATTCCAAATGCTGATTGAGGGATGTTAGTGAACGACACAACAATTTATATCAACACCTATTCGAATTAGAAGTCGTTCGAATTCGAAATCCCATAGAAAGACGGAACAACAGACCAAATAGACAGATGGATGTAACTAACATGTCTCTAGGGGTTACGAACTCATGACCTGGCTCTCATTGTCCCGTTTGAGGGAGGTGTTTGATATAAACTATAACATCGATTACTAACAGCTCAAGCTTTTGATGTTTCTGATTATTGACAAGGGATACGCGGCAACATCAACAAGAATTCATGATTTGAATTCTTTCAAACAAATACCCCTTAAATGGAAGATAATGAAATAATCTTAAAGTGAAAATTTCCTAGATGTTTTAGTTAACATAGAAAAACAGAGTGTAAAGACATCGAATTGTCCTTAGAGATAGCATATATATGATCTTTCCCAATTAAAAGAGCATCAAAATCGGATGGTTACAAGAAAAATAAGAGAATACAGACCTAGACGCAAAGACCAGCTAGTTGAAGACCTGCAAAATAAGTGAAAACCCTACAAATGAAGTTATCCTAAATATACAAACCAAACCATCCAAGATAACAAATTGTCTTGCCCTAGCTACTTCAGCTAACAGAGATCTTTGTTTATGCCAGTTGATTATGACACATGAATCTCAAATGATGAATTGCAATATTAGCTTGGTTCGGGTTAAGGTCATAATAGTTTTTCTTAAACTTTTATGATCATATATGACAAGAGTTTAATCTTGCTCCACCACTTTCAACCTAAAGATCTAATGTATCCAAATTGACTTAGATTAAAAGATGATCGTGTCAAATAAATGGGAGATATAACATTAACTATTTTTTGCTAGAAAAGCAACCCTTCCAAGTTCCACCCCTGCAACTTTGAGATGGCTCGGGATTAATCCTTTTTAGGAAGGCTGAGCTTGGACCGGCAAGGCATTTATGGCTCGAGTCAAGCTAGGGCCAAGCTTGGGCCTATAGTTTAAAAGTCTGGCTAGGCCTTGATATTACTCTGCCCGGCCCATGAACACCCCTAATTACCTGAAACAAACATTCCCCTAAGTTACTTCAGAATATAAATCGGCGTAGATTGGATCACTCTCCTTCATAGAATAATAAATAGATGGCGCAGTCGGGAAGGGAAGCACAATTAGATCAAATGATGAAGGTGTGAAGACTAAATTGAATTCAGGATTTGAGCAAAGACCTCTAGACATCAGAGATGAACTCCTTTCTAAATTACAAAAGACTGAAGTCTATCTACTTACTGCTCATTTCTTTCTATAAAGTTTAAACCCCAAGGGGTAGCTCAGTTGGCCTAGGACTACGGTTTGCACCCGGAGGTTGTGGGTTCGAAATTGCTCTACCACACTGGGGCCACAGGGGGATTTTACCCGGCTTTCTCTCCTGGGCCCGTAGGGATTATTCTGGCCCAAAGGGCTAGGAACCCTACGTTATTAAAAAAAAAAAAAAAAAAAATTTCTTTCTATAAAGTATTTATACACATTTCATTTTAGGCCAGAACTAGAGAAAATAACCAAAAAAGATATACTGAAGACTTGGATAATTGGGCCTAATGTGATGATCCAATCTCGCATGGACACTCAGTGGTCATCAACGTCGAGGCTTTTGTCCATTGGCTGCAACAATTGTGGAGAGAATTTTACACTTTGTTCGTTCTCATCATGTAACCGACCGGTATTAAAACGGATGTAACTGTCATAGCATATATATATCATATATATATATATATATATAGGGGCTAGCTCTCCTAAGCTCAAGCTTAGGATAAGGTAAGCCCAAGTGTGTGGTGGGGCCCACTTGGGGACCCTCATGGGGATGGGGATGAGGGGAATTTCAAGGACTCCTTAGGATCCTCCTCCCTGCAAAAAATTAGCCCCAACCATGATTTCTATCATTTCCATATTGACCCAAAAGTTTAATGGTCAATAGTCCATTCAAATCGACATATAGTCAATCCAACGGTCCAATAAATTCGGATCTAATCGAAAGTTGGTGGACATATGCAATTTAGGGGGGTCATGTATTTTGTCCATTTGGATGGACCAAAGGTGAGCCCCACAAGCATGAGCTTACGAAATTTTATCCTAAGCTTGAGCTTAGGAGAGCCTTGCTCATATATATATATATATATATATATATATATATATATGTGGTTTGTATCTTATTCTTGCAAGAAGCTTATCCACTTTATTTGCTTTGACTGACGAGAAATGGAATCTCTGACCCACACGCCCACTAAAGAAAGTGACAAAGACATACTGGGCCTGCTGTTTGCACAAAATGACATGTAGATCCATGTGCTTTGCTCAATAGCAAACGGGTCCTAGCTAGTAACTTCAAAATTTCATGGTATAAAGAAACCAAATCATCTATCTGATTCTCAGGGAATTAGTTTTTTGCATAAACTTTGCAGAGATTGATGAAATAAGAATATGATGATGATGACAATGACAACCAATAAGGTGGTGGCTGCTTAGGTCCCTTTTCCTCCTTTGGTGTAAAAGCAGATAAAGCAAATAAAAGATTCCTGGGTTATGATCATGAATGCAAATCTTATAACATTTTGCAACTATCAATATCTCCGCTTTATGTCCTTCACCCCTCACCTTAGATCCTTTACCCTTTGTAAGAGTTTTAGTTGGCTAATTCATTGGGTTATGGACAAAACTGAGTCTCTTAAAGTTGTAATTTTTATTTAGAAAATGACTGCTCAAGAACTCTTACAAAGAAAGATTGTACAAGATCTCTTGCAAGGAAAGACAGTCAAACTGGGAACTGACACAATTCGCTCAAGCGAACTCCAAGTCGCTCGAGCGAACCCCTCATAGAGAAGACTTCGCTTGACCCACCTTATCTCTCCGCTCGAGAGTTCATTATTCTACGCCGATCGTCTGAAGACAGAGACCAGTCCGCTCGAGCGAACTCCCTATCCACTTGAGTGAACCTGGGAAAGTTGTATTTTATCCGGAAACTCCTTCCTAATTTCTCTCAAGACAACCTCCCTATCCTAATTGCATTACAAGTCTTGAGACACGAGTTTAGGCTTATTTATAGCCATTATCTCTCTCTTCTAAAGCCACTTCTGATCAAGATTAAATCCCCAGAGAAGATTTTGAGAGATCTATTCATCCCCCTCAAAGTTTCAAGTTCGTGTGCTGAAGATCAAGCGTTGGGATTAATTCCGTTCTGCTCTCTTGAAGTAGAGACACCTTGAAGAGGATTTCAACGTGGTTTGCTCAAGCACAATTGAAGGTGAACAACAGGTAGTCGACAAGATCAAAGCAGTCCTTAGGTTGAGTCACCAACTGGGAAATGGTTGTAAGTCCTTTTGTAACTTTCGTTTCAAATAATGCTTTATTGTCTGTTGGCTTAGACGGTAAGGCCTGTGGTTTTTTCCCGAGTAGGGTTTTCCACGTACAAATCTTGTGTCCTTCTCATAGTGTGGTTTAATTGTTTTTAATCTTATTTAAGACTAATTACTAGTTTAATCACGTGTGGATTGATATTAATAGAGATCTGGTTATTGGGACCTTCGCCCGTGTTAAGGCGGGTATTTTCACCCTTCACCCCTTAAATTGTAATCCTTTGGTGGAGTTCATTTGACCATTAGTTTCGTGTTTTATACGAACAAACATGCCCTAACTATATATTTATATTGGTTTTCCTCTTGCCAATCATTTTTATTTAAGCCTCATTTTTCTCCCTCCATATTTTGCCTAGTGTGACGAGCAATTTACAAATCCAAGCCCTTCACACTCGCCTACCCCCATAATTTAACCATCAACCAAATTTAACAACAATTCAACCATCAATTAGCATTGCATTCAATAATAAATAAATAAATGCACCTAGAAAATCACCAGTGTTTGAGGCTCCAGAGTTCAATGTTACAATTTTTTGAGTAAAGTGATATTTGACCCAACCTTCCCGTTAGCTTCATGTCTCCTTCACATCATTCCTACCTATTCATCCAAGGTGCTCTACATATCAACCATCTTGATTGTATCCATATCTACCATTGTATGTAGATAGATGGATAGATATGGGTCTTGATTTGCGTCTGTATTAGGATCCTTTGTTGAAGACTACTAGTAATTTTGATCGGGTTGCGATATGGATAGGGATCCACCCATTTTCAACCCCAATTTGGTGGCCATCTGGTATTCCATGAGATAATGATCAACAGTATCTTATATTACTAATCCAGCGAAATTAATTTTCAGTGCCAAGAAAGGGAGAAATTTGAGCATTTTGGCTGGATGAAGATAAGCCCCACCTGAATGCCTGCACAATCACATAATCCATGGACTCATGCCATGTTAGTAGAATGGAGACGAATGCTACAACCAGAGTCCAGGTTTAGGATTGGTTCCTTCCCAGGTGAAAGTCTTTTGTTGGTTAACAATTTCAGGAAAGATTTCTGCAACAGACAACTTGAGAAAAAGAGGGCTAACGTCGTCTAGTTACTCAGATCTCTGAGTGATATGTCAAAGGAAGGAATCAGTTAACCACATTTTCTTCACTGTGAGGTGGCGGCAGGTGTTTGGGGTCACTTCATTGGCAGGTGCGGTACGGTGTTGCTTGGTACTTACATTTTTAAAGTATGCCTCTCACATACCAAACTTCATTCAAGTAGAGTCTGATTAGACTCTTTGAGTAGGGTCCATTTAAAAAATAACTCAAAATATATATCCTCTAAAGTTGATATCTTGAGAGGGGGCCGTTAGTAATAATCTAAACCTTGACAAAAGAAATGCTTTATTTTTTATGAGTATTTTGACTCAATACAGTCTAGGCCCAACATCAAATTGACTTATATGAAATAGTTGAGCTGTTTATATTATCCTATATGAGATATCAATCTAAATGTGGGTCAGATCCTTCTAAATTGGGAAGCGTGCATGGGTCGCAGATTGAGTAAAGTGAGGAGAGTGGTTCTTTAGTCTTCATCCTTTCTTAGTGTGTTGAAGTTTAATGTGGTTGGTGTTGTGAGAGGTAAACCGGGGTTCGCGGGAATCGGAATAGTAAAGGGGAGGTCTTGTTTATATTTTCAAAGCATGTGGGTGTTTATGATTCTAATGAAGCAGAGATTTTGGCTATTTTGGAAGCCCTCCAATGCTATTCTAGACGCTTTCAAGGTGATCTTATGGTGGAGAGTGATTCATCTAATGCGATTGCTTGGGTGTCTAATAGGAAGCCTTTTCCTTGGAAACATTAATTCCTCTTTAACGAAGTTCGATCTTTCACTACTACCATTAATGTTGTCTTCCGTCTAGCTTAGAACAGCCAACAGTATGGCTGATGCTTTAACCAAGCAAGGGGTGGAGAGAATCTATCCTTGGGAGGGATTTATTGTGTAATTGGGGTTGGGTGGGGTACAATGCTCTTGTACCCTTTAGTTTGATATTCTTTTTTCTTTCTTTTCTTGCGTTCTTGCCTCATTGTTGTTTGTCTTTCTGTATTCTCTCATTTACTTAATGAAAGTTTCAAGTGTGAACATGCTTGCCCATGTGCCTAACATGAGTGAAACTGAGATTAGGCCCCCTAAATCTTGATTGTAGTTAAAAAGTAAAAAATTATATCTCAAAGCCCTCTTATATTTGGTAGTGTTAGTGTTTTTTCTTTCTTTCTTTTAATAGTGAATCTTTTAGTTTCATGTGAATACCGAGGATAGCAGCCGATAAGGACGAATAAAGGTCCAAGCATCATCTCTTTCTATCTCACCTCCTCTAAATAGAGCCCCTAGGATCTTTCTTATCATCCCAGTATAACGTGTTATAAGTTGTAACATTTGAGGACCAATGTTTCTCCGCGCATCACTTGATGAGGTTAAAAAATGGGTGGAGAGTGTAGATACCAACAAAGATGGTTATATAAGTGATGAGGAGCTGGAGAAAGCCCTCCAAGATCTCCGATTGTGGTTCACAGGCTGGAGATCTAGTAGGGGAATGAGGAGGGCCGACCTCAACCACAACGGGAAGATCGACACCGATCAGGAAATGAAGGAACTCCTTGAACATGCATCGAAGCACTGGGGAAGGGCCATCCATTCAAAGATGGTGGTTAGCGCTGATTAGCTTTTTATCACCTGCTACATGAACCAATGCATGTCGTGTCACTTCCCTACCCTTCCCTCTTGTATGCTACTACTAATTACTAGAAAGAATAACAGAATAGCCCATTGCAGCTTCTTGCCTTGTATGCAGTGTGGCTGCTGCAGCCTCTTTGACTTATATGCAATATGGCTGTGGCTGCTTTTTAGTTTGTACACCTAAGAAAAGTGGGATTAGATAAAGTAATGGTGTTTTATGTTTAGTATGATGCTTGATAGATTTCTTACTTAGTGTTTAGTTCAAATGGTGGTCATGGAAGGGTTAGGCAATAGTGCAATAGTGAAGATCTTTTGTGAAGTCCCTTTTTTTTTCTGCTGTATGGTAAATTAGTATTGAAGAAAAGAAAGGGGCAAAAAGCCCCAAACAAACAGGGGAAGACCAGAGGGAGGAGGCTTACAAAACACACTGAGCCAGCCTACCCAGACAAAGCACTATACAAAAGGGGCCACAGGCCTAAGGAAAAAAAAAAAAAAAAAAAAAAAAAAAAAGCCAGAGGACAGACCGAACCTCAAAGACACTTCAGCCCGCACTAAACAAAAACCACAGCCAGCGAGGACAAGAAACTACTAGAACACCAAAAAACAAGGATGAAAGCTAAGGCCACTGCCTTTACCACCGCCGACAAGACCCCAACCAAGCTGAGCTGGGGAAAAGAGGCCACCAGCAAACCAAAAAGAGCAGGAGGAGACTGAATGCTAGGAGAAAACTGAAAGCAGAGGGCAGGAGGTCACACCATACCCAAGCCACGCAGGAAATTATACACATAAATAAAACAAATGAAATGAAATGACCCCAAAGAGAGTGATTCCTGAGTCCTGAGCATTATATTTGGCATGCTAAAAACAGACGGTCAACAAAATATATCACCCATCTTTTGAATGAGGACAATGTAAGACATTGAATCGCTCAGGTCTTAAATATCTAGTTGTCCTGCTGAGATAGAATATAATCTTTTCCAAATTGAAAGAGTATGAAAATTGTATGGTTGATAGATTATGTGAACGAAGGTCCAAGAGTCAAGACTAGTAAAATAAGTGAAGCAAACAGCCACAAATCAAATTATCCAATAGATATACAAACCAAACCATCCAAAATAACAAACTATCTCGTCCTACTCCAGTAACCAAGGTCTTTTTTCTTATATTTCAGCTAACCGTGACCCATGAATCTCAAACGATGAATTGTGATCCAAGATTAAGATGGTGTACCATGATCCAAAGGAGTCCTTTTTTTTTTTTTTTTTTAAGAAAAAGAGATTACATTCCTAGGAGAAGCCAACCTAGCATATTCATGAGCTATCAAATTATAGTAGCTAGGGATATGAGAAAAAGCTATAGACTCAAAAACTATTGGAAAGATACTTAGTATCCTGTAAAATAGAATCAATGGACCTGTCAAAATTCCCATTTATTGCTTGCACCACCACAAGCGCTGAAGCGCATCCAACATTAATTATCTGGACTTTGGAAAAGCCTTTGTCCTTCAAGCTTTTTAATGGAAAAACAGTTGCCCTTGCTTCTTAAGAGGAAGAAATGTTTCGAACTCCCATTGATCCCACATGCACACATTTTCCATTAAACCAAATAGTGAAACCTAAAACAGATTTTCCATCCAAATTCCTAAAGGCTGCGCTACCACAAACCAATGGCATACCCTTTTCAAATTTAGAACAGAAGACTGGGTTTGATAATTTTTTAAATGGGCCATTAACTTCCATAGATGTTCTTGCCCTTTCAATGACACTTTTGGCGACATTTAGTATTTCAACGACACTTTCATAATAAAATTATTTCTGGCCTCCCAAATGGCCCACCAAATTACCAAAACACAAGCTCTAGAACCTTGATAGTCAACAAGAGGATCAGAATCACATAAATTAAGGACATTCTTCAACCAATCCAGGATTTCAGGAGAATGAAGAGGTTGGGATAGCAAACCCAAGTTTGGTCCAAACCATGCTGTTCTAGCATGATTGCAATGAAATAATGCGTGGACTGCATACTAGCATTATTATTAAAAGACTTATTGAACAGTAGTTTTGTATACCTAAGTCGTATTCTTAAGATATTTCCAGCCAAACAAAAGGACTCTCGGTGGAAGGTGAATGCACCAAAAAATGTATCCACTTAAAGCTGCGAGCATAATCAGCATTGTGAGCTTTGTTAAGAGCCATATAAGTAGATTTGGTGGAAAATTCACCATTTTTAGTGAATGGCCAAACTCTATGATCCGCCTTGCCTTGTCTAAGGATATAGATTTTTAAGATACTTTCTACATCCCTTACATTGTTAAAGGTGTTTCTAATTAGTGTTTTATTCCATCGTTTTGATCCCAAAGGCCTCAGACGAAAATGTCAAAATGTATACTTTCCGAAAATGGTCTCCAAAGTTCCTCTTCATAAGGAATCCAATTACATTTTCAAACAGAAATAATGTCTCAATTCCCTATAATCCATAATACCATTTCTTTGATGAAATTTAAAGCACCAGTAAAGCCATTCCAGAACCAAGAATTGCATTTCTTATATTTAGCATCCCATAAGGTTTTAGTTGGGCAATACTTTGCTTTAAGGATCTTAGAATAAAGAAGTCATTATTGGATAAGCATCTCCAACAAATCTTAGCTAATAGAGCTTGATTGTTCTTCCTAGTATTGTGAATTCCCAACCTTTATATATATATTAAAGTAAATGGGGAGGTGGGCTGTGAGGGGTGCCACCTCAGCGTTGAAAATTCTCTCCTTTCAGAGAAATATAGAAGAAAAACATGTACACCCTCAGGCTTTACACTCATCTGAAACAAATCTCCTCCCTCAGGCACTACATTCATCTGAAACAAATCTCTTCCCTAAATCTCCATTTCAATTCTCTTCTCCAAATCACCTCCCTAAATCTCTCCATTTCTTTCAATTTTATTAAGATAACAAATTCACTTCTTTATCATATATCCTACAATTTCTTTTGAACAACCTCTTCCATTCTTATCACACATACCTAGGAGATTTGATTTCAAGAACTATCCATTAAAGATCAACTGGGTTCTAAATAACAGCTCTGAAGGGTCATAGACACCATATATCATGAATGAGAAGACGTCAAACTCAAAAAAGAGATTGTGGGCCACTATAATGGAAAACATTTGTAGCAATGCCTATAAATTTTAGGGATAACTTTATTCTGCTTACCTATTTTTGATTTCTTAATTTTTATTGATATGAATTGGACATGCTTATGAATCAAAATACAAAACAAGCCCCAAACCTTTTTTTTTATGGATCGGAACCTTCAGATAATTGGAGAATTAGATATATGTTTGCATCCCTAATGGTGAGTTGTGAAGCTTGGAAATACCCTCAAATAAGCTCTCCTTCGTGAAAATAAAATCATGGGAAGATTGAAAATGACTACACGCCATTGCTCAAGTAATTTTAAATCCTAGAAAACCCAAGGTCTCATCCACATAACTGCCACATATATACCCTTCACCTTTCATCTCATACCCTCAAAGCCTCCAATTTTCAAAAAAAGAGCCACATCAAAAGTACATATTTTCAAAATTTCCTCCTTTAAAAAAAAAGTAAAAATTTCTCCACTAAAAGACAAAAAAATAGCCTTTCTTTTTAAATAAAGTAAAAAAGATTTCCTACCAAACAACTAAAGACAAAATATAATCATAACCTACATATATTTTATTCTTTCATTTTTTTTCTCATTTACTTCACTTCATTCTATATGTAAAGTTCCCAAACAGACTCTTAACCCCTCACCTCTTTAACTACCCATTTGTTGGAGCACTACAACAATTTTGCTTTTCTGCGATGCTAAAAAAGCGTCACAAATAATATAAAAAGCGTCGCAATAAGTAATTGCGACGCAAAAAACTAGGCGTCGCAGAGGGGTCGCAAATAATGGGGTCACAAAAAGATTAGCTACGCTAAAGACTGCAGCGTGGCAATAAGAGAGTATTTGCAACGATTTCAAAGCGTTGCTAATTACATATCAATTGCGACGTATTATAAACGTCGCAAATAATGATTTATTTGCAACGGTAAAATTGCGTCACTAATTAATTTATATTTGCGACGTATTATAAACGTCGCAAATAATGATTTATTTGCAACGGTAAAATTGCGTCACCAATAATTTATATTTGCGACGATTCTAAAAGGTCGTTAATAAATTATTAAAGGCGACGCTCATATAAAGTTGCAAATTTTTTTTTTTTTTGCGACGCTTATGTAGTGCTGTAAATAGTCTTCATATTGTTACATTTAATTATTTGCAACGCAATAAAAGCGCCGCAAATAATAATTTCTCAAAAAAATATATTTTTTAATATTTTCAAAAAAAGAAAAAAAATTCCTGTTTTTGATACCCAATCAATACAAATATAATCTCATCACCCATTCACAATACATCCATTCACAAATCTACACTGCAAAGTCATCCTTAGGTGATCATCACAATCATATATATCTCAAAGTAGCAATTCAGGTACGAAAATAACACTCCATCGATGTAAAAACATAAAATAAATTAATTCATTGAATTTGAGTGCAATAAAACAGTTGTCCTCATCACAAATTATTACTGAAGATATTGAAAAAATTATGTTAAACATAAAACTATATAATATATAGTTGGCCTCAATATAACATAGAAACAATAACTGAAATGCGGTCTTCGATATGTATCACGGAGAGACAACGAATAATTTCCACGATAGAATATAGCATCCTCAAATTGATCTGCACCATCCAAACCGGTCCAACAAATGTTGATTATTCTTATTTTCTCTTCATCTCCCATTTCGATCTGTAATAAATAAAACAAGATAGATGTTAAAATCTATAAAACAAGATAGATGTTAAAACTGAAATTTGAAATCTCAAGTTGAAATCTTATTTGTTCATGTTGATTGTAGCCTATGCACAGTCACCATATGTACATCATCAATCCATATCATTCAAATCATGACCCTTGATGTATATGGGGCATGGAAAAAACCAAATTGACTTGATGATACGGCTACTTATTTTTCATTTTAAACATTTCTTCACTGTACGTATACGCCTTTTGGGTATGTGACATTTGTGAAGAGAGATTCAACATGGAAACTGCAACTAAGAAAATGAAGCACCTGATATCTCAAAATTTAAGATGAAATTTTATCCATTTTTATTTTCCTTCTATTTGAATTGAACATGCACCTGATGATGTATAGAAGCAAAGAATAAATATTTTACCATGAAGGAGTGCCCATCTTTTGCGCCATTATAAATTACATCATAGCCTCCATATTCTTTTGCCAGGGCCTCATTTCATTTATCTGAGCCTCCATCTGTTGTTTTTGACCCTCCATCTGAACCTCTATCTGAGCCTCCATCTGTTGTTTTTGACCCGCCATCTGAACCTCCATCTGAGCCTCCATTTGTTGCCTCTGAGCCTCCATCTGAGCTTCCATCCGCTGTAACTGCTCAGCCAACTCTTGAGCTTGTCTTTCAGCTGCTGCGGCCTTCTTAGTAAGCTCTTCCACCTGCTGATTATTGTGAAGGCCTGTTGAAGAGGATGGAGGGGCCACGACGCCATGCCCAAGACCTTAGACATATCCGGGCCTTGTACCCAACACTCATTTGCATATCTCATCATCTGTCAATGGGGGAGAATCTTCTTCTGTGGGCTGCGACTGGAGTGTAATCATTTTATCCTAAAAAAGAAAAAAATTCACATAAATATTTAGAAATGTATAGAAAAACTGAAGAACAAAAGAAATAATTAATTAGATGAAACTTTAAAAAAAGTGTCCTTACATAAAGCAGCTGACACTCTCTCTCTCTCATTAGTAACTTCGTGCATGTCAGATTTCTAAAAATAAGAGAGCCCAACAGAATATGAATGTGTTGCCAGCACATGAATATGAAGTAATGCTTGCATTTGACTCTCGGAACTTCCTGCATGTAAACCTCTTGGAACCCCATCACGGTTACTCCAACCATGAGCAAACCGCTCTCCACCTGAGGTAATTATTTTCCATTTTTCTCCCAAGAAACACATGAATAAAAGTACATGACGGAATTCAGGCAATGATACATTCATGGTATATTTGTGGGTCAAATATCTGAATGTATGATTTCATGATGTTATTTTCACATAGAGCTTGTGTTTAATTCTTACATTGATCCTTTTCTTTTCTTTTTTGTGTTTATATGTGTGAGTTTTTTTTATTCATTTAACTTTGGTTGTAGATAATATGTTGGAAGAGTTGATATTCTATAGAAAAGAATTATCTAACTATGCAATAAGAGTGCTTCACTGATAATAGTAGGCTGATTGTGTTTGCTGAACTCATTGACGGGCAGGGCAAGGTAAAAAAAAAAAAAAAAAACTAGACTCTTTGGACTGAAATAATTGCTTGGGACATGCTACTCCAATCTAACTATGCTCAAACAAGGCAGGAGAATCATGAATTACATAAGGACTATAGTGCAAGAACAGAAAATCTTAAATGTCAACTGCGGCATAACACTTTTTATATCGCAAAAATTTGTGTGTAGAAATAATGCGTAATCATGTAATCTAATCATCATTGTCATCGTTGTCACTTGCTATGATCAAAGCCTTATCCCATCTATGGCTGGTTTTCCAAATTCTACTTTTCCACTCACTCCAGTTCAGTGGTAAGTTCCCTGTGACCCTACAGCCTAACATGTCACTTCTAACTACTTTCTTTCAAGTCTGTACTGGCCCCCAAGCCTTGCCACATGTGGGTAATCCATGTGCTAGTTTTAAATCTGGATAAAGAAGGTTATCTATGTTAGATTGGCAGTCAGCTCTAATAATTTAGACAAAACATATACTATGAGTTTATTTCATGAATGAGCATGGATATACTAAAGTGGGAAAATAGCCCACGCATGAAAAGCCAAAGCAAAAAAAAATTAAAACCTAAGTACATTAAAACCAAAGCATCAGATTAAATAATATCGAGACTGAAAATACAACACTCCAGATACGATATATGAGAAAGTTACCTGGATATTTCACTAGTACTTTCTCACATTATTCCAGTACAGAACTCCTGCCCTCCTAGGCATATATGAATAAAATAAGAGGTAACAAACAGGTTGACAAAACCGAGAGAAGAGAGTTTCAAAATGACAGGAACTGCTTTCAAACAAACAATGTTCCATTGTAGATCCCAAAATTTTAACCCAACCCCCCCCCCCCCCCCCCCCCCCCCCCCCAAAAAAAAAAAAAGGACTGGGAAGTCATAACAAAATCATCACTTGATTTTGTTGCAACTAGGATGTGCCCCAAATCGCAAATGTTCGTAACATTTGGCAGGAGAGATGGTTTTGTGAGGAATCCAGAACCAACACTAAAAAGTAAAAACCCATTTGGATTCATGGAATCCATTGAAGGGAGAAATTCATAAATTTCCCTAAAAGCAATCCATGGAATACTCATTAGGAGCCTTTTGAAATATAAAAGAGCCAACCTGCTTGTTTAAGGCTGTCAATGAGCCTAAATCTAGCTTGGGTTTGTTTAGGTGGGGCTTGGACATGCATCTGAGTCCAATGGACTGAACTCAGATCTATGTTTGTGGTCGCTATACTTGCTTTTGAACTTAGCTTATGAGCTCCTTTCATGTAACTGAATTACAAGACATTTGAAGAACAAATTTG
This sequence comes from Cinnamomum chago, assembly GCA_038049695.1. NCBI lineage: Eukaryota > Viridiplantae > Streptophyta > Magnoliopsida > Laurales > Lauraceae > Cinnamomum > Cinnamomum chago. The sequence goes on along the minus strand of CP142459.1, from coordinate 62,456,661 downwards.
AACAATAAAGCTGAGAGTCCAAATAATCAAACCTTTAATGAAAAAAAAAAAAAGGTAAATGTAAACTGATTTATTAGGGGTGATAGCTGAATATTTGTTTCCAATCTCCCATTAATTAACTTTTTGTTAAAGGGAAGATTACTTGATAACCATTAATATACTTTTACTTTTTTTTTCTTTCAAATTCATCCAAATTCAGAAGAACAGCTCTTAGAATCCCTAGAAACTCAATTCTTATGCAAACAAATAGAACCCTAGGGAGACTCACCTAGAAATCCAGGTATGCAAAAGAAGTAAAAGAAGGGTGATGTCAACATGATTGGCAGATCCAATTTTCTCTCTGGTATTGGAAACTACAGGGGAATGAAAACCAGAGAATCATGACAAATAGAAAAAAGAGAAAACTACAGGGGATTGATTTCACTGAAGGAAGTATTGTATTACCTGTGAGTGTGAGTCCGGCTGCGAGAGAGGGATGGAGAGGAAGCGCTGGCGAGGGAGACGGTGAGCGTGCGAGAGAGATGCCGAGGGAGAGAGAGAGAGGCGCAGAGGTGAGGGATGTGCAGTGCAAGGGATCGTGATGCTCAGCGCTGGGTAGTGATGGAGAGGATTGCGGGCGAGAGAGGGGGCTGGACGAGACGGAGATGGCGACGGGTGGCTGGCGCTGCTTGCGTTGAGAGAGATACGCGCGAGGATGTGAGGGGGCAAAGGCGATTTGAGGGTGGGATGCAGCGGGCAAGGGCAATTTGAGGGAGATGCAGAAGTGGTTTTGAGATGGGTCGATTTTATTTCTTTTGGTATAAAGAAGATGGGTCGATTGAGAACTTCTATGGGTTTGGGGTACGCTTGACCATGAATTTCTATTTATTTTATGCAAATGAATTTCTACATTTTAACAACCTTAAAAGAGGCCCCAATATATTGTATATTTTGTATGTTGTTACTAAAGCCTACTTTGACTAGCAAGTAAAGCTGTTCCAAAAGTAACTAAATAATTTTTAATTCACCCTATTAACCCTTGAAAAGAAATTAAAACACCCCAATGATGATTTTGACAAAAATGACCCTCTTCACAAACTCGTTTGAGCTTTTATATAGGGGGCCTACCTTTGATCAATCCAACTCATTCACACATATGAGGATCTTGATTGAGACTAATCCTGTATCATACTATTTTGTACACTATTCACCACTGAGTTTTTTCACAATCTAGAGCTATTAAACTTTGAGGAATAAAAATTAAGTGCCATGATCATTTTTTAGATAGCTTTGTACATTTTCCTAATTCACATCCAAGCCTTTCCGTCCCATACTTCCCTTGTTCAGTGTGGATTATGGGGGGCTCCACCTAACTTGAGCTGAGCTAATGAGATTTACTTAGCTTGAGTAAATGACATAGTTTTTTGTCTATAAAACCTAATAAGTATAAGTTTCATTGTCAACCTAAGAGGTTTTAGTGACAATAAAAAATACTTGCATTCTTACAAAATGCCTAAATATATATATATATATATATATATATGTGTGTGTGTGTGTGTGTGTGATCTCAACTCTTGCTAATATGAGTGGCATTGTAAAAGCAACAGTGTAAAATCTTTCGAGTATGGAAATTTCTCTCCAACGCACTCATGGTTGAGTGGCATTGCCTTTTAATATCACACATATGCGCCCTCAAGTATTTCAGGGTCTTCGAGATTAAAGTATCACTCTTGACCAGTAACCCAACTTATCAAAAAAATATTTTAAAAGTAATTTTATGCACAGATAGACCTAAGAGTTTTATATCATGACCTCCACTATTAGTACGACTAAATTATAAGTAGTTATTCCAGTTAATGTTTGCCATTAGAGACAAAACAATGACCCAACCTATACATAATACCAACATCATCACCATCTTCCTCTCTTTTTCGTTCTCAGTCTCTTCAATTTTGTGCACGAGTGAAGTCTCACTCTACTCCCCAACTTCTTGTGCAAGTGGAAGAGCAACATGATATTAAATTTTTATGAACATGACTTCAGTTGGGGACTCGGAATTAGAAGAATCAAGAATATAGAATAAAGTTTCAAAGATATGTAGGCTATAAAATAAAATTACAGATATTCGGTTCCCAAATTGTGGATGTTGGATTTGTAGGCAGAGAAAATTCTGCGGTGACGTGAGCAACATGTCGTATTTGTCATGACATTTCCATATCTTCTTTTGAGTATTCCTACTTTTTCCTTCTTTTCTGTGAAAAAAATACCCATGAGGGATTTGTTGAATGGAATCAGATTCAGGGAGGTGTGGATTTTTGCCAGATCTAGTACTCTTTATATATTATTCTGTTCTTCGTGGCCTCTTTCCATGTTCCTTACAGATAAGATATTTTAATGTCTCTTCTTCATCTTTTCTTTCCATTTTTCCTTTTTTTAGTGGCATGGGTTTTCAATTCTGTGGTAATATTTACCAAACAAAATTATTTCCCCCAGCGCACACACAACCCGCAACACACATGCACCAATAAGTTTGGACGAGGCTCCAACATTTTAACGTCTCTTCAAGATAAAGATTTGCAAGGTTTTAGCCCAACAAATTAAACCCACCTCGACCAATCCCCGAGAGGGTATATGAGGTCGACTATTAAAATCATCAAGGACCCAGGTTCCTAGAAGAAAATAAATCAAGAACCAAGGTTGGGCATGATGGATTAATGGTGAGACTTTACTACCACCTGTTGGCATCTCTGGCTCGCTTGTCAGACAAGAATGGGTGAATCTACAATATTAATTGGGCATGCATGTGTTGATAAGTGATGAATTAGTCCATAATTGATAGTCTTAAGTGAAAGTTAATATTGGAAAGAAGCCTGAATATGCTACGGTACGTATGAGTCTATCTTATATTTATATTCGTATTGAAATATAGTTAAAGTTATAGTAGATTAGACTAATGAATTGGTCTCATTATGTGATTAATATTTAGATTAGAGTATGTTGTGATCAAGTTATTTATTCATACTTTATACCATGGGCTATTTTCAATGAAATGGCACAAAATTTTTGGGAAGATGTAGTCTCTATTTCTTCACTGAGTTAGTTTTTAACACCCACCAGGTCAAAGATCAATACATTAAGATGATTTTATGGACTGATTAAGGCTTTACAGGCGTGTGGAGCAATCAGATCTTTCCATCCCCTCCTAGCTATTTGCTTACCTAAGCATGGTGCCAAGCGGATCATCTCCTAGTAATTAACTCATTGTTTGATGATGCTCTCCTAAGCTGCAATAAAACAAAATGAGAAATAAAAGAGAGGAAGCAAGCCATACATGATAGTAATTGAAAATGACATGATCAATCCAAAAGACAACATCTTTTGTCTGATTGAAACTGGCTAACTGTCACGACCCGAGCCCAAGATCGAATCATTAACGGCTAAACCCGGGTCGCGAATCCAATCATACTTACTCCCGTAAACCCCGAATTAACCGAAGTTAAGACAAAGTCCACAAGGAATCTTACATACGTACCTGTCAATGTACATTTTTGCGGAAACATACGTATGCATACATTGACAACTATTAAAAATTCAACAAGTCCTTTACATAAGGTAAAGTCAATAAATACAAATCACTTCCTATAGAGTCAACCACTACATATTCAAATACAATGCAGGTGACATCTAATTACTATTCAAAATGTATATACAAAAATATCTATTAAAAACATTTCCCCAAAATATCTTGTTCACTGGCACTCCAATTTAAGTCCATTCGATCAAACCTCCTGGAGGTATTGGATGGGCATCCTCGGCTGGCGGTACGACATCTACCTGACCGGCACGGACAACTGGACCTGTAACGTTAACATCATCAGTAACACTGTGGACACGACAGCTCAACAGTGCATATACAGTTCTATGACATCACATGTTATTCCTATCAAATTACTGATTCAACAATCCTAGACAACTCAATTCTATAATAGTATCATGTACAATAAACACAGTATTAACAATAACTATATTGGTAACTACAATAGCATTTGTTTCATATTCATTCATTCACATTCCATTTATTGATTTCATTGTATATTTATTAAGTGGCTTATCAAGTAGGACTTGTCAGTCCGATGTATGACTTTTCATTTCGTTGACTTTTCAGTGTATGACCTTTTGGTCCAATAAGGCGAGATCTCTCAATGTCTGGATCAGAGATCACTAGTGTCACCACGGAGATTTGGAATGCCCCCAAATTCGTCTACTGCAGTAGGATTGCCATTAATTCATTGTTACATTTAGTAACTGTTCGTTGTTCATTCATAATTTAGTGTGGCTCAATGATGAGTTTAGGAAACTACTATGTAGTGCCATACTCACAATCTAATCAACTACATTCTATTCAATCCTATTCCAATTCTAAACCATTATCTAAACCAAACAATTGGGTGAAACGCTTGTTATCGATGGACGTATTACTGTGGATGACATTACTTTAATTAAATTGTGCATTCTGATAACCTTAGCTAATACTTATGAAGGTTTAGATATTACTAACACCAGCCTCAACAGTTAGGCTCTCAATTCAGAAAGAATCAGAATTCAATCTGAAATTTTCCTCAGTGGCGGTTACCTTGTGGTTAGCCGAAATCTGGCTGGCGGCTAGCCGAACCAGGTTCGGTTAGCTTTTTAGAACTTAAAAAACTCCTAATACATTCAGGTGGTTCGGTCACCTCGTCGGTCACCCCTTGGCTAAATTTCGGCTAGCCGAACTCATTTCGGCTACTGGAAAGCTAACTTTCTAACAGGTATTTTTGACTCAAATTCGGTCAGCTTGCGGCTACCTTTCGCCTAACCAAAAATTCAGCGATTAGCTTACAGTCAGTTTCGGCGGTTAGCTTTGCAGTTAGCCCTGCAGCTAGCCGAATTGCACCCAGAAACGAATTCTGGAGCTTCAGGAAATTCTGAAATAAAATCCATAACTTGAGTTCCTTGAGCTCAAATCACTTCCATAACACCATAAAACATAGAAAATGTATATACTTGCCTCTAATGAAGATTAATTCACAAAAACTCCTTTGCTTAGCTTAGATTGAGAATGATACTTCTCAACTTGAAGGTTTTCTTCCAAGAAAATTCAAGAAGAAGATGAAGAAGGTGAAGAAGACGAGTATCTTCACTTAAATCACTCCAAACTTCAACCTTGATGCTTGTATGAGATGGAAATGGAAGAAGAAGAAAAAGGAATGAGTCTAGGGTTTGCTGGAGCTGAGAAATGAGATGAATGAACTCATCTCATTCATTTATAAGCCCTTCTTTGCATTATAGTCCATTATCTTCCCTTATTTACAATTCGAGTCAAATGAAGGGTCATTTGAATCGTTTCTCATCAAACGAGTTCGAATCTTTTATGGAAGTTAACATACTCGTAGAGATATACGTGTTGGTATCAAGGGTTTCCATATTCGACAAAATACTCGAAAATTCGTATTTACAAAAAAATTCTTAGCTTTCTTGCTTAAGTCCAAAAATTCATTTAACACCTTGATTACCATTTCATTAAGCCTAATTCATTCATTCTAGGCTAATTCAATTCCATTTGGCTATAAACCATCACTAGCTTAATTGACCACAGTTAATTAGCTTAATTCTCAATCGATTAGGGTTAATCTCAATTAACTCGGGACGGGGTCTAACACTAACCATAGGAAATTTTGGAAGCCAAATGGAGAAACAAGAGTTTGTGCGTTTGGATAGATTATGGGTAGTGAACGTTAGTATGAAAAGAAAACAAATGATAGATTGAACCACTGACAATGTACAATAACTATTATTAAGGAAATGTTTGACCCAGTATAAGGGCATGTTTGTGTAGCCCATTTCCGCGGAAAAGGTTGTAGTTTTCTGCGGAAAACTTCTTTTTCATGTGTTTGGTGCGACAGTTTTCCGCGGAAATGCTTTTTCGCCACGTCAGCTTTTTCCTTCCTAACCATGGAAATAGACTTCCTATGGGGGGTATGGGAAGTCCATTTCCACGGAAAACCGACCCCCCAATTTCCTCTCTCTCACCCTCACTCCACCCAACCACCCTCTTTCTTCCTCTTCCCCTCCCAACCCCACCCACCCCACACACATACCAACCCACCCACCCAATAGTTTTCACTAAAAAATGGTTTTCACTAAAGAAATTCATAGTTACACCAAACAACATTAGCACTAATTCATCGAGGAAAACCTTTATGCACCAAACATAAAATTTTGACTTCCGCGGAAAAACTTTTCTAAAGAATTTGAAACCCATGGATTTTGCTGATGTGACAATTTTCAATTTCCACAGAAATTACATGTACACAAACGTGCCCTAAAGGTTCACACCCCAACGAAAATGCCAAGAAGTTAATTTGTATAGGATTTTGTTTGGACATTCAAAATCACAAGGGATGATATAATTTGCCCCTTGGAATGGATCTTCATCAGAGCCGGCAGAGCCTCATCCCTTAATATGAGGTAGGCTTTGAGCAAAAATGGCACCTTGCCTGCCATTTACTATGTTCAAGTGTTGGATACACATGCCTTTTGCCTAGTGGTGGAGAATTCTCTTCCCGACACAGTTAAAGGCAAACAGGAACATGGCGAGCTCCTTTGGCAGTTTCTTTGCTATATCTTGCTTAAGTTAAATTGCCTTTGACCATTGCATTTGGTATCAATAGTGAGTTCAATGATTAAAGTAAGCATGGTCAGAGATGGAATCTTTTATTATTCTTATTCTTACTTTTGCCACAATCCCACTTGCTACAGTGGCCATGCCTTTTCGTCTGACGAGGGAAGTTTTCGATTACAAACCTGAACGAAGTGACCAACTAGCATATGGTGATAGCAGGATGAAAACAGGATCCAAATCCATAGACAACATAATTAAAGATATTAACAAATAAATTGAATATTTGGACCCTTTTCTTAAATTTGGTGCAAATCTGAATTTGGAGGTTTCACTCGACTCTAATTCTTCTTCTTTTTTTTTCTTTGTACTCTAGCAAAGGGGGTGGGACCCAAGAGAGCCCACAAAGTGGGAAGAGTGGTATACTCAGAGATTGATCCCTAGGTAGCAAGATGACAAACCTGTTTGCCAACCAACTAAGAAACCCCTAATTGTCGACTCAAACAGTCAAAATTAACCGTATATCATATGCTCTTATATCCATATCCATTTGTAGTAAGGGTTTACATGTGTATAAAGAGAAAGTACCCACTTCTATTTAAGGCTTTAAGCCCCCTATTTGTCTCTCTATACTCTGCATGGTAAGACCCACATTTCACAAATCCAAGCCATTCAAACTTACTCTCAAATAATTGAAACTCATTTCAATTTGACACTAAAATGAGCTTTATTTACTGTTGGATTCAATCACAAAAATAAATGCACCTAGAAAACTATCTGTGTGGGGTCATTCCGTGCTCACGATTCAGGTGGGGGCCATCCCCCAGTCTCGGCTTACCATTAATCTTGCAACCGTCCAAGATCGGCCGCAACACCATCTCGGAGGGACCATGGAGCGAGTCTCGGTAGCCACGTCACCGAGTCCCGATCTCGGCCTCAGCCTCTGCCCGACCTCGGCTCCTGTCACTCAGCCATAAATGCGGTCATAAATGCACTGCCGTGATAGAAGCGGCGAACTGACAGGCAGAATGGGCGCCGGGCCTAGATAAGAGGCACGCCTTATCTAAAGTCATGTCCATAGGCAAGGGGCGACGGTCCGATGGGACATTCCATTTTCACCTACCCACACTCAGGAGATAAAAGTACACTCTGATAGGACTCCCGTCCCCTCAAGGGAGCAGTCCAATGATGATTATCACAACCATATATTGCATGAAGGAAAACCATGAGGAGGTACGCACAATCCTCCCCTCCCAGAGCTCTCTTTCCCCATTATCTCAGTTCTTGCACTAAGAGGGCCTTCGGCTACCCACAGCCAGGGTCTCTGACCGTTCCTTCCTTCCTTACAGGTCATCGGAGGCTCGATCCTTTCCCTTCATCTTCCCCGAAATCCTCTGATCAGGAGCTTGATCCTCCCTTAACCAAGTCCGTAATTTGTAGGCACTTACAGTTGGCGCCGTCTGTGGGGACAAGATCCGTTGCAAAGTCTCTGCAAAAGCAAATGCCTCCAAAAACCAGATACGGTGGCGGAGGACCATCGACGTCTCAAAAAGCAACGTACTTCCCGCTACGGGAGGAACCTGCGTTCCCACCATTCTTGCCGTCGCAACCAGCCCAGTCGGTTGTTCCGGAACCACCCCCTGGCCTTCATTCTGCTCCTCTTCCCCCTCCGGGACCGACCTGGGCTCCTCCCATCGGGCAGGAGCCATCAGGGACCCCGCGTCAGAGGAGGTCAGGGAGAAAGTCGAGTGCCGCATACGTGGAAGGCGTCGTCCAATCGGCCTCTTCATCTCGGCCCATAACCACGCGCCTCCGCCAAGATAGCCGTCGTGATGCTCCTCACCACACTGGCGAGCGGTCACACGGCGGTCCGCAGCAGAACGCCTCCCCAGCGGATCCTCGACGACGAGGCAAGACCCCCGTCAGGACAGGGTCCCGTCATTCCCACCAGCACGTCCACGATGACGGCCAGTCCTTTCACCAAACCCATGGGGCCCGAAATGACAATCCCCTGCTCAAAGAACTCAATGCCCAGCTCCAAGATAAAGACGAGGTGATTCGTCGCCTCGAGGAGCGGCTCGAAGTGAATGAAAGGAGGTCTCGTGGTCCACCTTCCCGGCGACAGCAGGCCCACCCGGACAACCGAGACCTGAGGCGGGTCCTCAATAGCAGAAGAAGATACCGCTGTGAGGAGGAGGGCTCGAGCAGCAGTCATCTGCCTAGTGGCCTCGGCGGATCGCAGCACGAGCCGGAATCACCGAGACCAGATGACCGGGCGGACTTCAAGGAGTTGCTGGACCATTACGTCAAACAGGAGGTCCAGGCCCGCTTGGCCGAGGTCGGATTTGCCCGAGACCAAACAGATGAGCATGAAGAGGACGATCAGGGCATGTCCCCCTTTTCGCAGGAAATCAAAAGTTTCTCTCTCCCCGAGAGATTTAGCGTCCCAAGGTTCGTCCTTTATGACGGAGCCTCGGACCCAGAGGCGCATCTGCGGCATTTCACTCAGCGGATGTCGGTCTGGGGGGACGTCGGTCTCTTGAACTGCAGGGTTTTCTCATCCAGTCTGGGAGACCTCCCCCTCCGGTGGTTCTGCGCGCTCCTCCCCAGGTCAGTCTCGAGCTGGCAAAAGCTCCGCAGCTCTTTCCTTGAAAAGTTTCAAGCACACCGCGTCATCCCAAAGACGGGCAGCAATCTCATGGCAATCCGGATGAAAGACGGTGAGAGCATCACTGCCTTCGCCAGGAGATTCTGGACGATATACAGCCAGATTACCTACGCCAACGACTAAGTCGCCCTCATGTGCTTCAAGGAGGGCTTACTCCCGGGAAATGAACTCCGCAGGGACCTGGTCCGGAACCCCGTGGCTACGATGAAAGCATTGGTGGCAAGGGTGAAACAGTACATTGAGCAAGAGGAGGACGAGGCCCACGGCACAGAACGGTTCGGGTTCCCAAAGAAACACCAACACCAAGCTGTCACCAAGGAAGGAACGTTCTCCAGACCGAGGTCGGATAAGAGAAAGCCCGCCCGCTCTTTCTCAATCTCCTCGGACGATAGCAAGAAACCAAGGTCCCAGCCCCCGAAGCCTGCCGGCGATTCCTACAGAGCTATCAGTGCTGTATTCAAAGAGCCTATTTATAGGATCCGGAACAAGATCAAGGCAGAGCCATACTTCCAGTGGCCTCAGCCAATGCCAAGCGACCCATCCACCCGAGACCGGCAAAAGAACTGCGCCTATCACAAGCAGCACGGGCATATGACCGAGGACTGCTTCGCTCTAAAGTCCCACCTCGAACGGCTCGTCAAGGACGGACACCTCCGCGAGTACATCAAGGATGAAGAAAGGGTCAATCGAGCTCAGCAGCGCGCCCCGCTCAATGATGATCAGGACGACGACGAACCAGCAGGTATCATCAACATCATCCACCTGGCCCCCTCTCCAGGCAAAGAAAGCGCCCAAGCTCGGTCAGAGGCCAGGAGGGCGGCCCATGGTAAGCAGGTGATGTCGGCAGAATTGGAGAATGCTCCGAAAAGAGCGAAGAAGGAGAAGCCTAAGATCTGGTTCTCGGATGAGGACCTGAAGGGAGTCCAGCTCCCCCATAATGACGCCCTCATCCTCACCCTGCGGATCAACAATTACACTACCAAGCGCGTCCTCGTAGATCCAGGAAGCTCATCCGAGGTCATCTATCTTAACTGTTTCAAACAGCTCGACGTGACCGAGTCCGATCTACAAGAGGCTCGCGTCCCTTTAATAGGATTCAGCGCCGAGCCGGTATATCCCAAGGGAAAGATCTCGCTGGAGGTCCGAGTCGGAGGCGCGACGAAGATGGCAGACTTTCTGGTGGTGGATACCCCATCCCCCTACAATGTGATCATGGGGCGAAGTTGGCTGCATGTCATGGAGGCAGTACCCTCCAGCCTTCATCAAAAACTCAAGTTCCCACTGGAGAAGCCTAGTGGGGTAGTCGAAATTGTGACTGTGTGGGGAAACCAGCAGATGGCAAGAGAATGCCTCATGGCCGTAACCCCTGGAGAAATGAAGCCGCAGCAAGTGCATATGGCCGAGCTCGAAGCCGAACTAGAGGATGTAGGGCGGATAGCAGGACAGAAAAGCATAGAAGACCTCACCGAAGTCAGGATCGCTCCCGAAGACCCTGAGCGCTACTTCCTGCTGGGTAGCCAGCTCCCCGACACTGAGAAGGCCGAACTACTAGACTTCCTACTTCTGAATAAAGATGTCTTCGCATGGACTCCATACGAGATGCCGGGGGTTGATCCCGAGGTCGTGTGTCACAAGCTGAATGTGGACCCCAAGCACAAGCCCATTGTGCAGAAAGCTCGCCGAACGGGGGTCCCGCAGACAGAGGCAATCATCGAAGAAGTAGATAAGCTCCTCGAAGCTGGGGCGATCCGTGAGGTACACTATCCCCAGTGGCTCGCCAACACCGTGGTGGTAAAAAAGAAGAGTGGCAAATGGAGGGTCTGCGTGGATTTCACCGACCTCAACAAAGCCTGCCCCAAGGACAGCTTCCCCCTCCCAAAGATCGATCAGATGATCGACGCCACCTCGGGGCATGACAGAATGAGCTTCTTGGACGCCTACCGAGGTTACCATCAGATCCCGCTCCACATACCTGACGTGGAAAAAACTGCATTCATTACACCTCGGGGCATCTACTGTTACAAGGTGATGCCTTTCGGACTAAAAAACGCCGGGGCGACATATCAGAAGCTGGTGACGAGGATGTTTCGCGACCAGCTCGGGAAGACGATGGAAGTCTACATTGATGACATGGTAGTCAAGTCCAAGGAGTCACAGAATCACCTCACGGACTTGCGCCAAACATTTGCCGTCCTTCGAAAGTTCCAGCTCAAACTGAATGCTTCCAAGTGTGCGTTTGGCGTCGGTTCTGGCAAATTCCTGGGCAGCCTGGTGACCAGAAGAGGAATCGAAGCAAGTCCGGAGCAGATCGCAGCCATACAAGCTATCCAGAGCCCGACTTCGGCCAAGCAGGTCCAAAGACTTATAGGAATGGCTGCTGCCCTCAATCGCTTCATCAGCCGAGCCTTGGACAAGTGTCGCCCGTTCTTTCAGCTCCTGAAGAAAAGTTCCAAGTTGCAATGGACTCCTGAATGCGACCTGGCACTAGGAACGCTCAAAAGGTACCTCTCCTCACCACCCATATTGACAACTCCGTCGCAAGACGATTTTCTCTATCTCTACCTTGCAGTCTCGGACCATGCGGTGAGCTCGGTGCTGATTCGAGAGAGCGACAAAGAGCAGCACCCCATCTATTACACCAGCAAAACCTTACTCGATGCTGAGACCAGATATCTGCCACTTGAAAAGCTAGCACTGGCACTGATCAGTGCCTCCCGCAAGCTCTCCCACTACTTCCAGACACACACAATAGTGGTCGTCACCGAGCACCCACTCAAGTCGCTTTTCAGAAAGGCAGACTTCTCCGGTAGAATTTCCAAGTGGGCTGTGGAGCTGGGTCAGTTCGACATCCAATATCAACCCAGAACAGCAATCAAGGCACAGGTCCTGGCAGACTTCATCGTCGAATTCACCCCTCCTAGTTCGGCACCGACCTCGCTCGATACCGAACTGGGGGGCTCCAAGGGTGATGATAAAGCTGACACCGAGACTGAGCAAGAGCAGGCCTGGGGAGAATTCCTTGGGTCTGCCTGGAAAGTCTTCGTTGACGGATCGTCAACATCTAAGAGAGCAGGCGCCGGCGTCGTCCTTTAATCCCCAGAAGGGCTAGTCATAGAGCAAGCACTGACCCTTGACTTCAAAGCATCAAACAATGAAGCAGAATACGAAGCGCTGATTGCCGGTCTCGGCAGTGCAAGAGTGCTGGGGGCACGTCGGGTGGCAGTCTTCAGTGACTCCCAGTTGGTGACAAGCCAGCTGAGCGGAGATTACCAAGCCAGAGAAGAAAAAATGATGGCCTACCTGGCCCACACCAGGCAACTCCTCTCCCAGTTTGAAAAAGCTGAAGTCAGGCAGGTCGGCAGGGAGTCCAATCGCCATGCAGACGCCCTGGCAAGCCTGGCCTCGGCCGTAGAAGCTGGGAAAAGAAGAACAGTTGATGTGGGGACGTTGGAGAAACCAAGCATAGAGCTCCTCCCGGTTCGGCAAGTTCTGTGCACTGACCTCGGTCCTAGCTGGATGGACCCAATCATGGCATTCTTAAGAGAGGACAAGCTTCCCGAGGACAAGAACGAAGCTTACAAGGTCAGGATGAAGGCAGCTCACTTTTGGCTATCTCCAGATGAAAAGCTCTACAGAAAATCCTACTCCGGACCATACCTCCAATGTGTTCATCCGAGCAAGGTAGAAGATTTTCTATTTGAAATTCATGAAGGAATCTGTGGAAGCCACATCGGAGGAAGATCGCCGGCATACAGGGCCATTAGCCAGGGCTACTGGTGGCCCTACATGCAGAAGGATGCCCAGATTTACGCAAGGAAGTGTGAGAAATGCCAGAAGTTCTCCCATTCCCTGCATCAGCCAGCTCGGGACCTGAGTCCCCTCTCCAGTCCTTGGCCCTTCGCCCAGTGGGGGTTGGACATCGTAGGTCCTCTTCATCGCAGTCCAGGAATTAAAAGGTGGTTGATGGTGGGCACTGATTACTTCACAAAGTGGATAGAGGCAGAGGCCTTGTCCTCTATCATCGAGCACGACACGAAGAATTTTGTGTGGAAAAACATCGTCGTAAGGTTCGGGATCCCTAGAGCTCTGGTCTCGGATAACGGAGCCCAATTCGATTCAAAATTCTTCAAAAACTTCTGTCAAGAGCTCGGCATCAGAAACCTCTATGCGACTCCGACCTACCCACAGAGCAATGGGCAAGCAGAGATCTCGAACAAGGTGGTCCTGGACGGACTGAAGAAAAGGCTTGATAAAGCTAAAGTCAGATGGGTAGAAGAATTACCAAGTGTCCTCTGGGCGTACAGAACCACCCCGAGACGGTCCACTTCGGCAACACCTTTTTCATTGGCCTATGGAATGGAGGCCGTAATCCCCCTCGAGGTCGGCCTCCCGACCCTGAGGACAAACCTCTTCGATCAAGGGCAGAATGAGATGAACCTTACCAGAGAGCTCGACCTGGCCGAAGAACGAAGGGAAGCAGCATCCGTACATCTGGCCTCCTATCAACAGCAGCTATCCAGAGGATACAATCAGAGGGTTAAGGAGAGAAGATTCTCAGTGGGAGAGCTGGTCCTGAAAAGAGCACTTCCAGCGGATAGAGATCCTAATGAAGGCAAGCTCGCCCCGAATTGGCTTGGCCCCTTTAAAGTAATCTCGGTCTGTGGGAGATCGGCCTACAGACTTGAATGGATGGATGGCAAAGAGTTACCGCGACCATGGAACGCTGCACACCTCAAGAAATATTACTTCTAGTTGTATTCAAAATGGTTGATCAATAAAGAAGAGCCTCTTTGAACAAAGATCTGCCTTGTGTCATTCCAGTTGTAAACAAGGCTCCCCTCTTTGAGTTCGGTCACCGGACCAACTCCATAAGGCTCCGGCCCTCGCGCCAGCCTCTTTGGGTTCGGTCACAGGACCAACTCCCTAAGGCTCCGGCCCTCGCGCCAGTCTCTTTCAGTTCGGTCACCGGACCAACTCCATAAGGCTCCGGCCCTCGCGCCAGCCTCTTTGGGTTCGGTCACAGGACCAACTCCCCAAGGCTCCGGCCCTCGCGCCAGCCTCTTTGAGTTCGGTCACAGGACCAACTCCATAAGGCTCCGGCCCTCGCGCCAGCCTCTTTTAGTTCGGTCACAGGACCAACCCCCCAAGGCTCCGGCCCTCGCGCCAGCCTCTTTGGGTTCGGTCACAGGACCAACTCCCCAAGGCTCCGGCCCTCGCGCTTGCCTCCTCGAGTTCGGTCACAGGACCAACTCCCTGAAGCTTCGGCCCTCGTGCCAGCCTCCTGGAAACCAATCACAGGCCGGAGGCTCTATCCCTCACAGCAACTTCGTACAACAATCACCACAGGATCTGCGAAGACACGGAGTTCGGCATACACACGAATGTGGTCCGGACCCCTCAAGTCGCCAAAGAATGCTCACCAAGAATGAAGTTATGGCCCCGGCTGTCCAGCGAATGGGCCGCACCCCGGGGTATGAGCCCAAACTACTTACAATTTCCTTCCTGAAAAAGGGTGAGTTAAAGTCTGGACGCCTTGCCGACCTCAAACTTTCGCACCAGAACATCCACATCACACAGCAGAAAGAAAGAGGTAAGGGAACAACTGGAGACTCAAAAAGAAAATTTCATTTTTTCATTAATGGAAGAATGAATACAGAGCCTTTTGTACAATCCAAAAAAGAGAAGAAAAAGTTACATCAAAGTAAAAAGGAGAAAATCCTATGGCTTCTCAGGCGCCGCCCCTTCATTTTCTGGAGCTGGAGGAACTGATGGGGCAGGAGCATCCGATAGAGGTGCCGGAGGAGGAGCCTGGGGCGCTTCGGCCTCGACGGGGGTTGGAGGAGGAGGGGGAACATCGGGAGCTTCGGAAGGAGTCCCAGGAAGAACGGAGCCGGGCTCCGATTCCGAACCCGGCGCTGCGGGCTGAAACTCCGGAAGGTCCGCGAATATGGGATCATCCTCAGAGACCCGATATTTACGGAGAGCCTCCTTGCATCCCATCTCGAACACCACCGGGCTCAGTTCGAGAATCTGAGTCGTATACTCCCCCGACGCCCAGTCCACCCCGTCTTGTTGGGATTGGTGTATGCCCTAAAGCCCACTGACTGCACTCTCATCTTTGTAACTGGATATTTATTGGTTATTTAATGGAATGACTTCTTTCTCTTTATACTTGTGTATATGTATGGTTGTGTAAGGCCCATTGTTTTCTAGTAATGACTTAGGTGTGTAGTGGCTACACACAGTTAGGTCTGAGTCATGGACACTTGAAACAATAAACTTGTTCATAACTGAGAGATGGAGTTGGGCACTTCATCTTGGTATAAGTTATAATGAGATACTCTCCTGTGTTCAGGGTGACTTACCTTAGTCAAGGAGGTCTTTCCGGATTTATCTCATTAGTGCATGTGTCATGCATTGAACAGGACCACTTGTAGGTGTGATCTCTAAAATAGTACTATCACAGAGAGAGATCAAATCACCTCTTGCTACTGAGTGACCAGTGCTCTTAATCTTGAGCATTTGTGGATGAACTGACGAAGTCAAGTTCTTGTGCTTTAATTCACTATGGGTGAGATCCTGTTCATGGGTCAACAGCTCTGTGTTTTGGGTGCTTGGGCTTGATTAGTTGGGACGTGCAAATGCAATATGGAATCTATGCCATCACATGATGGAATGATCGTCCCCTTAGAATTATCCGATTAATCATCAGAATCTAAGATCTTAGTATATGGATGTTCCATATGGATATTGAACTTGTGGGTCGCTCCCTGGATCAAGAGAATGATATCCGGATGATGATTAAGTCAAGGGTATGAAGTTCTAAGGTTTAGATGTAATCAAGAAGGTAGATAGTACATCGGTTAACCTACTTGATTATGGATGTTACATAGAGGGGCATTATGGTCATTGTACTTGGTAGGTCAAAGACAATCGTCAGTCTATGATGAGCTTTAATTGCAATTTAATATTTGTCCCTGGAGTGCAACCATAACTCTTTAGTGGAATGAGTTAAGGTTAAAATGATCCTAGTGTTGCTATGGGGTTAGCATGGACATTTTGGTCATTTTGGGAGCCAAGGGCAAATATGTCTTTTGGTCCCTTCTCTAGCCACTTTCCTAGATTAGCAAGGTTTCCTAAATTGTTTAAATGTGTGGAGAAATAATTTTGAGTGTAAATTCAAATAGGCCCATGATGGCATACATGAATTATAACTCTAGATAAATTATTTAGTGCATGGGCCATAGTATATGTGGGCTAACCAATGTGGTCCTTAGTATGTGGGTCCCAAGTTTGTGTAGGTCCCATTAATTGGAAGGAGTTCTCTTTGTGCAAGCTTTCCTAAAGTTTAGTAGCTTTCTAATTCAATTTAGAAACTAAATGGAAAAAGGAAAGAGGGCTGGACGTCCATGAAGGAGTGTGGTTTCAATTTTGGAAAGTTCCTATTTTCTCTCCTTGGTTTCCTAGTTCTTTCAAGATACTTTCTCTCCAAGACATTCAGCATTATATATTGCTGGTTCCCTCTTTGGGCGTGGATTAACATTAAGAAAGAGAGGAGAGAAAACCCTCTTGGGGCGTGGGAGATCTTTTAGAGAGAGGAGACCAGCTACACCTTTCCGGTTGGACGTCCATTGCACATAAAAAGTCTTCTTGCTGGTGCACGTTTTTGCTCCTGGAGAAAGACCATATCAGGTCTGGTTTTCTCACATAAAATCAAGGGAAAACAGTTAGGAGGAAGCCTAGTTTGTTCCCACCAGCAATAGCCAATCAGATTGTAGAAAGGGGAATAGAGGAGAAGACTAGAAGGAGCATTGTTGCAGAAAATTCCTGCAACCAGCACTGTCTTCTGCTGGCTGATATCAGACCTTTGCAGCATCCTTCTCAGAGGTTTTAAGTCTTCAAAACATCAGGTATAAGTTCTTCTATGTTTCTTATATGATTTAAACACATGTTGATCATGGTTTCATGGATTTATATGCATGTATTCATGGCTGGAATCAGATCTGTTTTTCTAGTTTTTTAAAACTTGAACAACCTCAAAGCAGCCATGTTAGTCTCTTTTAAGATCTGATATGCATATTCTATCAGTCTTGATATGCTTTTGCGGCTTGATCACGCAAGGTGGACTCGGCGTCGGCCCTCTCTTTCCTGGAGGCCTCGAGCTCGGCTTCCTTCCCAGCCAACTCGCTCTGCTTGTGGACGAGCTCGGTTTCCCTCTTGGCAAGGTCAGCCCTCTTGAGCTCGGCCTCCAGCTGGGCCTCCCTCCTCGCCTTGTCATCCACGGCTCCCCTCAGATTCTTATTCTCGCCCCACAACTTAATAATTTCGGCCTTTGCCGCTTGTTGCTCCGTTGCATGCTGGGCGAGCTTCTCCTCCGACTTCTTTATCTCCGTTGCGCTCGCTTCCAGCGCAGCCCCCATCTTCTTCTTCTCCTTCTCCAGGGCGGCGACGTAGGCAGCCCTTTCCGCCAACCGCTCCATCAAAACTTGAGTCCTCTGTACATTCTGCAAAAGGATAAAGATAGTGAGGGGGTCGATTCAGGCACGCGGGAGGCAGAAATTTGAAACCAGAAGGAGGAGAGCTACCTCAAGCGACGCCCTCATCGTCTGATGATGTAGACCCGCCGACGAGACCTTCTTATGCTTCTCCATGTCCAGGGGGAGGGCGCATCCCCGGCCAAGGGCTATGACCGATTCCCAGCTGGCGCCCAGCCGCTCCCCCACGGTCATGGGCTCGTTGGGGTTGAGGTCGAAGTTCGGCCTCCAAGGTGCCGGCACCGAAGGATGGGCCTGCGCCTCCGCTTCCTGGAGCCTCCCCTCCGCGCCCGCCAGGCGAGGCCTCTTCTCGGGAGGGGGCGCCTCGCCCTCCTTTCTGGCCTCAACGGTCCGAGACCGGGACTCCCGCTGTGGCTGCGGCGGAGGTGGCAGGGCCTCTTTTGCGGGCTCGACCACCCGCGGCCTGCTGTCCTTGAGCGGGCGAGGTTCCTTGGGCTGCCGGGCCTCCTTGGGGGGCTCGACCGATCTCTTAGCTTTTGAGGAGGTGGCCCCAGCTGCCCCCGACGCTGCTCCCGACGAGGCGGAGGAAGCAGCCGCTGCGGAGCCTTGGGAGGCGCCTGACCCACTGGGGGCACGGTTAGAGGCGGGGGGAGCTCGGCCCCCGAAGATCAAGGAGCCCAGACTCTTCAGAGGGGGTCGCTGGCTTTCCATCTCTTCTTCTTCTCCTCCTCTTTGGTCTCGGGGGGGAGGGTTGTCAGCGATCACGATCGGGTCCTGGGGGTCCGTGGCTTGGCCGCTGGTCTCGGCAAGGGCCAGAATAATCTCCCCTACTGGCTGGGAGGGGATCTCGGCAGTCTTCCTGGTATAAGACTGGTACCGAGGTTTGTACCCTAGCAGGGAGAAGGCAGCTCGGTCGTTGTGACCGTGGTAGTGATGAATCTTTTCTAACCACGCGTCGTTTCGCTTCCACTTGTCAAAGCTGGCCTCTCTCCTCCTCTTCTGAATACCTGCGCAGGAAAGAAGCAAGGGCGTCAGCTCGGCTTGACGATTAGCAAAAGCAATACAAGCAAAACCTAGAGGGGCGGGCATTTACTAGGGGGGTCCCAGGCTTCCGCGGAACCTGGATTCTCCGATCCTCCTCGGTCTCGGTCCCCTTGAACTCCCAGTTACCCGAGATCAAAATGCGTTCATCCCCAGCGTATTTGCTGGAATCCTCCGGGGCGTTCACCAAGGGATGGCGCCTGGCTTTCACCCGGAGGTAGTAGAGGTCCTCGCCCCCTGCCGCCTTGCAGATGTCGTAGACATCCTCTATGTCATGCACCCCGAAGTCAATGTCGAGGATCCAGTTCAGCTCCGTCACGCCCATTATGATCTTAAAACCATTTGGCATTAACTGGAAGGGGCAGATGTGCCACGCATGAAGGCAAGAACGGAGGAGCGGATGGATGGGAAATCGGACCCCGCCTTCGCACACCGACACCAGGGGGAAAGGCATCCAGTCCTTGTATCGGGTGAGGCCATCGGGGAAGCCATTTAGGTCGTCAGGCCTCACCAGGACGTCGGCCGGGATTTTAAACGACGACTTGAAAGCCTCCAGGGCCGGAGGACCTTCTAACCAGTGGCTGTAAGCCCCCATCTTTCCTAGAAGGCTAAGGAGCAAGAGGAAATAGGCGAAAAATTGGAAAAAAACCCTAAAAAGACCAAAATCCTCTGAAAACAAAGAAAAGGAGGGGTACGAAGGAGTAGCAGAGGCAGGGAGTGGAACTCACAGAGAAGGTGAGAAGGACTGCAGAAGACAAGAAGGCAGGAAGTAGGAAGCAGAAGGGGAAGTCTCCGAGTTCGGTGTTCCTCTGACTTGGGCGAAGTGGCAGCAAGGCGTTCAGCAATAGGTTCTTCAACACTTCAACAAGATCTCCTTCAGGCGAAAGCTAGGGTAAAAAGGAAGGGGGAGGAGACGCTTCCGTTTATATAGAGGGACGCCCCTCTTAATTACCCTGCCACGTACAGCTTCGATCCCGGTAAGCAGCCATTCGAACGGCTCCACGTGGCAGCAACGGTCCGTCTCTCACCACACTTTTGGTACGACATTTATCGCCTCGGTCGTACGGAACGGCGCCCCGCGTGCCTACCTTGGCAGAACAATTATGACGCCCTATTCATTGCCTAGTGCAGACGAAGGGGCATCATGATGAAGATCTCATTAAGACAGGATACGAAAAGACACCCCATCACTTCCGAATCTTATCTCCCGACCTCGGGTGAGGCCCCAAGGGTCGAGAGCTAGGGGGCAAATGTGTGGGGTCATTCCGTGCTCACGATTCAGGTGGGGGCCATCCCCCAGTCTCGGCTTACCATTAATCTTGCAACCGTCCAAGATCGGCCGCAACACCATCTCGGAGGGACCATGGAGCGAGTCTCGGTAGCCACGTCACCGAGTCCCGATCTCGGCCTCAGCCTCTGCCCGACCTCGGCTCCTGTCACTCAGCCATAAATGCGGTCATAAATGCACTGCCGTGATAGAAGCGGCGAACTGACAGGCAGAATGGGCGCCGGGCCTAGATAAGAGGCACGCCTTATCTAAAGTCATGTCCATAGGCAAGGGGCGACGGTCTGATGGGACATCCCCTTTTCACCTACCCACACTCAGGAGATAAAAGTACACTCTGATAGGACTCCCGTCCCCTCAAGGGAGCAGTCCAATGATGATTATCACAACCATATATTGCATGAAGGAAAACCATGAGAAGGTACGCACAATCCTCCCCTCCCAGAGCTCTCTTTCCCCATTATCTCAGTTCTTGCACTAACTTGAACGTCGGAGGGCCTTCGGCTACCCACAGCCAGGGTCTCTGACCGTTCCTTCCTTCCTTGCAGGTCATCGGAGGCTCGATCCTTTCCCTTCATCTTCCCCGAAATCCTCTGATCAGGAGCTTGATCCTCCCTTAACCAAGTCCGTAATTTTTAGGCACTTACACTATCAATATTTGAATCTTCAAAGTTGAGTGTTGCGATTTTATGATCTAGTGATCTTTGGGTTGGCGGTCTCTTATCCTCAATATCTCCTTCACATACAACTTATCTCCTTGGATTAAATGCATCCTAAGTAGTCGGTCACATAGGTGTTTCCTGTCAGCCCATGTTTGTTTGTGTATGAATCTTAATGTGAATGTGGATTCGGATCCTTATTCGATCAAGACCAGATCCAGTAATGTTGGGTTTTAATTCAAATTGAGTTATGGGCACAGTTCAATAACTTGAGCTTGATCTGGAGCCAACTTTGGTTCCTATTAGTGATTTGAATTGGGTTCGGGTACATAGGATCTGCTCCACCTCCCATTTAAGATCACAAACAGTCTCTACATAATGTACCTACCAAAATATACCTCCAGTTCCAATAAGGCTAAGCCCGCAATTTGAGCCCACCTGATGACTTCCCAAGAACTTCGAATTTAGAAGGGATGATAAATTAAATAGCTTCCTGCAACAGGGCAATAGAGAATCTGGATCCTTCCCAAGAGATGGGGATAAGGTAAATAAAATGTGGTATCTGTAGAAAAGAAAATGCAGTCTTAATTAGGGCCATTTGTTTGAATTAGAATGGATAGGAATTGGTTAGATTGGGCAGTTAAAAATGAAGATTAAAGGTGAATTAAAAAAATTGAGCATTAAATAACATTGTTTATAGTCTATTTGTTTGCATTAAAATATATACGAATTGAATTACTAGGGTGATGATCATTTATTAGCTTACCATCTTTTTTTATTCTATTTCCCAAAAGTAAAGCCGATTCAACCCTAAAAGGAAAAGTTATTTGATGTCATTTTAGGAAATTTACCTCTGAACTTTCTTCACTTTCAACCACCCCATGTATTCAATTCCGATAATTTTAATGCAAACGAGTGGGGCCTTTGTTTTGCATAACCACAATCTTTGGATATTATTAAAAGTGTAACACACTCGTGGTTGAATGGTGTTGGCACCCTCATATCACACAGATCCCTATGTGTTAATTAGTATGGCTCACTAGTAATTAGTAAGTCTTGGTTAACTGGGCTCCTGGATTGCCCAAGTTGTACTCTAATTAGAAGTATGCCTAATTAGTAAGTCTACGGTGATTAGAAGTAGGTTTTGAGTGTAACAGGGTTTGGGACTAATATTATAAATAGAGACCCAGAGTCTCTAGGATGTATACACAACTATTCTGATTGCATAGTGATTCTCCTGTTTTCCCCGTGAACGTAGGCTAAAAGCCGAACCACGTAAATATGTGTGTTCTTCTATGCGTGATTGATCTCTTCTCGTAGCCCTAGATCGCAACACTATGTCTTCAAGTTTAAGTCATCCCTCAGGACTAACAGTTAAAAACAGAACCCCACTACTAGGGATGGCAACGGGGCGGGGCGGGGACGGAATTGGGGTGCCCCGCCCCTCTTTTACCCCGCCCCGACCCCGCCCCGCCCCGCCTTCGGGGCACAATTTTGTGCCCCGTCCCCGCCCCGCCACACCTACGGGTTCCCCGCCCCGCCACGCCATTATAAAAATTTTAAATATGCAAGAGATGGGATTCGAACTTGGGTGGGAAGAAAACTAGAAGTTTGTCTTACCACTAGACCAAACTTCATTTCTTGTAATGCTTTACCTTATTTAAAATATATTCATATATTCAAGATTGTAACACACATATACATATATATACACACATACATATTTATACACTTGAAAATATCATATATGCTTTGAGACATTCTTTATAAAAAAGACAATCTCTCTCTAAAATATCATGATCTCCATCAATACATGGTTTCACTTCATTTCTGGTGTTGAACTCCACTCATTTGTAGGATTTTTTTTTTCTTTTTGCATATTATAACGAAGAACATAACAGTAGATAAAGAAGGAATAAGGGTCCAAGCATCATTTCTCTATCCCATCTCCAATATATAGAGCCTCCCCTTGGGATTTTTGTTATCATCCCTAGTATTACTTGTTCTAAGGTGTAACAAACTTGTGAAGTAATGCCTTTATCCCAATATTGCCTTTTTGCCCAATATTGCCTCCCAAAGCAACACTTGAAGAGGTTGAGATGTGGATAAAGAGTATAGACACCGATGGAGATGGAGTTATAAGCCCGAAGGAGCTGGAGAAAGCAGCCCGTGCTCTTGAACTGTGGTTCGCAGGCTGGAGAGCTGAGAGGGCAATGACAGAGAACGACCTTGACCACAATGGAAAAATTGATACCATGGAGGAATTTAAGAAACTCTTTGAATATGCGCAGAACCACTGGACAAGAGCCATCCATTTTTGGATGACGGTTATTTAGCGCGAATTAGCAGTTTTACTTACTGCCTGTACCCATGATTCAGTTCCCTGCCTTCACTTTTTTTTTTTTTTTTTTGCTACTACTTTCTAGAAATATATATAATGACTATGTAGGCCATTGCAGCTTCTTGACTTGTATAAAACAAGGTTGTGGCTGTATTTGATGGATTAATGAAATAAGTTTGATGTGCTATGATGCTGATACATTTTGCATTTACTGTTAATGGTGATCATGGAAAGGTTATGCCCACTATAAATCACATGTTTTAAACATGATCATGACCCACAAAAAAAGGTAGCAAAAGAGGAAAGCGCCATGAGGCTGGTGATCACTGAACATATATAGTCCTAGGTGTTCTAACTTTCAAGCCATTGATGCCTTATCTTCCTGAGTTTTTCACCATACATCTGTGAATAGGGAAGAGGTCCTCTAATAATCAGGAAAATTGTTTTCACATTCGTTTCAACATTTCTAATTACCGAGAAAAAATCGTGGACATTGAGGGTTGTCATTTCAAAGTGTTGTTCCAACTATGTTGTGGTCTCGGTCCCTCGGTGAGACATTTAAAGATCAGGTCCTATATATCTTCAGAAATTGTGATCGTGATGGGTCCCACAAGGGACCACAAACCAACAGTCAATCTCACAGTAGATACAATTGCAGATAAAACTGATCCAGAGTTGAATCTCGATGCAATTTTTCATGATCCAAAATAATATCAAGAGCTTTAAGGAACCTGGTTATTTTCGTTACTGAGGCCCAAATGTTGAGTTATAAACATTGTTGATATTATGGGCCGAATTCAGTATTAGCGTAAATGAGGGACTATCTGGTTAGACGATATATGAATTGCCCAAAAAGTTGCTTCCCATTTGGATTCAAAAATGCCCAAGGCTCTCGGTGCATGTTGAAAGCCAGATTTTGGAGAATTTGGAAAAATATTGTAATTGAGAAATTGGATTTTAGGAAAATTAGAAAACAAACATGGAATTCATGGAATCCCAAATGCTGAGGGATGTTAATGAACGACACAACAATTTATCTCAACACCCATTCGAATTAGAAGCCGTTCGAATTCGAAATCCAATAGACAAACGGAACAACATACCAAATAGACAGATGGATGTAATTAACATGTCTCTTAGGGGTTACGAACTCATGACCTAGCTCTCATTGTCCCATTTGAGAGAGGGGTTTGATATAAACTATAATGTCCATTACTAACTGCTCAAGCTTTTGATGTTTTTGATTATTGACAAGTGACAAGAGATACGCGGCAACATCAACAAGAATTCATGATTTGAATTCTTTCAAACAAATACCCTTTTGATGGAAGATAATGAAATAATCTTAAAGTGAAGATTCCAAGCTGTTTTAGTTAACATATAAAAACAGAGTGTAAACACATCGAATTGTCCTTTGAGATAGGATATAATCTTTCCCAATTAAATGAGCATCAAAATCGGATGGTTACAAGAAAAATAAGTGAATACAGGCCTATACGCAAAGACCAGCTAGCTGAAGACCTGCAAAATAAGCGAAAACCCTACAAATGAAGTTATCCTAAATATACAAACCAAACCATCCAAGATAACAAATTGTCTTGCCCTAGCTACTTCAGCTAACAGAGATCTTTTTTTATGCCAGTTGATTATGACACATGAATCTCAAATGATGAATTGCAATATTAGCTTGGTTCGGGTTAAGGTCAAAATAGTTTTTCCTAAACTTTTATGATCATATATGACAAGAGTTTATTCTTGCTCCACCACTTTCAACCTAAAGATCTAATGTATCCAAATTGACTTAGATTAAAAGATGATCGTGTCAAATAAATGGGAGATATAACATCAACTATTTTTTTGCTAGAAAAGCAACCCTTCCAAGTTCCACCCCTGCAACTTTGAGATGGCTCGGGCTCAATCCTTCTTAGGAAGGCTGAGCTTGGACCGGCAAGGCATTTATGGCTCGAGTCAAGCTTGGGCCTATAGTTTAAAAGCCTGGCTAGGCCTTGATATTCCTCTGCCCGGCCCATTAACACCCCTAATTACCTGAAACAAACATTTCCCCTAAGTTACTTCAGAATATATATCATCGTAGATTGGATCACTCTCCTTCATAGAATAATAAATAGTTGGCACAGTCGGGAAGGGAAGCGCAATTAGACCACATGATGAAAGTGTAAGACTAAATTGAATTCAGGATTTGATCGCAGACCTCTAGACATCACAGATGAACTCCTTTCTAAATTACAAAAGACTGAAGTCTATCTACTTACTGCTCATTTCTTTCTATTAAGTACTTATACACATTTCATTTTTGGCCGCTACTAGAGAAAATAACCAAAAAAGATATACTGATGACTTGGATAATTGGGCCTAATGTGATGATCCAATCTCGCATAGACACTCAGTGGTCATCAACGTCAAGGCTTTTGTCCATTGGCTGCAACAATTGTGGAGAGAATTTTACACTTTGTTCGTTCTCATCATGGAACCGACCGGTATTAAAACGAATGTAACTGTCATAGCATATATATATATATGTGGTTTGTATCTTATTCTTGCAAGAAGCTTATCCACTTTAACTGCTTTTTAACTAACGAGAAATGGAATCTCTGACCCACACGCCCACTAGAGAAAGTGACAAAGACATACTGGGCCTGCTGTTTGCACAAAATGACATGTAGATCCATGTGCTTTGCTCAATAGCAAATGGGTCCTAGCTAGTAGCTTCAAAATTTCATGGTATAATTAAACAAACCAAATCCTCTATCTGATTCTTAGGGAATTGGTTTTTTGCATAAACTTTGTAGAGATTGATGGAATAAGAATATGATGATGACGACGACAATGACAACCGATAAGGTGGTGGCCACTTAGATCCCTTTTCCTCCTTTGGTGTAAAAGCATATAAAGCAAATAAGAGAATCCTCGGCTATGATCATGAATGCAAATCTTGTAACATTTTTCACCCGTCAATATCTCCACTTTATGTCCTTTACCCTTTATAAGAGTTTTAGTTGGCCAATTCATTGGGTTATGAACAAAACTGGATCTCTTAAAGTTGTAATTTTTATTTAGAAAATGACTGCTCAAGATCTCTTGCAAAGAAAGATTGCACAAGTTCTCTTGCAAGGAAAGACAGTCAAACTGGGAACTGACACAATTCGCTCAAGCGAACTCCAATTCGCTCGAGCGAACCCCTCACAAAGAAGACTTCACTCGACCCACCTTATCTCTCCACTCGAGAGATCATTCTTCTGCGCTGATCATCTAAAGACAGAGACCAGTCCGCTTGAGTGAACCTGGGAAAGTTGTATTTCATCCGGAAACTCTTTCCTAATTTCTCTCAAGACAACCTTCCTATCCTAATTGCATTGCAAGTCTTGAGACACGAGTTTAGGCTTATTTATAGCCATTCTCTCTCTCTTCTAAAGGCACTTCTGATCAAGATTAAATCCCCGGAGAAGATTTTTATCAGAGATTCATTCATTCCCCCCAAAGCTTCAAGTTCTTGTGCTGAAGATCAAGCATTGGGATTAATTTCGCTCTGCTCTCCTAAAGTAGAGACGCTTTGAAGACGATTTCAAGGTGGTTTGCTTAAGCACGATTGAAGGTGAACGGCAGGTAGTCGACAAGATCAAAGCAGTCTTTAGGTTGAGTCACTAACTGGGAAAGGGTTGTAAGTCCTCTTGTAACTTTCGTTTCAAATAGTGCTTGGTTGTCTGTTGACTTAGACGGTAAGGCCCGTGGTTTTTTCCCGAATAGGGTTTTCTACGTACATATCTTGTGTCATTCTCATAGTGTGGTTTCATTGTTTTTAACCTTATTTAAAATTAACTACTAGTTTAATCACGTGTGGATTGATATTAATAGAGATCTGGTTATTGGGACCTTCGCCTGTGTTAAGGCAGGTATTTTTACCCTTCACCCCTTAAATTGTAATCCTTTGGTGGAGCTCATTTAACCGTGAGTTTCGTGTTTTATACGAACAAACATGCCCTAACTGTATATTTATATTGGTTTTCCTCCCGCCAATCATATTTATTTAAGCCTCATTTTTCTCCCTCCATATTTTGCCAAGCGTGATGAACAATTTACAAATCCAAGCCCTTCACACTCGCCTACCCCCATAATTTGACCATCAACCAAATTTAACAACAATTCAACTATCAATTAGCATTGCATTCAATAATAAATAAATAAATGCACCTAGAAAATCATCAGTGTTTGAGGCTCCAGAGTTCAATGTTACAATTATTTGAGTAAAGTGATATTTGACCCAACCTTCCCCTTAGCTTCATGTCTCCTTCACATCATATATACCTACCTATTCATCCAAGGTGCTCTACATATCAACCATCTTGATTGTATCCGTATCTACCATTGTATGTAGATAGATGGATAGATATGGGTCTTGATTTGCGTCTGTATTAGGATCCTTTGTTGAAGACTACTAGTAATTTTGATCGGGTTGCGATATGGATAGGGATCCACCCATTTTCAACCCCAATTTGGTGGCCATCTGGTATTCCATGAGATAATGATCAACAGTATCTTATATTACTAATCCAGCGAAATTCATTTTCAGTGCCAAGAAAGGGAGCAATTTGAGCATTTTGGCTGGATGAAGGAAAGCCCCACCTAAATGCCTGCACAATCACATAATCCATGGACTCATGCCATGTCAGTAGAATGGAGATGAATGCTACAGCCAGAGTCCAAGGTTTAGGATTGGTTCCTTCCCAGGTGAAAGTCTTTTGTTGGTTAACAATCTTAGGAAAGATTTCTACAACAGACAACTTGAGAAGAAGAGGGCTAACGTCATCTAGTTATTCAGATCTCTGAGTGATATGTCAAAGGAAGGAATCAGTTAACCACATTTTTCTTCACTGTGAGGTGGCAGCAGGTGTTTGGGGTCACTTCATTGGCAGGTGTGGTACGGTGTTGCTTGGTACTTACGTTTTTAAAGTATGCCTCTCACATACCAAACTTCATTCAAGTAGAGTCTTTGTTAGACTCTTTGCGTAGGGCCCATTTAAAAATAAACTCAAAATATATATCCTCTAAAGTTGATATCTTGAGAGGGGGCCGTTGGTAATAATCTAAACCCTGACAAAAGAAATGCTTTATTTTCTATGAGTATTTTGACTCAATACAGTCTAGGCCCAACATCAAATTGACTTGTATGAAATATTTGAGCTGTTTATATTATATCCTATATGAGATATCAATCTAAATGTGGGTCAGATCCTTCAAAATTGGGAAGCGTGCATGGGTTGCAGATTGAGTAAACTGAAGAGAGTTGTTCTTTAATCTTCATCCTTTCCTAGTGTGTTGAAGTTTAATGTGGTTGGTGCTGCGAGGGGTAAACCAGGGTTCGCGGGAATCGGAATAGCAAAGGGGAGGTCTTGCTTATGTTTTCAAAGCATGTGGGTGTTTGTGATTCTAATGAAGCAGAGGTTTTGGCTATTTTGAAAGCCCTCCAATGCTTTTCAAGACGCTTCCAAGGTGATCTTATGGTGGAGAGTGATTCATCTAATTCGATTGCTTGGGTGTCTAATAGGAAGCATTTTCCTTGGAAATTTCAATTCCTCTTTAACGAAGTTTGATCTTTCACTACGACCATTAATGTTATCTTCCGTCACAAGCTTAGAACAGCCAACAGTATGGCTGATGCTTTAACCAAGCAAGGGGTGGAGAGAAGCTATCCTTGGGAGGGTTTTATTATGTAATTGAGGTTGGGTGGGGTATAATGCTCTTGTACCCATTAGTTTGAATTTTTTTTCTTTCTTTTCTTTTGTTCTTGCCTCATTGTTGTTTGTCTTTTTGCATTCTCTCATTTTCTTAATGAAAGTTTCAGGTGTGAACATGCTTGCTGAAACTGAGACCAGGTCCCCTAAATCTTGATTGTAGTTAAAAAGTGAAAAATTATATCTCAAAGCCCTCTTATATTTGACAGTGTTAGTGTTTTTTCTTTCTTTTAATAGTGAATCTTTTAGTCTCATGTGAATACTGAGGATAGCAGCCAATAAGGACGAATAAAGGTCCAAGCATCATCTCTTTCTATCTCACCTCCTATGAATAGAGCCCCTAGGATAAGGATGAATAAAGGTCCAAGCATCCACCTCCTATAAATAGAGCCCCTAGGATAAGGATGAATAAAGGTCCAAGCATCATCTCTTTCTATCTCACATCCTATAAATAGAGCCCCAAGGATCTTTCTTATCATCCCAGTATAACGTGTTATAAATTGTAACATTTGAGGACCAATGTTTTGCCACCAGGGAACACCACTTGATGAGGTCAAGAAATGGGTGGAGAGTGTCGTAGATACCAACAAAGATGGTTATATAAGTGATGAGGAGCTGGAGAAAGCCCTCCAAGATCTCCGATTGTGGTTCGCAGGCTCGAGAGCCAGTAGGGGAATGAGGAAGGCCGACCTCAACCACAACGGGAAGATCGACACCGATCAGGAAATGAAGGAACTCCTTGAACATGCATCGAAGCACTGGGGAAGGGCCATCCATTCAAAGATGGTGGTTAGTGCTGATTAGCTTTTTATCACCTGCTACGTGAACCAATGCATGTCGTGTCACTTCCCTACCCTTCCCTCTTGTATGCTACTACTAATTACTAGAAAGAATAACAGAATAGCCCATTGCAGCTTCTTGCCTTGTATGCAGTGTGGCTGCTGCAGCCTCTTGACTTATATGCAATGTGGCTGTGGCTGCTTTTTAGTTTGTACACCTAAGAAAAGTGGGATTAGATAAAGTAATGGTGTTTTATATTTAGTATGATGCTTGATAGATTTCTTACTTAGTGTTTAGGTGAAATGGTGATCATGGAAGCGCGTTAGGCAATAGTGAAGATCTTTTGTGAAGTCCCTTATCGAATTATACACATAAATAACACAAATGAAATGAAATGACCCCAAAGAGAAGATCCCTGAGTCCTGGCCATTATATTTGGCATGCCAAAAACAGACGGTCAACAATATATATCAACCATCTTTTGAATGAGGACAATGTAAGACATTGAATGGCTCGGGTCTTATCTTTTCCAAATTGAAGAGTATGAAAATTGGATGGTTGATAGATTATGTGAACGAAGGTCTAGATGTGTGGACCAACTCAAGAGTCAAGACTTTTAAAATAAGTGAAGCAACAGCCACAAATCAAATTATCCAAAACATATACAAACCAAACCATCCAAAATAACAAACTATCTCGTCCTACTTCTGTGAACCAAGATCCTTTTTCTTTTATTTCAGCTAACCGTGACCCACGAATCTCAAACGATGAATTGTGATCCAAGATTAAGATGGTGTACCATGATCCAAAGGTGTCCCTTTTTTTTTAAAGAAAAAGATATTCATCAAGAGGAAACAACAACAAACAGAGAAAAAGAAAAACAACAAACAACAAGGCACCAAATATGGTCCCAATCCCTGTCCAAACGACACCCCAGGAGAAGCCAACCTAGCATATTCATGATCTATCAAATTATAGTAGCTAGGGATATGAGAAAAAGCTATAGACTCAAAACTATTGGAAAGATACTTAATATCCTGTAAAATAGAATCAATGGACCAGTCAAAATTCCCATTTATTGCTTGCACCACCTCAAGCGCATCCAACATTATCTGGACTTTGGAAAAGCCTTTATCCTTCAAGCTTTTTAATGCAAAAACAATTGCCCTTGCTTCTTTAGAGGAAGAAATATTTGAAACTCCCATTGATCCCACATGCACACATTTACCATTAAACCAAATAGTGAAACCTAAAAAAGATTTTCCATCCAAATTCCTAAAGGCTGCGCTACCACAAACCAATGGCATACCCTTTTCAAATTTAGAACAAAAGACTGGGTTTGATGATTTTTTAAATGGGCCATTAACTTCCATAGATGTTCTTGCCCTTTCAATGACACTTTCGGCGACATTTAGTATTTCAACGACACTTTCATCATAAAATTATTTCTGGCCTCCCAAATTAAATGGCCCACCAAATTGCCAAAACCCAAGCTCTAGAACCTTGATAGTCAACAAAAGGATCAGAATCACATAAATTAAGGACATTCTTCAACCAATCCAGGATTTCAGGAGAATGAAGGGGTTGGGATAGCAAATCCAAGTTTGATCCAAACCATGTTGTTCTAGCATGATTGCAATGAAATAACGCGTGGACTATAGACTCATGAGTTTCGCATATAGGATACAGAGCATTATTATTAAAAGACTTATTAAACAGTAATTTTGTGTACCTAAGTCATATTCTTGAGATATTTCCAGCCAAATAGAAGGACTCTTGGTGGAAGGTGAATGCACCAAAAAAATGTATCCACTTAAAGCTGCGAGCATAATCAGCATTGTCAGCTTTGTTAAGAGCCATATAAGTAGATTTGGTGGAAAATTCACCATTTTTAGTGAATGGCCAAGCTCTATGATCTGCCTTGCCTTGTCTAAGGAGATAGATTTTTAAGATACTTTCTACATCCCTTACATTGTTAAAGGTGTTTCTAATTAGTGTTTTATTCCATCGTTTTGATCCCAAAGGCCTCGGACAAAAATGTCAAAATTTGTACTTTCCGAAAACGGTCTCCAAAGTTCCTCTTCATAAGGAATCCAGTTACATTTCCAAACAGAAATAATGTCTCAATTCCCTATAATCCATAATACCGTTTCTTTGATGAAATTTAAAGCACCAGTAAAGCCATTCCAGAACCAAGAATTGCATTTCTTATATTTAGCATCCCATAAGGTTTTAGTTGGGCAATACTTTGCTTTAAGGATCTTAGAATAAAGAAGTCATTCTTGGATAAGCATCTCCAATAAATCTTACCTAATAGAGCTTGATTGTTCTTCCTAGTATTGTGAATTCCCAACCTTCTTTATATATTTCAGTCCACTTGACTATGTGAATCTTATTTTTTCTCTTTTAAATTACCCCACCAGAAATTTTCTAAACATTTTATCAATTTCTCTAATTTGCAATCCACAACTCTGCCACTTACAGAGTTTTTTTTTTTTTTTCTTAGTAAAGTCACTTGCAGAGTTGGATCTCATACAAACTCTCCAACTGATTGAGATTAATATATACTTTGAATGGGAAACTACGTCTCTCTCTTGATCAACACTTAATCCGTACATGGGCCCTATGGAATGATGGGCTCATGATTTCCTACCATCATGATGATGATGATGATGAAGAGGAAGAATTGGAATGCTCTACTCATAACATGGCAGTACGAGTAAACATAGGCCATTGGAAGTCTGATATTGCTATCCACAAATTTCAACAAAATTATTTTTGAACTTGGAACATCGGCAGAGAAAACTATTAATCAGAATAATGAATTGGTTGTCAAAGGGCTGGGCTAGGGTCAGGGTTTTCGAAGCCCTAGCCTCAATGTATGGGGCTGGGCCTAGGGCGTAGAGGGCCTGAATTACTTAGGCCCTTACCCAGCCTATGTGGGCATTAATCTTGCCCTTCACTTTCATCAGGCACTAAATCTGAACTAAACATCAACCCTCCTCTTTCATTTAAGTTTACGATCGACAATGCAATTCATGCACCAAGTAATATTTTGTTAGATGAAACTCTCACTTTAATATAATCGGATTTAGTAGGGTAATTGGCTAGGTAGTCAGAATACTATTTGATGGTATTGGTAAATTTATTTTTGAAGCCACTATTTTAGGCTCTTAATAGAATGCATTGCATTGAGGTATTCAAAGAGCTTATATACATTTCATTTCAGGCCACAACCTAGAGAAATTACCAAGAAAAGATGTAGACCCAAAAACAGAATAAAGTACTACTAATTACCAATATGGAGTGATTTTCCCTAGGGGGCTCAGCATGGCTGTCCTGCAGCGAGTTTAGTGGAAGCCCTTAATGCAGGGGGCATCCGCTTTTTATGGATGGTAGATATTGAAAATACTTCACTACGTGCAGTCTGCGCTCATGTGAGAGCCCCATTGTGGATGGCAAGAATAAAAGATGGATAAATTTGGGTTGGGCCACTATGAAGGGCCGATCATATGCATGGCCATTCTCTGGCACTCAACCTCAAGGGCTCTATCAATTGTCTACAACAATTGTGGAGAATTTGACACTTTGTTCGCCCTCATCATGAAACTGATACCAAAATAAGATGCAAAAGTAAAGTCACATGATATGCGGTTTTATATCGTGCAGGATTCTTTTCCACTTTAACTGCCTTTTATGAAAAAAGCCATCGACAAATGGATAGATTCTTCGACCCACAGTCCGCAACGACTAAAAAAAGTAGCAAAGGTTGCATCGGGAAAACCTTTAAAAATTACAAAACTTTTGGCTCGTTTTCAAATAAAGACATGAATGATTTGAATATTTCAAAAATGTATTCAAGTTTTTCTCATTTCTCAGGTAAAGTCCTCAATATATATTTTTTTTTAGAGATAACAAAATACCCTTCCCTTATGAAGTGTTTTCGTCTTTTCTTAACATCTTTTCTCCCAAAACTGACTATTTTGATTTTGATGATCTTAACCATTTAATAAAGCTAGATTCTAGTCATTTGAAATCCCATTTTTCTAACCATCCATGCATAAAGATAGTTGAAATGGGGCCACTAGGTCATTTGGATTAGACTTAAATCATTTATTAAAGAGGAATCTTGAAAGATAGCATATGGTTCTTTTGTCATTCCACAATTATTATTTTCTATGAAAAGTACTTGATTGAAAGAATTGTGGGAACTTTTTTACCTTTTTAAAATCTACCCAAGACATAGTTACAACAAAATCCATTTGCATTATACCAAAAAAATAAAAATAAAAAACACAATCCATTTGCACAAAATGACTTACAAGACCATGCTCTTTGATTGAAGGTAAACAACTCCTAAAAACTACTATTCTCCAAAGAGCTGTCTCTTACCTCATTGGGAATAGATGTGTTCTTACCTGGTTGCCCTAGCTCGAACAGCAAACAAGCCACCTCCCTTTACCCGAGGGCTATCTTCCCTCACCCAAGGTCTCCTTCCCTCACCCGAGGCTTGTGGTCTCAGCTCCCTAAGCTGGGTACAACAGTAATAATAATAACAACCACTACTACTAATGTTCTCTAACTCTTGTATATTTTTTAACCCAGGCCAGATTCTTCATTACCAGAACAGCATATAACGGACGATAAGGATTGTCCAATAAATATCCAATTCAATTCAGGCCCAAGATTTGCTATTTTGATAGTGGGCCAGGCCCATTGCATGCCCTGCACTCGGAGGAATCTTTTCTGAGGCCCCGGCATCTCAATTTTCCATAGTAATATTCCAAGTCTTTAATCTGGTGTTCAGGGGAACAAATTTTCACCCCAACCTTGTCCCCAGATTAAGAAGATGTGGCCTTAGATGCAATTATAGCAAAGAAAAACAAGCTTGGCATCATAATCAGTTAAATGCTGAGATCAAAAGAAACATGAGAACTGGATTCACAATGATTGTAATAAATGGATCAGGGTCCAACCTTAAAATTCAGGTATGGGTCCACTATTTCGACCCGATTCTAATTTGGTCCAAGTTCGAGTTAATAAACTTTCATACCCAAGGAGTCAATTACCTGATGCAACTACAATATATTACATACATAATTAAGCAAACTAAGTATATTCATTTGGCTCTTGTAACCTAAGCATGGTTTAAGCTTTAATTTGGGTCTGAATCCAGATGAAGTATGAGAATCAACCTGAACCTAGTCCATACATATCATCCCTAATTTGGAGCCATATGTATGTTCTCATGAGATAATGCATGTCTCTAGATTATTTATCAACAAAATTTAACCCTAGGTATGCTTGCACAATGCACCTGGTATTTGGACACCAAAGTCCCCTCATGGTAGGTCTTGATTGGGTGACATATGAACAAGAGGAATCTAGCCTCTAAACTTCTTAGTATGGCCATAAACTGTAAAACTCATCCAGCAAAACATGACTCTAGTGCATTGGCTTTAGGCCAAATTTCACCCCATTGGCAAGCTCCATTTGATTGCTTAAATGCAGACACTGACATAAAACCCATGCAATGTACAGGTCGAGTGTCTCGAAAATTAGATAATGAATTAAAATTAATACCGAAAATTGAGAAAAAAATTCAAAACCCACTTAATTTCAAATCAAACATTTCAGATACTTGGATAATCGAGCACCCATCTGCCCTACCTACATGATCTCTCTGAGGGCAAGTCTCAAGGATTCTCTGAGCCCATTGCTACTAATCCATCCATGGATAATCAACCTTCGAATTCAAGCACTTAAAATCACTATCCTACCCTGCTCTATTATCAAGAAAATTTTCACATCAATAAGAGGTCTTCCCGGACCTAATTAGGATGATCACATATAAAAACTGTCATTTAACTATGATATAGAAATTATCAATCCAACAGTAGACATAACTCTAATTGGAGTAAAGTCTTCCTTCACGGTAGAAGGAGAGAGTGATTTTGATCGGGCACTATCCCCCTCAATGGGATCATAGAGGTCTTTGCGATAGAGTATATCCTCTATCTTAGGTTTCAAAATCAACCAATTGGTATGGTTGAGTTTGATCATGGTAGTGTTCACAGTGTTGTTCTCCATCTCAATTAAATAATTAAGAAAAAGAAACAACTTTCACTAACCTCGATTTCTGCACCGATATGTAGATCTCGTCACCACGAGCACGCTGGAAAAAACGGATATGAAATCCGACTCTAGATGGCTCCGATATCGCCAAAAAACAGTTTTCTGCACTCTGATTAGTGAAACTTTCCTGTTGACCGTCAAACTGCTAATCTTCTTCTACAATTTTATAGATCTGCTCGCAATGAGTCTGTAGGCACAAACGGATCTCCGATCAAACCTAGGATGATCAATATATCGATGAAATAAGTTTCTGGCATCCATTTCAGGTCAAACCCCCGCTAACCGTACTGTTCGCTGATGTGGCGCTACTGCTTGAATGGGCTTCCTGCTTCCCGAGTCAGGCTGAACTAACCAAAAACCGAACCTGAACCTATTTTGGGCTCTGGGCTGGGCTTTTGCAGACGAGTCAGGTCAGAACCGACCCGGAACACAACCTGGCCGAGATTGCACCCTTCTTCTCGTTCTGTTCCTGGGTTCTATAACAGAATGCTGCTGCTGTCTTCTTCCTCTCCGGCCACGGCGCAACAACTGCGGCGGTGGATGACGAACTGAGATGGCCGGCAACGATCGGAATATATCCAGTGATGGGCGGCAGCGAACCGGCGACGCGCGGACGGCGTCAGCAGAGTCACAGATTGACTCCTGTGTCGTCTTCTTCAGGGATGGCAGTGCTGCATGCTCCTTCTTAGGTGATGGTGAGGGCAGCAGCAGCTGCACAGACTCCGGTCTGAGTCCAACGATGGCAGGCTCTGCAATCCAAAAACCTAGGCGGCCTTGGTCTCCTATGCGCAGCGATGGCAGCCCTCTGTGCTTCAAATCCGATCTGCAATCCGGAATCAAGATCCACTCTACGGCGATGGCAATTGACAACAGATCTACTCCGGTCGTCTTCTGTTTCAGGTTTTGAGAAAAACCAGAGGTTTTTCTTCTCCTTCTTCGATCAGTTTGCTGCAACGATTAGAATGAGAAACCCTTGATCAGTGTGGCCCTCTCGAGATCGTAACCGATCTCTCTCCTGTTTCTGCACCGAAGATGAAAAAACCTTGATACAATCCGTCAATCGCAACACAGCACAATCCAATCCTAGAACCTGATACCACGTGTTGTGCGCCTGTATGCGGAAACGTGAATAAGCGATCAAACAATCAATCAACCACACAACAACAAGCAATCACACACGAGAGAATTACATGGTTCGGCAAACTTGCCTAAGTCCACGGGAAAATTGATTTTGACTTTCAAATTATTATCAATCCAAGAGTAGACATGACTCTAATTGGAGTAAAGTCTTCCTTTATGGTAGAAGAAGAGAGTGATTTTGAGCTGTTTATATTTCAAGGGTGAGACCTCGGATGAATTTATAGTTACGATATAAGTGAGGAATTAGGACCAAAGTCCCGTTAGGAGCTGAAACAATTAAACTCCTAAACTGATTCACACAGTGGAGAAAGAGGGGAAGGGTAAGGATAACAGATGAGTGGCAAAGGAATAAGGTAGTTAGGTAGATGCATACAACCCTCATTTTTTTAGAATTTGAGTTATTAGGATTCTGGTTAGGTACTAACCTCTCTTTGATTTAATTTTAATTTGAGGAGAAATAATTTGAAGGTCAATTTCAGAAATTCAATATTTAATTTTCTCCGATTTTGACCATTTTTAGAAATAGAAATTTTCTTATTCCTATGTATTCAATTACATGAAACAAACAGGCCCTATGAGTTAGTATTTGGGTCCGGGCCTTTAGTTATTCAGGTATGGATATGAGCCTCAAACAGGCCCTATGAGTTAGTATTTGGGTCCGGGCCTTTAGTTATTCAGGTATGGATATGAGCCTCATAACCTAGATGCTATTTGGACATGGGTCTGAGTGATTAGTATGTGCACAATACGACAGTATCTAATACCCCACCAATTATTAAAAGGGAATTCGTTCTTGCACATGACCATGGCCCAGGAATATCCCCTCACAAGTGGGAAAAAAAGGAAAGACAGATTTAGACTGGAAAGGACATTTGCTGCACCCTACCTCCATGTGCTCGTGTGTGTAATCCAGGCCATTCATCAAGCTGGCCCTGTTGGACATATGATTGGATAAAGGTAGCCTGGTTGTCCAATCGGGTACTATAAATGGAATGACTAGTTGGCTTGGCTTGGTCCAACAAACAGATTCGGCCCACCAGATAAATAGGCCAGTTTAAGGATGTCAATGCTGAATACTCAATGTAAGTACCTGAATTCTGAGAAAAAGATGGATTTCATATTCATATCTTTTCAAGAGAAAAAAATGGAAGTTTGATTACGATCAAATCCAAGACACTGGCTTTCACACTTTTTCACATTTGAATCCTGATCCATACAAGTCTCGACCAACAAATTATATTAAACCCAACTACACCTCAAAGACACTAATTTCATCCAAAACTATAGGGCCAGCCTTTTTAGTAGAATTCTAGACAAGAATTTATCAAGTTGGAATTTTTCTCACATTGATATAATGGTTGTCCCCGTAGAATTTCAAAATCTTATGCTTCTTTGTTAAAATTTTGAATTTCAACCACATGAGAAGTTACAAATATCGGTTTAGAATTCTTGGAATTCCAATCTCCTTAGAGCATGTTTGGTTGCGACTATTTGGAGATATGTTGTATGAAGCATTTAGAGAGTTTCAAATGCTTGCCCCCCAAAGTAGAATTCTAGAATGGCTACGGGCTGATTAGCATTCCAAAAAGTGGACGTCTATAAATTCTACATGACAAAACTCTCATTTGGAACGCGATTTTATAAGGCAAGATTCTCCTCAATCAAGATTCTTCTCAATCAGACAAGTTATTTGGAATTTTACGTAGACACCACCTGCACTATTAACTGGAATTTTACGTAGACACCCCCTGCACTATTATCTGGAATTTTAGACAATGAGAAATCTTGTTAAAAATGCTTGCAACGAAATAGTCCTCTAATATTTCAAAATGCTTCTCCGGCGACAAGGATTTTGGGATTTCATTAGAATTTAGAACTTCTGCAACACAGAACTTTAATTGAGCCATTTAAAGGTTTCTCTTCAAGTCCCTATGACAATCTTTGTTTCCTCCATATTGTATCCATGTCCAATACATACTTTCCCATGTTCAAAGCAGGTCTGAGATGGATCTAATCCTTAAAATGCTCTTTAGATTCAGATATACCACCAACTCAAACCAAACTTGCCCGTTCACATCCTTTATTTAATCCTTAACTAACGAATGCCTTACCCTTGAGAACTTGTTGCCGCGAGCATGTGGACCACGCCTAGAATGGCAAAAAAGACTACATGCCAACTTGAGTGGACCCAGCAACTATAAGGGGGCATAAAGATCATAGCTTGGACCTTGGATCTCTCTATAAATAGGCCCAGCATGGGCTCCCTTCCTCCATTCCTCTGTTATCTAGTGTAGTAGCAGCAGTTGAGGAGTGGTGCAACTTTTGCTTTGTTTGCTACAATGGAAGTTGTCCACCAAAAATCGGCTGTGAGCTTCTCTGTCCAGAGGCCTGGAACCAGGATGAGCGTCGCAGAATTCACCCAGTGGCTTGGAAGTATGGACAGCAATGGCGACGGGGTCATTAGCAAGAAGGAACTTGAAAAGGCAATCAAGGGCCTCCACCTCTTGTTTCCCGCCTGGAAAACCAAGCAGGCCTTTGCTGCCGTCGACAGTAATGACAACGGCCTCATCGATACCGACGAGGAGTTGAAGGAACTGATTGAGTTTGCAAAGACCAACTGGGGACTAGTTATCTATGAAAATGAGTAGGCCATGGGTTATGTCCTCATACTAATAATCTTAGCTATTTATACATCTTGTAACCTAAGATGGGAGTGATCATCTATGTTGGCATCTTATCATAAACTTCACTACTAAAACAATAACTTGTTTAAACATCTATCTAAGCTTTTCATCTCTCTTTCTATTTTATTTTGATATTTTTTTTCTTCTTCTTTCAGTGTTTATGGAGGAAGTTATGGTTTAGAAAGGCTTTTAGGAACCATGAACCATACTTCTGTTAGGAACTTTGCGGTCTAAACAATTTAGATTGGTGGCATGGTAAGAACATGATTCGATCTCAATGAACAGTACTTAAAACTTGGCAGCTGCTCCAATCAGATTAGGCCCATTAATGGCGTCTCAGTTTCATATAATTGAATTCCTAGGTATTCTAAGACTTACTAGTTAAAAATGAAAAATCAAGTTGAATAAAAATATGACCTACAAAAAGACCCCGTTTAAATGGAAATTGAACGAAGGGAAGATGAAAAACCCACCCATCATCATAGTAATTCAAATCCTAAGAAAGTTAATATCCCATCTAAAATGCTATTTTACATCCATCACCACTCACCTCTTTAATAATCATTTGCTAGAGCTCATTTCGCCGTGAATTCCTATGAATTCTATATCAACAAAAAAGGCGTTAAGTGTAAATAACATGCTTGAAACTTATAATTGAAAAAAGAAGAGAAAGAATTAAGTGAATAACTGAAATTAGATGTTTATGTTTAAGGAGTCGATCGTTTGTGTAAGGATATGAAAATGGGACTTACATGTGGAAAATTTACACATGTGAATACAATACCATGCTTGTTTTGAAGCACTATTTTCAATGAGTAAATGCGGAACAATTAAGATAAAATATATAAAATCTTCATATATCTCAAAATCTATTAATATTTAGTTACTGGTCAATAAAAACTTTGAACAATTCAGGTTAAGATTTTGGGGCACACCGAAGCTATACAAAATAAAGGTAATGAAGGAATTTGATAACGCATCTATTCCAAAGATTCTTTATACACGGGGCCTCTTAATCGAAGAGGTGTGTAATAGTTGACCTTTTCAAATGATAGGATTTACATATGAAAATGAATTTATTTACACACTACTTTAGCATCTCATTCGCGCATATAATATGGTAATGACTGCAAACAAATCCTATCATTTGAAAAGAATAGAGTCTTAGTAGAAAGAATGGCCCTTCCTACTTTGTCTCTATCGGGACGATTATTTGTATTTAGTGATCAATCTATCAATTGGCTTAACTATGTTTTGAGCGTGAATAGACCTAATGCCAAATTGTTGGGAATTTGTAACATCTGAGAAATTGAGGATTCGGAGTCACCTAGAATCCTTAATGACATTTAATTGTTTGAGGAATTAGTGCGAATGAATCATCAAACAGAGTGAGAAATTGGAAATTGTGAGTGGAACTCGTTCCATCATGATATTCTTTTTAGATTGTTATCAAATCGAATCTGAAACTGAAAAAATATATATATTTGAGTAAGAAAGGCATTCTACAAAATCTGATAATGGCATTCATTAGACCAAACAGCGAATCATGAGAAGAAAAAACTCCACATTAGCACAGAGCCCAATTTTCTGGCCACATAATTCATTCCAGAAATTCTATAATTCTTGAGTCCTATGAAAGCTGATTTTTCTCTTAAAACTATGTGCATTAAACTTTATACCCTCTGCTGAGCGACAGGGT
Source organism: Cinnamomum chago (assembly GCA_038049695.1). Taxonomy (NCBI): domain Eukaryota; kingdom Viridiplantae; phylum Streptophyta; class Magnoliopsida; order Laurales; family Lauraceae; genus Cinnamomum; species Cinnamomum chago. The sequence goes on along the minus strand of CP142459.1, from coordinate 62,415,347 downwards.
TTTAATATTAAGTCAAATTGGATTACTTGGACCCCGGGGAAGCTGCAATTTCTCTTAAAAGTCAAATTTTCTCCTGCCCGTAAGCTAATAGTTGGTAGTTTATATTATTTTTCCTCTGAATCCAGAGTTATATATATGAAAACTCTATCTGTATGAAACTTTTGTAAATGTAGTCTTATGATTAGTGCAAGAACAATCTACTTGATTGAGGTCTACTTTGCTATACTATTGTTTTAATTAAGCAAACCCTACAATAAACATTCTACTTGCACATATTCTGCTTCGATTGACCATGTTTACCCCATCTCCCCCCCCCCCCCCCCCGGCAAAAAAAAAAGAGAAAGAAGAAGAAACTTTTGAAGTGCTCTTCATTTCACCATGAGAAAAGTGGAACTTCACACTAGTTGGACATCCTATTGAAGACCCAAATCACGAAAAAATGGAGGCTCGTGTGCTTACTACAAATTTTAAGCCAATAAAAGTTAGTCCCACCATAAGTTTGTGTATATAGCATTCTAGGTCCAACATTTACTGGAGTAAAATTTGGAGAAAGCCAACTTAAAGGAGAAGGGATTTATTTTAAGGGATTTAGATATCCAATAAGTGGGGCCCATTCTAAAGTTACAAACCCCTCAAGGGAAGTGAAAGTGAGACATTCAGAAGATCAAAACCCTTAACTTTGCAATATTGTCACACCAGTATTATCTTCACATTTAATTTTTTTTTTTTTCATAACTCAATGATGGATTTAAATGCTATCCTCTCAACCATCAATGCCTATCGTAAAATCATAGCTCATCAAATGATTACAAGTAATTAATCAACAGATTTTATTATGGGTGGATTTTATTTACATGTGATCAATTTTACATGCATCATAATTTAATTAGAGTGAGATATAATTCCTAGTGCTCACAAAGGGAGAAAACTATTATCTTGACCGGTTTGGATTCATTATAGTGAGGCCTGCTATTTTCATATTTCAACTACCTTTACAAAGTTTTGAGAAATTATGTCCTCGATAATATTGAGGTATTCCTTTAACCTAACCCAACCTACTTTTGCCACACCTAAGTAAGTATCAATTACTAACAGAGACGGATCCAGCATGTAACCACTGGGGGCCTGGGCCCCCAGTGGATTTTTAAGTTTCAATTCAAATTTTGGTGGGGCCCACTAATTTTTTCCATAAGGCCCCCAGTGAATTTTTTGGGCCCCCAATGAATTTTTGTAGCCCAATATTAACTTTAGGTATTCCATATTCTTGTCCTCCCTAATTTTGATTGTTTTAATCACTTTCTTGTAGCATCACCGCATTCTCAGTCTCCTGCAAGAGCTAAAGCCAAGGAAAATTAACAACAGTCATCACTGAAAATAGTTAAAATAAATTAGTATACAGAGGCGGATGTAATTCATAATCACTGGGGGGCGGGGCTGGGCCCCTAGTGACTTTTTGGGAAAAAAAATTATGTATACTAAGTTAGGCCCAAATCAATTAGGCCCCTAGTGACATTGAACCAGGCCCCCAGTGACATTGAACCAGGCCCCCCAATGAAAACTCGAGAGAACAATTGTGATAAATAAATATGTCTTATTTTATTGCTTGAAATTGTTATATTATATTTGTTCCATATAAAAGGTTTGAGGTAAATCTACACACTATTTGTCCTTACTAGGCATGATTTGCAATGCAGTGGAAATCTACAAACTATCTGTCTTTAAATGCACCTTTCTGTGTATTAGTTACTGATAGTGTATGTAAAAGGTCCACTACTTTTTTTGTGTATTGTTTTTTCTCAAGCATGAAGAAAAAAAGAAGAAAAAATCATTTGCAATCATATAAATAACCCAAAAAAAATTTCCGGGGGCGTTGCCCCCGGACCCCCTACTACTTAATCGTACCCCCAGTGATTTTGAATCCTGGATCCGCCACTGATTACTAATTCAACACGGAGTATCTGATACCCCACCAATTTTTAAAGGGAATTCCTTTCTTGCAACCTCGAGGAATATCCCCCACTTGTGGGCAAAGGGGAATATATCTTACCCATGGATTTAGACTTGGCAAGGACATTTACTCCACCCATGCTCCATGTGCTCGTGTGTGCGATCCAAGCCATTCATTGGCCCAGTTGGACATTTGACCATACAAATCCAGCTTGGTTTTTTAGCAGGTACTAGAAATGGATCTTAATCCAGGCTGTTTTGATTCAGATACACCACCAAGCCAAACCACCCATTTTGATCCTATAATCATTCAATCCTTAAAACTGATGAAAAGGCTTAACCTTTATAACTTTTTTGCGTTCGAATATATGGACCATGCGAACAAAATAGACTACCACCCAACATGAGTGGGCCTAGTACTTATCGATAAGGCTGAATAAAGTGAGTCTGGATCACATATCGTATTTGTTACACCTTCACCGTCGGTGGACCAATAACCGTTTGCCACGTCAGCCAAAAAATTTAGGTGATTTTGAAGTTTGAAAAAGTTTAAATCAAATGAAAGAAAATCACCTAAATTTTTAGATGACATGGCGGACTGCGGACTATTATTAATCCACTCATGGTCAAAGTGGTAATATCTGCGATACGTGAACCGGACTCGAATAAAGTGCACAACTTGGTCCTCTATAAATAAGCCCCGGCTCTCCATCACTCTGTTATTGAGTGTGGTAGTTGCAGTTAAGGAGTTGTGCGACATTTGCTTTGATGGCTACAATGGAGGCTGGCCATGCGAGACCGGCTAGGACTTTCTCAGCCTTCAAGCCCGGAACCAGGATTAGTGTGAATGAATTCACCCAATGGGTTGTAAGTATGGACGGCAATGGCGATGGGGTGATAAGCAAGAAAGAGCTCGAGAAGGCAATCAAAAGCCTCGGCCTGTGGTTCCCGGGCTGGAAAGCGAAGCAGGCCTTTGCAGCCGCGGACAGCAATGACAACGGCCTCATCGACACCGACGAGGAGTTGAAGGAGCTGATTGAGTTTGCACAGACTAACTGGGGACTGGTCATCTATGAGTAGGCCATCGGTTATGTCCTCCGCATACAAATAATCTAAGACTCTGTAGTACATCAATAAGATTGATAGTGATCTATGTCGGTGTCTTGCTACTAAGACTCTAGTAATCTGTGTCGTTGTCTTATTATAATAAGCTGCTTATGCATCTAAGCTTCTCTCTCTCCTCTTCTTCTTCTTCTTCTTAGTAGGCCTTCTGGTAACTATGAACCTTAATTTCTTTCCATACAAATTATGGATCACGTGCAAAGAACATCATTTGAACTCAAGAACTGTTCTTGACACTTGGCCACTACTGCTCCAGTCAGATTGGGCCCTTTCAGTTTAAAGAACATGTTTAAAAGCTACTCACAATGGAAAGAAAAGAAAAAAAAAAAAAAAATTTTGACTGAATATGAAAAAAATGGAAACTAGAAGTTTAGACTCTGTATATTTGCATGAAATTGAATACATTGGTAAATCACAGCCAAATGGGCTCCGAAAAGGATTACCAAATAGATGAGGAGTGAAGGATATAACATGAAGATGTAAATGATATTAAGATCCATCTGGCTAACTACTTCTACCAAAACCTCAAGACCGACGGCATAAATATTCTTCAATACCTTTAGTGAAGCCCACTCCTCAACAAATGAGACCCTACTTTGGAGATTCTCCCATCTCCCTTTATTTATTTTTCATTAAAAGAGAGAATTTAATTTATTGGTCATTATTGAAAATTCACCTTTGTTTCTTCACTACACTTACAGAAGAGCCAGAGTTCTTATGTACTTATTATATACATGAAACAAACAGCCCTTGGTGTTTGATGTGAATAGGTCTTCTCTAGGGCTCAATGGAGTCCGGTGTATGCCTACGAGAATAAAAGATAAGTTGCTATATTGATCTTTACAAAATTCGAGTGGAACTCATTCCATGATAATATCATATCGTTCTCAAATCGAGTCCAAAATTGAGAAAGAATTTAAGTTAAGAAGGGATTCTATGAAAATGGCATTCATTAAACCAAACAGAGAAACACAAGATGAAAAAAATCCACATTAGCAGAGAGCCCAATTTTCTTGCCAATGAATCCATTCTAGAAATTTCTATAATTCTTGAACCAAACAGGCTTTAGGAAAGCTGCAATTTCTCTTGAAAGTATGTGAATTAAACTTCACATTGTCTGCTCAAACCTCTCATGCAAGACTTGAACAAATTTAAATGTGATAGGATTGATGCTGAGTGACAAGGTCTTAATATCAATTCAAATTCCTATAATTAGCTCTCAAAATAGAAAATGAAATTAGATGTTTACCAAACATTGTAATATGTAAATAAGGTATAAATCATAAAATAAGTGCTTATTTTTAGAGTTTTTAAACGCACCCAGTATTCAAATGTTGGTTTATGCTTTTGGATATCTCCATTTTAAAGAAACCCCTATATATTTTGAAACCTACATGCATTTCTTTTATATGTGGCTCTTCTAAGAAAAAGATTTTTCTACATAGTAACCCCACAAGGAAGAATTTCCGGATTGATCTGCCCTTGCATCATTAAGGCATTAATATACCATCGAGTTCTTGGGGCGTTGAGCAGTGTCACTATTATCTCCAATTCCCTTGATTTATCACAAGAGGTTTTGCACTAAGATAAATTCAATAAATTTGTAAGTTTTCTAAATTATCACTAAAATCTGGAAATCTTCTCATCATAACACAGAATATTCTATCATATACATACATACATACACATACTTATATATATATATATATATAAGTATGTGTGTGTATTTTTTTTTTATATGTAAATAGAACTTCAGATTCATGGAAAATTTTCTAAGACAGGAAGGAAATTTACAAGATGAGACAATCTGGATTTTGGTGGTACATTAAAATTTTTGAAGTAACAACGTTTGTCCTACTTAAATGTCTGTTGACTTGTTTCTATATTCTCATGTCCTCAACCTTTTTGTTTCATATAATTGAATACCTAGGATTCTGTATTTCTAAGTGGTTAAAAATAAGGAACTAAGCTCCTTTTTCAATAAAAATTGAATGGATGTAAGATAGGAAATGAATACCCAACCATCACACTAGTAATTCAATATCTAGGAAAATCATGGTCCGATTTATATCTCCAACTTATATCGTTCGCCCCTCATCCCTATAATCGTCCTTTGGTGGAGCTCATGCAGCATTGTTCGGGGGCGGGGGGCGGCATAATGAAAGCTAGTTTATTGCATTCTAAATTGCATTACAACCACCGATATATATAGTAAACCTAAGCAACTACTAAAATAAGTCCTAACTAAAATAGGAAACATATCATAAACACACTTAAAAAAAGAAATATTCCTAATAATATTCTAACCTACGTAGCTTCACCAACCCAATCCCTTAGTGCAAGTCAGCGATACAACTATGAATTCCTATGTACTCCATTCTCATATATTTTATGCAAACAAACAAGCGCAGTGTTCTCAATCCATTGATCTCAATATAAAACCCTGTGATCAGCAATCTAACTTGCAAGTTGATTTACTATTGATCAAAATATTGTATGACTGGTATGATTTTGGATCAATATACCAACTTCATCAATTAGTTTCAATCTAAATCACAAGTAGATCATGATTGACTTAGGCCCATCATATAAACACATATGCCAATGCACAGTGAGAGATTGAAGAAGCATATTTATTTTTAAATTCGTTTTATTAGTTTTCTTGGCTGGTTGATAGATTGAAATGAATTTCAGTAGACAACTAATCAGCCGACTACTGTAGATATATATAAGAAGGTTGGTTTCTCATATTCACTTTACAATGTTATCGACCAAAAATTATTAATAAAATTGAATTTTAGCAGATAGCTAATTTAAAAACATCAACCGAAAATTATTAATAAAATTAAATTTTAGTAGATAGCTAATCTAAAAACTCATATTTTATGAAACATTTAAATCCAGGTCACACCTTCTGTCTCTTCAAATTGTAATCCTTTCTTTAGAACTTTCACACCGACCATATCTGTGATCCCTACAGATGACAGTGCTATCACAATCAGTAGCGGAATCTCGTCCCATCAAAACCATAAGATTAAAAATAAAGCTTGAAATGTCCGGATTCTAACGCTCCAATAAGGGCCACTAGAGAACCAGGCCATTCATCAAGTGGGACACACTGCAGAGAGGATCTGCACACCTTGCATCTGTCATTGTAGTCATCAAAAAGCCTTATACGATTCTGCTATCCTGTCAATTCCAATATCCCTAGTTAGGCTATACCATACATTAACCCAACTTGAATGTTCCATGACGTTGATAAGGACGAATCTAGATTGCCCATTACACTCATCTTCAACTTTAAAAAAAGAGAGGCCCAAAAGGCATAATGAAGAAAAGAATACCCCAACACTGCACAAGTTATAAATAGCCTACCATCAAGAAGCCACCCCTTCATCCCAACACAAGTTATAACTTCTCTAACCACAATGGGTAGCACTGAGGTTTGTGATTGCCCTGAAAAAAATATGGGGGCCAACAAGAAGACCGCCATGGCCTTCTCCTATCCGAGATTAGCTGGGACCAAAATGACTGTCTCACAGTTCACAAAGTGGCTAGACAATTTGGATGGAAATGGGGATGGGGTCATAAGCAAGGCAGAGCTGGAGAAGGCAATCAAGGGCATGGGCCTCTGGTTCTCCTCCTACAAGACCAAGCAGGCCATGGCTGCGGCTGACTTCAACGACAACGGCATCATAGACACCGATGAGGAGTTCAAGCAGCTCATTGAGTATGCGCAGAAGCACTGGGGTCTCACCGTCTGTGAGGATTAGGCCCTTGGACCATGTCCTCGTCCTCCTCTCCGCTTTACTACTCATCTTAGCTATTCTCTACTATTTGTCGAAGCTTTGTCTTGTAAGTCCAATAAGGATGTGATCTATGTATAACTAGCCGAAAGGCTAAGAACAAATTCACGATTGAACCATAGATTACAGCAATCAAGTACCTAAGCTTCTCAACATCTCTGTTGTTGATGTAATGATGTTATATTGTTGTTGTTGTTAAACAAACTAAATAAAAGTTGCTCAACATCTCTCTTCTTGTTGTTGTGGTTATATAGTGTGTGAAAGAGGACTCCTACTTTGGTTGGGGATGATTGGTAATGGTATAACAGCCACCAAGGCCATTAGTTATTGCTGAGAATGAGAATATCTTAATTGAGGCTAATTGAACTGCACCCCCACATTCTGTTTATGATATTGAGGGTGGATAAAAAGACTGCAGCACCCCAAAAGTTCATATTGCTGCATACCTTGGGAGTCCATTTTGTTATAGGATTTTAAACAAGGGCATTTTGTTCTGTGCAGTGGTCCTTCCACCAAAACCCAACATACCTGAATTTATTATGCATGGTATCAAAGTAAAATCAATTTAACCATTAACAAGTTTAATACCACTTTAATCTCATTGAAATCCCACTGATTAAATACCATCAACTTAATTATTGCTATCATGGTTCATGGATGGTCAGTTTCTTTATGAAGTTAATCACCTGATTAAAGATTTCATCATTTAAAAAACTAAAAACAGAAATAATTAGAAAATAAATAAACAATTGTCAGAATTAATAAATTGTAGATCCAAGATGTCCAAATTAATTATTATAGATTGATGAATGGTGGGTGCTGGGAATTGATTAAAAAAACCCATTTTTACCCAAGGATTTTTTTTATTTTTTATTGTTTTAAAGATATTTTAATCAATAACAAATTTAACTAATAATTGTAAAATGTCCCTGTCGTTTCTTAAAATGTTAAAAAAAAAAACCCTGACAGCGGATAAAAGATATCTCTACAATGGGAATTGCCATCATTAGAGCGAACAGATCCAAGCCTGAAATTGACTGGATCTTAGCTGTGCTATTAGGCCCGTGGGTTACACTCAGGCCCAAGATTAATCGTTACGGGCCTTACGGCCAGTGCCTTTGTGTAGCCAGTGCCTTAATTAAGGTACACACTAAGCCCAACAAGTCATTGCCCAAACATATATACATGTGTATTTTGCAAATGGACAGGCTAGTACCTTTGGCTGGATGTGGGCCTCCATATTAGGTATATTTACTCAACAGGTTGGGCTTGGAGAAACTTCGCTCATCCTGACCTGGCCCGTAGACATCCTTATTTCAGGGATAAAAAGATCTGAAGGTCTTTTCAGAAAAATTAAAAAACTAGAGTGAAGAGCTATCACAAATTAAGAAGACATATGTATAATTTTGGAGTAGTGACCGTCCTAAAATAGGATTGCAAATATAAATTATTCCTTGCTACTATCTCTGCTTGAAAACGCAAAGATGTTAACTGAGTATTGTATCCACTAGGACAAAAAGGCTAAGTTGTGTTGTTTCCTAAATTCCTAAACTAATCCTAATAGAAAACAAAACAAAGTTCTGATTCTTTAACTAATCCTATTAGAAACGAAGTGTTGGTTTGACTGGTTGTAATTCCTAAATTAACAAATTAAAGGACAGGGTTTTGATCTAATCCGAGAAAAGTCTTAGGGTATGAATCCACCTTAACCTCATGCAATGGCGAATATAGATCCAGGGTTTCACTATCAATGCTTTCAAGACTCGTTCTGGTTACAAACCTTCACAGAAACAACAAATAAAGGGTGCGGGTTTAGATCTGGGCATAACCTATCTCTAAGGCATAGATTATCCTAGCTTTAAATTCACACACATTCAAACACCATATTATATGACTTGGTACTCCAAACTACAAGAATAAAATGTCAAAAAGAGATCTTGCATTAATAAAAGAATCCAACAATGAATTAAATCAATGTCATATAATCAAAGCATTTAAAATAAAACCTTAGAGCCTATACATCACCATTAACACAAAACTAGGGCTTCATCACAACCATAAGATGGAGATTTAGTTACTCATGGAAGATGATTGGCGAAGAATCCTTGACGAAATCCCCATTGACGCTCTTCCAAAGCTCCAAGAATAGCCTCCAGAACTTCTCTCTTGATGTTAAATGCCTCTAAAACGAGATTAGGGCTTTTATTTATAGGTTTTGGGATGAAAACCTCATTAAAACGCGAAGAGGCGGACTCTCAAGACGGTCCGGGCGTCCAGACACCAGGAATAAAACTTCCTGCGTCCTTTCTGTGACCGTGTGTAACGCCCCAATTCCGGATACCGATATATTCGTTCGAATACCCGAAATTGGCGCGCTACTTCCCGGAATATCCGAGAACTTCCAAGATCGTAGGCCGCAGTGAGGTCCAATTTAAAACTTTTTGAACCATATAATAATAACATTAAATTGCGGAAGCATAACAATTAAACAATGCGGAAGCAATAGGTATCGATATATAAAGTGTGAGCAGAACAAAGGTCTAGTTACAGTATCAGTTGTTAATCAAAACTTATACATTTGAATCTACCCAACTTGCTACAAAATTGTCTCTCAAAACCCAAATAAAAGAGTGTCCCTCAAAACCCATATAGATCGTCTCCACCCTCCGGCTCGACATCCGTGTCGGCCGGGCCCCACGCGTACTCTCCTGCAATGGGTGCCTCCACTACAGCTAGTGCATCGTCTGGGATCTCGGGATCAAGGCCTAAGCACCAATGAATGGGTCAGATCTAAACGATCTGTAAAGTTACAGCATACTACTAACATAGAACATATATATCAAGGGGAATAGAGACAGGTACATAAATTAAATGAATAGCAAGGGAAAAGAACTAGGCAGTTGTGTATTTAAATCATAAGGAATCAGTATAAATGAAAACATCTAAACTACTACAACTAGGTGGCACATTCACACGAGCTGGAATACCGCGGGATATTATGCCGCGGCCCTCCCATACTGAACACAGTTGCGGCGGGGAAATCTCACCAGTGGGAATAACTAATCCCGAATATCACTCATCATCTCATCATCTCATCACTCCAGACCGGCACGGTATCACACCGTCCGTCAGCTCATCATGATAGCTCTACAACACTCATCTAGCTCCTACCGGGGATGATCAGTCCACAGGCTGAGCTTAAATCAACCGAGTGAATGTTCATGCCGACTCGAGAATAACTCTAAGGTCTGTGTCTGTCTAGGCTTTGCCTTGCGTGAACAAGGTCCTAACAATATCTCTAAGAGGTCTACACATCTCAATACAGTCTCTGGATCTCATTCAAGGTCCAGGCCCACTCGTTGGATCCATACCAAGGCCCATCAGTACATGGCCTGGTCTAAAACCGTCCAAACGAGGCAACTAATCCATCTATTACTGATAACAGTTCCAATTCAATCCATAACAGCTTAACAGTCCAAAAGAAACTACATCTTCAAGCTAAAGGGTTCACATCTCCACACTTAGGCCCAATAAGGGCCCGCCTAGACACAGACACGGGTCAATGATCTCCGAAACCACACTATCGGGTCACCTCTAGATACCCTAGGTTCAAGTCTTCCAATTATGTTTAATTAATAGTAAACAACTAATCTAAAGATCTAAGAATGACAGAATATAAATAAAGAGAAGTATAAACTTCAATGAAGGAATCAACAGGGAAATCCAACGGTCCAATCCTAGGTAAATGGGCCACGTTAGGTTCAAGTCCATCTCCGGTAATTTGATCTCTAAACGAAGTCATTGATGCCATAAGATACTGTATTTGGTGCTTAGGAAAAGTACGGGCACCATTAACAACTTTTAGAGGTCAAATCATCTTAGATTAATAACCAAAACCCTAATCGGTGGTCCCCACGAGTCAAGGTCGAGCCACGCCATTGACTCGTGCTTGGCACATTGATGGAAGTTCATTTGGATGGTTAATGGGTCCCACAATCGATTAATCATACAACAATGCTAAACTCACACCCTAGAGTTCACAGAGTGGCAGGTCGACCTGGCAAGGGTCGGGTCGATCTGCTCCACTGGAATCAAAGTTGGGACTTGGTTTGGATTCTGGAATTTCCAGTGTACCCGATCGACCAGGTGGCCAGCCGGTCGATCTGGTACACAGGTGTACCTGAGTCAACAGACTCCAGGCCAAATCTCAACTTTTACACTAAGGTCTGGGTCTGATGGAAATATCCAAGTCATGCACAAACTATTCGAATTCGGTTCGTAAAATACCCAGGGCTTAATCAAATTATAAAAACTAATGATATTTATAAAAGTGGAAAACTAAAGGGTCCAGATTAATTTAAATTAATTTAAAGACCAAAGGGTCTGAAAATATTAATTTAAGGGGTAACAAGTTAATTTATTCTAATAGGGTTCCATAAGGCTAAGGTCCTACTCTCCTAATTTTCTAAAACCAATGGGTCCCATAGTACACATTAGAAAACAAAATGTTTTGTTTAATTAATAAAGCTAACGGGTTATGGCAATAGTGGGCCCCACTGGGCCCAGCTCCGATTTGGTCCGATAAAATTAAAGGGTCTATATTTCTAGTTAATGAAAATTAATGATGCTAATAGAAGGTATTGAAAACTAAAGGATTATTTTTAATTAAGTAACTAATGGGCTATAGATTGGTGGGCCCCACTGGGCCCAAAGCCCCCATCCAGAACCTAAGTCCACTAACACTTATCCCCACTCCCTTTTTTTTTCTCTCTAATTCCCAAGCTCCCATGGACTACACAATCACCCACCCATTCCAACTTCTTACATGAAGACACATGTCTCACAAAATGCCCCTTAACTTTTTCTCTCCATGCCACATGGCAATCATCACCTCACTCATCCCCCACATGCACCCATGGACCCCACTCATTCACTCATCTCCTTCCTCACTCAACACAGCACAATACAAGTTCTGTAACAGAACACATCGTTGCAACAGAGACCTTGCCCGCCTGATGCATGGAAAAGCAATGATCGTGGGCCCCACTGATCAAGGGCCCACGATCAGCCCTCATCGTCTGGGTCGCCCAAGGTGGTCCTATACGATGAGTGGTCCTGATCTACAAAGGTGGCCCACCTGGGCCCACTGACTACAATACAAAAAAAAAACCAAGAACATCCCTCTGTCTTCCATTACAGTGACTGTAATAGTCACTTTTCTCCACCCATCTTCAAATCAATTTGCTTCTTAAACTAAACCATAAATCAAATTAACAATTACAAATTGTAGAGACACTACAATGCCCATCCATCAATGTCCATTTCATCCAATCAACACAACTAGGCTCAGGTAGAATTCTAAAACTCAATAATCACAAATCATGAGATGAAACCATAGAAATCAAAGGAAACCACATACATTCTATGTTAACAGTAGGTGCACTTGCCTTAATAATGGAGAGAAGGTTTGTAGAGAGAGATAATCAGCTACAGAAGTTCCCAGGTGCAGAAAGGATAGGGGAAGAAGATGATGTAGCAACTGCTGCCCCTTAATGCAAGAATCCCAGCAGTGACAGTAGCTCCAAGGAAAGAAATTCCCAGCCCAGAATCAGTCCCGTTCAGCACACAGTAACAGTAGCTCAAGGGGAAAAATGAGAGAGGAAGGAGAAGGAAATGAAGAAGAACAATGGCTGCAGCAACAGCTTGGAGGGAGGGGAAATGAGAGGAAACCAGAGTGAATAAAGAGGGAAGAAGAGTAGTAGCTGCAGCTGCAACAGTCGTTTGGAAGAGGGAATGAGGGAGCAGGGAATTAAGATGAATAGTGGCTGGCTTAGGTTTAGGGTTTTTGGGAATGGTGCTAATTTATAGATTAGGGGGAAGTGATTAAAGACAAGTTTAGCCCTTGGGTTATCATGAAATTAGGGTTAGGGTTGGGGTTAATCTGGTCTTTTGGTAGGAAGCTTCTAGAGAGGGGCACCTTTTGCACTAACCCAACCTAATTTAATTAATTACCCCACACTAATAGCCTAGGATTAACACAACACCCAACTAATTAAAAATACTAACCCACTAAGCTAATCTAACTAACTTAGGAAAAATCTAACTAATCTCTCTATCAACCCCTAATTAGCACAAATAAATAGTAATTAGCTATAATTAGCAAATATTAGCAATAATTAGCAAAGATTAGCATAATTAACCAATAATTAACATAAATTAGAATTAATTAGTCTATAAAATAGCAATTAGAGGGCCCACCAAGGGCGGGACCTCACACCGTGCGTCCAAACGGCCGATGCCAATAGGCTCCGGTAGATTGGAATTTTGACATTTTTCCAATTTCTTTCTGTTTGGCACCAATTTCTTCCCAATGTTTATAGGAACCTGTTAACATAAAAATAACATAATTAGACTAATTAAACTCATTGGAGTGTATATCAAAGTCTAAACTGAGGGGTCTAAATGGTACATTTTAAGCGCTCATCACACCTCCCCAACTTAAACTTTGCTAGACCTCGAGCAAAGCTAAAACAAAAAGAAAGACTAACTAAGGCCACTTTCATAGGGAGCACAGCTGCACTCAGCATGTGCAGCAAGCCTTTAAACCTCTAAGTTCCCCCTAGATGACGAGTTATAGTCTCGTGAGGGTTTTGCAGTGAATCTACCTACAAAATTCATAAAATATAAAGGAAAAACAAGGAGTATTTTCCACAAAGGTATCTACGAACACCGGATATTCCTGATTTTGGGGTTTTCAATACACATCTTAAATGTGGTTTACAAATCCTATTTTTTTGTCAGAAATCCTCAAAATCATGCTGGAAAAATCGATCGTGCACGGTGACAATTGTGTATATATATATAGATACAGTATAGCATAAAACGATCCACTAAAAATTTCCGTGAAAACAAATCTTTTTCTTTCAAAATGCAGTGCCACCGAACCTCGGTAAAAGTTAACATGATTCCTCTCAAGGCATTTGTGGTGGCTTTCACACTATTGTTTTTCAAAGGACGTGACAACACTATTTTGATTTTTTTTTTTTTTACCAAAAAGAAAGAATGCTTGTGCAATGCCCAGGTCCCTTAAGCTTTCTAATTAACTCATGTAACGAGCATTTAGCCAATGACTCCCAAAACAGATGTCTTTAGGGCACTAGGTATGACAATACCCCTATGGGCTTACTGGCTTGGGTTAAAAAGGCTACAAACTCAAACTAGTCACGAAACTCTTTTTTTTTTTAACAAAACTCTCTCTCAAAGGTGAGAACCTAAGCATCTAAATGTATTCCCCTTCCCCCTATATGGACAACGCAAAAAGGACTCAATTTTGACGACAAAAATGACTAAAAGCGGACGACACCTACCATACGACTCTAACTACACTCGGGTTTCCTCCCGCAAGAGTTTGGTTTTTCGTCGTCAGCCGGACGTGGAGTAACTTCAGTCTGCAAGATAGGACGGGTCCATCAGCGTGATGGACTCCACTACTTCACTAGCAGTAATACCCTCTACATAGGGTTTCAATCGTTGACCATTTACTTTAAGAAAACCCCCAGAGTTGGGGTTGCGAATTTCTACTGCACCATGATCAAAACCTCAGTTACCACATACGGTCCATCCCATCCTGACAGCAAATTTACCCGGAAAGAGTCGCAACTTGGAATTGAAAAGTCATACCTTTTGATTCGACTCGAAGGACTTTCGCAAAATGAGTTTGTCATGAAAAGCTTTAGTCTGAGCCTTGTAAATTTTGGAATTGATGTAGGCTTCATTCCGAATCTCTTCTAACTCAATGAGTTGGAGTTTCCGAGTGGAACCGGCATCGGCCATATCAAAATTGAATTGCTTGATGGCCCACATGGCACGGTGTTCGAGTTCAACTGGCAAGTGACAAGCATTGCCAAACACCAATCGGTAGGGGGACATACCAATTGGAGTCTTGTAAACAGTACGGTATGCCCATAAAGCATCATTTAACCACAAAGACCAATATTTGCGGTCAGGTTTCACCGTTTTTTCCAAGATACGCTTCACCTCCTTATTGGACACTTCGACTTGGCCGCTGGTTTGAGGATGATAAGGTGTAGCCACCTTGTGTGTGATGGAGTACTTCTTTACCAGCGCTTCGAAGTGTTTATTCACGAAGTGGGTGCCCTCATCACTTATTATTGCCCGAGGACGGCCAAAGCGACTGAAAATATGACAACTTTGTGGTCATTAGTCTTAGTAGCAGCCACTTCCATCCACTTGGACACGTAATCAACCGCCACTAAAATGTATTGAAAACCAAAAGACGGCGGAAACGGTCCCATGAAATCGATGCCCCACACATAAACAATTTCTACAATCAAAATGGGTTGTAGAGGCATCATGGCCCTCCTAGACATGTTCCCTGTTTGCTGACAGCACAAACAAGTTTTGCAAAACTGATGAGCATCTCGAAAAAGAGTGGGCCAAAAGAAGCCACTCTGCAAAACTTTCGAAGCGGTTTTCTTCCCACTGAAATGCCCTCCACACACAAGAGAGTGACAGAATGTAAGTATACTTTTGTATTCATTCTCGGGTACACATCGCTTGATTACTTGGTCTGGACAAAACTTGAAAAGTTTGGGATCCTCCCAAAAATACATCTTTACCTGGGAGAAGAAACGATCATTGTCCTACTTGGACCAATTTGAAGGAATCGCCCCCACTGCTAAATAATTCACAATATCAGCATACCAGGGGGGTGATTTTGGGACACCGTGAACAATTGCTCATCGAGAAATGAGTCATGCAAGGGTAAGGTGTCTTCTGTAGTCTCCACCAATATCGGAGATAGGTGGTCAACTATACAGTTTTCGGAACCTTTCTTGTCCCGAATCTCAAAGTCGAATTCTTGAAGTAATAGAATCCACCTAATCAATCTTGGCTTAGTGTCCTTTTTCGATAGTAAGTACCGCAACACAGCATGGTCTGTGAACCATGGTTTAAAATCTCGGTCTCGGTCGCGGTATCGGCCGGGCCGAAAAACCGATATGATATCGGTATCGGTCGCAGATATCGGTCCGTCGCGGTCATCGCGGTGTGAATTTTTTTTTTAATCCAAAAAAATTCGCAAAAATATCCAAAAAATCCAGAATATTAGAAAATGCTGGAAAACTATATTTGTTTCCATTAGTAACAACAATAAATCAAAATCTCGGTCACCTTAAGTTATGAGTCCTGTCTGTGTCGCAGACTCGCAGTTCATTGTCTTTTTTCCAGTATTTCATATAATGCAAACATTATTGATGCTATGGTCATGATCAATTCATTAGTGTCAAATATAAGAAGATAAAGATAACATATCAATCATCATTTAATACTAACTTAATCATCAAATAAAGTTGTGAAATTCAAGACCCTAAAGATTAATGAATAAGATAGTGAGTTAGTGACTGAGAAGTCTGAGATAGATAAATCATAAAGCACTTGGGCATAAAAATGTTCATGGTTTACCTGAAATCAGAGGGGACTAGTGGAGAGTACTAGTAGAGACTAGAGAGAGACTGATGAGTATGAGTGTGACAGATTGACAGCCTAATACCAAGTGGAGTGTCGCCCTGGCTCGATATCATCATCATCATCATTTCTTCGGTTTTGGCTAAAAAGATATGCTCCATACTGCTGTGCAGCACTAGCACTATCATATCCATAACCATATTCAGATTGTTCTTGATAAGATGATGAACTATCTTGATCCCATGTGTCTGTGGATTGAGATGGCTGGTTGTAATCAAATGGCATGAAATAGTTATGAGGGGCATAAATAGGTCGTCTAGAAACTGGTGGGGGAAGCCTCCCTTGCTCAATTAACATCTGTTCGATAGAAATAATCGGTGTTGGTGAAGGGGGTACCCAATTAGGGTCATATGAATAACCCTCATGCTGTCCATACATGGCACCTTGTTGGCCAACATAATCCCCATGCTGTCCATACATGGCACCTTGGCCAACATAACTTCCATGATGACCATGACTAGCGGCGCCGGCGCTACTACTACCCCCTGCCTCAGTCTGTCCAACATGTCTGACATAGCCACGGCGAGGATCTAACTCAGTAGCATGAGGAAAATGCTCAACTGTCTCATAAGTGACAGGCTCATCATCTCTATAATGACCCTCATCCCCGGGAGAGTCAGGTGGAATTCCTGCTGATGATGAAGAAGTAGAAATACTTGACTCACTCTCTTCATCCACCTCCTTTCCCCTTGGCTCACTTGTATTAGGTGCACGCCCCTGCTGCATTGTCAAGTTTATTTCTTCTATCCTTTCTGCAGCCCTCACTGGCTCAGGCCTTTCCCCAGTCAAATCCTCTATCAACTGCTCAAACTCTGGGTCTTGGTCTAACACCGGTTCTTCTTGTTCCTCCAACAATTGACCTAACACAGTATCCTCTTCTGAAAAGATATAGTCCAAATTAATTGGACAGAAATAATCCCGGTGATCCTCAAACTGTCTTCTCCTTCTATTTCTACTCCGGAGTTTGAGGTTGTAGTGAATGTAGACCAATTTATTTAGCTTTTGCATTGTCAATCTATTTCTTGGTCTTGTGTGGATAAATGAGAATGTGCTCCAGTTTCTTTCACAATTGGAAGACGATGTAGTTTGACTGAGGACTTTAATAGCAATCGTCCTTAGTGCAGGAGCACTCTCTCCATAATTCAACCACCATTCAGCTGAAAAAAAATAGAAATGATATTAGAGTCAATAAAAAAATAATAAGTCCTTAAATAATATAGAGATGACATTACAATCAATACCAGGATAGGTCTATGTCACAGCTCTCCGTGCAGTCGTCGTTCCAAAGCTTCCGGCCCGTACATTGTATATGTCAATATGAAGATATTAACGTAGAAAAATAAATTAGAGAAATTACAATGTTATATACTTTTTTTCCTTAATTATCCTACATTCCTACCTGATTAGTAGCCCAAATTGCTTCATCTGTACTCTCCGCCAATCTTTCAATTACATTTTTTAGTCCCAAACGGATTTCATTAGATATGTGTCCATCCGTAAATTAGGGATTAAAGAAGTATCCTGTAACAGTAAAACCAATGAATTTTAGTCCTTGATAAATTAATGTAGTGAGGATTGAGGACTGAGGAGAGAATGGAGAGTTAATACAACAATTCAAGTGTTAAAGGATATTCTTCACTTACCGGCAATGTGTAAATCATGTTTTAACTGTCGTCCCCATCGATCGTCGATGATCTTCCAAAACTTTTTGTAATATCTACAATCTCCTTGAATAGCCAGCTTTGATCTCTCCATGGCCTCATGTAAGAAGCCCATTGTTGGCTTATCATCGCCATCAACCAATCGAAGAACCTTTATTAAGGGTTCAAAAACATTTAAAACACCCTTCACATGAGGCCAAAACTTGTTGGACTCAATTGTTTTACATACTTCAATAGTAATGGGACTTGGCCTTTTTCCCCATTTTGAATTCATGAATTCATTTGATTTTATCAATCGGAGAAGTCCTTCTCTATACTTGTAAACACTTTCGATAGCAATGAAGTGGGTGGCAAATCTAGTGATGCCAGACCGTAATAATTCATGGTTGTCTGTTGCATTTTCATCATGGAAATGAGTCTATATGATTGATAAAAAAATTTGGTGATCTTCTTTATCTTACCAATCACAAACTTCATGACTTTTCCTTTTGCAATATCTTCAAGCATTAAATCCAAGCAATGTGCTGCACATGGAGACCAGAAAATCCTTGGCCTTTGTTTCATAAGCATCGTTCCTGCAGCCTTCATGTTTGCAGCATTGTCGGTAACAACCTGAACTACACAATCTGCCCCAACTTCTTCAATCACCTCATTCAATAACTTATTAATATATTTTGCATCTTGAATGTAATCAGTTGCATCAACTGATTTGATAAACACCGTGCCCATAGACGAGTAGACTAGAAAATTCAAGAGATGACGGTGTGTGATGGTCGTCCACCCATCGCACATTAGTGTACAACCTCTTTCCTTCCATGCCCATTTGAAAGTTTGCACCCAAACCTGCAACTCTTCATACTCTTTCTCAACACATACATGCCCAATCTCATAAGGGGTAGGTGCCTTTATACCTGGACCATGTTCTGCAGCTGCATCTAACATGGTGGTGAAATAAGGAGATGATGCCTTGTTGGGAGGAATGCCTCCGTCCAAAAAAAACTTTCCAGCGGCTCTCACTAGATGTTCTCTTGCTTTACCAAGCCTGCCCGTTAATGCTTTCATAATGCTGGGCTGCTTTGATGTTGGTTTTCTATAAGAATATGGGTCAGTTGACCCCACTTGCTGAGGTGCACGTGTATGAGTTCTTTCAATCTCCTCAATGTCTGGATCTCGACGAGGTTGTTTTTGACTAAATGCCCGACGCAAACTTGCTCCCCCAGGTTCGGATGACCCACCCTGCTCATATTGGCTACCTCTAGAGGCTGCTTAATATTGCATTCTTCTTCTCTCTTCCTCCTCCTGAAGTGACCTAACACTTTCTCTCCTAGCCGTCCTCATTTCCGGGTCTTCATCGTCATCATCATCGGAGGAACCGAATACTTCTTCTCTACATGCATCAAATTCCTCAGTTCTTCTTTTTTGTTGTAACTCTTTTTTTTTTTTTTTTGTTGAAGCATTTAGGAGCTCCTTCATTTCAGCAGTTACATTTGGTGGCACTTTATGACATTTTATCACCTGTCTTGTTACATGCCCCAAATGTTGTTTCAATCGAGTAATCCCGCCATTGAACACTCTTCCACAATAATTACATTTCACTCTACTTTTGCTTCCAACTGGTTCACCATGGTTCCATGCCGGATCTATTGAACGCACCATCTTGTTCCTATAAAATAAGAAATTCATGCAATAGTAATACACTAATACACTTAAGAACAATTATTTTTAGGAAAAGTCAAGATTTAATAAAATCATTTTCAAAAGTCCTAAATATATAGATATAGCATAAAAGTATGTAGATCAATCATTTACACATCATACAACGATCATGAATCATTAAAAGAACATATTTATGATGAAATCCCCAAAAAATGATATATTATAATTCAAATATTAAAAAATCCAAAAATAAAATAATTAAAATAAAAATCTAAATCATGTTTATGACTATGAGTAGATGTAGATCTATCATCTACACACTATTAATAAGCCTTTGGTTTCATAAATATCCTAACAAGTAACAACAATTAATTTTTGAAAAAAAAAATTTAATAAAATCATTTTCAAAATCCTAAATATATAGATCTAACATGAAAGTATGTAGATCTATCATTTACACACCATACAATGATAATGAATCATTAAAAGAACATATTTATGATGAAATCCCCAAAAAATGATATATTATAATTCAAATATTAAAAAATCCGAAAATAAAATAATTAAAATAAAAATCTAAATCATGTTTATGACTATGAGTAGATGTAGATCTATCATCTACACACTATTAATAAGCCTTTGGTTTCACAAATATCCTAACAAGTAACAAAAATTATTTTTTGGAAAACAAAAATTAATAAAATCATTTTCAAAATCCTAAATATATAGATCTAACATAAAAGTATGTAGATCTATCATTTACACACCATACAATGATCATGAATCATTAAAACAACATATTTATGATGAAATCCCCAAAAAATGATATATTATAATTCAAATATTAAAAAATCCGAAAATAAAAAAAATTGAAAAAAAAGTTCAAAATCATGTGTATGAGTAGATCTAGCATGAAAGTATATAGATCTAACTTCTAAATGAAGAAAACAACACAATTACACAAGTGAGTAAGTGACAAACCTCTATACTTCATCTATAAAAAAAAAAAAAAAAAAAAAAAAACATAATATGCTTTAAGTTGATTTCCTCTTACCTTAGAAAATATTTTCTTCAAAAAATATAAGTGAGATTTGGAAATATGGAAGAGAGAAGGTGGCTGCTGCTATGGCTAGTAGGGGCTTTGAGAAGAGAGGAGAAGAAGATGAAGATGGGAGAAGAATAAAAAAAAAATTAAGGTTTGAAGCTTTATATTCATCTCGGCCGATATCTCGGCCGAGATGAAAAAATTCCCGAGATAATGAATATATCGGCCATCTCGGCCGATATTTTGGTGAATTCGGACCGAGTCCGATATCTCAGCGATATCTCGGACCGGTCTCGGCCGAGACCGGTTCATCTCGGCCGGTTTTTTGAACCATGCTGTGAACACTACGACCTTCGATCCTAATAGATAAGACCGAAATCTATCCAAGGCAAAAAACAACAGCTAACAATTCCTTCTCCGTTGTGGTGTAATTTAGTTGGGCATCGGAGAGGGTCTTGCTAGCATAATAGATGACATGTGGAACCTTGTTCACCCGTTGGCCCAAGACTGCACCGACAGCATAATCGGAAGCATCGCGCATATTCTCAAACGGATGGGCTCAATCCGGTGACTGAATGATAGGGGCGGTGGATAGGGCTTCACGAAGCTTCTCAAAAGCTTGCATGCAAGCCTCATTAAAGACAAAAGAGGCCTCCTTGGTGAGCAATGCACACAAGGGTCGAGAAATCTTACTAAAGTCTTTAATAAATCTGCAGTAAAACCCTGCATGTCCTAAGAAGGATCGAACTTGCTTAACCGACGAGGGAGGTGGAAGTTTGGATATAAGATCAACCTTGGCCTTATCCACCTCAATGCCTCTCGCAGAAACGATATGCCCCAAAACGATGCCCTCACGCACCATGAAATGACTCTTCTCCCAACTCAAGACCAAGTTTGTTTCCGTACAATGTTTCAACACCTTTGCCAAATTATGGAGACATTCATCAAACGAAGGTCCAAAAACCGAGAAATCATCCATAAACACCTCTAAAAATTTCTCCACCATGTCGGAGAAAATAGACATCATACACCGTTGAAAAGTCGCGGGTGCATTACAAAGTCCGAATGGCCTCCGCCGATAAGCGAATGTACCAAAAGGACAAGTGAAAGTTGTTTTCTCCTGGTCATCAGGGTAGACAACCACTTGGTTATATCCGGAATAACCATCCAGGAAACAATAAAAACTTTGGCCAACTAACCTTTCTAAGATCTAGTCAATGAAAGGTAGAGGAAATGGTCCTTTCGGGTCATGGAATTCAACTTTTGATAATCAATGCACACGCGCCACCCAGTAGTGGTTCGTGTGGGAATTAGCTCCTCGTTCTCATTTTCCACAACCGTGATGCCAGACTTCTTTGGCACCACCTGAGTAGGGCTCACCCACTTACTGTCAGAAATTGGGTATATAATACCCACATCAAGAAGTTTCAGTACTTCTTTCATAACCACCTCTTTCATGTTAGGATTTAAACGACGCTGCATTTCACATGACGGTTTCGCATCATCTTCGCAATGAATGCGGTGCATGCAGATAGAAGGGTCAATACCTTTCAAATCGGCAACAGACCAGCCGATTGTACTTTTGTGCTCTTGTAACACATCCAGGAGCTTACCTTCCTGATCATCATACAGATCAGAAGCAATGATGACTGGCAATGTATCCTTTGGTCCGAGATAAACATACTTGAGTGTAGCAGAAAGTTGTTTCAACTCAAGTTTGGGGGGAACCTCAATCGAGGGAGGGGCCGGTGCTTTAGAAAGTGGAGGTAGGTGTTCAATCTTCGCCCTTCATGGGGGAAAGTCCAACATAGCTACCTCATCTAAAAGGGCATTGACGTCGGAGATCGAACGGTCAACATCATACTCATCATAGCTGAAATGGGATAAGCAAGCCTCTAAGGGATCCTCAGTTAAAATATAAGGGAGAGCTTCGTCCACTAGCTCATCAACAACATCGACTGTGAAGTAGTCGTCCTTGTCCGGAGGTTAATGAGAGGCCTTAAAAGCATTCAGTCTCACTTTCATATTGCCAAAAGAATCATCCATAACTCCGGTGCGACAATTAATGGTTGCATTAGCTGTGACCAAAAAGGGGCGGCCGAGTATGACCGGAGTTTGTTTTTGCAGGTTTGGCACCAGTTCTGTGTCAAGGACAATGAAGTCAGCAGGAAAACGAAATTTGTCCACTCTGACAAGAACATCCTCAATTATACCCCGGGGCACCCTGACGGATCTGTCGGCAAGTTGCAAGGTGACCGTAGTGGGTTTCAATTCTCCCAACCCAATTTGCTCATACAATGAGTAAGGCAAGAGATTGACACTAGCTCCAAGATCTAACAAAGCATGATCAATGATGTGACTCCCAATTGTACAAGTTACAATGGGGGTGCCAGGATCTTTTAGCTTGGGAGGAGTGTCATGCTGAATTAAGGAACTCACTTGCTCGGTGAGCAAGACATTTTTGGACACATTAGGTTTGGATTTGAGCTTCTAAGTGCACAAGTCTTTTAGAAATTTCGCATGCGAAGGCACGTGCTTGATAGCATCCAACAAAGGTAGATTGATCTTTACTTGCTTGAACACATCTAACATTTCATCCATGGTTGCTCCCTTTTTACCAAAGGAAGCGGGTGTGTCCAGACAAGTGGGAAAAAGGGCTTTAGGCACATATGTGGGTGCCACAACCAGAACAGATGAAGAAGTGGGAGGGCTGACCTCCTTTTCCTTGGGACTCTTTTCCACCCTAGAGCCTTTAGGGTTTGAGGCAGACTCTCTAACATCTTTCTTAGGCTCCTCAGGCCTAGTATCAACCTCACGCCCATTCCTCAGTGTGACAACTACTTTGGCTTGTTCATGATAAGTGTCATGAGGTTGCAAGCTACTACCCACCTCAAAACTATTCTTAGGGTTGACAGTGGGTTGGCTAGGTAAACGACCCTCTTCTCTTCTATTAAGAGCGATAGGTATTTGGCCCATCTGGGCTTCTAGCTTGGCTATGGACTGAG
Organism: Cinnamomum chago; assembly: GCA_038049695.1. NCBI lineage: Eukaryota > Viridiplantae > Streptophyta > Magnoliopsida > Laurales > Lauraceae > Cinnamomum > Cinnamomum chago. Next base: position 62,391,559 of record CP142459.1, on the reverse strand, counting down.
AATGGGAGTGGACCAATTGATTACCTGCTTTGAGCTCCTTTAGCTCTTGCAGTACTGTCTCCTCAAATGATGGATTTCTTTGTGGTGGTTGAGGGTTGGATTGCTGATAGGATTGTTGGGAACGATAGGCCACAGGATTGTATTAAAAATTAGGCCTCTTTCCCTGTTGAAAGAAAGAAGTGCCCTGACCAGGTGACTTCCACGAAAGTTGGGGTGATCATGCCAACCCGGGTTGTAAGTATTTGAATAAGGATCATTACCCGGTTTGGAGAACCCCTGAGCAGCATTCACCTGCTCCTGTAGAAATTCAGAAAACTGAGAGGCTACAAGACAATTACTCACAAAATGAGCGGGACTAGAGCACAAAGCACAACCACCTTGAGAGGGTGGGGATTGGAGAGTTTGACCAACAGATAATAACTGATCCAATTTTTGGGTCAAGGCAGCCACTTGAGTGGTGAGTTCATTAGAGGGTTGAATTTCAAACACACCTCTAGGATTTTACAAATTAGAGGCTGTCGGCCTCTCCAATCTAGCAGTGGGGGCATGGTGATGAAAGATCTCACTCATATTCACGAAAAGCTCTCTTCAGCATAATTGATCCCCCACGAGCGGTAACTACCATGTTTCGCCATTCAGGAGATAGCCCATCATAAAAGAATTGCACCAATTGCCATTTGGCAATTTGGTGATAAGAGCACTTTCTAATGAGATCCTTGAATCTATCCAACGCCTCATGAAATTGTTCATTGTCAGTTTGGGTGAAAGATATGATAGATCTCCTATACTGGTTTGTTTTACCCATAGAGAAATATTTAATTATCTAAAAATTTTTGTTGTAGTTGGGCCCAAGAAGTGATAGAGTTTGCAGGTAAAGTACTCAGTCAATACTTGGCTTTGTCCTTCAATGAAAATGGAAATAGAAACATTTTTAAGGCCTCACTACTGAAATTGTTTATTTGCACCGTGAAGCAAATAACCAAGAATTCATCAATGTGATTGTACGGGTCCTCATTATTCAAGCCATAGAAAGAAGGAAGAAGATTGATTGTGCTAGGCTTGATTTCGTATTGAGCTGCTTGTACTACAGGCAGCTGAATACACGATGGTGACGCGTATTCCGAAGGAGTATAGTGCTCCTTCAATGGTCAAATAGGTGGAGCCTCATCTTCCTTTCTTTCCTCAGCCATTTGTGGCTTTGTGTGTGAGACGACAGAGGGGTGTTTAGCTGTTCTAATTTTCCTAAGGACTCGCTCTAAATTTTTGTCTAGAGATACCAAATCTGGATGACAAGAGCGACGACCAAGCATGCATACACAAAACTTACTGCAATTATATGAAAAGAATCAGAAAGTCTAGGCTTACCGCGCTCTAGGTAAAAGAGAACTTTTAATTGAGTAGAACTTTTAAGTTTTCAAGGGCGCTCTTGGATCCTGCATAAACTCTAGGATTCTCTGTGTTAAAATCAATATCCTGTAGTAAGAATAGTAGAGGTGTGAGAAAAGACAATAAAGTAAAATAAAAAAAAAAGAAATTGAAAAGGCTAAATTAATACTTGAATTAAAAGAAACAAACAACCGTGCTAATTGTCCCTAGCAACGGCGCCATAATTTGACCGTCCTAAAATAGAGTTGCAAATATAAATTATTCCCTACTACTATCTCTGCTTGAATTAATTAAGGTACACACTAAGCCCAACAAGTCATTGCCCAAACATATATACATGTGTATTTTGCAAATGGACAGGCTAGTACCTTTGGCTGGATGTGGGCCTCCATATTAGGTATATTTACTCAACAGGTTGGGCTTGGAGAAACTTCGCTCATCCTGACCTGGCCCGTAGACATCCTTATTTCAGGGATAAAAAGATCTGAAGGTCTTTTCAGAAAAATTAAAAAACTAGAGTGAAGAGCTATCACAAATTAAGAAGACATATGTATAATTTTGGAGTAGTGACCGTCCTAAAATAGGATTGCAAATATAAATTATTCCTTGCTACTATCTCTGCTTGAAAACGCAAAGATGTTAACTGAGTATCATATCCATTGGGACAAAAAGGCTAAGTTGTGTTGTTTCCTAAATTCCTAAACTAATCCTAATAGAAAACAAAGTTCTGATTCTTTAACTAGTCCTATTAGAAACGAAGTGTTGGTTTGACTGGTTGTAATTCCTAAATTAACAAATTAAAGGACAAGGTTTTGATCTAATCAGAGAAAAGTCTTAGGGTATGAATTCACCTTAGCCTCATGCAATGGCGAATATAGATCCAGGGTTTCACTATCAATACTTTCAAGACTCGTTCTGGTTACAAACCTTCACAGAAACAACAAATAAAGGGTGCGGGTTTAGATCTGGGCATAACCTATCTCTAAGGCATAGATTATCCTAGCTTTAAATTCACACACATTCAAACACCATATTATATGACTTGGTACTCCAAACTACAAGAATAAAATGCCAAAAAGAGATCTTGCATTAATAAAAGAATCCAACAATGAATTAAATCAATGTCATATAATCAAAGCATTTAAAATAAAACCCTAGAGCCTATACATCACCATAAACACAAAACTAGGGCTTCATCACAACCCTAAGATGGAGATTTAGTTACTCATGGAAGATGATTGGCGAAGAATCCCTGACGAAATCCCCATTGACGTTCTTCCAAAGCTTCAAGAATAGCCTTCAGAACTTCTCTTTTGATGTTGAATGCCTCTAAAACGAGATTATTGCTTTTATTTATAGGTTTTGAGATGAAAACCTCATAAAAACGCGGAGAGGCGGACTCTCAAGACGGTCCGGACGTCCGGACGCCAGGAATAAAACTTCACGCGTCCTTTCTGTGACCGGGCGTTCGTCCTTTATGTGACCGGGCGTGTGCCAGTAGGCTCTGATAGATTGGAATTTTGGCATTTTTCCAATTTCTTTCTATTTGGCACCAATTTCTTCCCAATGCTTTTAGGAACCTGTAAACATAAAAATAAAATAATTAGACTAATTAAACTCATCGGAGTGTATATCAAAGTCTAAACTAAGGGGTCTAAATGGTACATTTTAGGCTCTCATCAAATAGTCCCAGCAGTTGATTGAAGTTGTAGTCTCCCTATTGCATTTGCACCTGTTGTGGTTGGTATGGTGGGATCATCCAAATGATCCAAACAAGGTGAAACTAGCCAAAATGATTAAAGAATTAAACAAACTGGAAACCCACTCCCACCTTATCATTTTCTCAAATTCATACCACACAGCTGCATAACTGTAAATTAGAGTTATGGACAGCGATGATGGTTCCAGATGGTTCCCACCAAATGTGATCAACTTCTTGAGCTGATTTATTGGGTCTTGTGCAAAATGACATTATGATGTTTGAAAATTACAGTTGCCCGTTGAGGGCTTTTGACTGTTAATTAAATGTGGAAATTTGGAAACATACGGTGTAAGATTGGATATACACTGAACATATTTACACTCCCAACAATCACGCTGCCCAATTCTAAGTCCAACAAACTGAGGGACTAGTCCTGGTGGCATCTTTGGACAAGGACATGCCTCGCCATTTGGGCTCCAGGTAGATTGACAATATACACTGAATTAGGGGCGTAAAAGAAGACCGTATAACTAAATCGAATCGAACCAAACCGCAATTAATAACCATGTTTTACAATTCGATTTTAGTTATTAAAATCAAAAAACTGCACTTCACGGTTGGATTACGATTTTCAGTATTACCTTACGGTTATTAACCGAACCGAACCGTAAAATACGGTTTGATTAACCGACACACGGTTAATCATACCGTTATACTCATAAAAAAATAAATGACTTATATAAAATATGTATATAATTCTTAACTTCCGTATACACTTAACAAAATAATTTTTAACGGTTTTTCCAGATACGATTCAATTACGGTTTTTAACGGTTAACCGCAGTTCGGTTTTTAACTGTTTTTCCGGATGCGGTTACAATTACGGTATTTAAAAACTAAAAGTCGTAATTTATGGTTCGGTTAACGGTTCTCTCAAAATAAACGGTTAATCAAACCGTTACTCCCCTACACTGATTAATCAAATACACCGTTAATTAAATCTGGATCCTTAAAGTTTAGAGAAAATTTAACAAGGCTACACAGTGGAGCCTACATATTAAAAGTATAAACCATTTAAAATAAACTGTCTTATCTAATTTTATCAAATTTTACTTAAATAGGAGTTGGGCCCATTGTAAGACTGATCACTAAAAAATAAAATGAACAATAAAATGAACAAAATATTACAAAAGAATAACTTGCATTATAACATTATCAAATTTTACAGGAGTCCATCTCCTATCATGAAATTTGTCCTAGATCCCCCCGCTGTGGAGCGTCACAAGTTTCTGTTGGGTTCAAGACTCAATGTCTCATATAAAGATGGCCTGAAGGTTTTTTTTTTTTAACAAGACCAATTATGCAACATCAAACCAATAAAAGGAAAAACGTCTTTTAAATTGTCTGGAGGACATTATATAGTTTGATGCACTATGAAGTCTTAGAGGCAATTGTTAGCAAATATCATCAAATAAATCAATGTAAAGCCAAATTAATTAATTAATCACTGTCCACTGAGTGGCAAGGCACCTTAAGGCATGCATATGGGTATACGGTTTTTCATGGAAAAAAAGTGTGGAAAGCATAAATGCTTTTCGTGTTATGATAAAATTCGTAATTGGTGCAGTCACTTTTTCAAAAGGGAAAGCAGAAAAATAAAATGACCTTTTTGCGATTCTATAGAAAATCGATTCCTATGATAAAAAATAAAAAAAAAATCGATGCTTCATCTCCACGTCGAAAGTACTAGTTTAGACGAGCGAACCAATCTAGCGAAAATAAATTTCAAAAAAAAGCAAATAAAATGCAAAACAAATGGTCCAAAATGGTTAGTGTGTAACTTCAATGCTTTAGCAAAAAGAGTATTCCATCCACCCATACTGGTGGCTCACATCATCAATCAACAAGCATACATTCCATCAAGGTATAATTCATCTTTTTTGTTTTATGTGCTGTTTTTTTCAAACATATTCTGAAAATGATGCAACAATGAGTTGTTATGAGACATGAGATTCCCTTTGTCAATTTGATGAGCGAATAAAGGGAAAGAGAAAATATGCTTCTTCTTCCATCTCATTCTTCTTTTTCTTCTTCTTTCTTCTATAAAAGGCCTTTCTGTAGTCTATTGATGACCATGTTCGAAACACACTACAGTGAATAGAGGAGCAATGCTGTTTTCTCCTACTCCTGAAACGCGAGCAGCCTATATCAGGGAGTGGCTTTTCCGAATAGACGCCAACAAGGACCGTGCTCTAAACCCACAAGAGCTGCAGGATGCTCTTACCGAGTTTAGGCTGACCAGCCCCGGCTGGAGAGCCCAGTGGGCCGTGGGGGTTGCCGACTCCAATCACAATGGCCTCATTGATCTCAATGATGAGGAGGAGATGAAGCGAATCATGGAGCACGCTAACAAGGAATGGGGAGACCTGATCCAAAAAGTACCCTGAGCCCTAAGGACTAAGGACTCCTGTTGTGTTAGATAGTCATGAACGAGAATAACAAGAGAATCCTCATCTCCTTGTCAATGAGGATACATGTTTTAGTTTGTTACGTTGTACTAGTTCTTCAGCTATGGTTATAGTAATTGGCCTTGTTTCTTTCAAAACCTATGGTTGATTTTGCTCTTGATTCTTGTTTTTCGACTTTCACCATAGAGAGAAAACACAAACGTATGAATACAAGCTAAAGGGTGCACTAATGCAAGGTGGATTGTGAATTCTGGTGAATCCAAATTTAAATTTGTTTTTGTACTTTACAGAGCAGTGGTGCTGGTATCTTGGAGATTTGAAAAACATATATACCCAGATATCTCATTCCACTTTAAAATCAGAAGTTAAATATTATAGCATTAGAAGCTGTTGGCAAGAAGTGAAAGACTACAAATTGAATTTGTTGCTAGAGATATATAATTGATGATGTAAGGATGCTTGCTATACCATCGCATTACCACAGTGGAGCACACATTCATTTAGGGATGGCAACGGGCCAAACCTCTTCACATAATTTTCATCCAAACACAACCTGCCGAGTAAAAAACAAAATAAACACTGAGTGACGAGGTCGGATTCGAACACTACACATAACCTCTTCTCCAAGAACCAACCCTAACAAGAACTGGTCTACAATGCTTTTGATCAAGAAATTGGTAACAAATAATATTAAAGCAACGTTATACTGTGCGGGACAGGGTCACCCGAAAATTCAAACCCACCACAAACTCAATTCAAATATAAGAGATGCCAAACTGAACCTAAGTCTACAAAATCGTACATACCTCAAATCGGTGAAAGCCACTGCTAAACCTGCTTCCAATAGGAGCAAGTAAAAGCAGATGTCGGTTTTATTAACTCAGACTCCTCTATATAAGAAATTAAAAAAAAAAAGAAAAAGAAAACGAATAGGAGAGCATGACTCAAATTCAAGCTCAATTAATCCTTCACAGTAATCGCTCATGACTATATTACTTCTAAAAGGTGTGGAAAAGAAAGGATAGAAGAAGGAAGGATATAAGTATTGTCAACCACTTATACTTGACCTCCCGCTCTGATACTTTGTTGGCAACTACTTACTCTAAAATCCTTATCAATTTGTAAAGCGTGCCGTGCATTGAGACACAGATCTGAAGATTTTGGACTGAGCCACCAAATTACAAAATAAAGAAATTTAAAAAAAGAAAAAGATAAAACCTGATCAGTAAATCATAAAAGTCCATCTTCATATGATGTATGCATCTTGTATGTTGATATCATTTTTTCTTTCTTTTGACAGCCTTACTACCAAGAGTAAAAGCATACATGTGCTTCTCACCACCCAAAATCACTAATTAAGGATATACTTTTCACAACTTTCTAAACTGCTGATAAATACAGGGTATAAAAAGAAGGAATCCTAACATCACTTTTTACTCTTTTTTCCTCAAGTAAAGGCAATGGACCACCATTTATTTCCCAATATAAATTAATTATTACTATTATCATGTTGTGTTGGCCTAGTTGTCTCTCTTGGATAAAAGGAAAGCAATTAGATCAGGCACACGCATGCCAAAATAAACTTAATCTCACTACACATTGCTATTTTGCCTTTTCAATGACTTTAATCTCTCTCATTCACACTATTTGCTTACTTGACAATAGTGATTATGCTTTTTTGATAAAATAACAAATTCACAAACCCCCTTTTATATGGTGGGATCATCTGACTCAACCATGATACGAGTGACCGCAAACATCTATAAGTAGGAATCAAAGGGTAGTACTCCCCCAACGCTCCACCGACGTTTAAGAAAAGTCGATCTTTAACAATTCCTTTGCATATTTTTCTTTGTAATTTGCTCTGTTTATTGCAATGGATGATGGAACCTTCAATGTTCGCACAAAAGACAACAAGGTGATGAAATGGACGAGACCAGGAAGGAAGATGAGCGTGAAGGAATTCGAGCAATGGCTTGTGATGAGAGCTTAAAATGTACCATTTAGGCCCCTTAGTTTAGACTTTGATATACACTTTGATGAGTTTAATTAGTCTAATTATGTTATTTTCATGTTTACATGTTCCTAAGAGCATTGGGAAGAAATTGGTGCAAAACAGAACAAATCGGAAAAAAAATACCAAAATTCCAATCTACCTGACGCCAAACACCGGGCGTCCGGATGCCCAGCCACAGAGGCGTCCAAGATAAAATTATTCCTGGCGTCCGGACACCCGGACCGGCTAGAGACACCACCCCAGCGCGTTTTGATGAGGTTTTTAGGCCAAAAATCTACAAATAAAAGCTCTAATCTCGTTTTAGAGGCATTCAACATCAAGAGAGAAGTTCTAGAGGCTTTCTTGGAGTTTAGAAAGAGCGTCAATGGGGGTTTCGTCAGGGATTCTTCGCCAATCATCTTCCATGAGTAACTAAATTTCCATCTTAGGGTTGTGATGAAGCCCTAGTTTTGTGTTTATGGTGATGTTTAGGTTCTAGGGTTTTATTTTAAATGCTTTGATTATATGACATTGATGTTATCCATTGTTGGATTCTTTTATTAATGCAAGATCTCTTTTTTATATTTTATTCTTGTAGTTTGGAATACCAAGTCATATAATATGGTGATTGAATGTATGTGGAGTTAAAACTAAGATAATCTATGCCTTAGAGATAGGTTATGCCCAGATCTAAACCCGCACCCTTTATTTGTTGACTCTGTAAAGGTTTGTAATCAGAACTAGTCTTGAAAGCATTGACAGTGAAACCCTAGATCTATATTCGCCATTGCACGAGGCTATGGTGGATTCATACCGTAAGACTTTTCTCTTATTAGATCAAAACCTTGTCTTTTAGATTGTTAATTTAGGAATCACAATCAATTAAACCAACACTTCGTTTTCTTGTAGGATTAGTTTAAGAATCAGAACTTTGTTTTCTATTAGGATTAGTTTAGGAATTTAGGAAAGAACACAACTTAGCCTTTTTGTCCCAGTGGATACGATACTCAGTTAATATCTTTACTTTTTCAAGTAAAGATAGTAGCAGGGAATAATTTATATTTGCAACCCTATTTTAGGACAATCAGCTTGGATGTGGCATGGACGCCAACGGCGATGGCGTCATATCCAAATCAGAGCTGAAGGCAGCCTTGAAGAGGGGTGGCGCGCGCTTCACCAATTGGAAGGCAAGCCAGGCAATGGCCTCTGCAGATGTCAATGACAACGGAATCATTGACAGCGACATGCATGGAGTTGAAGGACGTCATAGAATATGCTGAGGAGAATTGGGGCCTCATCATCTACCAGGATGATGACTAGTTCACAGTTCATACACTCATGTCCTGGAGATTAATAAGGAACTAAGGAAGGGAATGTGTGTCCTTTGTTCAGGACATGATGCTTTTTATGTAATAAGCTTTTTGATGCTTTTGAAGTAATAAACTTTGTAAGGGTTTATGAATGTTGGCTTATTCATTGGTTAATGGACAAAACAGGATTTCAAATAATATAACTTTTATTAGAATGGACTGCTGAAAACTTTTAGTGAAGAAGATCAATTGTTTTGTGGATTTGTTTCATCCTCTCGAGCGAACCCCTCAATTATTTTAGTGATTGGTTGTCTATTGGCTTAGACAATAAGGCCTGTGGTTTTTTTCCGAGTAAGATTTTCCATGTATACATCATGTGTCATTGTCTCTTCATGGTTCATTGCTTTTAATCTGAATTATGGTTAATTTCTAGATTAATCACGTGGTTTGGAAATTTGTTTAGAATATTGTTATTGGAACCTAAGCCTGTGTTTAAGGCCGGTTTTTCAAACTTTTTTTCTTTTTGGTAAAAAATTAAGTGACAAACTGGTGGTGACAGAGTTTGTGGAGACCATGAGACTGAATATGAGAGAAGCTTCTGGTATTAATTATCTTTAAAAAAATCAAAATTGACCTATTAGATATAATGGGCAGTCAAAATTAAAGCCATAAAAGACTTCTCTCTGCCAAAGAAACTAAAGCAAAAGTGATGGTCCTCTTCACGTCAGATTGAATTAAAAAACCACAAGACATCTAGGACTACTCAGATGCTTCCAAAGTTGTCAGGAGCCATCAAGGGAGAGATGGATTGGAGTGATGATCCTATCCTATAATTTTGGATATTCAAGTTCCTAATTGTTGTTATGACTATTTTGAGTCATGCTTCGTTCCCATGGATCTTAATAGGACTGCTCATAACCTTGGCAAAAATGATGAATCTGAAATCACTATGCAATGGTTTGGGGGTGTTACATATATATTGATATTTTTGTCTTTGTTGTTTTCCTTTTCTTTTGTCTCAATGAATCTCCCTTTCTACCAAAAAAATGAAAAAATGGAAAAAAATCATACTCAAACATGCCATCTAATAATGATAATCGATCTCTAAAAGGTTGTCATATGGCAGTTACATTATTAATAATTACTCCAAATAAGATTTGGAAACCTTAATTTGCTAAATTATAAGTAAGAAAGACAAGTAAGAAAAAATAAGAAGAAGAAGAAAGTAAACTCCTCCATTAAACTGCCATAGGATGAAAAAAAAAAGAGTGTACATAGAAGCTCTTTTTATCAGAGCGAGGTTTCAATCCTGGACCTGTGGGTTATGGGCCCACCACGCTTCCGCTGCACCACTCTGATTACTTCGTTACATTTAGCTTAGTTAATTGTATATATCATTGAAATAGATTCCCTTTCCTTTCAAAATCCAGGAGGACCCGTCAGGTGGGCCTCTTCGAGGATCATTGGCACAGATTGTACAGAGAAAAATATTTAAAACTTCTGGCCTGTCTTTCCAGACATATCAGGTAGGTCTTTAAATAAAACCTCTTGAATTTGAGTAGAGTTTGGATTAACATTTTCGACCTTATTAATAAATAAGTTGAATTTACGTTTAAGTCTAGATATGTTACCCACTGACCATTGTGACCCACCCCATTGCCAGCCCTAAGAGTCCGGATTCACTGAGTGGTGTATTACACTCTTCCCATTAGCGAGATGTGTGTAAGTCACCATGGGCCCACCTACTGACTATCCGAACTGTTAAATTTGAATGTTATCCTCTTAGGTAGCACATCCTCAAATTTTACTTCTATAGGATCAGCACATTATTATGTATTAATTACATGATTAAATTTGAATGTTATCCTCTTAGGTAGCACATCCTCAAATTTTACTTCTATAGGATCAGCACATTATTATGTATTAATTACATTATCAATCATGTGTTCAATCTTACTGTAGGAACCACCATACTTACAAGAGATTTTAGGAAGTTTTTATGGGGGCAATGTCCACTCGGCCTCCATGTAGTTCGATCTGATCGCATCCCACTCATTATGAGTCTTTTGGAGCGTATGACCTCTAAACTAAATATGTTATAATCTCTCTTAGAAATATACAAAAAGTAGGATGGCACGGCTTGAAGAAAAACTCTCATGTGAGAGAATTAGATAAAATAAAGACAAACATGAGGCTTAAATGATATGTGGATTGGGTTTTTAGATAGATATGGGAAGTAGGATTATAATTTAGATAAGAAACAAATGCTAATTAATTAGAAAAAAATATATAATGAATTGGGGTTGAAGAAGAAACAACACAGAGGATCCAGGATTCTGTGATCATCGCTCCCGCCTTCCGCCGCAGCCATCACCCCCATCGTCGCCGCATTCATTGCCGGACAGGGGTTCAGCTTTGCCACGCAGAAATTCTGTTGTAGAAACCCAAGTTGCAGTGTCGCCAACCTTAGCAGAAGACTGGAGTTCCGCCGCTGCACTATCGCCGTCGTCGCCTCGCCGCCCGCCGCCTAGCGTCGTCGAAGAAGAAAGATGAAGAAAAGAGGCTGGGCAGCAGTCCCTTTGTTTCTCTGTTGCAGAGAAACCGATCGAAAGGAAGGAGGGTCTCCCAGGTCTCGGGTTGGTTCCAGGTCAGGTCCGACCCGCTCGCTTTTGAAGCCCAACAGCAGCAGTTGCAAGTCAGGTCCAGGTCAGTTCGACCTGACTCATTTCACAGAAGCCCAGAAGTATCCAGACCCTGACGTCATCCGTACGGTTAAGGAAGTTTGACTAAAATCAACGGCCAGATTTGATTCTTGATTTTTGAAGCCATCCGGACTTAGAATTGCATTCTGTTTTTTTTTTTATTATTTGTATCGACAAAATCTACAAGGTAGACGGAACGGATTGACAGTTTGATTAGCAGAGAAATTCGTCAAGTAGATTGAACCTGGTTTGAATGGGAGCAATGACAGATGACACAGCTCACAATTGAAAAGTTTAATGTCACAAACTTCACGTACCGGAAGATGCAGATTAATTCTAATTGCCGCTTGAGGGAAAAGTCAAGAAACCTGCAACAATGTCAGATGCAAAACGGAAAGTACTCGACAAGAAAGCCTTACGTATGGTTCTTTCCTAATACGTTACATTTTCATTTTGATGTGAAGATGACGTATAACAGAAAACAACAAAATACATGCACAAGAGATCCACAATATTCATTTAGTTGTAAGCCATGTTTTCAAATAAGTAGAAAAGATGGCTTTCTACGTACTCTGTCTACAAGAGAAAAGGAAAGAGTTAAAATGTACATATGCCTCTCATGACCTGAAATGAAAGTATTCATCAGGTAAGCTTCCAACAACCTTTTGTAAGTCTTCCTATAATGGTGAGACAAAACAGTGTAATAGTTAAGCAAATCTTTGCAGTACCTTTTCCTCAAAGAAGGAAAGTACCAACCTACAAATTTTTTTTTTTTGGGCGGCGCCTACCAGCCAGGAGAGCTTCTCCGGAAGTAAACATGCCCATCCAAAGATAAGTCCATGGGTGGAGCTATGGGATCAAGCTCGCTATCTACAGCGGCAGCTCTATGATTTCCCCAACCTACCTTTCTAATTAATTGAATCAGAATATGAGGCTTTTGACTCACGATAACCTAGAGTGGACCAATCACGGTCTGCCTCATCACCGTGGGATACCTGCTCTAATAGAAATCATATAGCCCATGTGTCATAAGTCCTATGTCAGATTAAGCAATAGGTAAATATCAAAATTTATCTTCCACTGGACATTACTTCAATCCATTGGAGAGTAAGATAGGAATCCAAATCATTGGAGTGTTTGGATCGGCATCCAACTCATGTAACCCCAAGTAAATCTAGCAAGAGGAGAACTTCTTTTTATTTTATTTGATTTTATTTTTGCTATTGGAGGGTTCTCAACCCTTTAGGCTGGACTAATCCCTCTGGGCCGGAGGAAAGTCGGGTAAATTCCCCTATAGCCCAAGTGTGGTAGTGCGGTTTCAAACTTACAACCTTTGGGTACAACCATGGTGCTAGACTTATTGAGCTACCCCCTTGGGGTTAGCAAGCAAGAGTAAGTCAAATCATGTAGGCTTCACCTCTGTAAATACAGACTGCGGAGAAGGCATATGTACAAAATCAACTACAAAAGTAATTTCTAACCATGCGACTGATGACAATCAGATTTTGGACAATTCATAGATCTATGATGAAATCATTTTGACCATCGATTTTATTGCTTTAAAGAGAACGGTTCCTATGGGACAATGAACCTAGGGATGTAAATGTAAATGGGTCGGGTTCGGAATAAGTTTATGGTGATGGAGCCCAAACCCAATTAGTTCAGAAGCATGGACACCAGCCTGACTCCAATGGATTTGAGTGCACCTAGACCCGAATTAAGATCTGTTTCAAGTTCTACACTTAATTTGAACGGTCTCAAACAAAGGCCTTGGATCTGAAGGAGCAAAGCATTTACCGTCCAAGCTTGGGTCCAGGGATTTGCTAGGGCTTGTGTCTAAAGGGATACAGAAATAGGCGAGCCCAAGACTGCCCATTGAAAGCCTGTTCTGCATTCACAACCAGATCCAAGCTTTTGGACTTAGCCTGAATTCATAAGACAACAAAGTAAATTAAACTTGAGAAATCCATAAAAGTCCATTTTTAATAAGTCATACATAAATGTAGATGTTAATTTCATTCGATTTAGTATGTGTACCATAATTATATAATATATGCATTTATAATAATTAAAGGATGGCCTGATAAGAGAACATTAGGCTAAGATTTTTTTTTTTTTTTTTTATCGGTAACGAAAGTCATATTAAAAAAAGAAAGAAAACATCATTACAAAGAAACCAAAAGAACGAGGAAAGGTAGAAAAGCCTTATTGAATCAACATTGGGCTAAGATCATAGGGCCCTGAATCAGCATGTTAAGTCTTCTAGACAAAACACATGGATCCGTGATGTACATGTCTAGACCCTTGCCTAAATGGACCCTGTTTTGGACTTGACCTAGGTCACATTCGGGCGTATTGAATGTCTTCCTAACAAGATTAGTATTGATTAATTATCAACGTGGTTCTCCTCATGATCGTGAGGCTTCTCTAGAGTACTCAGTCGTGTGGGAGTTTTGACTCTTGCCTTGGTGCAAGTTTTTCAAGGCCTTCCAAGGTATTCTGAATGGTGGGGCTTTTTTAGGTGTACCGTTGGAGATGGATGCAAGTATTGAGGAAAAGTGGAGAAAACTTTCGTTGTCAGAGATTGAGAATGAGGAGGTTGTGTTGGAGACGAGCCACTGTCAGGATTCAGCCTACCAAGGAGAAAGGTGTTTATTAGTTCGCCTTCTAATTAACAACGAGATATTTCAATCGTGAAGCCATGAAAACAATGTTGAGATCCCTTTGGAGGCCAACGAAAAATATGTCCTTTAGGGACATGGGAGAAAATCTATTGCTAGTAGAGTTTGAAGAGAAAAGCTATATGCAGCGTGTGAAGAGAAATAGTCCTTGGAATTTTGATAAGCAGTTGTTATTGTTGATGGACTATGAGGGGGAGATGCACTTATCTAAACTCAAGTTTTCTAAGGTATCCTTTTGGGTTCGTATGTATGATCTTCCACTAAAAGGGATGACGGCAGATGCTGGAAAATTTATTGGTGACTCCATAGGAACGACCGAAGAGGTAGATGTTGCAGAAGGGGAAGTCGGATGGGGAGAATACTTACGTGTTAGAGTATGTATTGACATCACAAAACCACTTACGTGTTAGAGTATGTATTGACATCACAAAACCACTTACGTGTTAGAGTATGTATTGACATCACAAAACCACTCCCCAGAGGCAAGAAAGTTACCATAGGGAAGGATCAATCGATCTGGGTATCTGTTAGGCTCCGTCCCGAGTTAATTACAATTAACGCTAGTTAATTGAACTTAAAACTAATTAAGCCAGTTTAAATGAAGCTTAATTAAGCAACTAAAGGACTTGTGTATAAATACGGATTTATACGTATTTTGTCGGATACGGAAACTCTTGATACCCGCATGTGTATCTCGATGAGTACGATGATTTTCATAAAAGGCTTGAATTGATTCGACAACTATCGGATCAAATGGACATTGAATTGACTCGAAATGTAAATGAAAGAATGAATGGGGGGCTTAATGCAAAAATTACCTTATAAGATGAGATGAACTTCATTCATCTCATCCAAAACCTAGGCAACTCCTTCTACAGCCGTTTTCTTCTTCTTCTTTCATTTTTCTCTTCATCAAGAGTGAATTGGAAGTGCATCGAGTAAAAGGAATTCATCCTTTGCATCATCTTCACCATCTTCTTGAGTTTTTTATTGGAATTGGAGCTTTGAAGGGAGGAAATCCAACTCAAAGCTAGCTAATCAAAGACCAAGCATCATCTAAGGCAAGTCTATGCATGTGTTTATTCTTAAAGGAGTTTTCATTGATTTTAATGGAAAGAAATGATGATTCAGCTATTAGGGTGATTTATGGGTGATTTATGAATCTTAAAATCTTAATTAGGTTATTCACTTGATGTAATAGATTAAGATAGGTTTAGATTAGTTGGATTATTAATTTTGGATTACTTTTGTTAAGTTCAATTTATGTGTCAATTAGGTTCATCAAACATCAAGGAGAAACAGGGCTGAAAGCCCTTCACAGGCCCTGCAGTAACAGAACTCTGTGTTCTGTTGCTGCAGTGTGGCCGGTCGACCGGCCAGCAGGGCTCGGTCGACCGGGCACACTGGGTCAGGCTCGAAAGGGCCTGACCACAGTACTGTTCACCCATTTTCTGCCTACAACTGCAGGCCAGGTCGACCTGGCCCACTGGGAAATGTCTAGAAAGTGCATTTCATATACAAATTTCCGGAATTAAAAGTCTAAGCCGGTAGACTAATGTTAATTATGATTGGATCATCCTAAGTGTTAATGAGGGTTATCCGAATGCACAATTACCTAAGGAATGTCATCTATAGTAATACGTGCATCGATAACGATCGTTTCACTTAATGGTTGGTTAGAGGATTACTTTAGAATTAGAATGAGATTGAAATGAATTATTGAGGGTCTGGCACTACATAGTGGCTTCCTCAACTCATTATGGAATTGAACAGATTGAATGAAGAAATGAAAGAATAGTTACGAAAAGTAATAATGAATGATAATCCTACTGCAGTAGATGGAATTGGGAGCGTCTGGAGCTCCGTGAGACACCAGTGATCTCTGATCAAGACACTGGGAGATCCCACCGTATTGGACCGAAAGGTCAAAGGACTGACGAGTCCTAATGATACGTCATTGATATGCTTAATGTAATTGAATGAATATGAAATGTTTCCGTTTGGAAGAACTGAATGGAGTTGAAACCAATATGAATGTAGTTGCCAATATTATTGTCATTGTTACAGGTATTTAGTATGGATTGTTTAGCACTGTTAAGCAATGAATTGTTAGGGATTATGAACATGTCATAGATATATGTATACCTTGTTGAACCGTCGTGTTCACGGTATTACTGATGATGTTACAGGCTCAGTTGCCCGTGCCGGTCCCTCAGAGACCGTCCCGCCAGCGGAGGAGGCCCATTCGATACCTCCCGGAGGTATAGCCGAATGGACATGATCTGAGAGCGTATACACGGGAAACTTTATAAACTATTTTGTATCTTCATTTTGGTATTGTATGCTTGTAAATGATATTCCCTGCATTGTATTTTGAATATGCAGTGGTTGGTAGTAGGAGAACAAAACGATGTAAAATGAACTTTGCAGTTTAAAGTAAATATGCTGATTCATTTTGTTAAATGATAGTCAATGTATATTATTGTATATTTCCGCACACTGTACATTGACAGGTACATGCAAGATCCCTTGTAGACGTCGTTTTAACTTCGGTTAATTCGGGGTTTACAGGAGTAAGTATGATTTCATCGCGACCCGGGGGTTAACCCTAATGACTCTGATCTCGGGTCCGGATCGTGACAGTATCATTCAAATATGAGCGACTACCTAATTTCTGCTACTGCTGTGGATGCTTGGGGCATACTGATCGTGATCGTGATTTGTGGCTGACAAATAAAGAGAAATACATGAAGGATAGATTCCCGTTTGGTTCATGGTTACGTGTAGACAGAACTATTATGGGAAGAAAATCTAGGCAAGATTTGGTTGCAAAAGCTGGGTATGAGATGGGAAGAAGGTCTTTTTCCGAGGACGAACAGAAATCAGCGACGGTGGGCAAGGCGGTTCTGGGAGGCGCCACCTCGAGCGGGCGATCAACTGAAGATTCGCGATCTGTTTCAATCCCAAAAGTTACGGGCGAAAAATCAAGTGATAATGGAGCCATTATTGAATTGGTCGCTGAAACGCCGAAACTGCCAGTTGTGGCATTGGGTACTTCTCATTTGCATGCAAAAAACCAAGAAGATTATGCTAACAAACGCGAGAATTCTGCTAGCTTTGCAATATCAGAATAATGGGCTTACGGGTAGTGGCACTTGTATTGGGCCTGTACAGAAATCAAATGAAAAGAAGAGTGGTGTTTGTAATGGACCTGAACAGAGTACTAGGCCTGGACAAAATTGAAAGTGATAAGATGGATGGAATTATGACTGGGCCTCTGGGCTGAAATGATTGTATTAGGCCAGATTACATTTCTATTCCGGATGACTCGAGGGTGGTATCTCATGATAAAAAGGTAGGCTCACAGAAAACAGCTGCGAAACGGAGGTGAATGGATAGAGGAGTACAACGGCAGGAAGGAGTTTTGAAGCCTAAGTCTATTCAAGGTAAGAGACCCAATGCTGATAATCTTGATAGTGAATGTGCATCAGATGATGTGAATAAGGGGTGCAAAATCTTTCAAGACGTTAATATGGTGGAAGTTACTGTGTTATCGGCGGAGGCTGGGACAGCCGTCAGCCATGAAAATCTTAAGCTGGAACTGTCGAGGGCTTGGGAACCCTCGTACAGTTCGAGATCCTTGTCGAATGGTAAAAGAAAAGCAGCCCAAAGTTGTTTTCCTCATGGAAACGAAGTTAGTTCAGGCTTGGTGGCACACTATAAAAGCAAAATTCGGTTTTGCTGGATTATTTGTGGTGGATTCTATCGGAAGAAGTGGTGTCTATCGCTACTATGGAAGGATTCTGTAGATGTTGAGATTCAAAATTATTCCTCTCGACATATCAATGCTATTGTTAAACTAACAGATTTGGATTGTGAAAGGAATTTGACAGGTTTCTACGGACATCCGGAAAGTGCAATGAGGAAGAAATCTTGGCGACTTTTAGCTTCACTTAATTTATTGTCACCAACGCCCTGGCTCTGTGTTGGTGATTTCAATGAAATTGTTGAGCAAGCTGAAAAATGGGGTGCTACATCACGATCTATAAGGCAAATGGATTTGTTCAGACAAACTTTGGAGGACTGTCAACTCTATGACTTGGGTTTTAAAGGTTCAAAATTTACGTGGAGTAACAAACGGATAGACCACACTTTCACAAAAGAACGACTTGATAGAGCAGTAGCAAATCAAGAATGGTGTGCCATTTATGGGGTAACGGAGGTATCTGTGATTGCTGCCAGGAGTTCGGACCATAATCCACTTCTTATTTCATCGTTTTATAACGATATGGATTTCGAGACTCAAAGAGGTCCTAGGGTGAGAGGTTTTAAATTTGAAGCCAGCTGGACTCTATCTGAGGATTGTGAAGAAGTCATAAAGAATGCTTGGTTTGAAGGCAGTGATAGGATTACTGATTTGCATACAGTCCAACACAAGTTGCAGAGATGTCAGCGTTTGCTTTCTCTCTGGAGCAAGGAAAAATTCAGAAGGGTGGACAAGTCCTTTAAGCAAAAAATGAAGACGCTAGAAGAACTGCAGTTGAGAGATGGGCCTAATGTGCAAGGTGATATAAGGATGATTCAAAAGGAACTTAATGACTTAATGGAGCATGAAGAGTTACAATGGAAACAACGTGCAAAGCAACATTGGCTTCTCTATGGTGACAAAAGCACGAAGTATTTTCATGCATGGGCAAATCATCGAAGGCGTACTAATCGGATTCTGAAAATTTGTGATGAAAACGGGAATACTTTCACTCAGCTAACGGATATTGGAGAAGCTTTCATTAATTTCTTCCAGAATCTATTTGCCACCAGTAACCCTTCAGGATTGGCGGAATGTTTGCCTGCGGTAAATTCAAAGGTCACTGATGATATGAATGAGCAATTAATCAAAGACTTTTCTAAGGATGAAATCACTATGGCCTTGTCACAAATGCAACCTTACAAAGCGCCAGGCCCTGATGGCTTTGCTGCTTGTTTTTACCAGAAGTATTGGGCAACAATTGGGGAAGAGGTATGTAATGCAGTTCTCAATTTTTTGAATAAGGGTATGTTTGATAATAAGATTAACTTTACATATATAGCTCTTATTCCCAAAATAAAAAATCCTACCAAAGTTTCTAATTTCAAGCCCATCAGTTTGTGCAGTGTCCTATATAAAATTATTGCTAAAGTTTTAGCAAATAGACTAAAAAAGGTTTTGCCTTGCATTATCTCCTCTAATCAAAGTGCTTTCATCCCTGGGAGGTTAATCACTGACAATATTTTGGTGGCGTATGAAACACTACATACGATGAATTGTCGTATGAAGGGTTATTTGGCTCTTAAATTAGATATGAGTGAGGCCTATGATCGAATTGAATGGGACAATTCAGATTCAGTGCTTGTCAATGGCCAACCACATGGTAAAATCATTCCTTTAAGAGGATTGAGACAAGGAGATCCATTATCCCCGTACTTGTTTATAATATGTGCAGAAGGATTAAGTTCTCTTCTTTATAGGGCGGAGAGAGAACGTTTGATTAATGGTGTGCCAATCACAAGAAGAGGAAGCAGGCTGACCACTTATTTTTTGCAGAAGATAGCTTTTGCTTTTTTGCAGGGCTAATACTACTGAATGGTGTAACATGCAAGGGATTTTGACTGCTTATGAAAATGCGGAAGGACAGAAATTAAATAAGGAGAAGACCAATTTATTTTTTTAGAAAAAATTCAAAGAGGGAGGTTCGAGATAGTATTATTTCTGTGGCAGGAGGACAATCAACCAGGAGTCATGATAAGTATTTGGGGTTGTCGGCACTTGTAGGAAGATCTAGAGTTCGAGCTTTTCAAATTTTGAAGGAAAGAATATGGAGTAAAATAAATTGATGGAAGGAGAAGTTTTTATCCTCTACAGGGAAGGAGATTCTTCTAAAAGTTGTGATTCAAGTCATCGCAACGTACACTATGAGTGTATTCCAACTACCAAAGGCCCTTTGCCAACAGATTAACCCCATGATGAGTAAATTTTGGTGGGGAAGCCAAGAAAAGGAAACAAAGATTGCTTGGATGAGCTGGTCAAGATTGAGTAATACAAACTTGAAAGGATGGTTGGGTTTTCGTGACTTGGAAAGCTTCAAATAAAGCCCTGTTGGCCAAACAAGGCTGGAGGTTATTGCAAAATCCCAATTCTTTGATGGCCCGCATTTTTAAGGAGAAATGTTATCCGCAACACACTTTCTTGGAAGCTAAAGTCAGATATAACCCTTCTTATGCCTGGAGGAGTATAATGAATGCCCAAAACTTGCTGAAGGAAGGATTGGTTTGGAGAGTTGGGAATGGAGCTTCAATTCGCATATGGAAGGATAAATGGCTTTTATCACCATCTACGTATGCTCCTCAATCTGCTATCAAACTGCTAGATGAAGATGCTAAAGTCAATGAATTAAATGATGGCAGTACAAATGGGTGGAAGGCTTCTTTGATAAAGGAGATTTTCAATGAAGATGATGTTGTTAAAATCTGCAGCTTACCTATCAGCCCAACTAAACAAGATGATAAGTTGGTCTGGGTTGGCACATCAACGGGAGTATTTTCGGTGAGGAGTGCCTATCATATGGAAAAAGAGAGGTTGAGACAATGTACTGGAGAAAGCACAACAACTTCGCTGCATTGTGGAATTTGGAGAGAAATTTGGAGGCTAAAAATCCCTTAAACTCACAAAATGTTTCTTTGGAGAGCATGCAACAATCTTCTACCCACAAAAGTAAATTTATTTTCACATCGTTTGATACCGAACCCTCTTTGACCAATATGTGAAAGGGACATTGAAACTATAACCCACGTTCTATGGAATTGCCCATCTTCAAAGGATTGTTGGCTGGAATGCAACAAGAAAATTCAAAAGCTCACATGCGCAAATGAGGATTTCTTAACTCTCGTTCAAGGTTTAATGTCATCTTTAGAAGAGGAAGACTTGCTTTTGGTGGCTGCAGTATGTAGAGGGATCTGGTTTCGACGGAACAAATTCATTTTTGAAGGGGTTTTTACTCAACCTTCACAGGTGGTGAGTAAGGCTAAGGAAATTGTTGAAGCTTTTTACCAATCCTCCCTTGAATGTAGGGTTCCTATTATTTCAAATCTGGATAACTCAGTCATAAGATGGGAAAGTCCTCCGATGGGAGTGTGGAAGGCAAATTGGGATGCGTCCATAGATATTTTAAGGCACTTGATGGGAATTGGTGTGGTTGTTCGTGACTACAAGCGTGCAGTTTTGGCATGTAAGAGTATATTGCAAAACCTTACATATGTGATCCGACCATAGCTGAGGCTCTGGCAGCCTGGATAGCTGTAGATTTCTATAAGTCTTTGCAGATTCAAAGATTGATATTAGAAGGTGATTCTTTGGAGGTTGTGAAAGCACTTAGGTGTGAAGAAAGGAGCTCCAGCCGCTATGGCCAATTGACTGACTCTGCTAAATCGGTTTTAAACCCTTTTCAGTCATGGCAAGTTAAACATGTCAAGAGGGAAGCAAATAAAATGGCCTATAAATTGGCGAAGGAAGCTCTGCTCGAACCGACAGATCATATTTGGAGAGACTATGCTCCACAATTTATTCATGATCTTGTAATTCTCGATTGTGATATTCCTGATAATTCCTAATACAATATGATGTTCTCTCAAAAAAAAAAAAAAAACACAAGATTAGTATTACCTATGCTTCTCACCATTCAAAATCACTAACAAGGATAGTAGTTCACAACTTTCTAACTTCTCTAAAATGCTGAAAACAAAGGGTACAAAAAGGAAAGGTATCCTAACATGACTTTATCCTCAAATGAAAGAAAATGGGCCATAATTTATTTCCTTATATAAAATTAATAATTAACATCATGTTGCTTAGGCTCAATGGTCTTGCTCAAAGATATAAGAGAAGCTCTTAGATTAGGCATATGCCCAAAAATAAAATTAATCTCACTATGCATTGCTACTCTACCTTTTCAATGGCACCAATCATTTCTACTTAAAATGTCTATTCCATCTCCTTATATTGAATTACCAATGGTCGTCGATGATATCTCCTGCATATGCCAAATGCATAGACCCCTCTTTTATTTTTCCGGACCACTAATTCCACTGCACGACATAGGATAGTGAAGACAGTTATAAATAGGACTATCGCGGAGTTCTACCTCTACCATTGGTGTTAAAAGAGTCCTAACTTTTCTTATAGTTTGGGTGATTTTCTTTGTTTGTAGCAATGGATAGTGCTCAGAGTTTCAAGGTCCACACGAAAGAAATACGAGAAACCTAGAAAGAGGATGAGTGTGAAGGAATTCGAGGAGTAGCTGGAAAATACCAACGGGAAGGCAAAGCAGGCAATGTCCTCAGTAGATGCCAGCAACGACATCATCGACACCGACGTGGAGTTGAAGGAGGTCATAGAATACGCTCAGAAGCATTGGGTGTTACATCTCACATCGCTCATCTGAGTGTCCAAAGTGAAAGCTAAATGTGTGATGCCTTCCTAACTTGGTGTGACCCGTTTTAAAGCCTCAAGGCAAGATTGGATGCGCTTGGGCCAAGTCGAATAGCTCATGAGCTAAAGAGGACAATATTGCACAGGGCCTAGATTGAGTTGTTACAAATGGTATCAGGACCTGGGTTAAGTCATTACAAATAGTATTAGAACCGAGGGACCTGGTCGAATAGCCCATGAGCTAAAGAGGTTGGGTTGAGTCGTTACAAATGGTATCCTCTAAAGAGGACAAAGGTTGGGTCGTTACATTGTGGGTACATAGATTCATGTCTTGGATATAAAGGAAGGGATGTAGGTTCCCTGTGATGTCTTCGTAGTCCACATGACTTGAATGCTTTTTAAAAGTAATAAACTTTTTAAAAGCAATAAACTTCAATCTACAAAGACTTGTACTGGAAAGGGTATATATGGCCCATGCACGCTCTCTGCAAAGGATGTTGTTTTAGAAAGGGTGACAACCATTTTATGAGAAACAGAATTTCTCTATAAGCTAATGAAAGTCACTTAACTTTTCTCCTATTATATTTTTTCCTTTGGTGTGTTTGGTGATTATTTATGGATATAGATTCTCCACTGTTCCAACAATATATTATTTATGTTTTTTTATTATGAAGGTATCCTCATGGTATATTAACCCATCAAGACTAATCCTCCAGGTGCACGTGCTCGCCCCACACGTGCATCGGCTACATCTAGGGGGAATGAACATGAAACCCCAGGGAGCAGACCTTGCCTTATGCTGATAGCCAACACCCCATAGTACAATATATTGTTCTTTAAAAATTGGATATTTATTTTGCTGATTTTATGGATATGTATTTTTTCCTATAGAGCTTTTAGAAATTGGACACTTGTTAGCTAGAGTTTGTAAGGCCCACCGAACCCACATGATATAAGAGGATTTCAACATCTAGTAAACTAAAAAAACATATCATTTTTTTTAAATATTACCGAATATCTAATTTAAAGTCATAAAATAGATAGTTAAAATGAAAGTTTTGCCCTTTCTATGTACTTACTGTTATGATGACCTTATATGGACATCTGACATGGTCTAATATTCGTGGTCTTTAAACTCTAAATCCATCTTGTATGGCTTTTCTACCCCTACAAACTTTGTCTTATGCCCTATTTGAAAAAAGAAAGTGGTGAAGAGCAATATACTACATAATAAGTAGAAGATTTAAATTTAGTTTAAAGGTGGGGGAGGTGTTCGTTGGGTTGGGCAACAAACTCATCGTCATACATAACGGCCAATCAAAAAGTAATTATAAAAGGAAGATGCTCCTATGAGAGATTGGGGGGGGGGGGGGGGGGGGGCTTTAAATTTAAGTTGTTGGCATTGGATATGGATATGATACTTAAATGATTTAATTATGTGACTTATTTAGATGTTTGATAACAAATTAATAACCTCTAACATATAATTAGTTAATATTCTCTCAATAAAAGTACAATTATATTAAAACACATTGAGTCTAAAATTTGCTTATAGTCACACTATGGACTCTCAGATTTTTTAAACTGATCAAAACTATCTTTTGAAGTTGGTGCAATGAATTAACTTGATGTTGTAATGGATGCAATTAGCTCACCTAGGCCTACCTAGGACAATAAAATCACAGTGGAGGTGGGGGATGGAAAGATCTCAAAGAGATCCGTAGGTATGCAAAATATCAACCCTATAATTAGATCATCCTACCACATTTATCTCTGGCCCTTGACTTTAACAATTTTAGGAGACCCTTTTTTTTAAGACCCCAATCCAACAATGAGTAATAGTTGGATGAGTATTAAATTTGACCCATGCCATATTCACAGGTGAAGGAGTAACTTGATCAAAAGTGGACCCAATTGCGTTCATCGCTCCATGAATTTGGCACTCTAGATCATGAGCATGCACGTAGCAAGAGTGCATGAGTTTAATTCTTCAATGAAAACAAACTAGTAATACTATTCCAAAAAAAGGGTAACGAGGGTGTAAAGAGTTAACAAGATCCAATTTTTCAAAAGTAAAGAATGTGAAAAGGGTTAAGACAAAAATTGAAGTATACTTGGAAGCTCATATATTGTGTAATAATCCTGCTCAAATTTAAAAACTCTCCTCATGAACTCTTCATTAGAAATCTCATTTTATCATTAATAATAGAAATAAATAAATAAATAGATTAAAATTTTTAAGACCCCAATCCAACAATGAGTAATAGTTGGATGAGTATTAAATTTGACCCATGCCATATTCACAGGTGAAGGAGTAACTTGATCAAAAGTGGACCCAATTGCGTTCATCGCTCCATGAATTTGGCACTCTAGATCATGAGCATGCACGTAGCAAGAGTGCATGAGTTTAATTCTTCAATGAAAACAAACTAGTAATACTATTCCAAAAAAAGGGTAACGAGGGTGTAAAGAGTTAACAAGATCCAATTTTTCAAAAGTAAAGAATGTGAAAAGGGTTAAGACAAAAATTGAAGTATACTTGGAAGCTCATATATTGTGTAATAATCCTGCTCAAATTTAAAAACTCTCCTCATGAACTCTTCATTAGAAATCTCATTTTATCATTAATAATAGAAATAAATAAATAAATAGATTAAAATTCTATGTACTGCTAATCTTGCTAGATATGAGGTTGGGGAACCTCATTTCACTGAGAAAGTAAAAAAAGAAGAAAGAAGAAGTACACTAAACTGTAACAAAGAAGGGAAAAATTGAAATAAAAAAGAGTATGCTAAGAAGCCCTCATATCAGAGACAGGTTTCGATCCTGTGACCTGTGGGTTATGGGCCCACCACGCTTCCGCTGCGCCACTCTGATTAGTTGTACTTAATTTGAGTCGTTTTTTATATAACTACGAAAATTTGATTCCGTCGCTTCAAATGAACTAAACAGATAAAATTGCTTAATATATACGTGCCTCCCTCTTTGTTGCCACATGAACAAAACTCCATCCATGAGAAGAAGTGTGGCCCACTATCAGATTCATGATTCATCACAGGTTCCAAAAGGAGTTTACCAGGTATTAAAATCTAAAACACTTGATCAGATGGCCCACTCCTGTTAGAAAGTGAATTTTGGCCCACCAAGCAGTAAGGGAAGGTCTTCAATTTTATGTGATTAGGGTTTTAAAATGAGATAGTGAAGCCAATGATGAATCTATAGGGCTAGCTAGGGGTGGCCATTCCTCACCCTAACCCAGCCCTACAGCTACCATCCCAACCTGAACCCAGCTTGTTAACCAAGGGTTAGCATTAACCCTTTTTTTAACCTCGGTGTTTGGATTGATTTGATCTATCTAATTAATGAGTGGCTAAGGTTTAAGTTGAGCCTGGTATAAACGCACATGCACAGTGATCCACCCGGCCCAACCCATTATCACCATTCGAGTCCGGCCCAATAAATTAATGAACCAGTTGAAGCTGACAATATTGCATTATGGATGAGTCTGAGCCTGAGCCCGAGCTGGAGCCCGGATGAACCCAGATTGCCGAGCTTGAGCAAAAGGGCTGGCCAAAATTTGAAAATCCAAGCCAGAGCCAAGTCCCCAATTTTGTACCACTGTACGAGTCCGAGCGCAGCCAGGATCTTAGTTTGGCTTCAAACCCAAGATTGCAAGCCCAAATCTAATTGCATTTTTGTGTGGAGTGGGATTTGACCCAACTTGCATCCGAACCTAGAATTAGGGTTGCAAATGAGATGATTTCAGGTCGGAATCATGTTGGACCAGGACTCGGACTCGGACTCGGACACATTTTTAAATAATGGTTTCGATTCTAAATCTGGTACCAACTCGGAACCTGTTTTGTTGATTCCTTACCCAGTTCAAATAGAAAGCCCCAAATTCGGTTCTGGAATCGGATCTAACTAGAGGACTAGAATCTATGTCAAAACCAGTTCTGACTTCTTTTCTTTTTCTTTATTTTTTTTACTTTTATTTTTTTCTTAAAATAAGGATATCATTTAACTTATAACAGTGCATCAAGTCTACTACCACCAAAAATAAACATAAAAACACCCAACTAAAGTTGATTTTGTGCTACAGTTTGCAACATTAAATACTCGTATGCCGAGCTGCAGGGCCACGCGTCAGAAGCTAAACAGATCCAGAATCAGATCCGTTTATCAATTGGAATCTAGATTGGATTACAGACCTAGACCCGTTTATGAATCGAAACCTAAAATAAAATTTAAATCCGGTCTTTTACAGGTCAAAACCTCCGGATAATCGGAGAATCGGATACCCAATTCGCATCCTACCTATAATTATTGTAGGCGTGGCTTCAGATTATCCTGATACTCCAAATCTAGTGGATTTTCATAGAGAAATCCCTTCACTCGTGCATGAGTGCATTTGGGCTTCCTTTTTGTGAGCCAGCAAGAACGGGGGAAAGAGATTTTGGAATTTTTAAAGGTTGTTAATGGAGCTATGATTGACCAATTACCCAAAGAGCTCCACCAGTAAAATGCAGGTGTGGGCCTCTTCATGTCCCCAATTGATAATCAAGGTCAAGTTCAAATCCAGTCCAGTGAAAACAATATGGCCTTTTTAAAGAGGTATGCATGGGAGAGATTGCAGGTCTATTGATCCAATCAAAATAAGAGGTTTTTTTTTATCGGTAACAAAAAAAAACAAATAAAAGTCTTAAGGTTAGCCATTATAAAATCAGGTTCATTGAATATTGCTGGCCAATTTATCCATTTAATAGACGCTCAACAAACTTTCTATATTAAAATCTTATAGAGGAACTCTGGCAACATCTCATGGTCTTGTTTTTTTCTAAATGCTAACCATCAAAGCCCATTTATATCTTATAGTTCCAATGAATCCCACAAACACGGCCAATTGTTCTTTTAAAAAAATGTAGCCATATTACAGAGGACGAGGATCCAAGTGAAGGTAAAAATGTAAACAATAATAAAAACTGTAGTTACCATTCACCCATAGTTTTCAATTTTGTTTTGGTCGTCATTTCGGTCTAGCATCCAAGATGAAATACCTCAGTATTTCAGAAATTCGGCAAAACTTTTTGGAGAAACTTTTCGGAATAATAAAAAATTAAAAATATATGTACATATATATATAGAAAATAGAAAAATAAGAATAGAATATAAATCATGTTTGTTTTATCTCATATGACTATTGAGAGAAGAAAAAATTTTAAAAAGTAAAAATTATGCTACAAACTGAAATGGGCGGGAACTGCCTGAAATTGACAGCCGAAATGAACCGGAATGGACAACCGAAATGGATCGAAATGACCGGGATTCAAACCAGAAATTTTTTAGTACCATTCTGTTTCGGCCGGAGGACCAAAACGAAAAACTCCAGCCGAGATGAAAAGAAATTGACAACTATGCATTCACCAGAGGCTAAGGTTAACCAATTCCAACTGATGGCTCATCTCAGTCAAAGTTTGACATCATCATGACATCATAATCATATGACAAATATGTTTGGAAAAACAAATTTTCTTCCCAATATATGTTTAACAAGTAAAAGATCATAAAAAGAATGTAAATGTAAACTTTCAAAAATAATGATTCAATTCAGAACAAAAAATTTTAAAATTATATTTTAGAAGTCTCCACAATGGATCTAACATCAATTTAAGTTTTTAATATAATTCATTATGTTTTCTCTTAATTTCTATTTGGAGATTCTTTTTAGCTTTTTCAAAACAATTTTGGATGGTGATGTTGATACATACCGATCAGAAAAAAAAATAAAAAATGGTGACGTTGATACAGATATGTTTTTGTTATCCTTCCCGCGTCAACCTAAATTATAAGCCACTTTTACCATTCCAACTGAAATATGACACTTCAAAATATTCTTATGGGATGTTTGCATGCATGGGGCGGGCCTCATCGCTCCTATGCGTGGGATCAGCAGGAGCAACTATACCAGCCCTATAACCCATCGGGTGAAGCTCACTTTGAAGATCTAAACAATTTATCATCCCCTTTTATCTTAAAACAGGTAAATTTTGACTTCAATTAGAGTTAGTCACACCATAAGAATGATCACATGTAAGATATATTATTTCTTTTCCTCAGCCAATCACTTCACAAAATCACATCTCAAATTAGGCAAAATTTGGCCCACACCATTACAGGATTTCGACCGGCTGCGGTTTGGATTTCAGCAGTGAGCTAGACCTGCTGCCAATAGGGCAGACCTCAGAGAACCCGGATTTTTAACGTATCCATGATTTCCCACCATCTGGGCAGATCACATTAATATGTATCCAGTGCTTAATATTGAATTCGGAAAAGGTGCTGTAGAAAACAGGTAAAATATCTTGAAGAATATATTGTCCTATACATGATTTGATCAAAGGATTTTAGATAATAACCCCACAACCTTCCCACGTGACGTGATTCGATTTTAATGAAAACAGATGCTTCATATCTTCTTCTCGGTCAAATTGATGCAAGAGCTCACAAAGAATACTGATAATGGTCGAATAAAGTTAGCAATGGCCAAGGGGGCATAGTCTATAAATACTAGTCCCTTGGGTAGTTGGTCTTTGTATCCCATTTCTTGTATCTCACTTCACAGGGGCAAGTCTAATACAAGCAGCCATGGTTCTGTTGCCAGCCATTCACATGCCTACCCACCCTAAGATGACTGTTAAGCAATTTAAGGAGTGGTTCGAGAGCATAGACAAGAACAGAGATGGTAATATAAGCAAGGAAGAGCTGCAAGAGGCTCTCAGCGGCATTGGTATGAGATTTGTGGGTTGGAAGGTGTGGAGGGGAATGGTACATGCTGATCTCAACCATAACGGGGTCATCGATCCCGCGGAGATGAACGACCTCATCGCTTATGCAAAGAAACGGTGGGGAATCATCATCCAGGGTGCCTAGGGTGAGGATAGTGTATTGTTTAGTTCAAGTTATGGTACCACCATCGCCATACTTCTTGTATGTGTTTGATGTATAACTAACTAGTCTGTCTGATCTATAAGACCCTGTCTGTAGTCTGCTTTTCATCAATCTCAGTTATGTTGCTTGTTTCTATATGAGCACTTTTAAAAGCTAATTTGTTTTTGTTGGCAACTTTAGAAGGTGTTAAGTTAAGCCAGGTTTCTTCAAATTCTTGGAATTCTAATTTGGAGAAGTAACCATATTAGCAGATTTGGTGGTGAAAAATTATTGTTATCACCCTCCAAAGTTCTCCAAATTTTGAGATTCAAATGCTATTTGATACAAAAAGCATGTAACATGCAATTTTGGAGGAAAGGAGAACATACGATACCCCAAGTGTTCACTCCGCTTTCATGCATAGTGCTAAGGATCAACAAGGCATGTGAAACAGGCCATGCCGGCCCCAAATCCCAGCCCGCCCGGCCCTGGCACCAGACAAACGGGCCATGCCTGCCCTTTGTACCTGCCATGCTCGGCGTGACTCTTTTAATTTTCTTTTTTTCGATTAATTTTTTCCTCCTTTTCAGCATTAAAATTAAAAATTAGAACACAAGCACGGAGAATGACAAAGATATTTAAGTGGTTCGGTCAAAGACCAACTCCACTGAGAAAAATGGGAGGGTTAGAGTATTTATAGACTTTTTAAAATTAAAAATAACACAAAATACCCCTTATATGAATGTTTTATGGCTATTGGGGGGTAAAATAGATAATTTTTAAAAAATAGCAATTTTTTGGGTGGGTTAGACCTATCGTGCTTGGTGGACCGTAGGGGTCGGCCCACGGAACTGACGTGCCCGATACCCTCAACCCAACACGGCCCATGGCACAGGCCGTGCCTGGTGCCTGGTGGGCCGGGCCGGGCAGCGGGCCGTTGACTAGTGGGCAAGGCCGTGCAGAACTAGGCTGACCTGGCCCATTTGACATCTCTAGGATCAACCCCTGGCACAAGCAAAGTACTACACTGTGTGTACTTGGGCAGAGGACAAAGGTGGAGGCATACATAGGCTGAATGGCATACATAGGCTGAACGGAGAACAAAAGAGAGAAGCATGCTCAGATAGAGTGTGCTCACGTGGAGCACAATGCTAGGATGACCCTCTCTGGGCTGATAGATTAAGATAGTTTACTCATCCATCTCAAAATAAATAAAGAAAGAAAGAAAAATGGGAGGAAAGAGCAAATGGGGAATTTAAAATATTCTCAACATGAATTCTTTGTGTTTCACAGATTCTCTTCATAAATGGGCCCTAGGCATTTAAAATCATATTATGCATCTTAGGGTTGCAAATGGGATGATTCCAGGTCGGAATCATGTTGGACCAGGACTCGAACACATTTTTAAATAACGGTTTCAATTCAAAATCTGGTTCCTTCTCGGAACCTATTGAATTGGTTCCGGCCTTACCCAATTCAGATAGAAAGCCCTAAATTCGGTTCTGGAATCGAATATAACTAGTGGACTAGAATCTAGGTCAAAACTAGTTCTGACTTCTTTTCATTAACTTCTTTTCTTTTCTTTATTTTTTACTTCTATTTTTTTTTTCTTAAGATAATGATATCATTTAACTTATAATAGTGCATCAATTCTACTACCACCAAAATTAAACATAAAAACACCCAACAAAAGTTGATTTTGAGCTACAGATTGCAACATTAAATACTCATATGCTGAGCCGCCTGGCCACGGTTGAAATCTAAACAGAAACAGAACCGCATATGTTTATCAATTGGAATCTAAATTGGGTTACAGACCTAGACCCATTTATGAATCGGAACCTAAAATAATTTTCAAATCCGGTTTTTTACGAGTCAATACCTCTAGATAATCGGAGAATTGGATACCATTTGTATCCTACCTAGAATCACTGTAGGCGTGGCTTCAGATTATCCAAATACTCCAAATTTAGTGGATTTTCATAAAGAAATCCCTTCACTTGTGCATAAGTGCATTTGGGCTTCCATTTTTGTAAGTTAGAGGGAAAGTGTATACTTCATATCCGGGGCAAGAGATTTTTTGGAAATTTTAAAGGTTGTTAATGGAGCTATGATTGACCAAATACCTAAAGAGATCCAATAGTAAAATGAAGGTGTGGGCCTCTGTTGAGGTCAACGTCCACCCTCGCTCCTGAGCGGTCATAATTGTGGCCGAGCCCCCGCCTCCACCATAAAACTATTGTTGTGCCGTTTCTATCACCAATTGGTTTTAGGATAAGTGGTAGCTCAATGGGGTGTAAGATCCTACAGCCTCTTTATGTCCCCAATTGATAATCAGGGTCAAGTTCAAATCCAGTCCAGTGAAAACAGTATGGCGATTTTTAAAGTGGTATGCATGGCAGAGATTGCAGGTCTATTGATCCTATCAAAATAAGAGGGTTTTTTTTTCTTTATCCGTAACAAAAAATACAAATAAGAGTCTTAAGGTTAGCCATTATAAAATCAGGTACATTGGATGTTGCTGACCAATTTATCCATTTAATAGGCGCTCAACAAACTTTCTATATATATCTGATAGTTCCAATGAACCCCACAGACACGTCCAATTGTCCTTTAAGAAAAATGTAGCCATATCATTGAGGATGTGGATCCAAGTGAAGGTAAATGTAAAAACCGTAATTGCCATTCCCCAGAGGCTAAGGTTAACCAAGTCCAACCGATCGCTCCTCTTAGTCAAAGTTTGACTTCAGCATGACATCATAATCATATAACAAATATGTTTGGAAAAACAAGTTTTCTTCCCAATATTATATGTTTAACAAGTAAAAGATATTCTTAAAAAAGAAAGTCAATGTAAACTTTCAAAAATAATGATTCAATTCAGAAAAAAAAAAAAAAAAGTTACTACATTTTAGAAGTCTCCAAAATGAATCCAACATTAATTCGTTATGGTTTCTCTCAATTTCTATTTGGAGATTCTTTTTAGCTTTTTCAAAACAATGTTGGATTGTGATGTTGATACAGATATGTTTTTGTTATCCTCCCCGCATCTGCCTAAATCATAACTGACTTTTGACCATTCCAACTGAAATATGACACTTCAAAATATTCTCCTATGGTATGTCTGCATGCATGGATGGGGCGGGCCTCTTGGCTCCCATGTGTGGGATCTGCAGGAGCAACTATCCCAGCCCTATAATCCATCGGGCGAAGCTCATTTTGAAAATCTAAACAATTTATCATCCCCTTTTATCTTACAGCATGCCAAATTTAACTTCAATTAGAGTCAGTCACACCATCAAAATGATCACGTGTAAAATATAATATTTCTTTTCCTCAGTCAATCACTTGCTTCACTAATGTCAATTTGACAGAGGCCACATCTCAAATTAGGCAAAATTTGGCCCTCACCAATACCGGATTTCGACCGGCCGAGGTTTGGATTTCAGCAGTGAGCCCTGTTGCCAATAGGGCAGGACTAAGAGAACCCTGATTTTCAACATATCCATTATTTCCCACCATCTGGGCAGATCACATTAATATGTATCTAGTGCTTAATATTCATTCCGGATAAGGTGCTGTAGAAAACAGGTAAAATATCTTGAAGAATTTATTGTTCTATTCATGGTTTGATCAAAGGACTTTAGATAATAACCACAACCTTCCCACGTGACATGATTCGATTTTAATAGCGACAGATGCTTCATGTCTTCTTCTTGATCAAATTGATGCAAGAGCTCACAAAGAATACTGATAAGGTCGAATAAAGTTTGCAATGGCCAATGGGGCCTAGTCTATAAATACTAGTCCCTTGTGTAGTTGGTCTTTGTATCCCATTTCTTGTATCTCACTTCACAGGGGCTTGTTTAATACAAGCAGCCATGCTTCCGTTGCCAGCCATTCACATGCCTACCCATCCTGAGACGACTGTTAAGCAAATTAAGGAGTGGTTCGAGAGCATGGACAAGAACAGAGATGGTAATATAAGCAAGGAAGAGCTGCAAGAGGCTCTCAGCGGCATTGGTATGAGATTTGTGGGTTGGAAGGTGTGGAGGGGAATGGTACATGCTGATCTCAACCATAACGGCGTCATCGACCCCGCGGAGATGAACGACCTCATCGCTTATGCAAAGAAACGGTGGGGAATCATCATCCAGGGTGCCTAGGGTGAGAATAGTATAGTGTTTAGTTCAAGTTATGGTACCACCATCCCCATAGCTTCTTGTATGTGTTTGATGTATTAAGTATAACTAACTAGTCTGTCTGATCTATAAGACCCTGTCTGTAGCCTGCTTTTCATCAATCTGAGTTATGTTGCTTGTTTCTATATGAGCACTTTTAAGAGCTAATTAATTTGTTTTTGTTGGCAACTTTAGAAGTTGTTAAGTTAAACCATGGTTCTTCAAATTCTCGGAATTCTAATTTGGAGAAGTAACCATATTTGCAGGTCTGGTGGAGAAAAAATATTTTTATCACCCTCCAAAGTTCTCCAAATTTTGAGATTCAAATGCTATTGGATACAAAAAGCATGTAACAATTTTGGAGGAAAGGAGAACGTACGATACCCCGAGCACGTACGAGCATCCACTCTCATGCACAATGCTAAGGATCAACTAGGCATGTGAAACGGGCCATTCCGGCCCCAAATCCCAGCCCGCCCGTGCCATGGGCCAGGCTAGCACCAGACAAACAAGCCATGCCGGCCCTTCGTACCTGCCATGCTCTGCGTGACTCTTTTAATTTTTTTTTCGATTAAATTTTTCCTCATTTTCAGCATTAAAATTAAAAATTAGAACATAAATACGAAGAATGATAAAGATATTTAAGTGGTTCGATCAAACTCGACCAACTCCACTGAGAAGAATGAGGGTTAGAGTATTTATAGACTTTGTAAAATTGAAAATGACACAAAATACCCCTTATATGACCGTTTTATGGCTGATGGGAGGGTAAAATAGATAAAAAAAAATTTAAAAATAGCCATTTTTTTGGCAAGCCAGACCTATTGTGCTTGGTGGGCCGTAGGGGTCGGCCCACATGCCTGGTGGGTCAAACGGGCCCAATGTGCCCGGTACCCTCAGCCCAACATGGCCCATGGCACGGACCGTGCCTGGTGCCTAGTGGGCCAGGCCGAACCGCAGGCCGTTGACTGGCAGGCAAGGCCGTGCTAAACTGGGCTGGCCTGGCCCATTTGACATCTCTAGGATCAACCCCTGGCTGCCTGGCACAAGCAAAGTACTACACTGTGTGTACTTGGGCGAAGGACAAAGGTGGAGGGATACACAGGCTAAATGGAGAACAAAAGAGAGAAGCATGCTCAGAAAGAGCGTGCTCACGCGGAGCGCAATGCTAGGATGACCCTCTCTTGGCTGATAGATTAAGATAGTTTACTCATCCATCTCAAAATAAATAAATAAAAATTGGAGGAAAGAGAAAATGGGGAATTTAAAATATTCTCAACATGAATTCTTTGTGTTTCACATATTCTCTTCATAAATGGACCCTAGGCATTTAAAATCATATTATGCATCTTAGGGTTGCAAATGGGATGATTCCAGGTCGGAATCATGTTGGACCAGGACTCAAACACATTTTTAAATAACAGTTTCGATTCTAAATCTGGTTCCGACTCGGAACCTATTTTGTTGGTTCCTTACCCAATTCAGATAGAAAGCCCAAATTCGGTTCTGGAATCGGATCTAACTAGAGGACTAGAATCTATGTCAAAACTAGTTCTAACTTCTTTTCATTAATTTCTTTTCTTTTCTTTATTTTTTCCTTTTTTTTTTCTTAAGATAAGGATATCATTTAACTTATAATAGTGCATCAAGTCTACTACCACCAAAATTAAACATAAAAACACCCAACAAATGTTGATTTTGAGCTAAAGTTTGCAACATTAAATACTCATATGCCGAGCTGTAGGGCCACGCGTCAGAAGTTAAGTAGAAACAGAACCAGATCCGTTTATCAATTGAAATCTAGATTGGGTTACAGACCTATATCCGTTTATGAATCGAAACCTAAAATAAATTTTAAATCCGATCTTTTCCGGGTCAAAACCTACGGATAATTGGAGAATCGGATACCCAATTTGTATCCTACCTATAATCATTGTAGGCGTGGCTTCAGATTACCCTGATACTCCAAATCTAGTGGATTTTCATAGAGAAATCCTTCACTCGTACATGAGTGCATTTGGGCTTCTTTGTTGTGAGCCAGCAGGAACGGGGGAAAGAGATTTTGGAATTTTTAAAGGTTGTTAATGGAGCTATGATTGACCAATTACCCAAAGAGCTCCACCAGTAAAATGCAGGTGTGGGCCTCTTTATGTCCCCAGTTGATAATCAGGGTCAAATTCAAATCTAGGCCAGTGAAAACAATATGGCCTTTTTAAAGAGGTATGCATGGTAGAGATTGCAGGTCTATTGATCCAATCAAAATAAGAGGTTTTTTTTTTATCGGTAACAAAAAGAGACAAATAAGAGAGTCTTAAGGTTAGCCATTATAAAATCAGGTTCATTGAATATTGCTGGCCAATTTATCCATTTAATAGACGCTCAACAAACTTTCTATATTAAGATCTTATAGAGGAACTCTGGCAACATCTTATGGTCTTGTGTTTTTCTAAATGCTAACCATCAAAGCCCATTTATATCTTATAGTTCCAATGAATCCCACAAACACGGCCAATTGTTCTTTTAAAAAAATGTAGCCATATTACAGAGGATGAGGATCCAAGTGAAGGTAAAAATGTAAACAATAATAAAAACTGTAGTTACCATTCACCCATAGTTTTCAATTTTTTTTTGGTCGTCATTTCGGTCTAGCATCCAAGATGGAATATCTCAGTATTTCAGAAAATTCGGCAAAACTTTTTGGAGAAACTTTTCGGAATAATAAAAAATTAAAAATATATGTACATATATATATAGAAAATAGAAAAATAAAAATAGAATATAAATCATGTTTGTTTCATCATATGAATTTTGAGAGAAGAAAAAAATTTAAAAAGTAAAAATTGTGCTACAAACTGAAATGGGCCGGAACTGCCTGAAATTGACAGCCGAAATGAACCGGAATGAACAACCGAAATGGATCGAAATGACCGGGATTCAAACCAGAATTTTTTTAGTACCATTCTGTTTCGGCCGGAGGACCAGAACGAGAAATTCCGGCCGAGATGAAACGGAATTGACAACTATGCATTCACCAGAGGCTAAGGTTAACCAAGTCCAACTGATGGCTCATCTCAGTCAAAGTTTGACATCATCATGACATCATAATCATATGACAAATATGTTTGGAAAAACGAATTTTCTTCCCAATATATGTTTAACAAGTAAAAGATCATAAAAAGAATGTAAATGTAAACTTTCAAAAATAATGATTCAATTCAGAACAAAAAATTTTAAAATTATATTTTAGAAGCTCCACAATGAATCTAACATCAATTTAAGTTTTTAATATAATTCATTATGTTTTCTCTTAATTTCTATTTGGAGATTCTTTTTAGCTTTTTCAAAACAATTTTTGATGGTGATGTTTGTAAGTGCAGAAAAATATACTCACAAGATAAAGATGCCTTTAAGGACTCACTCAAAGTACCAGAGGAGAAGCTGCGTGTCTGTTGAACCTGAAAGGGGAGAAGAGAACGGTCAAAGGACCCTGGCTGGGGCAGCGCAGGGCTCTCCGACGCTCAAGTTAGCAGTGATCGGAGAAGAAGAAGGAAGGGATCTCTAAGTTGCATGTAAAAGAGAGTGCATACCTCCTTTGTGGATGGTCTGTTGCCTTATACGAGAGACTGTGTTGGTGCTTGCGCCAGCGGGCCTCGTGATGCGACTAGGGTCTCATCAGCCCACTTAGTCATTAATGAGGGTCCATCACAGCCCTCATTGCATTTAATGAGGGTCCGATCAGCCCACATTGCATTTAATGCCAGTCACATTGGGCCTGATCTGTTGGCGGCTGAGGTCCCATCGAATCCCTTTCTCGGGCCCTGCTCTGATAGGGTCGTGGCCAATGGAAGTGATCGCATCTGTTTGTAGCCGAGACCAAGCGGTGTGGCGCGGCCGACCTGGCCACCACTTACCGACATCAGCTACTAGTGCCGAAACCGAAGCAACGCCGGGGCAACGTCCGAGGCGGATAACGATCCGCCTTGCCGAAACCGAATAGGGAGTGGCTTCGCGAGATGGGCCCCACACAATAGCCCCCCAGCTCTTGATCTCTAGGGCTTTCCAGTCTCCGAGGTCGAGAGCTGAGTTGGCATGCCGAAGTCGTCTTCTCATTAAGGGCTCTGATGGTTAGGCTGTATATGCCGCCATCAATTCGCATGCCCGAGGTAATAAGGTGATAAATGCGGAGACTATGATTAGCGTGGGGAGACGGACCACCAGCGCCACGCGCCATCATTCGAAAGGCTTCCTTGTCACTTCGAGGCGGCGGGCACTGCAGCCCGAGGCGACACCTCGCACGCGTTTCGCTTCGAATTCCGGGATGGCGCCCATCCCTGTCCTTTAAATTCATTTTGGCACTCCGCTTCACCATTTTCGCCTCTGGACTCTGCTAGAACTCCTGCTCCCCAGAACTCTCGTTGCTAGAACTTCTTCTGCTAGAACCAGTGAAGAACCACCGACTCGCCCTGTGATACACCGTTATCCGGCCCCACCTTCGTTAGCCTGTGAGTGTCTTTACTCTGCTTCTCTTTTTTTGTTTACATTTCTGACCTAGTCCCTTCTAGGGTTTCCCCCGTCCTCCCCCCTTTTCGCTCTGTCTGCCCCTTCTTTAGAGTTTTGTTAGGGTTTCTTAGACTTGGGAATGGGGGCTTTCAGTCATTGGATTGACTCTCATTTGGCCCTGGCAGAGCTCAGGAGGACTTTTTAGATCCCGGAGGACGTCCGGGTGAAAGCCTCCGACAGGTCATCCGGCTATGTTTTTATCCAGGGCTGGATGCCATTCCCTCTCGTTGCCATTATTGAAGGTGGGGTCAGATTCCCCCTTCATCCTCTCCTGAGGTCCTGCCTCCGGGCATGGAATCTCTGCCCGTGCCAACTGATGCCCAACGGTTTCAAGATCATTATGGGCGTCGCCGAACTGAACAAGGCCCTAGGAATCGATCTCGATGTCCATGACATCGAAGATGTTTATGATCTCTGCAAAACCCGAGACGGCAACACGTACTATCTTCGTGTTAAAGCAAAGTGTTCGCCCCTCATCACAGCCTTGGAGGACTCGAATAAATACGCTGGGGATGATCGGCTACTCGTCTCTGGCAACTGGGAGTTCGGAGGGGCCGAATCCGAGACCACATGGAGATCCCAGGTCCCGCGGACCTTCGGGACGCTGCCGAGTAATGCCCTGTCCCTTCTGCCGGGTTTCGGATTATGACTTTCCTCGTTAACTTTTATTCTAAGTCTATTCTTTCCTTTTGCAGGCCTCCAACAGCGAAGACGGGACGCCAACCTAGACCGATGGCGGAGGAACAAGGCCTGGCTGGATAAGATCTACCAGTACCGAGGCCACTACAACAGGGCTGCCTTTTCCTTACTAGGGTACGAGCCGAAGTACGCGTCATACACGCGGAAGTCAGGCCATCCTGGGGAGATAGTTCTTGCTTTGGCCGAGGCTGCGAGCGGGCCTGTCACTGTTGCCGAAACTTCCTCGTCGGCTGCTGCGGCCGAGAGCGATCCCTTGAGGGAGGTCGAAAACTTCTCAGACTCCGAAGAGATGGAGAGGCGTCTGCCAGCCTATCAACCGCGCAACTTAGCAGCGGCCATTTTTGGCGAGCAGAGGGCCGCCTCCAGCGCCCGTCCCTCTAGCACCTCGATCGTCCCAGCGGTCCCCGAGGCCCAGCCCGCTGCTGAGGAGAGGGAGAGACCCCGAAAGAGGACAAGGGGGAAGTCCCCTGTCCGCGAAGACCAGCCGCGGTAATCGCTGGCCATCAGGGAGAGGGCCAGGGCGGAGGAGCCAATCCGGTCCTGGGCCTCGCTGGATCGGCGCTCCGAATCGCCTCGCACCGTGGTCTCGGCCGAGTCGGAGGCCTTCAAGCCCGACCTGGAGCTGTGGCCGGGGAGGCCCCTCAATGTTGAGGATAGAGTCGTGGGGAACCCGCCTGTGATTACGGCTCTCTGCCGAGCCTGCGCGCTCCCCAAGGACGTGGAGAGGCACCAGGCAGAGGATAGCTCTCAGCTACTCATGAGAACGCTGCAGCACTCCTTCCTGGTAAGTGTTGAATCTATGACTGACGATTATACTAGGCTCGCTGTGCGCGATGCTAAATCTCGTCCGTCTCTTGCAGGCTGTTCAAAGGCTTCTGCTGGTCCTGAACAGGATCGCGGAGGAGGACGCTCGGCTGAACCGCTTGGCGGAGGAAAAAGAGCAGGTCGAAGCTGCCTTGTCGGCCAAGAGCGAGGAGCTGCAGGAGGCCGAGGCGAAAAGGGCCGAACT
The DNA here is from genome assembly GCA_038049695.1 of Cinnamomum chago. Lineage (NCBI taxonomy): Eukaryota > Viridiplantae > Streptophyta > Magnoliopsida > Laurales > Lauraceae > Cinnamomum > Cinnamomum chago. The sequence continues at coordinate 62,351,477 of CP142459.1, read as the reverse complement.
AGACGCCCAAGTGGTCTCGGCGGTGTGCGAGCTCTCCCAGACTAAAGCTGAGTCATTGACCTTACAGGAGAAGCTCGTCGCCGAAATGAGGAGGTCGGCCAAACTGGCGGCCGAGTTGGAACGAGAGAAGGCGGCTAGGGAGGAGGACCTTGCGTCTCAACAAGCAGAAATCGACGCCGCCTTCCTCGAGGGAACAGAACACGCTGGCAGGAACTACACTGACCAGATAACACAGCTGAGCCAGCAACTGTTCCACCTCGGCTGTGGGGCCGCGCTCAAGGAGTACGGGGTCCCGGAAGACCACCCGTTATTTCTGAATCCTCCTGAGTTCCGGCCCCCATCTCCTGCTGAGACCGCAGCCTCACCGCCTCCAGAGACTCCTGCCTCTCCTCCGCCAGAGACTCCAGCTTCTCCGCCTCCAGAGATCCCCGCTCCGCCGGAGGCTTCAAGCGAAGTGGTTTCGGAAACCTCCGGAACCGTTGCGACGGTGGAGGACGCAGTAGTTGTCATTGAGGACACCGAGGCCGAGACTTCCTAAGCTTTGTCTTTGGCTTTTTGATGAAAAATGTATCTTCACCCTTTTTGATGAAAAATGTGTAGTAAACATGTATTTATCAATAAAATTTCAGTTTGCTCAACTCTTTTTGTTTATATTTACTTCCTGGCTTGACTCGTTTGCTTTCATTTTCGCATTCCGCTTCGCATGATTCCACTTTCTTTTTCGCACGATTCCACGATTCCACGTGTCTGGGCTCGGATTGAAAAGAAGCGATTAACATAGGACACGCCGTTGGCACTAGTTCCTTGCCGAGATCACTAGCCTCGGCAGCATAGCCGTCATGCCCTAACGGGAACTGTCATTTCGGCTTCACGTCTAGGTGGCTGGGTGCCATCCTTAGGCGATCTCGTCATGGGCCATTTCGGCCTTTACGTCTAGGTGGCTGGGTGCCAGCCTTAGACGATTTCATCATGGGCCATTTCGGCTGCACGTCCAGGTGGCTGGGTGCCAGCCTTGGACGATTCGTTGGCCGTTTCGGATTCATCTAGGTGGCTGAGTGCCAACCTTAGACTCATCGTTGGCCGTTTCGGATTCATCTAGGTGGCTGAGTGCCAACCTTAGACTCATCGTTGGCTGTTTTGGCTTCATCTAGGTGGCTGAGTGCCAACCTTAGACTCATCGTTGGCCGTTTCGGCTTCATCTATGTGGCTGAGTGCCAACCTTAGACTTATCGTTGGCCGTTTCGGATTCATCTAGGTGGCTGAGTGCCAACCTTAGACTCATCGTTGGCCGTTTCGGATTCATCTAGGTGGCTGAGTGCCAACCTTAGACTCATCGTTGGCCGTTTCGGCTTCATCTAGGTGGCTGAGTGCCAACCTTAGACTCATCGTTGGCCGTTTCGGATTCATCTAGGTGGCTGAGTGCCAACCTTAAACTCATCGTTGGCCGTTTTGGATTCATCTAGGTGGCTGAGTGCCAACCTTAGACATTGGTCGTTTCGGCTTCTCGTCTAGGTGGCCGGGTGCCATCCTTAGACGATCATCCGCGTTCACACCATTGCTAGAATGCCATCAACCACCAGATTGCCTCAAATTGAAAATCGGGTGCATTTCTATTAAATCCAAGAGCATTGTACAAGTGCAGACTAAAAATAGAATTTCTTGAGGTGTGATGCATTTCATGGTCTCGGTAATGACCGTCCTTCCATATCCTCGAGTCTGTATGCCGACCGCCCCGCGATGGAAGTCACTTTAAATGGGTCATGCCAATTCGGCGCCAGTTTGCCTTGATTCGGATCCTTGTCCCCCGGGAGTGCCTTCTTGAGAACCAACTCTCCTATCGAAAATTTTCGTTCCCTGACCTTCTGGTTATAACCTCTGGCAAGTTGCCGCTGATAGGCTGCGAGCCGAACTGCTGCCGCTTCTCTTCGCTCGTCGGCCAAATCCAGCTCTAAAGCCAGATGCGGCTCATTTCGGCCCTGATCGAAGAGCTCGGACCTTAGAGTAGGAAGGCCGATCTCTAAGGGAATGACAGCCTCCATCCCATAGGCCAGGGAGAAAGGCGTTGCCGAAGTGGACCTCCTTGGGGTCGTTCGGTAAGCCCATAGCACACTCGGGAGCTCTTCCACCCATCTTCCTTTTGCTCTGTCAAGCCGTTTCTTCAGCCCGTCGAGTACCACTTTATTGGAAATCTCCGCCTGACCGTTACTCTGTGGGTAAGCTGGTGTGGAATATCGATTTCGGATACCGTGCTCCTGACAGAAGCTTCTGAAGAGGTTGGAGTCAAACTGAGTCCCGTTATCCGAGATCAGTACTCTGGGGATACCGAACCTTGTGACGATGTTTTTCCATACGAATTTTTTGGAGTCTTGCTCCGTGATGGAGGACAACGGCTCTGCTTCGATCCATTTAGTGAAGTAATCCGTGGCTACTATCAGCCATCTTTTTTGTATCCAGGAGTTCGGTGGAGTGGTCCCACTATGTTGAGCCCCCACTAGGCAAATGGCCACGGACTAGAAAGCGGACTGAGGTCCTGTGCTGGCTGATGGAGAGAGTGGGAGAATTTCTGACACTTCTCGCATTTCTTCGCGTACACCTGCGCGTCCTTTTGCAAATATGGCCACCAGTAACCCTGGCTGATAGCCCGATAAGCTAGTGACCTTCCTCTGATATGGCTTCCGCAGATTCCTTCGTGTATTTCGAAGAGAAAGTCCTCCACTTTGCTCGGATGGACGCACTGGAGGTACGGGCCTGTGTACGACTTCCTATAGAGCTTGACTTCGGGAGACAACCTGAACCGGGCTGCTTTGAGTCTGATCCGATAGGCCTCGCCGCTGTCTTCGGGTAGCTTATCGTCCTTGAGGTAGGCGATAATGGGGTCCATCCAACTCGAGCCGAGGTCAATACACGACACTTCCCGAGGTGGATGGAGCTCGATGGTGGGTGCGATCAAGGATCCGACTTCGATGGTTCTTTTTCTTCCTGCTTCGACAGCGCTGGCCAAACTTGCAAGAGCATCTGCATGGGAGTTTACTTCTCTGCCTATCTGTTTGATTTCGGCCATGCGGAACTGAGAGAGCAGCTTCTTTGCCAGGGCCAAATACGCAGCCATTCGGTCGTCGCGAGCTTGGTAGTCCCCAGTCAGCTGGTTTGCCACCAACTGTGAATCACTGAAGACCAACAGCTGTTGAGCTCCGAGGATTTTGGCGCTGTTCAGTCCGGCTAAAAGGGCTTCATACTCGGCTTCATTGTTCGACGCCTTGAAATCCAGGGTCAGAGCCTGCTCGATGACCAGTCCTTCTGGCGATTGGAGAACAACTCCTGCTCCGGCTCTTCTCGAGGTGGAAGATCCGTCGACGAAGACTTTCCAAACTGGGGCGAGGGCTTGGCATTGTGACTGTTCAGAGCTCGTGGGCGCCTCATGCTCCCTGCCCCCCAGTTCGGTGCCGAGCTGGGTTGGTGCCGAACTTGAATCGAACTCGGCAAGGAAATCTGCCAGAACCTGAGCCTTGATCGCTGTCCTGGGCTGATACTGAATTTCATACTGCCCTAGTTCGACAGCCCATCTTGAAATTCTTCCTGAAAAGTCAGCTTTTCTGAAAACAGATTTAAGTGGATGTTCCGTAACAACCACTATGGTATGTGTTTGAAAGTAATGAGAGAGCTTCCGCGAGGCACTAACGAGTGCCAGCGCGAGCTTCTCGAGAGGCAAGTATCTGGTCTCGGCATCAATCAAGGTCTTGCTCGTATAATAGATGGGTTTTTTGACCCTATCCTCTTCTCGGAGGAGGACCGAACTCACTGCATGATCCGAGACCGCCAGGTATAAATACAAAAACTCTCCGTGGACCAGAGTTGACAGTAGAGGAGGTGAGGATAAATAGACCTTAAGCGCCTGCAAGGCTTGGTCGCATTCCGGAGTCCAATGAAATTTAAAATTCTTCCTAAGAAGCTGAAAGAAAGGCCGGCACTTATCTGAGGATCTGCTGATGAACCGATTTAGTGCGGCCGCCATTCCCGTTAGCTTTTGGACCTCTTTAGCCGAGGTGGGACTCTGCACTCGGAGGATAGCCGAGATCTGATCTGGATTTGCCTCTATCCCTCTGCGTGTGACCAAGCTTCCCAAGAATTTGCCGGAACCGACACCAAAGGCGCACTTGGAGGCGTTGAGCTTGAGCTTGAAACTCTTCAAAGTGGCGAAGACTCCAGCTAGGTCTGCCAGATGGGTGTGGGCTTGCTTGGACTTGACCACCATGTCATCGATGTAGACTTCAACAGTCTTGCCGAGCTGATCGTGGAACATCTTGGTGACAAGTCGCTGGTAGGTGGCTCCTGCATTCTTCAAACCAAACGGCATGACTTTATAGCAATAAGTCCCTCTGGGTGTAATAAAAGCTGTCTTCTCTTCATCCGGCCCATACAACGGGATCTGGTGATAGCCGCGATACGCATCGAGGAAGCTCATTCTATTGTGTCCGGCCGTGGCATCGATCATCTGGTCGATCTTTGGGAGGGAAAAGCTGTCCTTGGGACAGGCCTTGTTCAGGTCGGTAAAGTCGACGCACACCCTCCATTTTCCGGTCTTTTTCTTGACGACCACGGTATTGGCTAGCCAGGTCGGGTATTGGACCTCTCTGATGGCGCCGGCCTCGAGCAATTTATCCACCTCTTCTACCACGGCTTCGGTTTGTGGCACCCCAGTCCTGCGAGCCTTCTGCATCACAGGTTTATTATTAGGGTCTACATTCAATTTATGGCAGATTACCTCAGGGTCGATGCCAGGCATCTCTTGAGGCGTCCAGGCGAAGGCTTCTCTGTTCTGTACCAGGAACTGGACCAGTTCGGTCTTCTCTGGCTCTCCGAGCTGACTGCCGAGTAAGAAGAACCGTTCCGGATCTTGTGAATCGATCCTGACCTTGGTCAGGTCCTCTATGCTCTTCTTCTCTGGGTCCTGGCCGACCTCGTCTAGCTTCTTCTCCAGACGCTTCTCCATCTCAGCCACATTAACCTCCCTGCGCTCTCGCTCTCCGGACACCACAGCTGTCAAGCATTGTTTGGCTGCCTGCTGATCGCCTTTGACAGTGACGATTTCAACTCTGCCATTCTTTCCTTCCCACGAGAATTTCAGCTTCTGGTGGAGAGTGGAAGGGACTGCTTCCAAACTATGGAGCCAAGACCTGCCCACTATAGCATTGTAGGGCGAGGGTGCGTCAATCACCATGAAGGTCGTCTCAACAGACGCGCCGCCGGCCTCGACCTTGAATGTCACCTTTCCCTTGGGGTATACCGGCTTGACGCTGAAGCCAATGAGGGGAATTCGGGCCTCCTGCAGGTCCTTCTCCGTCAGTCCCATCCTCCGGAAGCTGTCGAAATAGAGGACCTCGGATAAACTACCGGGGTCGACGAGGACCTTCTTCACGATGCAGTTCTTCACGCTTTGCTTGGAGCAATCAAACTTCAGGGTGACGATCAGCGGGTCGTTGTGGGGAAGCTGCACCCCTTCCAGGTCTGCATCGGTACACCTGATTTCGGGCCGCTCCCTCCGAGCTCTTTTCGGTGCTGATCCGAGCTCAGCGGCCATGACCTGCTTACTGTGGGAGGCTTGTCTGGCCTCGGCGCGAGCTCGGTTACTCCCCTTGGGCGGGGGAGCCAGATGGATGACGTTAATAATCTTTTCTGACCCGTCGCTGTCATGGCCCCTCTCATCTCGGCGTGGAGCTCGGGTGTCGGCTCTGGTGTCTGCCTTGACGAATTCCTGCAGGTGCCCCTCTTGGACGAGCTTCTCTAAGTGCGACCGCAATATTCTGCATTCTTCGGTCTTGTGGCCGCCCTCCTTGTGATATGCACAAAACCTCGTCTGATCTCGGGTGGACGGGTCGCCTTTCATGGGATCCGGCCAGCTGAAGTACGGCCTTTTCTTGATTTTGTACATGATCCTGTGGATAGGCTCCTTGAAGATTGTGTTAACTGCCCGATATGCATTTTCGGACAGCCTGGGCCTTTTGCCTCTCGCCGAGGTGAATGCCTGAGCCCTTGCCGAGCTGGTGGGCGCCCTCCGCCGGTCTGACTCGTTTCTTCGTTGCTCGTCTCTCTGTGGCTCATCTCTTCGGGACGGCCCCCTGTCCTTCTTGGAGGACCTCTCACTTCGGTCCTTCTGCGCAGCTCCGTGGTTTTCCCGAGCCCGGGCCTGGTCTTCCTCTTGGGCGACGTACCGGTTAACGATGGACATGAGCGCTGTTATGGAAGACACCGGGTTTCTGGCTAGATCTTTACGAAGGTCACTGTCTGGCAGCAGGGCATTCCGAAATGCGAAGACGGCCACTTCGTCCTTTGAGTCTTCAATCTGGCTGTAGACCGTCCAGAATCGCTTCGCGAACTGGGTGACGCTCTCCCCCTGCTTCATCTTCAAGGCAATGACATCTGCATCTGTCTTCGGCAGGATCCTGTAGGCCTGGAACTTCTTCATAAAGGACTGCTGGAGTTGCTGCCAACTCGAAATGGATCCTTCCGAGAGCGCACAGAACCACTTCAGAGGGAGGTCACCCAAACTGGAGGAAAAGACTTGACAGTTCAGATGGCCCTCGTCTCCCCAGACAGACATCCTCTGGGAGAAGTGCCTGAGATGTGTAGCCGGGTCCGAGGTCCCGTCATAAGTGACGAACCTCGGGACGGTGAACTTCTTTGGCAGGGGGTACGTCCTGATATCGCGAGAAAAAGGAGACGCGCCGAGATCGACGGGGTCGCAGCAAACATCATTTTGGTCTCGGCCGAGACCAGCCACCTCCAGATTGCGCTGGACCGTTTCCCTTATGCGCGCGTCCAACCACTCCTGATCATGGTACCTGCTCTCCGGAATGGTTTCTGATGCCTTCCTCGAGTAGCTATGGCTGGCACTCGAGCCTTCGTCTCGAGTTCGGTCGATCCTTCTCTTATTCAGATGGTCCCTCATGTCCTTCTCAGGGGAGTCGGGGCGCCTGTCATGAGACATCCTCCTCTCGTGCTGTCGCTGTGAGCGCTGTTGTAACGACCGCTGCTGCTGCCGCGACTGCTGATGTCCTGCTGAACCCGTAGCTTTTTCCAGCTGCTGCCGGAGCTGGAGGATCAGAGCATCCCTCTCCTTAATGGCCTCATTCTGTACTCTAATCTCTTCAAGGGTGGAGTCGGAGTCATTATCAGGGTTATATTCTTCATCCTCAAAGTCCTCAGCGTCCTCTATCTGATCAGAAGGACGTGGTCCATCGACCACTGGAGACTTGCTCCGCCGACTTCGACCCGTCAGGAGGTCTTCCTCGGGCTGCTGCTGAGAGTTTCTCCTCCGGAGAGCAGACTCCAAACGAGAATCACGCTCCTGAACGTTGATCCGGACGAGGCCACGCTCTACGTCGTCCTCTGCAGCTGGTTCCTTCCCGGACCTCTTCTTAGCAGGGAGGAGTTTAGAGGACGGTCCTGCACGCCTTGCCTTGGATGTTTCTCCACCTTTCGCAGCTCTCCTCGTCATGGTGATAGGGAAGATTGTAGAAATCGTCCCCACAGACGACGCCAATTGTAAGTGCAGAAAAATATACTCACAAGATAAAGATGCCTTTAAGGACTCACTCAAAGTACCAGAGGAGAAGCTGCGTGTCTGTTGAACCTGAAAGGGGAGAAGAGAACGGTCAAAGGACCCTGGCTGGGGCAGTGCAGGGCTCTCCGACGCTCAAGTTAGCAGTGATCGGAGAAGAAGAAGGAAGGGATCTCTAAGTTGCATGTAAAAGAGAGTGCATACCTCCTTTGTGGATGGTCTGTTGCCTTATACGAGAGACTGTGTTGGTGCTTGCGCCAGCGGGCCTCGTGATGCGACTAGGGTCTCATCAGCCCACTTAGTCATTAATGAGGGTCCATCACAGCCCTCATTGCATTTAATGAGGGTCCGATCAGCCCACATTGCATTTAATGCCAGTCACATTGGGCCTGATCTGTTGGCGGCTGAGGTCCCATCGAATCCCTTTCTCGGGCCCTGCTCTGATAGGGTCGTGGCCAATGGAAGTGATCGCATCTGTTTGTAGCAGAGACCAAGCGGTGTGGCGCGGCCGACCTGGCCACCACTTACCGACATCAGCTACTAGTGCAGAAACCGAAGCAACGCCGGGGCAACGTCCGAGGCCGATAACGATCCGCCTTGCCGAAACCGAATAGGGAGTGGCTTCGCGAGATGGGCCCCACACAATGTTGATACATACCGATCAGAATAAAAAAAAAAAAAAAAATGGTGACGTTGATACAGATATGTTTTTGTTATCCTTCCCGCGTCGGCCTAAATCATAACCCACTTTTCCCATTCCAACTGAAATATGACACTTAAAAATATTCTTATGGGACATGCATGGGGCGGGCCTCATCGCTCCTATGCGTGGGATCAGCAGGAGCAACTATACCAGCCCTATAACCCATCGGGTGAAGCTCACTTTGAAGATCTAAACAATTTATCATCCCCTTTTATCTTAAAACAGGTAAATTTTGACTTCAATTAGAGTTAGTCACACCATCAGAATAATCACATGTAAGATATATTTTCCTCAGCCAATCACTTCACAAAATCACATCTCAAATTAGGCAAAATTTGGCCCACACCAATACAGGATTTCGACCGGCTGCGGTTTGGGTTTCAGCAGTGAGCTAGACCTGCTGCCAATAGGGCAGAGCTCAGAGAACCCGGATTTTTATCGTATCCATGATTTCCCACCATCTGGGCAGATCACATTAATATGCATCCAGTGCTTAATATTGAATTCGGAAAAGGTGCTGTAGAAAACAGGTAAAATATCTTGAAGAATATATTGTTCTATACATGATTTGATCAAAGGATTTTAGATAATAACCCCACAACCTTCCCACGTGACATGATTCGATTTTAATGAAAACAGATGCTTCATATCTTCTTCTCGGTCAAATTGATGCAAGAGCTCACAAAGAATACTGATAATGGTCGAATAAAGTTTGCAATGGCCAAGGGGGCCTAGTCTATAAATACTAGTCCCTTGGGTAGTTGGTCTTTGTATCCCATTTCTTGTATCTCACTTCACAGGGGCTAGTCTAATAGTCTAATACAAGCAGCACTACAAGAAAAGTGACAATTAGCGGCGGTTTATAGCAGCGGTTTATATATCCGTCACTACATCTACGTATCAATATACATACAGCGGCCGAAATTATATTTTGCTGCTATAAACGCATTCATACATACGTATAGCAGCGGAAAATGTATTATGCCACTATAAACGCTTACGTCTACTAGCAGAACGTATATTCCGTCACCACATCTACATCTAAGTACATGAAATACATAATACATATTAACGTATAGCAGCGGAAAGTATGGTCCGTCACTAAATCTAAGTATATATTTTCATAATACTCATACATATAGCAATAGAAATATATGTATTATTATGTATAGGAAATACATAATACATATAGCAGCAGAAAGTGTATTATGTCACTATACATATTATGTATAGCAGCAGAAAATGTCTTATGCCACTATACATATTATCTATACCAGCAAAAAAAATATATTATGCCATTATAAACATTTTTATACATCAAACATAATACATACAGCGACATATAGCAGCGGAAAGTATATTTCCGCTGCGGTACGTTCCCCTCTTGTTCTCTTCCCCACAAAACCAAAACCCAAAACCTCTTTTCGTCCCAAAACGCAAACCTCCATATATCTCTCTACCTCTCTCTGCTAGGGTTTCCAAAACCCTAGATCCTCTTATTCTTCTGCTTCTTCAAACCCTAAATCGATTGCAGATCTTCGAAGAAGATCAATGGCGGACTATCCGATCGCATCGACTTCGACTTCGTCGTCTTCATCTCCTTCCCATCCTTCATCGGCGCCTACGAATCCCCTCGGCCATGCAGTGATTCCGATCATTTGTGTTGAAGAAGATGAGCAGGAGCAAAAGAAGAAGAAGAGCAGAAGAAGATAAAAAATCTAGGGTTTCTGATGTTCGTGTTTCTCTCCTTTTCGAAATTTTCAGCACTGGATTCGGATTTCAAGGTCTATATCTCTGCAAATCCATGGAAATCGCGGCATTTCTCGATCGATTCCCCATCATATGAAGCATCTCGATCTCAACCCCTAGCTTTGGTCGACATTCCGGAGGTGAGCTTAAAGTGTTTTTGTGATTTCTCTGAGATTTAGTAGATGAGAACTGTTGATGATTTTATCCTCACCAGATTTAGTAGATGAGAACTGTTGATGATTTTATCCTCAAATATGCAGCGCCTATGCTGTCCATGGCAATAGCCATCCTCAAAAATTTACCTTCCTTATCCCATGGAGAGAATGAAGTTCCTATGGGTAACGACGAATCTCCGTAACTCGCCCACTCTCACACTTACTCTTGGGCATGTTCTTTTACTAGAATTTCTGACTGGAATTCTACTGGTTGGGGTTTTTGGGGACATGATGTGACATCATGTCCCTGGGGTTTTCAAATTCCATGTTTCTTTACAGGAATTTATAAATTCCAGCACATGATAACCTTTAGGAATTCTTGGAATTCCACCTTCTTTGCATTTTAGTGGAATTCCAAAATGCTCATGCCCTTAGAAGGATTTTGGAATTCCACCTTGTCTAGGAATTCAAGAATTCCCCAGACAAGAATTCTAGGAATTCTTGTAAGTGAACAGGCCCGTAACTCTCACTCTCTCAGCTGTCGGCATTCATTTCCAATACTTTCCCCCACAACAGCATCTGATTCATTCACCACGTCTACTCCACAACAGATCCAAACAATTCCCCCCACAAATGACAAATTTCCTCTTCTTCTTCACCCCCTCTCTCTGCATTGCAGAAAACTAGCACTTTTCTCTCTCTGGCATTTTGTCGAACACATGACAAGATGCTCTGTATCAAGGCCGAAACGTTGGGGAACGACGTGCTGGCTTCACCTAGCGTGATTCTCCCCATCAGTCTGTAAGAAATCAATCTTTTTTGATGATGCATTCTTTCTTTATTTGCAATTTCGTTGTTGGTTGTTGATTTATGCTTGGTTTTTTAATTTTTAATTTTTTTTTGTCGGTGGAGAGGACAGGGGTCGGACGATTCAGTAATTGCAGAAGGGCGGGAGAGAATTTCGACGTTCAAGTCAGTCGCTTTCTTCTATAGATGGGTCTGTGATTTCGTCGGGTTTGGATGTGGGTATCTATCAAACTGTTGATTTTTGTATATGTTGATAATCCCCCCCCCCCCCCCCCCCCCCCGTCTCTGTTACTGATTGATGACAATTCAGACATGTCTTGTCCTTTTGACTTCAATTTTAATCTGGGATTTTGATGGGGTGAGAGGAATTGGAGGCCTGATGAAGGAATATTATATGATGGGGTATGATAAGTGAATGTTTGGTCTAGAATTTTGGCCTTGTTTTGATGGGTATGGACTAATTGGTGGAATCCTTTGTCAAATATTTCTCATGGGAAGTGATTTATGATGGTGGTGATGGGAATTTTAGTTTTTACTCAGTACTCGGTTAATATCAGTTTTGTCTGTTTGATTGGTGCAAAGGTTTGTGAGATGACAAAGGTACGGGTTGTTAGGGGGCAATGTTTCAAAACGTTGAGGTATGAGGCCAGGCCGCCTAGGCGTTCCAGTGTGGGTGGTTGGGAGGATATTATGCATCATGATCATGTCTTTTCAACAAATAAAAATAATGAAGTTTCTTTTGAGCATTTAGTGAGTTTTAAGCAAAGCTGCAACTCATAATTTCTTTTCTCACCGTTTAACACGGTGTTTTTAAGTTCAATGATATGAACTTTGTTAACCCTTTTCATTAATTAACCTGCAGAGGACAATTTTACCTTTGTATTTGCAGCAATGGGAGTAAACATGTAGACAGCCCAGTTCTTCATGCGTGATTTTGAAGAGAATGGTTCAATGGAAAGGGTTAATTCAGGTTAGCAAGCTGGTACTTTTCTGACCCTATCTTTATTGCAGTGAATATTGGTTTTGGGTTGAATGATATCAGCCAGCAACTTGAACCCAGTATCGATTAAGATAAAAAGGTGGAAAATGATAACCCTGCAGAGTGAACATCTAGTTGCTTACATCTTACAAGACACCAGCAGAATTGAAGATAGTCTGTTTTTTTTTGAAATATTCCAGCACTTGTGATTTTATGGGTATCAATGTGTTATGTGATAAGGAGAATGTCTGAGAGGGAACAGGTTCCAGGTTCCTTTTCTTTTTATTGAAGGAACTCTTATTGAGGCCTACACATTTTGAACCCAAACTCTCACTCATCTATCCATCCCAATTCACTCAACTAACCTACATCTGAAACTGGCCTGTATGTGAAGGTTAGAAGTTCAACCCGAAATCAAGGATTGGGTCAATTTTGTGTGTGTTTGTGGTTGGGATGATTTTCTGTCCCTTTTCTTTTTTATTGAAGGAACTCTTATTGAGGCCTACACATTTTGAACTCAAACTCTCACTCATCTATCCATCCCAATTCACTCAACTAACCTACATCTGAAACTGGCCTGTATGTGAAGGTTAGAAGTTCAACCCGAAATCAAGGATTGGGTCAATTTTGTGTGTGTTTGTGGTTGGGATGATTTTCTGTCCCTTATTTAAGGTTGGGATGATTCAATGCATGTTTGTGTGCATGTAAGACAGAGCTTGCTTTTTGATACACGGAATTCAGAAATATTGTATTTATACACATAGCTGCTGCTGCTGCTTCTTTTTTTTTTTTTTCTTTTGTAACAAGGTTATGATGATTATAGAGAATTGTACATGTATGCCTGTTTATTAGATTTTCATCAAAGTGTGGACTGAGATCCTAGATTTAATTTCACATTTCTTGTTATTTATGTTGCTTTTTCTATTTTTTTCAATTCCTATCCTGGATATCAGCAAGATTTATGCATACACCGTCGGGCAGAAGCCAAGCAAAGCTAAGTATTATCTGGATGATACTGTTGATGTCATAAAATTGCTCACAGGTCTTGCAGCTGCTTCGTGTAAGAAGCCGAAGCATTCTCATACAAAAGTTTCTTTTGAAAGTTCTGCATGAGATACGAGGTCATCAGTGCTATATTTATACTGATTTGTGCATCTGGGAGGTGGGCGAAGTTAGTATTGATGACCTCGTATCAATAACGTATTAAGTTGAAATCCTGCGCACGATGATCACTGGTAGATATTGACTAATCCAGATATCAGTCAGATTAAAGTAGTCTGATCATTGAATTGAATTGGCCATCATAAATTCATGTTGCAGCAGTTACCATCAACCTTCTTCTTGGCTATGTTGGGTTGCTATCAAGCATTTAGCTTCGCTATAGTTGGTGATGTTGAGGCCCATGGACCATATTTATTTATTTATGATATGGCCTGTGCTTGTGCTTTTAATGTTTGAAACTTTGTCCTTTTGTTTGTCATAAGATGACAAGACTGGCCTGTGCTTGTATTAATCCAACCTGTATATATGTTAGCTACTGAGAATTAGCATCATTGCTAGTTGCTACATTTATTATTTTCCATTTATTTAGGGTATGTATTTATTTCCATAGACCTTTGATCCTAGTGTACTATTTTTATATATGGATGTAATCATATGAAGCTTCTTATTGTGAAACATAACTGGCTCTCTAGCTTGCTTCCTTTTATAATTAGATTTATTGGGGTGCCAATATGAAAAATGCTAAAATTTCTAATAGAATTCATGGGGTTTCTGAAATTTATGATTTTGATTGTTGTAGGAATCAAAATGCAATCTTCATATTTCTTTTCTTTGCTTTTCTTCAGGTGGGTAATTTTATACATTACTTGTCTACTTTGATTTTGTCGTCTGTTTTCTTGCTTTTCATTAATTTATGAGAAACCCACCATATTTGGGATGTATAAAAAAATCACCCAAATTCTTATAAAGCTTGAGGAACACAATTTCTATATTGTGTGATTCATGCAGGGAGTAAAAGTTGGCTCCATGACAGGGGATTGCCGATTTTATGATGCATCAGGTACCTATAAGTGGAATTTGGTTATTTTGAGCAGATTGATGAGAAAGTGCAGAAGGAAACATAAGAGTCAACTATGGATCAAACTTTAGAGTATAAGATGAACATCTTGATAATAGAGAATGAGCAAGTGATAATTTAGAAATTACTAATAAAGCAATAACATTTATGATAAAAAAATTATGAATTTCATATAACAGTTCAATTATATGAATGTCATTGCTACTTTAAATGTCAGTATCTCCATCACCAACTTGCACAACAATGTGCAGAACAGTAGAAGTGTTCCTAATTGTGTCACACTCTCCTGGTAAGTTTCATTTATATGAATATCATTGTTACTTCAAATGTCTATATTTTCACCACCAACCAGCACTAAACTGTGTACAAGTCTTCCTAATTTTTTATATCTCTTCTGGTGAAACCATATTCTCTCTAGTCCCTGGTTTTTTATTAGACAGATTTGGTAACATTTAATTGTTGCCTCTATGCATTATCTACATATACCAATGAGTGCAAACAAACACTTCCTAATGGCCATTGCACTTGGAAACAAAACTACAACTTTGGAGCGTACAAATTTATATACACCAATCAATAAAAACAAACAATCCCTAATGGTTATTGTACTTGTGGGAAAAACAACAATTTTGAAGTAGGAAGTGTGAGAATTCCTGTGGAACCCTCATTTACTATAAATATGCCTAAACTTTTGAATTCTAGATTGTAACACTAGAGGAGAGACCATCAAAGGAAAAAGGAAGAATCTATGCTTTACTTACAGAATAAGGGATTTGAAGCTCTTGATTTTCAAAAAAGAAAAAAAAACAGCTGGTGAAATGCTTGACAATGTTATGTTGAAATGCTTGACATTGTTTTTGCAGTGGAGTTTGATCACAGTGGAAGTTACCTGGCAATTGCAGGTTCTGATGTGAGGTTAGTTTTCTTTCAAAAAACCCCTCTAGTATCAGCCGTCTGGCTTACAGGTTTTGATGTTTATTCTTTAATGAAAACTTTCCATCTCATTAGAAGAGGAAAGAACATGCCTGCAGTTTCTCCCTTCCCCATTTTATACTGGACCTTCAATTCTTGTCCCTTATCCCAAGTCCTGGGCAGAGTATTAATTTTTTCTGAACTTGCACTTCTGAAATTTCCCATAAGAAATAGGCATGTGAAAGTCTGGATAACAGTCTCTTGCATGATAATGTTTTCATCAATAGTTACAGTGGTATGCATGCTTCTAGCAATGCTGCTCACTCTTCTTTAACACGTGTTGTTGCAGAGTTTACCAAGTCGCAAATGTAAAGGTAGAGTGGAATTGTATCAAGACTCTACCGGATCTATCAGGAACAGGTCTCTCTCTCTCTCTCTCTCTCTCTCTCTCTCTCTGTTGTGGGTGGGTGGGTAAAGAGGCATCATTAACATTATGTAGAACCAATTGTCCCCAAGATCTCAAGTTGGTGTACCATCAGAATGGATGGCAGATGGTAAATATACATTGAATGATGGTTTACAAAAAATTTGCCCATCTTGAATTATTGTGGCTCTCTGTTAGCAGTTCTCTTAATAAGTCTTGAAACATGGGTAAATCATAGGTCTCATCTGGTTATATCATGTCATGTGAAATGCAGGCAAAATGAATTGTGTGAAATTTGGCCCGGATGCAAAATACATGGCGGTGGGGTCAATGGACCGGAACCTTCGGATATTCGGCATGCCCGGGGATGGATCAGAAGAGTCATGAAGAGAAACAAGAAACTGCTTCTAGCTTGTCAAATGTTCAGCCGTTGTTGGTGTCATGTTTTTTTTCTTTGGATTAGTCATAGCAAGGATGATTGAGCTCCTGATTCATTCAAATTAAATTAATATTATTATTTGAGCTCCCCCCCTCGGAATTTCATCGTTAACTGATAATTTGCTCCCGTACAAAGGGGAATCCATGTAAAACAGGGCTGATTTGGCAGGTTACTTGTTCTCCAGTGTGACCCACAACAGTTATACGCTGTTTCTTTCATCAAATTTTGAGATTTCACTGACTATCCCATCTAATTAAAAAATAAATAAATAAAATCTTTGGCTCGTGTGTTTATGTATGTGCAGGGGGTGTGTTTATAAAATCTTTGCCTCTTTTTTTTTGTGTTTATAAAATGTTATGCTCTGCTGCTGCATTATCACAAGTCCTTAATTTAGCTGATGTTCTTGAAATGTTGGTTATATTGAATCAACTTGTTCTTAAGAAGTGGTCATGAAGATATCAAGCTTTATGGAATTTATGAAATATTTGCTCACTATTCAGGTGTGCAGAGCCAACTTATGTGGTCATGAAGATATAAATTTTACTCTTGCTTCAAATTGAGAAATTGCGCTTCATTGAAAGTTCAGTTGTGTGTGATGTTAAGAACATGGATCTATGAGTAGGTGGGTATTCAACATCCTCCTTCTTATATTTTTGCTTCATCAAATGTGCAAATGACATTAACAGAACTGCTTTGTTGTTGTTATTTATCTTCTGCTTTATGTTGAATTTGAAACAGGAACGGAAATGGCTCAGTTGGTTTGTGGAGGCTGCCACACTCTTTTAATGTATATTCGTGGAACATCAGTTGGGGTAGGTATTCATGTATACATATTATTCTTGTTCTATTTCTATGTTCACATTATTCATAAATCATGCCTGTGATTATTTTGATATATATGCTCACTTTTAGAGTATGTGTATTGTTTACGATACCCGATTGAAATAAGAAGACATGAAGATAAAGCAACGAAGAAAAGAAAAGGGTCTTCAGTAAGAGAAAGTACCTTTGAATTTAGATGGAGAGATGAAACTATGGAATTCTTGGTCAACCTCAGGGATATTTTCTAAACAAGCTGGTAAAACAGGCTTAGCTCGACTCAAATTTAAAAAAAAAAAAAAAAAAGTTTGGAACTCTTTGAGTCAAGCCAGTTGAGCTGAAAAGGCTCACATTGGCAGGATTATGTCATCCACAACAACTCAAATCATTATAAGTTTGGAAACAACATAGAGGACAAAATTAGGAAAGCATCAGGTGAAAGCCAGAAACCAAAGCATGTATGGTTATGCTTCTATCACTTCACAGTTGAAGATGTATTTCTGATTTCATTCCATATCTATGCTGGTATTCAATTCTTTCAATGCTTAGATTTCCAATGCTTCAATTCGTTACACAGAGTTGTTTTACAGTCTTCTATGCACAAACCAAAATCATCTAAAATGACATTCCTTAATAGTGGCTTTGCACATGTATGAAGATGTACACACTGTAGTGTTCTTTATGTTAATATTTGAACTGCTAATTATCTAAATCGATTTATGGGGATTTTATATTTAGCCACCTGCTCTTTTGAATATACAACTGTAGTATGTTTGATTCCATGTGTGCTATAGACTGCTCTTACCTACAAAAAAGTGGGTTTTATCCTATTTAATCACTTTGTAGGAGCTAGTCCTGTTGGTGAAATTTGCTGTAGGCCATCCACGGTGGATCCTAGCAGCTGAAATATTATAATCGCCATAACAATTGAGAATCCTTGCCCTTATTTTCACAGCCCAATGAATATAAATCTTTTCACTGAGCAATGGTCATATCCCTATTTTCTATATGTTAAATAAGATGTTGGTATTGTCCTTATATGGTTATCTTGTATTTATTTGTTTTGACAAGGCAAGTGATTTTTGTTCGAAAATGTGTTAACCAGAACAACCTAAGGTGAAGCAGACACCAGAAAAACATGGAGCACAAAATAGTAGATGAAGCGCAAGCAGTAGCTGGCAGTGCACAAGCTTGAGTCAGAGAACACCTGCCTGGGAAAAGATCAGAGGATAGCAAAACACTGCACCATCATTTCAGTGTTGGTTTGGATCATATGGATGGGCCTTGGTTTGTTGATTTGAACCACTGATTAGATGGGCACATCAAGGTAATGAGATGGCCAAATGCAGATCTTGAAATTAGACATTTGAGCTGAATTTTGTGTTGGTGGAACCATGGTTATTGTGAAGCAGCCATTGTATTTTTTTTTTTTTTTTATAGCAACTGTGGAGATCATTTCACATTGAGTTCCTATGTAACAAATTAGCACAGTTGTGTCTAGATCCCATATTCTTCTTTTTGTGTTACAAATATTGGGCAGTGCCAACTTTTTTAAAATCAGAAGTGCCTTTTCTTACTCTCTTGCTCATTTAAGACCTATAATAAAGACACCCAATGAATAAATATTAAACTGACTTGAGGAAGTTGTATGGGTTTTCAGCAGCAGTTTGTGATGTCTGCTGCTACAAGTTGCATGGGGTTTCTGCAGCAGTTTGTGCTGCAACAAGTTGCATGGGTTTTCAGCAGCAGTTTGTGATGTCTGCTGCTATAAGATACAATAATTAGTGGTGGTTTAGATCCGCCGCTATTGATAATTTTTTAGTAGCAATTCTGTATTCCGCTGCAAATACAATCAGCGATGGGATTTTCTACGACAAAAGTGGCGGCGGATATTTTTCTGCCGCAAAAGGTATTAGCGGCGGTTTTCATCCGCCGCTAAATGTAATTTTTCTTATAGTGCAGCCATGGTTCTGTTGCCAGCCATTCACATGCCTACCCACCCTAAGATGACTGTCAAGCAATTTAAGGAGTGGTTCGAGAGCATAGACAAGAACAGAGATGGTAATATAAGCAAGGAAGAGCTGCAAGAGGCTCTCAGCAGCATTGGTATGAGATTTGTGGGTTGGAAGGTGTGGAGGGGAATGGTACATGCTGATCTCAACCATAACGGCGTCATCGATCCCGCGGAGATGAACGACCTCATCGCTTATGCAAAGAAACGGTGGGGAATCATCATCCAGGGTGCCTAGTGTGAGGCCCCACCCTTTGTGGGCCCTCTAATTGTATTTTTAATACTAATTATATGCTAATTATTACTAATTATTGCTAATTACTAGCTAATTATGTTAATTAGGGGTTAATCAGGGTAGTTATGAGTTAATCTCCTAAGTTAGTGTTAGACTAGTTAGTTGTATTAGTATTAGGGTTTTTGTATAGTCTTTTGTAATCCTAGGGTTTATTAGTGTAGGGAGGCCCTTAGTATGGTTTTTTGTAATCTATAGGAGGTTTAGTGTAAAAAGTGCATCTCTAGAACCTTCTAACCTAAAGGCCAAAAAGCCCCTAACCCTAACCCTAACCCTAATCCTATGTAAACCTAAAGGCTATTACAGTCATTAATCCCTCCCCAAAATCTATAAATACTACACTATTCCCAAGAAAAACCCTAGCAACTATTCATTCCTCATTTTCCTCTCTTCTTCCTCTCTCTCTCAATCCTTCCTTAGAGCGGTGAGTGTGGACTATTATTGTGCTGGGAGAATAGCTAGGAGCAACAACCACTCCTTCTTCCTTATTGCATTAGATTGGTTTTCTTCTCCATCTTTACAACCTACTTCTCACAAAAGGCAAGTGCACTTACTCCTAACTTAGAATGTATGTTTATTTCCTTGATTCTGTGATTTCAGTTCATGAATGTTATTGATTAGTCCTAGAAATTACCTGGAGCTTAGTGGTTTTGTTGATTGGATGGTTGGCCATTGATGGATGGGGGTTTCACCCCCCCATTTGGAAGATCAATGAGCCCAAATGATGTTGGTTAATGGGCATTGGAGTGATTCTATGGTTTGTGATGATTTGGTGAAGTTTGGGAAGGATTGGAAGTGGTTTGGAGGAAAAACGAGCTAAAATGGAAAAGTTACTGAAACTGTGTTTTTCCCAGTTTTCGTGCAGCAGGTTGACCTGGGAGTCCACCTGTAGTGTACCAGGTCGACCCGCCTGCAGGCCCAGGTCGACCCGGGACACTGTAATTTGGGAAAAACTGGCCCTCAGTTAATTTTTCCTACAGAGATCCATCTCAGTTAGCCAGGTCAACCTGGCCTTGCCCAGGTCGACTTGGTATACACTGTTTTTGCAGGATTTGACTGAAAGTTGGTTTTTCACCTGAAACTCAGACCCTCTATGTTCAGATCGACCTAGTACTTAGGATTTACAGTAGAAAATGTATGGAAGCTAGGACATCACTCTTTCTAGGGTTTTGGTGTATGCGGTCAATCACCCAGGCCAGGAGGTTGACCGGACACGCTGGGAACCCTTAGAAACGAAATAAGTCTTCCAGGAGGCCTGATTCAGGTTATTCAGTGCACTCAGTTGACCCACCTGGCCAGGAGGTCAACCGAGCACACTACACATCAGGTCCACTGGGAAACCCTGATTTTTCAGTTTTCAACATTTAGGAGTTATGATCAGTTGTGGGGCTCATTGACCATCCAATTGAACGTTTATCAATGTTCTAAGCCCGAGTCAACGGTGTGACTCAACCTTGACTCGCGGGGACCGCTAATTAGGGTTTTGGTTGTTAATCTAAGATGATTTGACCTCTAAGAGTTGTCAATGATGCACGTAATCTCATAAGCACCAAACACAGTATCATATGGCATCGGTGACTTCGTTTAGGGATCAAATTACCGGAGATAGACCTGAACCTAACGTGGCCCATTACCTAGGATTGGACCGTTGTATTTCCCTATTGATTCTCATGTTGAAGTTCACACTTCACCTTGTTTAATGCTGTCATTCTTAGATCTTTAGAGTAGTTGTTAACTGTTAATTAATGGAAATTGGAGGACCTAAACCTAGGATATCTTAGAGGTGACCTGTTAGCATGATTTGGAGATCACTGACCCGTGTCTGTGGCTAGGCGGGCCCTTATTGGGCCTAAGTGTGGAAATGTGTACCTTTAGTTAGAAGAGGTAGTTTATATTGGGCTTTCAAGTCATGATGGATTAGGATGAACTGTTTATCAGTAGTAAATGGATTTGATGCCTCGTTTGGACGGGTTTAGACCAGGCTATGTATTGATGGGCCTTGGTATGGATCCAACGAGTGGGCTTGGGATTGTTCACGCAAGGTAGAGCCTAGACAGACACAGACCATTAGAGTTATTCTTGAGTCGGCATAGACATTCACTCGGTTGATTTAAGCTCAGCCTGTGGACTGATCATCCCCGGTAGGAGCTAGTTGAGTGTTGAGAAGCTATCATGATGAGCTATGTTGTTAAGATGGACGGTGTGATACCGTATCCGATCTTGAGTGATGAGTGTGATGAGATGATGAGTGATTTGTAGGATTAGTAATTCCCAGCACTGGTGAGATTTCCCGGCCACAACTGTGTTCAGTATGGGAGGGCGGCGGTATAATATCCCGCGGTATTCCAGCTCGTGTGAATGTGTCATTTCGTAGTAGATTAGATGTTTTATATTAACCTGATTCCTTATGATTATACTGCTCAACTGCCTAGTTCATTACCTTGTTATTCTTTAATTTATTTACCTGTCTCTATTCATTTGATATATATGTCCTATGTTAGTAGTATGCTGTGACTTGCCAGATCTTTTAGATCTGACCAATCTTTGGTGCTTAGGCATTGACCCAGACATCCCAGAGGATGCACTAGCGCTAGTAGAGGCGCCGATTGTCGGAGATTACAGATGGGGTCCGGCCGACCCGGATGTCGAGCCGGAGGGCGGAGATGAGCTACTTGGGTTTTGAGAGTCTTATCTTATTTTGGGTTTGAGAGAATTTTATAGGTGAGCCGAGTAGCTAACAAAGATGTATTAACTTTAATATTATAAACTGATACTTTTAACTAGACTTTAGTTCTGCTCACACTTTACATATATATCGATACCAAATTGCTTCCGCTTATTTCTTATGCTTCCGCAATTTAACTGTTATTACTATATCGTCCAAAAAGTTTTAAATTGGACCTCACTGCGGGCCTACGATCTTGGAAGTTCTCCGATTTTCCAGGAAGTAGCGCGCCAACTTCGGATATTCGAACGACTTTATCGGTATCCGGAATTGGGGCGTTACACCTAGGGTGAGGATAGTGTATTGTTTAGTTCAAGTTATGGTACCACCATCGCCATACTTCTTGTATGTGTTTGATGTATAACAAACTAGTCTGTCTGATCTATAAGACCCTGACTGTAGTCTGCTTTTTATCCATCTCAGTTATGTTGCTTGTTTCTATATGAGCACTTTTAAAAGCTAATTTGTTTTTGTTGGCAACTTTAGAAGGTGTTAAGTTAAGCCATGTTTCTTCAAATTCTTGGAATTCTAATTTGGAGAAGTAACCATATTAGCAGATTTGGTGGTGAAAAATTATTGTTATCACCCTCCAAAGTTCTCCAAATTTTGAGATTCAAATGCTATTTGATACAAAAAGCATGTAACATGCAATTTTGGAGGAAAGGAGAACATACGATACCCCAAGTGTTCACTCCGCTTTCATGCATAGTGCTAAGGATCAACTAGGCATGTGAAACGGGCCGTGCCGGCCCCAAATCCCAGCCCGCCCGGCCCTGGCACCAGACAAACGGGCCATGCCGGCCCTTTGTACCTGCTATGCTCGGCGTGACTCTTTTAATTTTCTTTTTTTCGATTAATTTTTTCCTCCTTTTCAGTATAAAAATTAAAAATTAGAACACAAGCACGGTGAATGACAAAGATATTTAAGTGGTTCGGTCAAAAATCAACTCCACTGAGAAAAATGGGAGGGTTAGAGTATTTATAGACTTTCTAAAATTAAAAATAACACAAAATACCCCTTATATGAATGTTTTATGGCTATTGGGGGGTAAAATAGACCATTTTTAAAAAATAGCCATTTTTTGGGTGGGATAGACCTATCGTGCTTGGTGGACCGTAGCGGTCGGCCCACGAAATTGACGTGCCCGATACCCTCAACCCAACACGGCCCATGGCACAGGCTGTGCCTGGTGCCTGGTGCCTGGTGAGCCGGGCCGGGCAGCGAGCCGTTGACCGGCGGGCAAGGTCGTGCCGAACTGGGCTAGCCTGGCCCATTTGACATCTCTAGGATCAACCCCTGGCACAAGCAGAGTACTACACTGTGTGTACTTGGGCAGAGGACAAAGGTGGAGGCATACATAGGCTGAATGGAGAACAAAAGAGAGAAGCATGCTCAAATAGAGCGTGCTCAGATAGAGCGTGCTCAGATAGAGCGTGCTCACGCGGAGCGCAATGCTAGGATGACCCTCTCTAGGCTGATAGATTAAGATAGTTTACTCATCCATCTCAAAATAAATAAATAAATAAATAAAAATGGGAGGAAAGAGCAAATGGGGAATTTAAAATATTCTCAACATGAATTCTTTGTGTTTCGCAGATTCTCTTCATAAATGGGCCCTAGGCATTTAAAATCATATTATGCATCTTAGGGTTGCAAATGGGATGATTCCAGGTCGGAATCATGTTGGACCAGGACTCGAACACATTTTTAAATAACGGTTTCGATTCTAAATCTGGTTCCTACTCGGAACCTATTGTATTGGTTCCTTACCCAATTCAGATAGAAAGCCCCAAATTCGGTTCTGGAATCGGATCTAACTAGAGGACTAGAATCTAGGTCAAAACTAGTTCTGCCTTCTTTTCATTAACTTCTTTTCTTTTCTTTATTTTTTACTTTTATTTTTTTTTCTTAAGATAAGGATATCATTTAACTTATAATAGCGCATCAATTCTACTACCACCAAAATTAAACATAAAAACACCCAACAAAAGTTGATTTTGAGCTACAGATTGCAACATTAAATAGTCATATGCCGAGCCGCCAGGCCATGAGTTGGAACCTAAACAGAAACAGAACCGGATTCGTTTATCAATTGGAATCTAAATTGGGTTACGGACCTGGACCCGTTTATGAATCGGAACCTAAAATAATTTTCAAATCCGGTTTTTTATGAGTCAATACCTCTGGATAATCGGAGAATCAGATATCCTTTGTATCCTACCTAGAATCACTGTAGGGGTGGCTTTAGATTATCCAGATACTCCAAATTTAGAGGATTTTCATAAAGAAATCCCTTCACTCGTGCATAAGTGCATTTGGGCTTCCATTTTTGTAAGCTAGCGGGAAAGTATATACTTCATATCTGGGCAAGAGATTTTTTGGAAATTTTAAAGGTTGTTAATTGAGCTATGATTGACCAAATACCCAAAGAGATCCAATAGTAAAATGAAGGTGTGGGCCTCTGTTGAGGTCAACGTGCACCCACGCTCCTGAGCGGTCATAATTGTGCCCGAGCCTCCGCCCTCACCATAAAACTATTGTCGTGCCGTTTCCTATCACCAATTGGTTTTAGGATAAGTGGTAGCTCAATGGGGTGTAAGATCCTACAGCCTCTTTATGTCCCCAATTGATAATCAGGGTCAAGTTCAAATCCAGTCCAGTGAAAACAGTATGGCGATTTTTAAAGTGGTATGCATGGCAGAGATTGCAGGTCTATTGATCCTATCAAAATAAGAGGGTTTTTTTTCTTTATCCGTAACCAAAAAAAAAAAAACAAATAAGAGAGTCTTAAGGTTAGCCATTATAAAATCAGGTACATTGGATGTTGCTGACCAATTTATCCATTTAATAGGCGCTCAACAAACTTTCTATATATATATATATATGATAGTTCCAATGAACCCCACAGACACGGCCAATTGTCCTTTAAGAAAAATGTAGCCATATCATAGAGGATGTGGATCCAAGTGAAGGTAAATGTAAAAACCGTAATTGCCATTCCCCAGAGGCTAAGGTTAACCAAGTCCAACCGATCGCTCCTCTCAGTCAAAGTTTGACTTCAGCATGACATCATAATCATATAACAAATATGTTTGGAAAAACAAATTTTCTTCCCAATATTATATGTTTAACAAGTAAAAGATATTCTTAAAAAAGAAAGTCAATGTAAACTTTCAAAAATATTGATTCAATTCAGAAAAAAAAAGTTATTATATTTTAGAAGTCTCCAAAATGAATCTAACATTAATTCGTTATGTTTTCTCTCAATTTCTATTTGGAGATTCTTTTTAGCTTTTTCAAAACAATGTTGGATTGTGATGTTGATACAGATATGTTTTTGTTATCCTCCCCGCATCTGCCTAAATCATAACTGACTTTTGACCATTCTTGTGAGGCCCCACCCCTTGTGGGCCCTCTAATTGAAGTTTTGAATACTATTTAATATTAATTATTAGCTAATTATCTTAATTAGGGGTTAGTAGGGGTAATATATTTCCTAAGTTTTAGTTAGATTAGCTTAGTTGGGTTAGTAGGGAGTCTTTTTGCAATTTCTAGGGTTAATATTGAGTGGAGGCCCTAGCTAGTTATTAGAGTCTTCCATAGGGGGGTATTCACAAAATCTATTCTAGAACCTTCCCACCTAAAGACCTATTTGCCCCCAACCCTAACCCTAATTCTATACAACCTCAAAGGGCATTTCAGTCCTTAGCCACCCGAAACCCTATAAATCTAGCACATTTTCCAAGGAAACCTAGCAACTATTCACTCTTCCATTTCCCTCTTCTTCCTCTCTCTCATTTCTTTTCTAAACTTAGGCTGGGACTGTTCTTGTACTGGAAAAAGGCCCTAAGAGCTGTTACTTCATCCCCTTGCTTTGGATTGGTTCTTTCTCTTCTTCTCTCTCCCTACAACTTCTCACACATCAAAGGCAAGTTCAATATACTCACTTAACATAGGTTGTATGTTCTGTTTCATTTGATTCTGTGGTTTTAGTTCAGTTATGTTACTATTCATGTGTTAGAAACTACTTTGAGCTTAGTCTTATAGATGGTTGGTATTGATGAATGGGTTTCATCCCTTTTGGAAGATCAATGGCCCATTTTGTTGTTGGATGGAGGTGCATTGGAGTGTTTCTATGTTTTTCATTGATTTGGTGAAGTTTGGGAGTGATTGGAGGTGTTTTGGAGGAAAAACGGATTGAAAAGGAGAAAACCCTGAAAACTGGGTTTTCCCCCAGTTCTACGTGTACCCAGTCGACCGGCCTGCAGGCAGGTCGACCGGGCACACTGAATTCTGGGAAAAACAAGTCCCAGTTAAAAATTCCTGCAGGACTGATATTTCAGTGTACCAGGTCGACCGGGCCCTGCCCAGGTCGACCGAGCACACTGGTTTCTGCAAAAATGAACTGAGAGTTGGATGTTTTCCTGAAACCCAGACATCCTGTGTGCCAGGTCGACCGAACCCTGCTCCAGGTCGACCGAGTAAACAGGAAATGCAGTAAAAAATGTCTGAAAGCTGGGACATCACTCTTTCCAGGGTTTTTGGTGTATGCGGTCGACCACCCAGGCCAGGAGGTCGACCGGACACACTAGGAACCATTGAAAACAAATTAAGTCTTCCAAGAGGCCTGACCCAGTTTTTCGAGTGCACTCGGTCGACCCACCAGGCCAGGAGGTCGACCGAGCACACTGCACACCAGGTCGACCTGGGGGTCAACCCCCAGTGTACCCGGTCGACCGAGCCTGTGCCAGGTCGACCGAGCACACTGGGAGACTGTGATTTTCCAGTGTTCAGTCAATTGAAGTCGTGATCATTTGTGGGGCCCATTGACCATCCAAATGGACATTTATCGATGTGCTCAACCTTGACTCGTGGGGACCACCGATTAGGGTTTTGGTCGTGTAATCTAAGATGATTCGATCCTTAAACGTCGTCAATGATGCCCGTAACCTCAGGAGCACCAAACACAGTATCCTATGGCATCTGAGACTTCATTTAGAGATCAAATTACCGGAGATGGACCCGAACCTGAATGTGGTCCATAACCTAGGATTGGACTGTCGTTATTTTCCCTGTTGATTCTCTTACTGAAGTTCATACTTCACCTTTCTTATTTACTGTCACTCTTATATCCTTAGTGTAGCTTTTAACTGCTAATTAAATGAAAATGAATGACCTGAACCTAGGATATCTTAGAGGTAACCCGATAGTATGATTTAAAGAACATTGACCCGTGTCTGTGGCTAGGCGAGCCCTTGTTGGGCCTAAGTATGGCTATGTGTACCCTTAGATTGGAGAGGTAGTTTATATTGGGATTATAACTCCTTAGGGATTAGCAGGAGCTGTTTATCAGTAGAAATGGATATGTTGCCTCGTTTGGACTGTTCTAGACCAGGCCATATGATTGATGGGCCTTAGTATGGATCCAACGAGCGGGTTTGGACTTGAATTATAATCCATTGATTAATTGATATATAAACCTCTTAGAGACTTGGTTAGGACTTTGTTCACGCAAGGCAAAGCCTAGACAGACACAGGCCCTTAGAGTTTTCTCGAGTCGGCATAGACATTCACTCGTTTGATTTAAGCTCAGCCTGTGGACTGATCATCCCCGGTATGAGCTATTATGAGTATTGAGGAGCTATCATGATGAGCTATGTTGTTAAGACGGACGGCGTGATACTGGGTCCGGTCTTTGAGTGATGAGTGTATGAGATGGTTGAGTGATTTGCGGGGTTAGTAATCCCCAGCACTGGTGAGTTTTTCCCGCCGCAACTGTGTTCAGTATGGGAGGGCCGCGGCATAATATCCCGCGGTATCCAGCTCGTGTGAATGTGCCACATTGTATTTAGACTAGATGTTATATTTATTCTAATTCCGTATGTTTATCTTGCTCAACTGCCTAGTTCATTTACCTTGCTATTCTTTATTTTATATACATGTCTCTACTCTTTTGATATATATATATCCTATGTTACTTGTATACTGTGACTTGCTAGATCTTTAGATCTGACCCATCTTTGGTGCTTAGACCTTAACCCCGAGTTCGCGGAGGACGCGCTTGCGCTCGTAGAGGCGCCTGTCGCTGGATATTACGGATGGGGCCCGGCCGACCTAGAAGTCGAGCCGGAGGGTGGAGAGCCGTTACCAGGGCTTTGAGCATTATTTTGTTCGGACTTTTGAGCGAAATTTTGTAGTGAGCCGGGTAGTTATCATAAATGTAATTAACTTTTGTTCTTAACAATTAACACCTTTGAACTAGACTATGATTCTGCTCACATTTGATATACATATTGATACATATTACTTCCGCTTTACTTATTATGTTTTCGCAATTTAACCATTGAGTTTATATTGTTCAAAAGTTTTAAATTGGACCTCACTGCGGACCTACGATCTTGGAAGCTTTCGGATTTTCCGGGAAGTAGCGTGCCAACTTCGGGTATTCCGACGACTTTCTCGGTATCCGGAATTGGGGCGTTACAATTCCAACTGAAATATGACACTTCAAAATATTCTCCTATGATATGTCTACATGCATGGATGGGGCGGGCCTCATGGCTCCCATGTGTGGGATCTGCAGGAGCAACTATGCCAGCCCCATAATCCATCGGGGGAAGCTCGTTTTGAAAATCTAAACAATTTATCATCCCCTTTTATCTTAAAGCATGCCAAATTTGACTTCAATTAGAGTTAGTCACACCATCAGAATGATCACGTGTAAAATATAATATTTCTTTTCCTCAGTCAATCACTTGCTTCACTACAAAAATGTCAATTAGACAGAGGCCACATCTAAAATGAGGCAAAATTTGGCCTTCACCAATACAGGATTTCGACCGGCCGAGGTTTGGATTTCAGCAGTGATCCCTGTTGCCAATAGGGCAGGACTAAGAGAACCCGGATTTTTAACACATCCATTATTTCCCACCATCTGGGCGGATCACATTAATATGTATCTAGTGCTTAATATTGATTCCGGAAAAGGTGCTGTAGAAAACAGGTAAAATATCTTGAAGAATTTATTGTTCCACACATGGTTTGGTCAAAGGACTTTAGATAATAAGATTCGATTTTAATAGCAACAGATGCTTCATATCTTCTTCTGGATCAGATTGATGCAAGAGCTCACCAAGAATACTGATAAGGTCGAATAAAGTTGGCAATGGCCAATGGGGCCTAGTCTATAAGTAGTAGTCCCTTGGGTAGTTGGTCTTTGTATCCCATTTCTTATATCTCACTTCACAGGGGCTAGTCTAATACAAGCAGCCATGGTTCTGTTGCCAGCCACCAAACCTGAGATGACTGTTAAGCAATTTAAGGAGTGGTTCGAGAGCATGGACAAGAACAGAGATGGTAATATAAGCAAGGAAGAGCTGCAAGAGGCTCTCAGCGGCATTGGTATGAGATTTGTGGGTTGGAAGGTGTGGAGGGGAATGGTACATGCTGATCTCAACCATAACGGCGTCATCGACCCCGCGGAGATGAACGACCTCATTGCTTATGCAAAGAAACGGTGGGGAATCATCACCCAGGGTGCCTAGGGTGAGAATAGTATAGTGTTTAGTTCAAGTTATGGTACCACCATCCCCATAGCTTCTTGTATGTGTTTGATGTATTAAGTATAACTAACTAGTCTGTCTGATCTATAAGACCCTGTCTGTAGCCTGCTTTTCATCAATCTGAGTTATGTTGCTTGTTTCTATATGAGCACTTTTAAGAGCTAATTAATTTGTTTTTGTTGGCAACTTTAGAAGTTGTTAAGTTAAACCATGGTTCTTCAAATTCTCGGAATTCTAATTTGGAGAAGTAACCATATTTGCAGGTTTGGTGGCGAAAAATTATTTTTATCACCCTCCAAAGTTCTCCAAATTTTGAGATTCAAATGCTATTGGATATAAAAAGCATGTAACAATTTTGGAGGAAAGGAGAACGTACGATACCCCCCAAGTCGTCACGAGCATCCACTCTCATGCACAATGCTAAGGATCAACTAGGCATGTGAAACGAGCCGTTCCGGCCCCAAATCCCAGCCCGCCCGTGCCATGGGCCGGGCTAGCACCAGACAAACGGGCCATGCCGGCCCGTCGTGACTCTTTTAATTTATTTATTTTCGATTAATTTTTTCCTCATTTTCAGTATTGAAATTAAAAATTAGAACACAAGCACGAAGAATAATAAAGATATTTAAGTGGTTCGATCAAATTCGACCAACTCCACTGAGAAGAATGAGGGTTAGAGTATTTATAGACTTTGTAAAATTGAAAATGACACAAAATACCTCGTATATGACCGTTTTATGGCTGTTGGGAGGGTAAAATAGATAAATTTTTTAAAAAAATAGCCATTTTTTTGGCGGGCCAGACCTATCGTGCTTGGTGGGCCGTAGGGGTCGGCCCACATGCCTGGTGGGCCAAACTGGCCTGATGTGCCCGGTACCCTCAACCCAACACGGCCCATGGCACAGGCCGTGCCTGGTGCCTGGTGGGCCAGGCCGGACCTCGGGTCGTTGACTGGCATGCAAGGCCGTGCAGAACTGGCCTGGCCTGGCCTAGCCCATTTGACATCTTTAGGATCAACCCCTGGCTGCCTGGTGAGGATAGTGTATTGTTTAGTTCAAGTTATGGTACCACCATCACCATACTTCTTGTATGTGTTTGATGTATTAAGTATAACTAACTAGTCTGTCTGATCTATAAGACCCTGTCTGTAGCCAGCTTTTCATCAATTTGAGTTATGTTGCTTGTTTCTATATGAGCACTTTTAAGAGCTAATTTGTTTTTGTTGGCAACTTTAGAAAGTGTTAAGTTAAACCATGGTTGTTCAAATTCTCGGAATTCTAATTTGGAGAAGTAACCATATTTGCAGGTTTGGTGGCGAAAAATTATTCTTATCACCCTCCAAAGTTCACCAAATTTTGAGATTCAAATGCTATTTGATACAAAAAGCATGTAACAATTTTGGAGGAAAGGAGAACATAGGATACCCCAAGTGGTCGCGAGCATCTGCCCTCATGCACAGTGCTAAGGATCAACCCCCGGCACAAGCAGAGTACCAGACTGTGTGTACTTGGGAGGAGGACAAAGGTGGAGGCATACACAGGGAAAACAAAAGAGAGAAGCATGCTCAGATAGAGCGTACTCAAGCGGAGCGCAGTGCTGGGATGACCCTTTTTGGGGTTGATAGATTAAGATAGTTTACTCATCCATCTCAAAATAAATAAATAAAGAAAAATTGGAGGAAAGAGCATATGGGGTATTTAAAATATTCTCAACATGAATTCTTTGTATTTCACAGATTCTCTTCATAAATGGGCCCTAGGCATTTAAAATCATATTATGCATATTAGGCATTTAAAATCATATTATGCAGGATGCTTTGTGACTTGGTATGGCCTACTTTGTTTGGTCCATAGCCAAAAGACTCATCAACCTACTACATACAATATCAACCAAACATACAATCCTAACCATTCAGTAATAAAAGGTGATGAAACAGCTAGTGTTTTTTTTTTTTTTTTTCCTCCAAACTCAATACAGTACAATACAACTCATCAATCTTGGTGCTGTTTGTAACAAATTAAAAGCAAATGGACCACCATACAAACATCGAAAGATATCAATTCCAAACACTCAGACATACAACAGAATGTAAAATTTTGAAACTGTAGAAGCAAACAGAGAGGACATGGATGGCCACAACAAGCACACAGGTGATGCCATAATAAGAGCAGAGGAATACACAGTGCAGCTGGTTAATTGCCTAACGCCTTATCTCATCATGCCTCCTCCAATGGATGGTGGTGATGTGCGTGTTACACTGCGGTTCCGCCTATCCACATTTGCTTGCCACCCTTGACATGCAAAATATGAATTATGTTAGAGGTGAACTTGTGTATGAAGTTTTTGTCATTAGTAATCATGTGCTTGGATAGACAAATTCTTTGACACTCAGGAATTGTAAACATAGAAAAGTCCAAATTGGAGTGAAATTCAGCCTGAGATGATAGAGGGAATTTTTTGTTTCTACAGTGGGGACTTGAGGTCACGCACATGAGTGTCTTTCATCAACTGAGCTACAGTGGGGAGTGGGGGCAAAGGAGCAAAGGGGAATTTTTTTTTTTTTTTTAGTATAATTGGTAAAAGGTTGTACATGTTATGACTTTCTTGAAGGATTTTTTTTATTTCTTTTTTTTTTTCAATTAGGGGTTATCAAATTAGTTGGGAACTCTCCTCTCATTCAAATGCCAAGGGATCTTCCTAGTTACAAAGAACTTGAAAACCCTCCACTCCTTTGAAAAATCTATGATTTGTTTACACAAAGGCGGAGCAAGAAAAGGCCCCCCACAAGAAATTTTCTTTTACATAGTGCCCTAACCCCATGGTAAATTTGCCGGTTCCGCTGTCTTACTCTTATCATGGTTTGTTACGAGTATTTTTTTTTTATTCTCTGTTTATTTATTTAATTATTTATTTAGTTTTTTGAAATATTTTCTCTTTTGCAGCCAATCCACCTGTAGCTCCGGGTGAGGCATCTCCCCCTCCATAAAAATAATCAAGGATATCTCTTATTGTAGTACTAATGGTGAGTGATTTGACATGGGATGATATTTTGCGAAAACAATACTTGTGATTGATAATAGGGTTACTTTGCCATCAGACCATGGTCATCAATGAAGGCAGGTCTGGAAAGGCTTTGAAAATAGTGATTGGCAAGACAAGAAATAAAGCTGACGTAGCTCGTGTGCTCGTGTTTGAAACTAGTAAAGATGAATGGCATTCGTTTCTATGCATTAAGTTTTTTTTTTTTTTTAAGAATAAGATTTTATTGCTCAAACCACAAAAGACTATGAAGGATTAATTATCACAGACAGCCAATGGAGAAAGTTATTCCACCACTGGGCTTTGTCAAAACAATTGAGACCCACTTCTTTAGCCAGATAATGAGTAGTACTCTCATTCATCTCCCTGGAAATATACTTGAATTCAATCCTATCAAAAGTAATAGCAATAAATGAATGTCCACAATCACTGACTCAATGATCCACTCTCCTTCCCCATTTAATAGCTTTCACTACTTATTAGGTCTAAGGTCATTCATGTTTTAAGAATGCATTTATTAGGAATAAGGACTATAAAAGTTTTATTTTATGTGTCCAAGAGAAATTTATTTTCAGAGAAACCCTGGACTAAGTGATATTGGGTCTCCATAGCTTTTTTTTTTTTTTTTTCCACATGTTGATAAAATTTTGCAAGGTATCTATCTGAGGTAGGCGATTTTAAAGAGTCTAATTGCAAAACTGCTTTCTTGACCTCATCATCCAATGGAGCTGAGATGAGACAAGAATTGTCCTTCTGATAGACAAGAGGGTTAATCACTTCCTAATCAGACTTAGGAGTTAGGTCTCTGGATCCCTTAAACCTTAGATTGTTTTTGAGGTGATCACAGATTTCATTCTTATATCCTCTCTATTTGCTAACCATATGCCCTCATTCTTCAAGTCTCTCTTCAGGTTCAAAGACATAGAAGGGTCCATTTAGAGTCTGAATCCTCTACTAGACCACAACCTTGGCCATAGTGATTTCTCTATTGAAACTCCATATGTAGTAAATCCATTTAGTGCTAACTCGGAATTAAAACTTCATCTGTTGATTTTTTGGAAGTGTGTTGGATATGTTCCTAATCCTGTGAGAATGTGGACCAATAGTGCTAATTCATTCCTAATATATGCATAAAAATAAGGAGCGATCATTACCGATTCCCATGTCATATCCACGGTTCTTGAGCTCTCTATATTCTTGGCTCAAAGCACAACATTCACAGCAGAAATGAACTAAACAGTCCACACAAGGGGTCTCCTCCAAATCATATTGCGCCCTTAATCGCGAGCGATAGAAGCATGAGTACAGGCAAGCAAAACCAGTAAAACCCAGCAGAAGGTACAGCCCACCACTTGCAGGACAAGCTACAGATACCAGAAATAACTTCATGTCAGTAACAAACATATGTTGTTGATTCAGTTACTAAAGATCTCATGTGATGATATATTCAAACAGGCTTACGGAGGGAGCCTCTATTCACAATCTCCGCAATCTGTCCGAAAGTGATGCATGGGCAAAAGCATGTTATCAAACCTTCAACATACAAAATCAACATCACAAAGGTTACAAGAGTAAGATTGAATTTGACAAACAAGAAATAGTCGTATCTGTAATATGATTACAATTGCTGAAGTGAGGTTGGATTTTTCTTACAATTTGCTGGATCATCGCAACAGTGGCAAAGACCTGTGGACCACCGGCCTGAAGCATTTCTAGATTGGATGTGCATGTTTGATGGTGCATATGGGGGGTAGTAGGATGGCTGCAGAGGATCATTTGGTGGAACTGGTACCGGAACTGGTACCGGAATTGATCGTGCCTCCTGGCCGTATTTTTCATAGGCTTGAGGCTGTGAAGTATACATATTTGAGTAGTTTGGATTAAGAGGACTGGAAAATAGCAAATGGTTCTCTGATGCAGTAATTGGACTCCTTACAATATATCCTTGCCCCTAAGAAGGGTTTGTTAGGGTAGTGATTAGTTGGTGATCGTTCCAAATCATTGACCACAAGACCATGAACTTTCTGTGTAATTGTAAATGAATATGATGGTCTGCTTGGATTTTCAATTGAGGAATTCTATGGGATTCCATGCGAGTATGATGAAAAATAGTCGCATGCACATCAACCTTGCACAGTCCATGCATACATATCCAACCAAACTGTTCAATTGGTAAGCCTCATCAAACAAGGCCCAGCTTAGTACATCCAGACTAATCAAATAAGGACCCTCTTCAACTCTTCTTTTTATTGGCCACATTTCACTCTAATTGGAGTAGGACCCATCACCAAATTGACAACAATTTGAGCACAAAAATAAAAAATAAAAAATAAAAATCCAAGGGAGTGAATCCAGCATTTTAAACATGATCAATCTCACGAGTGGGTCTTACACTGATTGGAGTCAAATGGGTCGATGGAGCAAACGGAGAGGATTATTTTTGAGCTGTTTGGATTTTATAAATTAGGTCCATCTCATTGAAATTTCTCGGCTCCTCAAGGAATCGAGGACAGGCTACCCTAATAGAGTACAGGATATTATCATCACAAATGGGGTATGGGCCGAAATCCACTCTAATTGAATGGATGGATGTTTGTTTGTTTTTGTTTCTTCATGTTCATGATGGACATGTACAAGGTTGTGGTCCAGTATGATTCCTAAATACTTCAAAATAGGCAACGTATTATATTATATCATTTTGATACTTCATTTATTATTAGTAAAATATGTGACCCGGCCATATATGTGTCCCTGTCTAATCCATGCCTTACTTGGGCATCACAGTGGACCATTCTATGTTGAAAGTTGCAGATGAACACGATAACAAACATGGAGTTGGGATCACCTAAGGAGAAAGAGGAGATTGCAAGCTGACAAGAGGCAAAGTATTATATAGGAAAAGATTTTTATACAGTGAGGTATCAAAACAAATGAGCTGGTTTCACTTCTTTATTTCGGTCTAAGTGAAGTCTTCTTAGTTAAATGCAGGCACCAACATCCAAGATATTTTCTTGGCTTTGATGCGAATTCTTTATGTGTTCTAGGCAAGTTGCAGTGGGAAAGGCAGAGGGAGAGGAGACCAACTTGTTTGTTGTAACTGATGATGACCGAATACCAAGTTTCCACACGGAAACATAGGAGTCAGACCTTCAAGTTCCAAATTAACCAAACCTATATTGAAGGTCCTCCAACCAGTCTCAAGCAAGGATGAAAAACTAGGGACTATGACTTGGACTGGGTCTCGTCCAAATCAAAATAACTTTGGCTTTAGGTTATTTTAAACATATTCATAGATAGATTATCCGTACATTTGTGTAGCGTCCACAAACCCGAGTCAAGTAAGCAAGTTCCACAGCTCCGGTCTCGAGTTTCATTAACTGATTCTAGCCTACCTTTGATGATTCGAACAACCTGACAGTGGATCCTTTTATGTATTGCTGAGATTTTTCTCCCCTTTTGTTCTCAACCAATCAGATGTTTCAGAGGGTTCCAGTTAGTGGCCACTCCTAAATTACTTGAGGGACAGGCATAGACTATGGTTAAGAAAGAAGAAAGCAGCAACTACACTACACCCTCCTTGAACCCGGAAAGAAAATAGAAATTAAGAGAGAAATCAGGACAGCATTGAAACCAAGTTGTCTTGCAATCTGTACATACTCTTCTTTTTTTTTTTTAAAGGAATAGGTACATACTTGGACCATGACTAATACCAATTTTCTATGGGTTTGGTGGTCTCAAACCTAAAATTCATTGGAAGTACGTCCATTCTGACACCCTCTATTTGTATTTAACTAATTTGTTTACCTCTAAATAGGGATGAAAGTGGGCCGGGCCGAGCCAGGCTTTGACAGGCCCTAGCTCGAAAGGTCCTCAAAAACCCTGGCTCGGGCTCGGCTCTTATTAAGTTATGAGGCCCTAGGGCCGGCCATTTGAGCCCCCGGCTAATGATATAGCACTAGCTGAAAGAAAATATTTTCAGGAAAAAAAAAATTCTAAAGGAATTCAAAGAAATCTACATATGCAAACCAGAACAAAAAATGGTCAAATGCATGCATTCATCCCATATTCCCATTCCCATAATTTGGATTGCAGCAATAAAATTAACTAAAATAAGAAAGACTCCATAAAAACAAAGGGAGCCCCAGATCCAACACTCCATAATAGTTCAATGTTAATGTAGATGAGCATTATCAAACTCCAACAATAATACAAATCAAATTAAACTCCAATAGCATCATAGAATAAAATAAAGTATTCAGCTAGCATCATAAAATAAAGTCTCCAGCATCACCTATAACAACAACAATAGAGCATTGTTATTTGTTAATAAATAATAATAACAATAAAGGAAAGGTTGTTCTAGAGTTACAAGACTTAAAAAAATATCTTCCAGACCATTAATATACATGCATCCTTAAGGTTGTTTAGGGATTATTTATATTGGATTAAAATTAGGGTTTAAGATTTAGTGCTTAGGTTTAGGGTTTATGGATTATTTAATGCTTAGGGTTTAGTGTTTAGGGTTTAGGGATTATTTATATTGGATTAAAACTAAGGTTTAGGTTTTATGGATTATTTAGTATCATAGATTCATATATGTATTAAATATATTGTATAGTGTACACATATATAGAATCTATGGATTAATATATGTAGGCCCTATGGCTTACTGCTTAGGTTTAAGATTTATGAATTATTTAGTGTTTAGGGTTTATAGATTATTTATACTGATTAAAACTAAGGTTTAGGATTTATGGATTATGATATATCATATATGTATTATATATTGTATAGTGTACTTATATATAATATATGTAGGCCCTAGGGCTTACGAGCCGGGCTTCATCAAGCCCGAGCTCGACCCATTTAAGCAAACGGGCCTCCTACTAGGCCCTAGCTCGGCTCTTTTGTCTTTTGAGCCGAGCTCTGGCCGAGCCTATAACGGGCCGTCCGCGGCCGGCCCACTTTCACCCCTACCTCTAAAGCATCTTAAAAGAAAAATAAAATTTTGAAGATTTCCAAATTGTATTTTCTAGATATTTTAGGAAGGTTTTGAAGAGCCCGTTAGGTTGGGCGACGAGGCTTGCTCCCTGGGTATTCTCCCCACTAGCGCCCTTCGATCCCCAACGGCAACGCCCTTTACCCAGTGGAAGTGGTTTGAGGGCAATTGGCCAAAAAAGGAAAAAAAAAAAAAAAAAAAGAGGTTTTGAAGGAAAAGTGCTCAAGTCATATAAATTTAGTTTTGGAGTTTTTATTCTCACATTTGCCTATTAACGGTTGAAGTTTATAAAATTCTTGTAGATCCGCTTATATGATATCCTAAGGACATGAGATATTGATATCCATTTTCCTTCATGCGTGATTTTTTTAGCATCCTTAGTTTTACGAATTTGTACTAACAACTTTGCGGGAATTTTATAAATTTTAATCATTGATGAACAAATGTTAGGTATTACGGTTGTCATGCAGTCAAAAACCCTTCTAGTTTTTCATCTCGCGGCCTGGGAGTCCCCATGAGGAAATCATACGGGATATTTTTCAATCCCCACTGTCCTTGGGAAAAAAGTATTATTCCCTGGTCCCATGCCATGTTTTAAAACCACAGCTTACCTGCTTCCCCAGCAGAGCATACAATACAATCCATCCTCAGAAGTTTTGAATAGGGATGAACACACAACACTGGTCAGGTCTGGGGTGGGGTGGGTTTATTCTAATACTTGACTTAAACCAAATTACTAATAGGACCCATATCCAGACCCGTACCAAACTTGGGGCCAAGAATTTAAATTAATGGTATGAGAGCCCATTACATATACCTCATAATCATATACATAAATACATAGTATAGAGCCTTAGGCTCGTAGCATCTGGTATTTATGTCATCAGATGTGAAACCCATGGACCCAACCCCAAACAACAAAGTGAATCTAGACCAGGACTCAAATTGAGAATAGGGACCCACATCCAATTGGGAGAAGCCTGGGCCTTCTCTAACCCAACTAGGAAAGGAATCTGTCGGCGAACATTATGGTCCTCTATGAAAAATTCAATCATCGAAAGATTTGGTAGGCCCACTGAATGACATCAAAGGGAAGATTGCACATTCATACAAGAAAGACCACTGAAAGAACAGCCAGAATCATCCATCCCATCAGCTTGGTTCCTGACTGACCTCATGGAAAATCAAAGGTGGGGCCTCATCAAATTCCAAACTAATCCTAACCCTTCCAAGTTCCACATCCCACATGCATGGAATAACTCAAAACTCTATTTTCCATCTCAAGATAAGGGCGAATAAAGAAGCGAATGGAATCCTTGCATGCTGTCCTTTTTCTTTCCAGGATGCATACCAACCTTTCATGTTGGGAAAAGAAAGTCACAAAACAACTATATTGATTAAATAATACTCATCGATTAAGCCACCAAGAACGTGTTTAAATTTTAAGATATATACTGGCACCACTAGAAAGTCTATAAAGTCATCCCTCTTGAAGGTTCTCTTACACCTTTTTTTATTATTATCCAAATAGAGGGCACCCAAGAGAGAGCCGCATACACACGGAGAACTTAGAAGGATTGAGGTTACCATTTATCTTATCTTAAACAATCAATATGGGGGTTAAATTAGAATGTTAAAAATTCCCACTTTATCTACTGAAGATTTTACAGGAAAAAGCCACTTAGATTGAGTCAAGATAAAAAAGGACCTAAAGTATAGTTATCCACCTTAGTGGTCCTATGGGCCCTTTCCATTTTGAAAGCTTTTGGAGGCTAGCAGAATGGATTATTAGTCCTAATTTAACCAATTAATGCAGCGGAAATAAATTAATCAGACAATTTAGAACTAACTATCTACCAATCATACACCACAAGAAGGCAGACACAATATTTAGTGTGGAAACCCTATCCAGGGAGAAAAACCATGAACCAGAAATCAAGAGTTCACCAACAGTTACAAGATATACTCACAAGCTCCTTTACCTCAGTCTGTATCTTGACTTAAGGACTGTAGTTGTTCTTGCAAAAAATCTACTAACACAACATCCATCATGTCCCGTTCTCCTTACTTGATCTCCTCACAACTTGTCAACTTGTCAACCAAGATGATCAACTTGTCAATGGCTCTAGAGAATAAAATCTCTCTAAGATATCTCTGACTCAAATTAATGAGAGTTGTGTGTGTCTTGTGCACCTCTAGGGTTGAGAGTAATACCCTATATATAGCCCCAAATTCATGTCTTAGACTTAGTGCACAAGTGCGACTCAAATTGGGAAACAGAGTCTCAAAAAGAAATAATTTTGTATAGAAACTGGAGATTTTTCTGTTTTCTGCGCACCTGTCCGATCGATCGAACAGTCCAAATAACTAGACGCATTTACAGTCTGACTCCGATCGATCAGGCCTGGGCGTGTTTTCCATCATCGCTTTTTCGCTTCAACTCTTCCGGCGACATAACCATAGTTCATTCTAAATAAAATAGAAAATACAATACAATGGACCCAGAGTTTTGTCCAACCCATGAATTAGCTAACATAAAAATACTAACACATTTATTTTTCTAAATTTCCTGAGCAGGGATATTTCCCCTCTCGTGTTCTTTAAAACTCACCCAAATCTCTTCTCCTCCATGAGCTTTCTTATTTCCTCCTCCTCTTTTGTCCTTCATAAGCTTTCTTCTTCCTCCTCCATGAGCTTTCTTATTTCCTCCTCCTCTTTTGTCCTTCATAAGCTTTCTTCTTCCTCCTCCACGAGCTTCCTTCTTTTCTTCTTCTTCCTTTTCTCTTCTCCTCCATTAATTTTCTTCTTCTTCTTCTTCTTCTTCTTCTCCTTCTTCTTCTTCTTCTTCCTCTCTTTCTTCCTTCTTTCATCTTCAACTTCTACTATCCTATGTCAATGGCAAGCACCAGCCGCAACAAGGTGACCCCAAGTTAGTTCTCTTCCCTCCCTCTTTTCCCTTCTCCCCTCTTTGCCTCTTCCTATTCCCTCTTTCCCCCTTAACCATGGCCAACCCCAACGGGCCCCTCTGCCGCCCTTCACCTGTAAAGGCCTTTTTTCTATAAATAATCGCTACCAAAGGCCCTTCACCAAACAGGCAAGTCATTTGTGCAACAAATTCAACTTGCGCACCTTATATAATTCTATGGTTCAATTTGCCTAGTGTGGATGTTGCAAACCCCATTTAAGTGGGATACATGTTTCAAACTCTCTGCACCAAATCAAAATTGTTTATCTGACTTGATAATGAATTTATATTGCAGTTCTCCTAACAAATGGAGTTTCATTTTACTTAAAGCTTTTCAAACCCTTACAAACAGTGTAAGAGACACTGATAAAGATTGATTGGAAGAAAATAGAAATAGTACCCCAATTGATATTCCCTGCCCAACACATTTAGCAACACTCAATTAAACAAGGATATCCTCACCCAACATTATCAAAATACTTATTTAAACGAATATTTTAATTCTGATGAACGAGAATATCCCCACCCACTTGTGAACTCGGATATCCCCGCTCATCGAGAAAGATAAAAAAAAATGACAAAGAAGTGGTATCCCTTCTTATGTATAAATCAACGACAATATCGCTGCTCAACGAAAACGCTGAAGAAAAGAGGACAAAAAAAGTGGTGGGATGACCTATATGGTCTATATTAAAATTTGAATGCCTTTTTTGGTCTTTAATGAGTCTAAGTGAATTTTTTCAGTAAAATCCTCTTATCTACTTCTTTCTTTTTTGGTAAAAAAAAAATCCCCTATATTTATTTATCATACATTTCGACATTAGGTGTCATTTGTTTGGATTTGTTTATCTATGTTAATGATGCACATGCATAACAGTTACAAATGGTCACATTGATTTGCATTCATGTACACATGTGCTTTGTAAGTAAAAGTGAAAATTGTGTGTAAATAAGATTATTTTTAGTTCTCATTTACATGCCTGAGAAACGGGTAAATAAGGCTATTATATGTAAGTGAGGTGAAGTGGTGTTACAAGTTGTGGGTTCAAATCCGGCCCTTTCAACCCATTATTATATATTTTACATTTTCATAGGTCCTAAATTGGTAATGCAAGCCATTCATCTTCTTTATTGGTCTAATAAAACTTAAGATGTTTATTTTCACATCTTAAATAGACATCTATTTTTAAAAAATGTGAAAAACATAAAAAACATCCCAACCTATAGATGTAATTTAGTACAGTTTTGTGAGCCCACTTCATGATCTGAACCGCTCAATATTCTCATATTAATAATCAACATCAAGAGTTTAGTTTTATATCTTAAATCTTCATAGATTTTGATAAATTAAGAATAAGTCTAAAAAATCCATACAAATCTAAAACTGTTGGAGGCACTTGTTTACTCAAGTGAAAATGATGATTGTGACAAACAAGGCATTGTGTTTCGCATATATATATATATATATATATATATATATATATATATATATGTAACATTTGCATATGAGAGCCTAGATCCTATTTGCACGGCGCACATGGAATATGGGGCCCACCTACATCCCACCTTGAGATGGGGTTGGGGGATTTGAAGATTTGTGTAGGGCCCTCCTATATTCAAAAATCAGCCTCTCCGTTCATCCTAACCCCATCATCTAAGAACTACAAGTGTAGTTCATTCATATTGGTGTACAGTTGATCCAATGGTCCAATCCATTCGCATAAGTGCAAACTAAAGTGGCATATGACCTATAAGAGGGCATTTGTGTGGTCCAGTCAGATGGACCAACTGGTGGGCCCCACTAGGTGCGTACGATGCACAGGCTGTGCATAGGATATTTTCTATGCATATGAATCTTTTATATATGTAAAACTCATATTCCTACCCCATACATAGAAGGCAAACAACCCCTTGTTGGCTTTTGATCGAATAACTTACACCATCTAATGGGAAACGGATCCCCCCACATGCGGGGGCGGAAGGGGTTCTCTTTCCTCCGCCCCAGCGTGTGTCACCACTTAATTCGTCCAAACAGGGCTCCCCTGTTTGGAAGAAACAGGAGATCCGGATCCCATCTAATGATGTGATTTCTAACTCATAACTCTGGTGAAATTTGTATAATATTCGTATAAAGTTAAAATGGTAGTAGTAACCATGAAGCTGGCCAAGAGAAACTGCATGTCATAGAAGGATGGCACTGAGTCTGGCATATTCAGTCTTTATTTAAGCACGTCTCTGTGAGAACTGCTGAAAGAGTTGTAGAAGAGAAGCTTTGCCTTTGCCTGTGTCTTTCTACTTAGGAGAAGAATTTGGCTAGGAAGAATGGCAATTGTCCGCAGTTGTCCGGGTCTGCCTCAAAGAGAGATGTCCCTCAATGAGTTCAAGACCTGGATCATGAGGTTCGATGCAGACCACGACGGCACCATCACCAAAGACGAGCTGAAACATGCTCTCCACAGCATACGTTCATGGTTCGCATGGTGGAAGGCCAGGGAGGGGATGAAAGAGGCCGATGTCAATGGTAACGGCCACATCGACGGGAAGGAGATCGAGAAGTTGGCGACCTATGCGCAGCACCATTTGAATATGAAAATCTCAACCTATTGATTTACCTATGTAAATTGTTGATTGTTATTATTATTATTATTATGATTACTATTGAATGTGTTTTGTGTGCATGATTGCTTGAATATGCTAGTACAAACAATATATGACTTTGTTTTGAGAGTTTGGTTTTGGGTTGAACATTAATTGGGATGTGATTTTCATCCTTGTTGGTTTGGATCACGAGCTCAAGCTTAAAGATGTTCTTGTTTCTGGTGAGTGTTCTTTGCATGTACTGTTTTCTTGATATCTAATGATAAAGGGAGGGTGAGTACTTGTCCATCACAGGTCAGGATGTTTCATGCCTCCTCATTGAGTATTTTAGTTTACGTAAGTAAATACCTCCTATAATCAATTTCTTTTCTTAAGGTACATAAGTAAATATCTTCTATAATCAATTCATTCTTATCTAACAAACCCAAATGTTTTTATTATAAATACCCAAACATATTTTAGACATGGTCAATCACATAACCTAGATCTTATGAGAAAATATCTTTATTTTCTAACAACTCTAACCTTCTTGATATGAAATATTTTCTATCGTACAAAGTATTGAAGATCATAGAGGATATGGAGTGATTGTACTTGATTTAGATTTTTATAGAAAACCAAATGTTGTTTGGCTTACAGTTGGGTTTTGCATGTAGAAATGAATAAGTACTTCAATTAAAAGAAATATTTTGTGGAAAACAGAATTTGATATCTGAGATCAAAACCCCAAAAATAAAAATCAAAGCTGTTACCTTGAACTAGGATAAATGGAAGATAAAACCGGCCAGCGCTTGTAAGACATAAGGGAGAGATGGAGATGGTGATGGTGATGGTGATGGTGACTTAGATAAGGATATCAGTGATGAAGAGTATGAGAGATGATGAGGAAACGAGAAAGCGAAGAAGAGCAAAAGAATGAAAAATGAGGTGAAAAAGATTTACAATTTTCAAAAGAATTTTCAGCGAAAGCGGTTTATATCCATCTCAATTGAGTAAAATTATCGCCTTTCATTGAAAAATCTCTTCATAGGCAAAATTGTTTTCATTGAAAAAGTTATCCAGACATAAATCAAGATTTATGATCCCCCATGACCCCACCTGAACCAAACGAACCTGACTCATTATGTCTCGAGTTTTTTTTTTTTTTTTTTTTTTTTTTTGTTGATAGATAAATTTTCTTTGAACGATAATTTGTTTTTAAAAGTTTTTTTTTTTCCTACCTGATTAACAAGAAGATCCTTTCATATTGGGTCTATAATTGATTGCTGCACCCTGGTGCCGTCCCCACCCATTTTCACCTGTATGTAACAAGTTTCAATTCGAAGATCACCACTAGATTGGGAGGTCCTAGAAAAAAAGAGTGACTAAATCCCGCGATACACAACTGTTTTTTAAAAATGGAAGTCCCAGCAGCCAATACAACATGCCAGAGAGAGAGAGAGAGAGAGAGGAAAAAAAAAAGGGTCCATGAATAGCAACTATTAATGAGCTTCAGAAAGTGTGAGTCCCATCAAGGACAGAATCCATGAGAATGGTGGATCAAACCAATCTTGAAGGCATTCAAGTAATTGTACCAAAATCATGGTGATAAAACAGGTTGCCCCACAGACCACGTGCTTAAGAACATATTCTCCAAGGCAACTAGTGATCTATGATGTCGGTGGAAATGGCCACCATGCTTTCGGCACGAGAAATGATTCTTTCTTTATCACTACGCCCCTCACAACTTGTTCTGCTGCTTTTATGTGATTCTCATCTTCAGTGCAAAAGAACAAAGAGATTATCAAGTGAATGTGAGTGATGAATAATGTCATAATCCCTTTATTGCAGTGAGGCCAAGACTGCCAACTTTTAAGTTATGTCAAATTCAAGACTAGATTGGGCCTTGAGGAAGCAGGGAATGTCAGTATTTAAGTAATAGTGCATGAGTTCAAGTA
Source organism: Cinnamomum chago (assembly GCA_038049695.1). Taxonomy (NCBI): domain Eukaryota; kingdom Viridiplantae; phylum Streptophyta; class Magnoliopsida; order Laurales; family Lauraceae; genus Cinnamomum; species Cinnamomum chago. The sequence continues at coordinate 62,306,723 of CP142459.1, read as the reverse complement.
CCTTAATTAATAAAAGGAAAGGAAAAAAAAAAAAAGTTTACAAGGCATTAGCCTTGAATCAAGCAAAGGGTACTGCCACATGATGATGCGGCCAACAGAGGTTGATTGCAGATGTTAGGAATGAAGATAGTTGCAATTTAGTTTGGATGATAATTGCAAGAGCATGTCAGCTCTCATGTTATAAATGAGTTTGTTTTTTTTTCTTTGGTAAATCCATGTTATGTATGAGTTAAACCGTGTTGTTGGATGCATTCTGCAGTTGAGAATGTTAATTCATGCACTTCTCCCTCTCAATTCTGAATTGTTAAGCCGCTCTTAAGTAATGAATTCTTTGTTCTGAAGATCTTGGACTAGCAAGGAGAGGATTGGCGCTGGGTGCATGTAACCCAAGCCCATCATAACTAACTGGGAGTAAGGAGTAAAAGGATGATCGTGCCAGTGATGAAACCATTATGTATTTGGATACAAATCAATTTTTAGATAATGGATCTGTCTATGGATCCACAATTTGAAATAGATTTTGTGTTCAGTATGGATCCAGCATCAACCAAATGCCTAGGTTCCAGTTCCAAATTAGAAACAAGAAGTGAGGCACATAAGAATCTTAGTGAGTGAAATTTTCTGATAAACATACAAGTAGAGCTCTCAAAGCAGCAATGACTTAAACCCTGTAGACTGAAGACAACAATATGTTCCAAGCTCTAGAATTTGAAAAAGACTTGAATTATTCTAGGTGCAATCACTTGCAAATCCAGATCCAGGTCTTTGGGCCCGAACATTCAAGGATCAAAGCTCAAGTCAACGTCCAGATTTTTATTTCTCTGGGGTCCAAAATAAGTCAGGAACTTTCCCTATTCAGATCATTGGATACCCATTGACATCCTTGAGCAAAGCCAATCCGGTCCAGTGTCTGTTTAATTTTAACTTGTGGAATTCAAATTGCCATAGGTTTCCAGGCCTAATAGTTAAGGCCACCACCACAATTTGTCTTTCAGCATCAGTTATCCATTCTAATTAATTGCAAAGGTAGTTGGTCATTGAAAACTAATAGAGCATAATGGACATTCCTGTCCAACCTTACGCAAGCATCAGTTGGTCGCATGAAAATGGATACATAAGATTGAGAAAAAGAAAAAAAAAATTGCATATACATATGAATATATCTTTAAACAGATGTACAGTTTTTTTTTTTTTTTCCCCTTCTTTTTTCCAAGGATCTATTTTCTCTGGAGTATACCCCCAAAATGTATAAATATATGATGAGATCAAAGTGGTGAGCTCATGCCATCCATTGTACGACTCTATAACGTAAATTTTGAAGGATCCATCAATCATTCATCTGCACAGACAATGTTCTTCAGCTGCCAATGATCCATGGCCGCATGTAATTGATGGAGCTCTTCATGTCTTGTACACAATCCTTCATGTCTTGTACATCTGCTGCACACAATCCTTTAGTCATTAGCATTAACTTCAAGAGTAATATAATAAGGGAAGCCTATAGGGGAAGGATTACATAAAGTAGACTCACATGGTGTAATCAAGGTCAAGTTTAATCTCTATATGTGGGGTCCATCTTCCAAAGGTATAAACTGATCAAGTTGTGAAGGACTCAATAATATTAGTAAATTAATGTTCTCACATAATGGGGGCTACGGTCTGGCAATCCAGACTGCCCATGAGGTGGACAGTTTCTCCATTGACTTGGTACAATTTCGGTCCAATCGGAGTAACATTCAACATTGGATTGGACGGACACAATTGAGCCATGTTCCTTATCTATGTCCAACCCAGTGGACAATCTTACTATGATTGACATGAAATTTGGCACATACACCTATGCACGGAGGGAGGATTGATTTGACAGTTTGGATCAATGTTGTGTCGTCACAATTGTATGAAGATCTTTATTTTATTGACAAATTGATTGGCAGCATATTTTGAAATATGTTCAACCCAACAGTGATTGTTGCAGTGAATCATAGACGTACATAGGTAAACTCAGGTGGGCATATCTTTTGAAAAGTTTGGCTCATCACAAAGTAGGCCATGCATAAATAAATTTGATTCAACCTCACTTGACCACATGGTGCGGTCAAGTAAAACCACAAGGCACAAACTAAATCAACATTTTGGTGGTTTTCAAAAATCTGGAAGCAGCCATGGATGCAAATATTTACTGTATGAGCAGTCCAAGCAAAAATGAGTTAAAAGTACTTGAGAACATAAAGAGAGTGATTCAATTAAATGAACTAGTTTGATTGCAAAAACAGGGCAATGTAGATAACACTGAAGAGGTGATGGAGGATGTGCAGTATCGAACTTACAGAATGACATAGTAGATTCGAGAAACTGGCGTGCTAATATTCTCGGTCATCCTGCTTTAAATGATAATTGAACATCTTTTGTGGGCAAGAATTTTTTCGCTTCAAAGTTCAAATGTCATCTATCTCAGGAAGGGGCATTTTCCAGTAATTCCATGAATTGTAATCCTCCTGAAACCAAAATCAGCTGAGATCCAATTAAGAAAGAAGAAAAAAAATAATCCTTATAAGTGAAATTAAAATGCTAATCTGGCTTTTGGAGAATTGCATGTTCAACTTGTCATCTTTCACAATAAGAAATTCCATATCTCCTTTATTAGTGAGAATTCAAAAGGGAAAAAGACAGGATTATGAAATTGTAGGGGTAACCTGCTCAGCTGAGGGCATGACGGGGAAAATGCCATTCACAAGTGCATGAAGTGACGTATATGATCTCGTGTCAACACGACGGTTTACAGCAACCTCACCCTAATTCAAGGTTGAAAATCGATAAGGTAACTGTTTGACTTTAGGGAACATTAATAATTAAAACTGGCAAGTCGAATAATACCTTAGGATTAATTATGAAGATTTTTCCTTTTGGAATTCCAACCTTAAGGTAGCTAAGCTCATCAGTGTCCCTGTTGCCAAAACCAGCATAGAATGGATTGCAGTCACATGGAAATAGCGCCTTGATATCCTGCAACATTGTGGAGCAAAATGCATCACAACTACCTCCTAATGAAAAAGCAATGGAAACTTTCATCCACATTGAAGAAAATATTTCAAAGCATCTTTCTGAAAGCCAAAATTCAAAAGAATGAACTACACTAAATTAGTTGACGATTACATACTAAAATCAGTCAGCAGAGCTGTCCATTCCATTCAAAAGCGTGTTATAGAAGCTTTATTTCTTTCTAATTTCTAGGGAGTCCCAAATAGAAGGTCTCCAAGCCTAGGGAGTCCCCATTTTAGTGGGTCAAGAGTCCAATGTTTTAGTAATATTTCAATTAAGAAATACAATTTTATTAAGAAATACAGTTTTAATAATGTCTTCATTAGGAAAGTTATCCAAATATTGTAGTCAAACAGACCATTAATAATAATCAAGTTCATCTTGTGTGAAATTTTTGGGTTTTCTCCATTGATTTTGGAGGTGTGATGTCATTCCAGCCCCTCCACTGGTACAATGCTGCAGAGATCAATAACTGAAGGACAAAATCAGTGACCCCAACACTTTTCCTACATCATACCTGGAAAAGAAGGTAGTAAATCAAGGACATGCAAGCAGTTAGGATAGTACATAACCCAAACTCTTGGTTCCAGTAAGGGTTTGGAAGTTTCCTTCCTCTTTCTTTTTTTGGTAGCTGATAAATCTCAATATCTTTAGGGCCATTTCCACATTCTTCTATCCATAAAGAAGTCAATGTGCCACATCACTTTGTATACAATTCTCATACACTACAAAGGCCTTGTAGAAGAACATTTCCACACTGGAGACTCTTATCAGAAGTCGGTGTGCGTGACACATGGCATGGATACAAATCTTTTGTTCTGGAAGAAGTCAATATCAATGCCTTACCATAAATTACAATTTTCCTTCTGATTATTGAGTTATTTGAATAACCTTTCACGGGTCTTCACAAGGACTCTCTCCTAATAGAAGTCAACCTTGCAGAGAGGGCTTAGCCAACTAACACAAAAATCTAGAAATGATGACTATCAACCAAAATGGCAGTAAATAGGATAACCTTCCCAGGGAAAAGGAGTGATTAGAATATTAAGCTTGATGGAGATAGAATAGATATGCAGTCTGCAGCATTTAGTCTGTAAGAGTAAACACCCCGGGTCATCTTTAACATCGGCATTCTATCAAGACACAATGCCTCAATATTGTTGAGAATCGTGGGGTTTATTTGTAACTTTCCAGTAGTTATGGGCTAATTTGTTATGATGAGAATAAATGTCTAAGATTAGGATTAGATTACGCTTGTGTTATTTTAGATTCGAGTTATGATGTGATTAAGTTTCTTAGTATAAGAATAATATCTTGATTCTTCTCTATAAATAGCCATTGGCAACTCTATGAAATAGCATAGCTAATTTATCAAGATGTAGTCCCTAAATTTCAATACTAAGTCACATAATAAAAAAAAATTCAGTGTTACTCATCATAAAACATATGCATTTTAAGCAATTCTACAAACAATTGCAAATCAACAAGGGTACAAAACTACAAAATCCCACTTTTGTGACCCCAAGTCATGAAAAAAGGACAGTACAATGGAGGTGATAGATATTGTACTATTATCTGAATCAGCAACCTCTAAGGGTTCATGCCTTAGGTGGCATCCATAGTTGAAGTTCAGTTGGTTATCAAAAAAAAAAAAAAATAGTTGAAGTTCAGGTCCAATCAGTTCTTTCATGAACAGGAGTTGTAACTGATGACATCATACATGCTAAAGAGTGCCTAGGGAATAATGATATGGAGAGGAAAGATTAAAGAAGCATCTATAAAGCCAACATTTGAAATTTAAAACTACGTACGATCAAATTTCTTTCAATACTCGCTTCGAAAGACAGCTATTACGAGAGGGAAGGGATGACAAAAGCCTACAAGTAGTCCACTTCATCGGCATTTTTATTCTCTCCAATTGGAGTCAAAGAGATAGTGCTGCCATCTCATAGCTCAGTCTATGATAAAAGTTCCTTCCATATTTCTTTGCAATCTTGTTATGAAAAGGATTTCTTTTTTTTTCTTCAGAGGATTACAAACAGGAAAAAATCCATGAACCTCGACGAACAAAAAAAAAAAATTTTAAAGTAATGTTCTCCAAAATCTAGGTAGGCTGTTAATTGTTACAGGACTACATGTTTGGTTATTTACAAAACAAACATGCCAGTACTACATCAATTTCTTGTGATAAATGCATAATAAGTTGTAAAGAAAAACCAAAGAATTCAATTTTAATACACATCTGATATTCAATATACTAAGGGAGTCAGGACTCACCTCTAGGCATGCAATCTTGAATTCGTGAGGAGCTCTTCTAATAACTGCAGGGAGTAAAGATGAAAACCTTTTTCTCAGGGATGCCTTAAATTTAAAAAATAAAATGCATGGTTGGACAAATCATTATGTCATGGTTGTGGTTGAATTAACCATGGGAACAGGTTTTAATGAACCATTCGCCATGTGTGACAAATGTAAAATGTCTTTCTGCAGGAGTTCATCCATCTACAAAAATGCATAAATAACCAACTTAAATCATCTAACACAGATGGATAAACTTATTCTTCCCGAGGCATTTGGTGACAAAACAGCCCTAATTACATTTTCAGAGCAACCCTGAGCCAACAGGTTCCTGGGGTTAACAACTAAAAGAAAACTGGCATTATTCAAAAAAAAAAAAAAAAAAATTGAATGGTAAAGTAGAATTAAAGGAGAAACAAATCAGTACAAGAGGGATGTACTGACAACACCCAAAAAAAGGAAGACAACAGGAACACCCAACGCAACAGTTAAGAGGGAAAGACAAATAAACTTTGACAGTCGACTCCTTCCTTGGCTAAAGTGTCTACCACCTCATTGGCTAACCGCCTAATATGAGAAAGAAAAGCATTAAGGTTCCTCACAAGATCCTTCACTTCACATACCATATCTAGCAATCTCCAAGGTGGAGCACACCTCCCAGCCACCCACCATAAGACAGCATTTCGAATCACCCTCCACCAAAAGGGGCTGACGTTTCATGCGAGAGGCTTCCCGTAAGCCCTGCCTAAACGCCAGCAACTCTGCCTTATAATTAGAGTAATGGCCCACTGGGCCCAAGAATGAGACCACATTCAAGGAGTTGCTATCATGGATTACTCCCCCAATGCCAGCCAACCCAGGATTACCATCAAAATTCAATTTGAAATGAGCTATAGGAGGAGGTGACCAAATGGAACAAATCCGAAATCTCACCTGGTAGGTAAAAGCAATCTCTTTCCAATTGAACATTATACTGTCAATCGAGAAATCATGAAAAAGGGGATGTGGAGATACCCACGAAGCCACCAAGAGTTTGACCTTTTCAAGAAGAGAATCCACCAACGAGGACTTACCTTCAAAGCACCTTACATTCCTTTCCTTCCAAATAGTCCATAAAGTAGCAAGGAATGATAGTTTCCACATGATTCTACCTCTCGAAGAGCCCACAGTCATCTTCCAAGCTTCAAACAATTGGGAGATAGATCTAGGAAATACCCAAGAACAATCGAACCACTTCATCACCAATCTCCAAATGGTCATAGCACTCTACAATTAACAAATAAGTGATCCACATTTTCCTCGTCTGCCAAGCACATAGGGAAAGCGTTAACCATAACTTTCCTCCTCTTTCATCAGTTGTCCATGGTAAGAAAACCATTATGCAAAACCAACCACCCAAAAGCTACCACCATTGGAGGGGCCTTATATTTCCAAAGGGTAAAAAAGGGACTAATATCTAAAGAAGGTGACATCAAGGCTTGAAAGAAAGAAGCCACGGAGAAGGTGACATTATTCAAAATTACTGCACTACACGTTGAGTGTGAAGACAAATAATTAGAGCTAGATATTATATGTGACATCATGCCTTAAAATCTGATAAAATGAACGAGCAACCTCTGTGATTCACATCATTTTATATAGTTATCAAACACTAAAGTAGATTATTAAATCAAGGGTTCAACTATCAGTACCAAACCACGTATCCACCAGGCCCAAAAGACCATGATATAGGCCACTGGCCAAAATTGACTTATCAAAGAACGCCCAAGAAGACCAGTATAGGCCCCATCCACTGAGCAAGCTCATAAGTTAAGTTTTAATTAGTCACATGCAATGATGAAAATAGCGGTAGCGGCAGGCGTAGCGGCCCACCGCCAAAACACTACGTAGCGGTGTAGCGACGCGTTTTGAAAAAAGCATCAAAAAAATCTGAAAAAATTCTAGAAAATCCAAAATATTGGAAAATGATAGAAAATGTGTTCTTTTTGCAAAAGTAACTAAGATAAGAGGGCGTAGCGGTCCCTTCATTGTATGAGGTCCTGTATCGCTGACACTGAATAAATAGAGTGAACAATAAGAGTTCGGTTATAGGAATTCAATAGCAAACAATAAGAATCAACTTTGGTGGTAAATGACCCATTTTGTTATTTGGTTAGGGCTGTATTTCCTATTAATTAGAGTGAACTTTGGTTGGGCCCTATATTCTATTACTGTAGCCTATGTTTAATTAGTATGAAATTTGGCTGCACTTTATTTTAAATAGGTTTGAAAGTTGGCTATAACACTATTCCCAATTAGAGTGAAATTTGACTAAGGTGTCAATTTCAATTAAGTTGGTAATAATTAGCTACGATATAAATTTTTTATTTTCACGTTGATGCTTCATTGTGGAGCCCACTAATGGTTATATCAGGTTCTTCAATTTTTATTGTTTTGGATGTCCACAATTAATTTTTTGAGTTTTTTTAAATGAATGGATTCTACATTTAATTTTTTGAATGTATTATTTTTTGGTGGATGGATTTTTAATGGTTTTTGCATGGCCCATGTAATTTTCATTTCATTTGTGCCCTTCATTAGGTGGGCCCATGAATTACCTAACGATTAAAAAGAAGAGGACGATGGGGCAGCCTGATAAGGGCATTTGCTGCCCTAGCTTCATCTGAAATAGAAACAAGGAAACGAAAGAGAAAGGAGGGAAAGAGAAGTAGAAGCAGCCGCCGATGCTGCCTGCTGCACTGCTGTTGCTGCTGCTGCGCCGTTGCTGCGCTGCTACTGCTGCCGCTACAACCCTGCTGATGTTGGCGCTGAGCTGCTGCTACCGCTGCAACCCTGCTGCTGGTGGCTGCTACCTCCTCCACGCATCAGGTATTTCTTTTTTCCTTTCTTCCTCTGTTTCCTTTTTTTTTTCTTTTTTCCTTTCTTCCTCTGTTTCCTTTTTTTTTCTTTCTCTGTCATTGGTTCAATGAGTGATTCAGTGGAGCAAACAGGGGCAGACCGCAATGTAGCAGCCGCTACGGCAATGTATCGGTCGTAGTGGCCGCTACAATAATGTATCGGCCGCTACAGGCCGATACGATTGCGATACCCGATAATTTCAAAGAAGCGTAGCGGCCATTTATCTTTTTCATACTTGGTCACATGTCGAATAAGTGCATTATGGTCATGTCCCATGCCCAAACTCATATTTTAGGAAGCCTTGTCAAGAGAGAATCAATTTGATTGTAATTTTCTTAGATTAGAAAGATGAGCAAGTCAAAATTCTTAAGATTCTTGATTAGATATTATCAATCTCTAATTGAGAATCAAAGATTATTGACCACTATAATTAGAGGGGTAATCTCTAACTGAGAACCAGGATTGTTGCCTTCCACCATATATCACCATCATCATCACTACCAAAGCCTTGTCCCAACTATGTTGGGCTACATGAATTTTGTTTCTCCATTCTGATGTATCATAAGCCAAATCCTCAGATAAGTTGCACTTCTAATTATAGTGGTAATGCTCTTCAAAGAAAATTAATAAATGAATATTTTCCCCTCTTCCTATATTAAGTGAAATCAAACTTAGCCTTAGGTGAATGCATGGAGACTTCATTGACAAGGCTTCAAGATGTGTGTGAAGACTCCACATCCATCCACCCTCCATTGGACCAAAACCCATACATATCGCCAGATCAGATGGCTATTAGCTGTATTGGAACGATTATATTTTACCATAACAAATCCAAAGTGTTAAACCGCAAAATCTAGAGAAATCTAGATTGGAAGTCTCTTCATTAATTAGCAGGTATGTGTCAGACCTCATACTACAAGAAGATGTTGCTTCATCCCAACTAGAGAATTTTTACTTGGCATTTTATGACCTTACAAGTTGTGTCACTTTCAACCCTAAACGTATTAACCCTTCTAAATAGCAGTTTAGCCAAACAATTTAGAACCTGAAAATAAAAGCTTTTTACAATTGAGATAATCATATTCATTATCATCATCAAAGCCTTGTCTCAACTATGTTGGGGTTAGCTATATGAATTATGTTACGTCATTACAGTCTATCCTAGGCCAAATCCTCAGATAAGTTGCACTTCAAATCTATCCTTACTACTTCCCTCCAAATCCTCATCGGCCTACCCCTTTTCATTGGGAGACCATCGACTTGCATAGAGAAACTGTTTCACACCGGCACTATTGTTGGCCTATGCTGGGCATGTCCAAACCATCTCAAATGAATCTCTCTTAATTTATCATAATTGATGCTATCCCTAAATGTTCCCGATGCACTCAAATCTTTCCTAGTTTTGCCACCCAACCATCTCAACATATTCATCTCTGCTACACTGATTATTTGTATGTATTGTTTCCTCATTGGCCAACATTCCACTCCATCATAGCTGGTCTAATGTTGCCTCGTAAAAAAAAAATTCTTTAATCTCTGTTGGTATTCACCGATCAATGATCACAAAGCACTCCAAAAGCAAGTCTCCGCTTCAACCATCCAGCTCTTATCCTATATTCAACCTTCTCCACAATCTCCCCATCCTTACAAATTATAAAGCCAAGGAATCAGAATGACTCTTTGTGGTATCTCTTGAGATTCAATTCTTACAGAGTTACATCTCTCTACACATCCCCACTAAAGTTACAATCATATATTCCACCTTTGTACGACTTATTTTAAAGCCCTTGAATTCTAAAGCCTCCCGCTATCTCTCAAGTTTCGCATTCACGCCATCTCATATATTTCACATTTGTACGACTTATTTTAAAGCCCTTGGATTCTAAAGCCTCTCGTCATCTCTCAAGTTTCATATTCATGCCATCTCTTGATTCATCACACTATCATTTGCAAAGAACATACACCAATATACCTCCTATTGAATACGAGCAGCTAACTTGTCCACATGGTTTAAAATTGCGTTATCGATTGCCATTATGGTCGACCCCAAAAATCGATATCACACAGTGTTGAGATCTGTAGCGCTTGAGTTTTTTTAACCCTGAAAATTTGAAAAAAAAAATCTTAAAATCTTAGAATATTAGAAAATGTTAGAAAACAAAGTTTTTTTTTCCATTAATACACACATGGTCCCCCTAAGTCATAACATTCTATACACTGTTCAATCTTTAATTATTAAATATGTCAACTTTTAATGTTTAATCTATGTGTCTATCCCTATAATTTATAAATTCATTAACATCGCCATATCTAAAATCCAAACAATTAAAAATAACTATCACCTCTTTTCTTAGTTTTGAAAAAAATTCACTCCATTTGAAGTAGGGCCCACAATTGAATTTTCCATGCTACATGATTAGAATTATTAGTCTACATGTTTTATAAGTGATTAAATCAGCAGGCCCAACTCCTATCTGAGTAACATTTGCTAAAGGCCCATTCAAGAAGAAGAGTCAGCTTATTATTCATTAGATCCATGTCTTCAATGTCTGTTTTTCTTTGTTCTTTCTCTTACTCTACTATTTTGTCATTGACGTTGTTAGCGCCTTTTGTCGTCTAGTTCTTCCAAAGTATGATCTTTCGGAGTTTTGCATGTTACTTTATCCGAGGTTGTCACAAAATCTTCTGTTTCTTAATCTTACTTATCTATGTCGTCCTTGATTTCTTCTGTCACGGATGGTATCTCTTCTAGTGCAATCATGACTTTTATTTCTTCTTTTTGCTCTTCCTTTGGTTCTTAGTTGAAGGTAATGATGTAGACGAAGACGTTGTTGTTGGTTGCAATGGAACGAGGAAAACTCATCATCCTTTCCACAATAAGGAATATGTTCTTCCCTTCGTCATGTTGCACATCCCAATCAAAAAACCATGGTCGTCCAAAATGAATAGAAACGATATTCATACGAATCACGTCACACCAAATTGTCTTCATAACCACCAATCTTGAAATATACCAAACATCTGTAACTCATAGGAATAACTTCTTCTTTTTTTAATGGTAACTCATAGGAATAATAGAACCATTAGACCATGTGAGATGTGACTTTATATGGTTTAGGTAGCTTCTTAGCCAGCAAATGAAGCTTGTCAATAACAACTTGCATAACAAAATCTATTGCACTATCATTGTCAATTGTTAGGTATTTTGTTTTTGCAATTTGGTGGATGCATTTGCATATTGGCATCATTTGAATTCACACACATGCATTGATTTAAAATATCTTGAAATCTAGTTTTATACATGCATTGGTTTTTAGTTTTGGAAAAGTTTTTGGTTTATGCATGTTTTGGTTCGAATCTTGGATGCATTAGTTTTGAAACCCAAAACTCTTTTGAAAACCTATTTCCTTGTGCACTACATTTGGAAAATCATCTTGTGTATTTAGGTTTGAGTCTTGCATACATTCTTCACAAAAAGAATCATTTTGTATGCAATTTGATTTGAAAAGAGTTTTTACTAATCAAGCTTGCCTTTGGTTTTAAACCTTTGAATCATTTTAGGCTTTGTGTGTTTCATGTTTTTAAATGTTTTAAAACATGTTTTTAAGCTTGGTTTAGTGACCCACAAAATTCCACAAAGAAAATCTTCAAAATGCAAAAGTTGGAATTTTTGGGGGTGTCCCGGCAGTGTCGCCGGTCGACCGAGACCTGGGTCTCGGTCGACCGAGACCACTGCAGGGCAAATGGACAGTTTTCTGAACTGAAGCCCCAACGGTCAGAAATATGACCGTTGTGCTTTCTCGGTCGACCGAGACCTCTTTGCCGGTCGACCGAGAACTAGCCGTTGGCAACTTTTTGGCTATAAAGTCCATTCTTTTCCAACCTTTTTGAAGGCTTGAACTATGAACTTTTGAGAGCATTTTGGAGCCAAAGAAAGGGGAAGAAGTTGGAAAGGCTAGAGGGCCATTTGGAAATCAAATACATGAGTTCTTAAAAAGGTACACTTTACTTGTATTTTGATTTTCATTAAAATGAAATCCATGCATGCTTAAATCTTTGTTTTTCACTTATGCATGATTTCAAGAGTTGTTTTGCAAACTCATTATCTTCATTGGTATATTAGAATGGTTTGCATTCACTCTCACCTAAATCACATGTGTTCTTAGACTTTTATATTCATACAACATGTTTTAGATCATTTCTTCAAGTTGTGTGAATCTTTCATGTGATTAGTATTTTTCTCTTCAATCATCATTTTATAAGCTTTGATTTTAAAATGCATCATGCATTCATTTAAGAGCTTCATTGTTAAAATAGATTGAAGTAGAGCATTCATACACTTGTGCACACACTTTAACTTAATTGAGTGTATGTTTGTTATTTGTATTAAACTTTCATATTAGCCTAGTCAAGAGGCAATTTCATATGAGCTTAAATTGTAATCTCTTAGAGTGATCTTTTGTAAAGACACTTTCTTAGAGAAAGCTTTATTTGTAAAGGTTATTGCTTAGCCTAAGAAAAGCATTGTATAAGGTTATTGCTTAGCCTAAGAAAAGCATATTGTAAGGTTATTGCTTAGCCTAAGAAAAGCATCTTGTAAGGTTGTTGTTTAGCCTTTGAAAAGCAACATTGTAGAGGTTATTGCTTAGCCTTTGAAAAAGCATAAATAGTGGAAATCCGGTGGGGTGATTGGATCACAAGCCGGTAGTGGATGTAGGCACGTTGGCCGAACCACTATAAATATTGTGTTGTGGTGGTTGCTATGTGGTGATTGTTTATTTGAGCTTCCGCATATTGATTGATTATTCATCACATGTGACTAGTTTTTATTAAGAAGTTAAATTTGGTTTAAATTGGTCATAGTTGTAGCACACCCTATTCACCCCCCCCTCTAGGGTTAGGATCCATCGTGGACTTTCATCAATAACTAAATTAGCTAATGTGTCTTCATACTTTACCCGTGTTCGGCATTTCTTAGTCTGTCTCTACTATTCTTCTTCCTTCTCATTGGTGATGAGAGGTCGGCGTATGGCGAGTGAAGGATTAGCCTCTCCAGCAAAATGTGACTCAACAATATGCGCTCTTGTTCTTTGTTGGGACTTTCCTTCTTGAGTCTTAACTTGTCATATACAAGACCATTTAAGCATTTGATCAACACGGATAGCTTCTCTATGTGCTTCTTGAATGGTTTCGCAAACTTTCACATTCGCTAATATGCCGTCTTAAACCCTTGATATAACGAGCTCCATCATTCCAATCTCTCTCCCGTAAGCCACACAAACTTTCCAACTCTTGATATCGACAGGTATATTCATCAGCAGTTAAATTTTCTTGCTTTAAATTAATGTGCTGCTCAAAATAGAACTCTTTCTCATGGTACTAATGTCTATATCTGAACTGATACACAATTGCTTCAATGTGTCTCCTATTGATTTAATTGCAAGAAGAACATAAAAATACAATGGTCTCGCAAGGATGACTGGCCGACTAGTAGATCTTGAAGACTGGAGTACATTGGCGAAGACGGATGGTCTATCAGAGTTTCGATAGCTTCAATATTAGCAAAATTAAACTGGACCGTCTAATCCGGTCAACCTATTGTTGACTAAATTGATTTATGGCAAACTAGATGCACTTGGATTGATCAATTCTGAATCCACCTAGCAATGACTAATCAAGAATCCGGTCTATTCTTGGGTCAAGTCAGCCTTAGTTGGATTGGACAGGGCCCAACAGTCAAGAGGCATGAGATGTTCACATGCGTGTCATGAATTGGGGACACATGCAAAGGAACTGTAGGAAGAAAACGTATTTTTTTACTGTTGGGTCAGATCTCACCCGAACTTAAGCCCAAAAGTGGGCTCAGCACATGTCGTGGAGAGAGACACGTGCTTTTCTTCTGTCTCAGCTTTTACACAGAGAGGACTCAAATCAAAAGGGCTTTTGATGTGGATCATGATAGAGATCATGTATTTAAATTGACAATCGCATTCATGGAGGACTATGATCGAGCACATGGGGATCTTAATCCATGTGTGAGGAGTTTCCTGAAATTAGGAACTCAGACAGTCCCCAAATCACAGAATTTACATCATTCAGGGACTGTTTTGAGGAAATGCAGAGAAACAAGGGGGGTTTATGCAATTTTCAAAAAACTCAGATGCTGAAACAGGACATGACGTGCAGTCAAATTGGACCAGTTGTTTGGAGGGTCAAATACAAACCAACCCACTGGAAACCCACATGCCCATGAGTCCCCTGGTTGATAGTTGAGTGCTCTTGATCAAAAGGTGGGCCATGTGTGGCCCACAAGACTTCTTGTGCAAGAAGCCTGAGACGATAAGAATTTTGGAAATTGCTTAAATTTCAAGGATTTCCGCCAAATCAGTTAATGATTTACTTCCTCTAGAGTGTCATTAGAGAAGTGGTGATTGGTGGCAAGAGATGTGGATTTGATTGCCAATTCAATAGGATTTTAGGAACTTTGTGTGTGCACAGTCGACTGTGCACAGACAGCCACAGTCAACAGTGCAACTTACCTTTATTTCCCTTTTCTTTTCTTTTTTTTTATTTTGGCAAATGAGGTCTTGTTAGTCTTATTTTAGTAAGTATGAGGTGCTGGGACTTTTAGACAACTGCAACTGGGGATTTTTATGGCTTTATATTATATGTGGCGTGGGTGCGACTGTTGAGGTGTCTTCTCTCTGATACCAATTGACACAGTGCAGGTAAAGGAAAGGTAGCCAAGGACTACTCTCGAAGCCAAAGCATAGGGATAGGGATTAGGGATCCATAGATCCAAATAGTTTTGGTCTCACACCAAAGACAACCACCAAGAGAAGATTCTCAAGCAAAGAAATCTTATTAATTAATCAACTTCTTGAATGAGAGGAATAACATCTCTTTATAAAGACTGACCATGATCTATTCTTGGAAACAATTCCATTCATTATAAATCTCTAAGGCAAATATAATTCTAAAGACAATAAAGGAAAAAATTTTAAGTTCTCTATATTTTAGCTACTACTGAAATAGGTAGCATAATCTTCTGAAACCTTTCTTTTTAAAGGGCAGTTTGTTGAAGCTTTTGGACCTGTGGGCTAAGCTCAATGGGCTGGCCGACCTTGGGTCTGGCCTGCATCAAGCATGCAATTATGAATCATAAAAATATCTGTACCAGTATTTCTAAAACCTGATGCATAATGCTGCTGCGTAAAACCTTGGATACAATTGGCTAAGATTGGTACACTGAGAGTCTGGAACAATCATAACAAATACACACTATCCAAGGGCCTCATCAGTTCAAGGGGGAGTTATACCCATTAATGTTGCTTTTCTACTTTGTTCATGCAACAATACCCATTGGACCGCCTAAGTTGGGCATGTTTGCACTGTAGAATATACCAGTAGTTTTGTACATGTTTAATACCACATATCAATTTAATGGATTTCACAAGTACAACAACTGGTTCAACAGAAGAGGTCTGTCTCCTAACTTCTCCAAACGACACTATCCTGTCTGTAACATTGGATCATAAAATAGAAGAGGGTCGTTACTTTATAAAGAGAAATCCCTTCATGGTTCAGACAGGAGAAGTATACATCCTCAACCAAGACAATTGAACTGGATTTCATGAATTAAATAATATATAAATATTATATCATATGAGCACCAGCTCTACAAGTACATATCTCATGTGATACTATGGAATGCACACTTGTATATCACTAACACCCGAGCTCAGGTGAAACTCATAGAGTCATAAAATAGAAATGCAGAACCTATAATAGTTATGCAAGTTGGAAGCATAAATCCCAAGACATGCATAATGTGAAAACAACCTCGTCTTAGACATATGGGAAGATGTCCACGCCACGCGTGACTTCAATAACATTGTTGTGATCTAAATAAGCATTTGAATCCAACCAAAAAAAATGCAAAAGAAATTAACTGACCATAAAAATCTATGAAGGAAATTGGAATCCCCGAAAATTTTGTATGAATGACATGTTTGTAAGATACCATGTACCAACCCAAAAGCTTAAGCTAATAGCTAAAAGGCCCAAACAGGTATATGAAGGCCTATCAAACTCATTACTTGAGTGGTGTGGGATGTGGGACTTTCCCAACACTCCCCCTCACATACAGGCCCAGTAGATTTTATGGACGATCCTGTCACGTGGGCCACACAAGAATGACAGGAACTAAGTTTTTGGGTTGGAATATGGTTTCTTACATGGTATCAAAGTTAGTTAGGAAACCCCGACACTCTGAATCCTCTTGTTCTGTCATCTAAGTGGCTCACAGAGTACAAGTTCTCACTTTTTCCCCATTTCACTTAATCAAAGAAAGGAAGAAGACTGGAACATCAATGCTTCTGATCAACAAAAAGAGCATCGATGTGGGATGTGGGACTTCCTAACACTCCCCCTCACGTGCAAGCCCAACAGATTTCATGGGGGGGCCCTGTCACGTGGGCTACACAAGAACGACGAGATCGGAACCCGCTCTAATACCATCAAAGAAACCATATACCCACCCAAAAAACTTAAGCTGATAGGTGGAAGGCCCAAACAGGAATATGAAGGCCTGTCAAACCCATTACTTGCGCGATGTGGGACACTCCCCCTCATGTGCAGGCTCAACAAATTTCATGGATGGTCCTGTCACGTGGGCTACACAAGAACAATAGGAACCGGCTTTGATACCATGTAAGATACCATGCACCATCTCAAAAGCTTATGCTTTTGGATTGGTATATGGTTTCTTACAATGTTAACAATAACAAGCCACTGGTAATTCAATAATATCAAGTTCCCCGACTGGTGGTAAGGAATTACTCAAATAACATGAAATAAAAAATTTATGCATGACCTGCAAGCATGGAATGTACATGCAAATGTGTCTTTTAAAAAGGGAAGAAAGAATTGAAATAGCATATTGAATTGGTTATATAAGTAGATAATCCAGTTACCTTCTCGGAACAGTGAAGGGAAAAGCCCATCAGGTGATATAACAACTGGTCCATCAGGTAGTGCCTTTCCATCCTGCAAATGCAATTACATAATTTCCCTAAGAGAGTAAGTAGATACATTCCATGGTCACAGATTTTCAATCGACAGAACAGGTCAAAAGACACCCCCCCCCCCCCCCGCCCCCGAAACATTGACATTTTGGACAATCAATAGAGAATGTAACTTTAATTTCTTTATATATCACCATGTAGGGTTGAAAAGGAATCATTTTGGGAATTCAATATTGAATGTGGCATTAACTACTTCGTAAATCACCTGCTTAAGGTTGAAAAGGAACTGCCTCGTGAGAGAGGCTTGAGAAATTGCACGTGCACTTAGAAAGAGCAACTGATATCCATTTTCCTGCAGGAGTCAAGACAAGGATCATGTTTAAAGTAATCTTATTACTGACTCCCATACAATTAACAAAAAAATCAGTAAACTTTAAGATTGGAATTAATACAAAAAATTTAATAATAATAATAATAATCTACTTTATAATCATTTAATTTGATTTCTTAATTTCTAGAGATTTTATAAAAGCCTACTCCTTTACAAATCAAAGAACATTAAGGATAAAGTAAGCATGCCTTTTGTAAGATGCTCCAGCCATATTAAAAGTCTATGGCATCTATATAAAGACATAATGTGTTGGACACATGCTGTTGCAACCAATGGCCAACCAATGCCAAGAGAAGCATTCTCTAATAGCAAGCCAGTGATATCCTAGAAATTGCACATTATCAATTTTACCTAGCACCATCACATAAAATAAGTTGCAACAGTGGTTATGGAAGAAACCACCTTGTGGACAACATGAACATCTGAGGTCGGGAGCTGTTGGAGCTCTTGTGAAGGTGATTCTTTTTATGCCATCCAATGGGCTACAGATTGTTTGTTCCCTGGAGATTACCAGATAAGATCAAGGAAATTCGTGACCCGAAGCAGTCTGGGCACTACTCTTTTCAGCATATATGATGTGAGGCAAATGATGTAGCAGACTGATTGGGCAAAGATGGTGCGTCAGACTGCTTTTTGTATGATGTTTGCCATTGTGTATTAGATTTTCTTAAATGAAGTTTTAGTGAAATAAATGAACGAATAATAGTACGCCCCCTTTTATGGAATCAGTAACTGAAATGATTTTATTAAGGCTAAAAAATAAAATAATAAACAACACAGATAACAAAAGGAAAGGGGGGAAAAGAATGCATGTAGGGAAAACAACAAACCTTTATTGCTGAAAATAAATGTGCAACACCTAAATGTGACCAATCTTTCCCAACCAAAGGCATAAATTGTCCAAGAACATCTGATCTGTGGTGCGGATGCAAACCAAGTAACATCAGACACATATTTAAAGACGAGAATTTCATTCACTAAAGCACAGAAGCAAATAACATCCACTACCAAAAAACTGACGCTGCACTGATTCTTGCCATATCGGGAGCAGAGAAAATTTCTACCTACTTCCTCGTAGAACTTCCTCTATCAAGAGAATATTTTCTCCGCTCTCAAAATGGAAGCAGACAAACACAATCTAATAGTGTAAAAGAAAAGGTCATCATTTAAAATAAAATAAGAAAAAAGTTTGTTCGAATCTGAATAGAAAACCACGAGAGAAATAAGAGAATCATCATCAAAGCCTTGTCCCAACTCCCAACTATGTTGGAGAGAATAAACAGAGCATGAATCTGAAAAATTACAACTTACTGGGGCATGTATTTCTTGAGAAAAGAGACAGGTACGACTAAACTTGAGGAATCAGTGTATTGCTTTGCATATTCACTCACAAAGAATTGGTTCTACGATATCAACAAATATCAAGCTATAGCATCTCAATAAAAGATGGTTCAAATGCTAGCAACCCTTCAAGGATTGGAAACTGAAAATACTGAGATTTAAGAGGAATGAATATCAAATGGCAAACATATAACCTCAATTATTAACCATCTAAACATGAAATGAAGAAGTACAACCAACTACCCAAACCAAAATATTTGCTATAAGAAACCAAAAACTCACTTGGTGATAGTTCCATCAACATCTGAGATAACTATGCGTGTGTTCCATTTCCATAAATAAATTTTAGCATCCACCTGTTCAACAAATTATTTTAAGGTGCAGAATAGAAAAATCCATGATGCAATTGACAAGAACTCCAGGTAATCCGGTCAATATACCTGCTGCCTCCCAAGCATTGAAGTTGAGAAAGTGAAAGTGACCACATTCTGTCCTTCCTTTAGATTCAGGGAAGCCAGCTGTTCAGAAGTAGGAACAAGTGATCTCACCACCTTCTTTTTTATACTTCTGGTGCTGTGCATCTTGCTATTATCCCCAGGACTGCTTTGCATGCTCTCTGAACCACTATCAGCATCAGTTCCAACAGTGACATCTGGAGCTGAACGGATAGAGCTCGCAGTTCTTGTTATTCCAAATCTGAAAGGCCAGAGTCTCCAGCTTCCGCTAGAGCGGACAATTGTTCTTGAAAGTTCCCCCTTAAGAGCATTTTCTACCTTGTCCACACGTATCATGCTTTCTGGTTGAATGATCTGTTTTTTACCAAAAGCAACCATGCCCAAAACATTTGATGCAGCTTCATCCCAAGGAAAATATCGACCGCTAATTCTTACCACTAGCCTATCATTTTTCACAATTGATGGACCTAAAGCATTAAACTTCTCCAAGTCCACCTTCTCAGAATCAAATGATTGAGAAGCAGCATCAGCTCCCATCCCTTCAAAGAGCAAGTGTCTACAGAGGGATATCTCTGTGTGAAGTACATGAAAGAAATAAGCAACACAAACATGGATTGAGAAATTGTGACAAGAAAGAATTCCATATGATAGATGAGCTTTATCCTAAAAAGTGCAGGCAAAACAGTACAGAAAGATTTATGGAAAGACAATTGGATGACAAGAAGCAATTGACCAGATTTCTTACCAACAGCAGGATTGGTTGATATGCGGGCAAGTTCCCTTGCCATCCTAGCATCAACAACTGCAGCCTCACTCACAGGCCGATCCTGTTCTGAGTGGCTTTCAGATGTCACTTGTGATTTTAAAGTGGTTAACAGCTCCTTCCTATGCATGTTCCACTTCAAATTTCGAGATCTTGAATCAAGAGAGCAGCTTAAAGGCTGAAGAACAGCAGACCTTTCCAGATCATGTATGTGGTCACGGATATTGGGTGCAGACCCTACCATTTCTCTCAGCCCCTCTGAACGCAAGCAGCTTTTTGGAATACTAATCGGACTGGTTTGAGTCTTTGACTCCTCAGGAAAGCTTTCTAAAGGACTTGATGATGAGTCTTGGACAAGTTCCGATGAATATGAAGCTACAGTAGAAAATGACTGGAATCCAAATGATCTATTTGAAGACCAGGGAGAATCATGATTTGTATCATTGGATGCATGCTCTTCATCAATATCTTCTCTCAGGTAACTATCTGCCTCCTCGCCATCTTCAGAAATAGGCTTCTCACCCTGGACCCCGTTGGCAACAAGATTATCGATGTTGCCAAACATTAACCGATCCTCCTCTAAACTCTCTGATAGAATGCTAGAATTTACCACTTTCTCAGGTGGAGAACTGACATTGTATTCTTGAGGACCAATGATGACTTCAGATGAATCCTGGAGTTGATGCATATCATCTCCTTCCCCTTGACCCACCCCTTCTCGGACATGATTAATTGAGTTGCTGGGAAAGGTACACATGGCCCCTGACTCTTCATCTTCATTCAAACCCACTTTTTGGCCAATATCAGCCATTTGAATGAAGGAATCAGGGGTAGCCAATGTCTTTTCATCACTCACTTTATTATCACAAGGAAGTTGGGAAGAAGAAAAGTCTGTCAGTTGGAATTCATTCTCAAAACCCTCAACCTGTTTGACTACAGAAATCTTCTCAGCAGTTAGTCCCTCAATGACAGTATCATTATGGATGACTTCAACTATCTCAGCTTTAATAGAATCAGCAGCTGACAAAACCATATTAAGCGAAGAAAGAGATTCTGCCAACATTTGTCCACCATCAGCAACAGATGACTCCAAGTCAATATCCTTTGTAGCCAAATTCTCAAAAGTTCCTTTGCTTTCATGATCATCTCCAGGCTGATGAGACTCACAGGAATCCTTGCCTTCATGCAAAGTCCCTTTACTTGTGAGTGCATTAGATTCTTGGAGCAAATTCATCTCGGGAATTAACTCAGCCGTCTTACACACGACTTCCGTGTGAACTTCGACTTCCTTTAAACATTGCCCATGACAGTTAGGAATCTCAAGTTCTGGTTCACTCGGCTGGACCCCAGTGCTAGAGCTTACTAAAGCTTCATTGTAGATGTGTGAAGAAATTCCCTTCTCTTTGCTTTCCTCCTTTGAAACGCAATCCTCTTCACCCTTCACACCATGACTTGTCAAATGATTGTCCTCATTATTAGATGCCAATTCTACAATGGTGTGAGCAGAATCAGGTACTGTCGAATTAGGACTACTACCCTCATCCAACTTAACAAAATCAGGATCTTGCAATTCCAGAACTATGGTCTCAGAAGTTGACTGCAACCTCATCTCATCAGAACAAGCAGTAGCTTCCCGTGTAGAATGCTCAGACATTGCTTCATTTCTATCTGCTAAATCAGTTGATGATGTAGATTCAAGTAGAACTTGCTCATGGGATATTATAATGCACTGGTGATTTGGACCCCTTATCTCATCAGAGAACTCTGCATCCACTTTGCCGCACCCAGAACTTCTATTTCTTACATCATCATGGGGACTCCTCGTTTCATACGAAGTAGGCTGTGCAACACCGGGATCCTGACTTCCCATGCCTTCTACACTAACCTGAACATTATCAGCCATTTCAGCCGGTATCTTGGAGGCAGATAAGCTGGAAGTATCATCCGTCCTCTGATTATCAGTGTGAAGATTAGTCGACCATTTTACATCCAAGAGGTCTGCAGCAATCTCCGCACGCTCTAAGGAACTTATCCTCTGCACGTCAACATCTCCTTCACTATGCACGCTACCTTCATTCATTGACTTCCGTCCAAACATGAGACCAAAAATCCTAGACCGCCTTGTGTTCGTCCTCGCCGCGATCTTCCCATGGCTCATGTCAATCTGAGGAGCTGCTTTTGACTGGTTACAATGAAGGTCAAGGCTTTGAGACTTTGTCAACCTTCCGTTCTCCACTTGCTCATCAACCTCATCACCAGACAATGGAGGGGAGAAAGCAGCGTCCCCTTCATCACCTTCCACCTCCCTGAGAAAGAACGCTTCTCCTGTATGATCCAAGTACATGTGAAAACCAGCTTCTGTTTCATTAACACCTATGCTAACAACCTTCTCCGTTGTCTTCAAAACCCCTTGAAATTTCCCAAACCTGACATACCAGGGATTTGACTTGAAGCTACCATCTTGCTGCTGGACAACGATAATGTCCACAGCTCCTCCAAACGGATGAAAAGGAGCTGAAACCGTATAAACACCCCTACTGATATAGCTACTAAGCTTTCCAACAGCCTGCATTTTCCCAAATCTTCTTCTTTCCAGATCCCAAACCAATATATCTCAAAGCATCCCACCATGGAACAAAACCCCAACAAAATTCTGAGGCCTTGAAAGAAGAATGACAAGTGACCCCACCTCAAAATATCCCCAAAAACAAAATTTCGGTCCCAAAACCTGGCAAATTCATCAGGCTCTGCATTTGTAAAGAAAAAGGACGGCTTGTGATCATCGAATCCTGAGAATCTTCTCTCAAATTCAATCTCTTTCAAGTTGCAACATCCCCTCCCGGAATGTCTTATTCTCAGCCGTGAAAGAAATCAACCCAGGCCGGAAAACAAAAGAAAAAACTCTCCCCAGAGACGTATTTAGAAAGAAAATCTAGAAATGAACAACACCAGCCAGAGATCAAAACCCAATAGAAAACAAAATGTAATTTTGGTTCATGGCAATGTAAAGAAAAAGGCCAAAACCTCAAAATCCCTTCACCATTCAGAAATAAGAGATTGATGGCGACGTATGAACAAAAACCCAAATCACAAACCCTCAAAATCTCCCAAAAAACAATAATCCCCACCAAAAACCCAGAGAAAGATTCTTAAATCAGACGATCCAAACAAGACCCAGAACAGGAAACCTCAAAAAAACAAAAAACCCAATTGAAGAGGAGGCCAAATACATCAGCGACTGATCGTCCCAGGATTAGGACCACCCCCACAAAAACCAAGGCGGAGAAAACAGAGTCACATACAGAAGAAATGATGAAACAGCTACATAATCTCCCAAACACGTGGTATCTGAGTACCTAGAGCCGACAAAAACAAACACTTGGAAGCATATTCGCAAAAATCCAACGAAACTTATGACAATTCTTCTCAGTTAATATCACAAACAGATATTCCTCAATCCCCAACACATCCAAACATACATTGATTAAAGAACAACAACAACAACAACAACTTGAAGAAATGGGTTAGAAAAGAAGATGAAAAAAGATTCAAACTTTACCGAAACTAACCTGAAAAACAAATCGTAATTTTGGAAGAGGGATTGAGAAGCAGCCAATGGTTCTTCTCCTTCTCAATTCTAGAGAGAGAGATATTTTCAGGTTCTTCTCGGGAATATGACGAACGGGGTCTGGTGATGCCACGTGGATGCTGAGTTAGGTGGGGAAGAGAAAAAATTCTGCTCGCTCTTTTTTAGATTCTAACGCGCGAGCCTGTGCTCGCGTCTTCTTGAGCAGCGGAGTCGCTCGAAATTTTTTTCTTTTTTTTTTTTGCATGGTCGCCGCGAGCAACCCTCCCCACCGGCCATTTCTGCTCGCTTCTAAGCCAAATCTCAGCCGTCCATCCGCTCAGCCCACTCTATTGGATATCCACCTGAGTCAACTCGGACAAGTCAGAGCTAAAAAATGGTTTCTGCTAGTTAGATAGATTGGGCAATACTTGGGTTCCTACTTGGGCTTTTGGTTTCCTGGTAGAAATGGTTTCTAACCCAATTGAGTATTCTATCAAGTGAAGTTTACTCGTCGTGACTTGGACAAGTCCAAATTAAGTTAGATTTACACGATTTCGTAGAAAATTATTGTTATGAACCATGTTTGATTATTTAAAACTTCTTTTGTGCACCCTATCACGTTTTTGAAAAAAGATTGGAAGAACACTTTCATTTCATTAATGGTTTTAGTTGCATTGTTATTATCGACCTTAAGATATTGAAACAATTATAAAAATGCATAATAACATGCATTTTATGAAAATTAATAAAAGTTTTTGGATGGGCTCGAGGCCCACACTGTCGTTTGACCTTAAATTCGGGCCCAAATTTATACCATATAGAATGGGGCTTGGGCTAAATTCCGGGCCTCCAAAACATCTTTGCACGTCACTTTAATTAGGAACAAATTCGGTCCCATGTCAATAAACGATGGTAGGCGAAGGTCAAGAGCTGGATTTAATACAGGTGGGCCCAACGGAAAAGGATCCAACATGCAGGTTGCACTTGTTTTGCTTCAGGTTGCCTTGTGCCTGGAATTTTGAAGTCCAAGTAGAACTCAGGGTCAAACTCAGACTTGGGCCTTGGGTACCTGAATGGAGCCCAAGTACCCGAATTTACATATATTCTTGTAATATGATTTGGGCTTTGCAATTCGGGTTCCATCTGGGCTCTAGCTTATCCACATCACAGATTTAATTTCTTAACTGTGGGCTTCTGGCTCATGAAATAAATGAGATTGTAATGGGTTTTTTTTTTTTTTTTTTTTTCGGGATTGTAATGGTTGCAATAAATGGAAGCCATTACTTACGTAAAACTGTAAAATACAAATTCATCATGTGAATAGGTGAAAGTTGAAGATTGAATTGGTGGATAGGTAAAAAGAAATCGAAGAGTGCTGTGTGGCCTTGTGTATTCTTGTAGGCTAATGGGAAAGTGATGGGAACTTCTTAGGGCAAGCTCAGGAAGAGGCCACACTGTATGCCAACCATTGGTCAATTTTTTCAAGCAATCTCGAGCTAGATAAGACAGTAGGTTTCATTACTTGAGATCAATGGGAAGAAATGACCAATAAAGCTGATTTTCTCACAAATACTCAATTTAAAAGGAGTGTGGATTCTACTTATTTTAATAAGTTCATGTTTAAAGTTTATAAAATCATATGATGCGTTGTACAGGAAATTGATCCCCTGTGTAAATATTTTCCGAATTATATGATCTTTTATCTAATATTTCGTCCATGGTCAATTTGGGAGGCATGCCATCAATGTAATCCATGTACTTGAGCAATGATATATAGCTGAGTAAAGGTGGAGTACGTACATTGATGAAGGTTTCAATTTTGTAAACCATCATGTTTCTTCCTTTAACAGAGATTCCAAGTTAATCTCCGACACTACAATTGATGGTCTATTTCTAGCAAGAACCATGGCTCAAAAGCAACACAAGTTCAATGGAGTTCTTTCCTTGATCAATCTCAAAAGTTTTTCAATGATCAATAGGAGTTCAAAAAGGCTTACTTATGAAAAATTGATGGTCATGTAATGAGTCGTAGTTGTGCTCCTTGGTTTATCCAACAAGTTGCAGCCCAAAAGTGCAGCTCTCCATTAAGTGAGATCCACCTTGGAGAAGTACTTGATCAGCTGGTCAGTCCACATGTCTTACTTTATAGTGATTCATTCTTTGGGACCAATTTTTGCTTTTGAATAGATAAATGTAAAATCTATGGAAAAGTAATCACAATTGTCAAACATTTTATTTTACCTATATTTAATTTGTCATAATAAGTAAGGAAGTCAAGTTCCCGCCACCAAAAATCTCACTTAATACTTTAACAACCACTAAAGATTTTAATATACAAAACACTTAACTAAATCGATTACCTTATCACTTGTTGACTTCTAATCTCCCTTTACACAATTTTACCAACTAAAAATAAAATCCATTTTTATATAACGGAAAAGTACACTTCTCTACATCATTGTTATCTTTTACATTAATTCCACATTTACTTTAAATTATTTTTCTATAAATTATTCGAAGATACCCTCTAATATCGTATTTACTTTTTTTAAAGTAATTTCATATTGACTTTACATTAATTGATTTCATCAATTTACTAAAAGCTCAATGGTGAGGCACCCCCTCTCCACATAAACAACCAGAAATCAATCCATATAGTACTGATAGTGAGGGAATATGAAGACAATGTGGCCATGTCGGTGTGGGCGTGTAAGGGTGTCCATGGGTTGGGCCGAGACAAGTTGAGGCGGGGGCCAAACTAGGCTTCCTACCAATTGTTTGGATAAATAACATGCCCTCATTAGTCGGCCCTACCGGACTGTGCTCTGGGCTTTCGGGTGTGTGAATATTTATCATGAAAAAAAAATGAAACTAATAAAATCTCATTCAATGCCAATTGCCAAGACAAGAGAAGTGCAATAATGGCTCATTATCCGAGTGGTGAGGAGTTGCAGTTCTTATCTTAAGTGTTGGAGGGTTCGAACCCGAGGTACGTCATCTTTTTTCGCTAGTATGTGCCTCCTCCATCCTATGTGCATGCGGGCTCTTTTTTTTTTTTTTTTTTTTTTTTGGTCCCAGCCCGCTTAGCTGGGGGAAAAGCAAAAAAAAAACTGAGGGGTGCACTGGCAGTTTTAGATAGGTGAAAAGTGGGCCCCACCTGTGGATTGAGGAAGGAGCTTTGCACAGCATTTAATTGTAAATATTGTACAACGTACTGGGAAGAGAAACAGCAATTCAATTGCTTCCACATTCTGCAATCACTGACATTGGAAAATCCGCAACCATCATTCTTAAATTTATTATCATCTTTATATATGCTTTCTTCTTTTTACTGCATGTTGCTG
Organism: Cinnamomum chago; assembly: GCA_038049695.1. Taxonomy (NCBI): domain Eukaryota; kingdom Viridiplantae; phylum Streptophyta; class Magnoliopsida; order Laurales; family Lauraceae; genus Cinnamomum; species Cinnamomum chago. Next base: position 62,279,600 of record CP142459.1, on the reverse strand, counting down.
TTTGTTACATTGCATTTGCAGTTTTGCACCTTTCTTTTTAAACTCTGATTCAGAGGAAAGAGGACTAATGGCTGACCCACGGCATGACTCATGTGTTATGTGGCCATTTGCCATGCCCAGCACCACGTGGTCTGATAGAGTTGTTCGTGAATACGTACATTGATCCCCAGTTTCTTTTTGCAGGTCGTGTGGCATTTTCCTGCTTTGGATCCTACTTTTTATTGTAATCTTCAAAGTCGTGACCCATGACAGATTCTTGGGTCCACGTGGTTCCTTCCCCCAGGGCCCCAGCTGAAGTGATTTTTGGCCACACAAACACTTATATTATATTAGTTAAGATTTGATGTGGTTACTGTGGACCCAAACTCTGAGCATTAATTGAGAGTGGAAGACTTTCTGCCAATGTTTTTAAACTTTTTGCCTTGTTTGGTTTTTTTTTTTTCCTCCACCCTTCTTCTTTGATTCAGTATATAATCATCATGATTTTCATTTTCTTTTTTAAATAAAAAAATCAATTGAGTTATTTATTATTATGTTCAGAAAGTATGGATATGCAACCATTGCTAAGATTCCAATCTAATACTACCCTCACCACCTATCAACTCCAAAACCACATTAAAGATGAAGTTCTAAGAACCCTACAACTCCACTCCCACTCCCACTCCCACTCCCACTCCCACTCCGTCATCATTCAAAGCTTTCTCTTGCTCTTCATCAACTTCTTCTTTGGCCTCCTCATCTTCTCCCGCAATCCCACCACTTCTCTTAATTCCTATTGGACGGCCTCTACTTTTTCATCAATTTTTTTATTGAAGAAGAAGATGATGATAAACTGAAACAAATAAGAGATATGGAGGGAAAAAAAAAAGAGGATAAAGGAAGTGGAAATAAAATTATATATCAATGAATGTCCCATAATTAATTGATATCAGCGAATAAGGGCAAAAAAGCAGAATAAAAAAATTGGATAGGAGGTTTCTTTACTGTCAATATTCAGAGTTTCGGCCCACAGTCGCGGTTTATAAATACTGTCTTTTTAAATTACATTAATCTTTAGAAAATATATAGATATTTTAAAATCTAGGGTTTTTCTTTATCATCAGTATGTTGTGCTTTCGATTTTTATAACATTTTGGAAAGCCAGTGCGATATCAAGATATTTCCATGAAATTAAGTTTTATGATAGCAGAAACATAGAACAACAACAACAATGACTGTGACACGGATCAGTTCGAGTCCTCTTTGGGGCCGGGTCAACTGCATTCTTATGCTAACCATTTAAACAATTTCTATGGGTTGGGTCCAAATCCGGGGTCGAGGCCTATTATTTTGAACCTGGTCTCGGTTCAAATCTTTAATTTTATTTTGAGGTATGGCCATGATCATATATGATCATGCTTCCCTATCTTGGGGGTAGGATGGGGATGGAAAAGTCTCTTTATAGAGGCAATTAATACCCTAGCCTTCATTTAATAGCCTTAAACTTTAATAGTCTTTTTAATCAATTTTTTTTTTTAGATTCAATCCAATGCTGACAAATTATGAAAATATAAGAGTCTGAAAAGAGCTACATGTACTAATCAAACGTGCCCACAAGTGGCCCCATAGAGATGGACTCAACATCTTAGGAGAAAATCCTTCCTCACTGTATATAACTTGGGTTCAAATAAAGTCAGGTCTGGGTGAGGGTCATCTTTTAGCAATTTGGAAATAGGCTAGAATGCAACACAGACCCAAGTGAAGATATTTTCTTGCCTCTGACCATGCACCAGGCTTGAGATCTAGACCGATTGTACTGACCATTTTTCAATAAGTATCATCAGGCACCATTGTTTCAAAACTCGTTTTAATCTGCCCAACTCAATGCAAGGCAACTCAAAACATCACGATAAGGTCTCCCCAAGTCTTGTGAGTCAATTACAAGTTGAAAGAGCCTGAAGGGTACTCTTATCAGATTCACCTGAGCCCAAAAGTTGAAGGTGAACTCATTGCATCCAAGTTCAAGATTTTTAGAAGGGGAGATGCGTAGAGATACATGTATTTCCAGATAAATGCATTGGCTGTCTATCTCTAGTAATAAACCATCCAATAGACTGGTGCAACTTAGGCCAAGCTAAATTCTAACATTCATGGTCTCACTAGACAAAAAACTGGAAATTCGAGTTGGGGCTGACTTGGGTTCAAGTCGGCATCGAGCCTAGAACTGGAAACTTGCATGGGTTTCAACTCAGATTTGGATGCAGGCTTTAATACCCTAATTTGACAGTATACTAAATACAAAGTGTGCACATTTCTAATTTTGTAACTTTTTATAGCAAACCAAGCCTAAAAACTTTGGTCTCTGAGCAAGCCCAAATCAATCCGACTTGAATAGGGTTGCATTAGGCATGGCATTAATAAATTGGATAGGTAATAAGTTCACCAGCTTTGGAGTTCATTTAGGTTGAGGTTGAAGTGTTAAACACAACCCACATGATGACATGCAATTTAGGTTAGCCTTGGATTTGGTCATTAGGGACAACCTGGCCATCTGGGGTTGCCCTCCTATCGATCATCCTCATGATCGGCTACCACAAGACTTGCTCTTAATAATTAATACTTTCTCATTAGCAATTGAGAGTTCCCTGCAACAATAGAAACTATCATAAGTATTTGTGAGACCACTTGCAATTTATGATAATTTGTAAGAAGAATTCTACAATAAAAGTGTAGAGAAAGTGCCATCATAATAATTTGACCATGCTGGAGTGTGAGATCATCTCCACCGTACCTGATCCCCAATATTAGAAATCAACCTAAGTTATGGGCGTGCTGCTATGAACAACATTACTATGAACAACATTATTGTGAATAGTAAGCAGTTGTTGCAAGTGTTTTTTGTTTTTTTTTTGGTAAATAAGCAGTTGTTGCAATTTACAATAGTAATAGGAGCAGCAGCAACACCAATAATAAAAGGAGCATGTCAGAATAGTGAACAGTTGTTGCTAGGCATTTTGATGCTATAGTTTTTTCTCATATTCAGTGGTCTCCACTTGGTTGCACATGGACTGGCCAAATGGTCTTTTGCTTTGTGAGAGGACAATGGTTGGGCCACAGTATAGTTTCTTTTGGATTTTGGTTTCAGTGCGGACTTTGGTTGTTTGTTGTTTTTTGTTTGCCCTCTTGCTGTTTTTTTTTTTTTTACACCCACTGAAGGGGTTTGGATCCAGAGATATCTTGCATACACATGAAAAGATAGTCCACTCAAGTGAAAAGAAAATCCACTCGGAGTTCGAACTCAGGACAGCCAAATAAAAACGGATACTCCTTACCACTTGGATAACGAGCTTTTGCTTAATGCATGCTTAATGATATTATGCTTTTAAAATAAAAAAAAAGTTACATGTAAGAGCAAGGGATTAGCTAATTGATTGGGTACCCTTTTCTCACACAATCCTCAATTCTTTTTCATATATAGGAGCAGGCGTTTTTTTCTCTATTGGCTGTGGCCTCTCTTCTCTTCTGTAGGAAAAAACAAAAACAACACAGTAGTAGCATAATGTACACATCTTCCACTGTAATAGTCACTTTGGAAACATAAAAAATAAAAAGAGCCAGCAGCGATGACTGACGATAGCATTACAGCAGCAGTACCATAAGCAGTGACAATACAGCAGCAGCAGCACTAGAAGCTGCAGCTGCAGCAATAGTAGTAGTGGCAATTACACTAGCAAGCAGCAGGAGGTTTTCTAAAAAAAAGGGGTGGAGGTAAGAAGCCTTAATGATATGGTGGTCCTAAAAATGATCAAGATCTTGGTAACATAAAACAATGAAAATATGATGGGCCCACCCATTGAATAAAAAAGTTTGATAGGTACCCCAATGTAATTTTTTTTTTTTTTATATAATGCTGAGTGAGCTCTCTTTTCGTTGGGTGAGCCTGTCAAGATCCTTATGTTGGCATGACTCATAATTTGCCTCATTTGGATGATTTTCATCATTGACTGATCAATTGTTTCCATCATTGAGGTGGGCACGCCATGTTCTCACTTGGAGCCGGTTTGTTTTAATTAATTGAATTGTTAGCTATTTTGTTAATTTGTTTTTATAAAAGAGAAGAAATCACATTTCTTAAAGTAAAAGTGGTTAAAATTGAAGAAATAAAGATGAGCATAAAAAATGGTTATCAAATAATCTCTCCTTTAATGAAAAATAATCAACGGGAGATTGAAATTGAATACCCAACCATCACCCAACTAATTTAAACCCAATGAAAGTCTAAGTCCAAGTCCAGTCCAAATCTCCATTATATCATTCACCCCACACCTCTTTAATTATCTTCTGTTGGAGCCCATTTCATAACATTGAATTCGTAAGTATTCAAATAAAAAAAAAAAGCGGCCCTTATGCACTTTTGATACACTATTGTGTAAGCTTAATTACCCTCAATCCACATGAGGATCTCCTTGGGCCTAATCCAAATGACACAATAAAATAAGTGAAAGTAATATGAGAATGGGGAGGAGCTTATCTGAATCCATAGCTCTTTCTCTTTTGAAGTGATGAAAACTCCTTAAAGTGGCAATGGCTTGGAACACACGTGGGGTTTACAACTCCTTTTCATTTTACTATTCTTTCTTGCTTAGTGATGAAGGCCAAGAAAAGCATTAGCCAAAGTAGTTACCCAAGGGGTGCTTTTATAGGAAATTATTAACCATCAAGGAACCATTAACCCCCAACCACCACCTAACCTTTTTAATCTCAGTCCATTTTTAGTTTGTTGGCAAGTGCGTTCCTTTTAAAAAAAAAAAAAATTGGGTCTCTTAAATGGGCAGACTAGTGGATATAATTAAAATCCTTAATAGGCTTGTGGTCATATAGACCACACCCATTTAATCCAACACATTGCCCATCTCCAATTCTGTTCTCATCGTCGGGGAAGCATGATGTGATCTCATGTTTAGGTGAGCTCCACCATAATTCATTTAGGCAGACGGCTCATCCTATTTTCATCATTGGATTGACGTAGTTACAGTATCATGAATACTTTGGTGCTACAATCATGGTGAGTTCAATCATGATTCAATATTAGGTAAATGCTCCCATTTTCTTCGGTTGGTGGCTTTACTTGTGTTCCAATCAATGGGTAGTAATTCTATCATGTTAGGTGGAAGACTAGTCATGGCACCCACCATAGGCTGGATCAACCATTGTTCTGCAGTCTTCCCACCCGGCAATGTGCATATGAAATAGAATAGTTAAGCTTGGTGTAAACTTTTGCATTTATTAATAACGGTTTACCCGGCTGGCAGGGTTCGAACGCCAGGTATGTCAACTCTTTTTGTTTGTGCGGGCTCCTTCCCACTTATGTGATCTTTCTTCCCATATTGCAGGCTTCTTTCTCACTTGAGTGAGCTAATTTCCCATATATATACACAGGCTCTCTCTTGGATTCCATCTCCCTTGGCTGGGGTAACAAAAAAAAAAAAAAAAACTTTTGCATTTATTTAGAAGAGGAGTCTTGCATTTACCCTTTACTATCTACCATCCTCCATTCTGGAATTATAATATTTTTTGGTTAATTTAAATTAATTGATATTTACGATTTCTTATTTAGAAACTAGCTTGAATCTTATTAGTTTTTGAGGTGTTTTCTTTTGTAAAAAGGGCCCCTCATATCAGTTCAATCAAGGGGATGAATTCTACCAAAAAAAAAAAAAAAACACTTATATTAGTGGTCCGGCGCCATTGTAAGTGTGGTTGATATATACGGTGATTGGAACCATCAATAATTAACTATTCACTTTGAAAAGAAATAGAGAGGATGCTAGAAATGAATCATGTGTGAATATTGTGGGGATTAACTATGCAGGTGATGGTGATTCCTCTCTTTTGATTGGGAGGAGTTTTCTTTTTTTTACAACGGAGGGTGTTCTCACCCTTTCGGTTAGAATAATTCCTACGGCCTTGGGGAGTCAGATAAATCTCTTATGGCCTTAGTGTGGTAGTATAGTATCGATCTCTAACCTCAGGGTGCAAACCGTAGTCTTAAACCAACTGAGCTACCACTCAGGATTTGATTGGGAGGACTACATGTGAAATCCAAACTGCTCGGCTTTTCTATCCTAATAAATTCTCAATCTCCTTGATAGAAATGGCCCAACCTGACATGTTTATCTCACATGATCTGACGAAGGATTTTTTTTTCTTTTTGTATAAGTTTCAAACATGTTGAGTGGATCTAGAGAAAAATATTTATCCTAACAATTAAATGGGTAATCTTGGGTGTGCTTCAATGGACCAGCTCGACACACTACCTAGGAACCTAAAAGAGATTAGTTCAGGTTGGGACCATGGTGGACCCCAAACGCATACAATATGCCAGGTCCATAGTTGTGTGCTGAAACTTGTACTGAAACCTGACCGGGCAGTCAATTGGCCCAAAAAAATCAATCAAAACATTATAAAATCCCCAAGTGGAGGTGGTAGGGCAAGGGATAAAGGATACATGCATCTTTTCAATCTTTTTACTAAAGGTAAAAGATATATCTGTCAAATAGAGAAAATGGGAGAGTATCCAAGGAGCAAACCTTAGCAGTTGGGTGAAAAACTGTTTTGTGTGGGGCTCTTTCTAATTGTGTGGGTTCTCTTGAGTTTCAGACCAAATTGTAGTGTCCAAAAAAATAAAAAAATAATAAAAATTATCACCTAGCAATAGGTTGAATAAGGCATTTAAGTGGAGCAAGAGGCCTAGCGACCATAAAAGAATCTGGATCCCCGGTTTCATAAAAAAGGAAGGCAAATATAGATAAGATGAAATATTATGTCTCTGTTTCAACAAAATAGGGATCCGGACTCACCATAAAAACATATAAATCAGCCTTTTTTAGAAGTTATTACTACCTCTGATTAAAGGCGTTGCCCGTAGATGGTAAGTGTAAAAACTTGGAATGGTTTGAAATCTAACGATTCTTTCAATTGTCATAGCCAATCACAAATGGAATGTCTGCTACTTTGATGGAAGAAATTGCTACTTCCGTGGAGAAAAACGAGAGACAACCTACAATTAGGTTGTTTTTTTCCTCATATGTTAGGCAAGCAAAGTCTCCTCCTAGAGTAAAGAGAAATTACCATTTCTTTATTGAACTCATCCTCAATTTCCTAACTGGGGAGGCTCCACTGAAAAGATTCTTTCACCACCCAATTCACTTTCATTCCTCCATTTCATAATGAAACTTTACCTTACATTCCCCCTAACTAAGCTCCACCTTATAAGTTAACTGGAAAATCATGATTCTTTACCCCAAAAAAAAAAAAAATCTTGGAAAATCATGATATTATACCATATAGTAATAAACCTGCTTTGAGATGTGGACCATTACCTAAAAGAACCCCACGTGTACTTAGGACCCTAGACCCAAAGATTGTCCATAAAAAATTCAAAATGAATGGTTTCTAAAGAGAAAGGACCAACACAGACCGAAAATGTCAAAATCAGCTAGGAAATATCAGTTGACTAGACGGTAGGAAATAGGAATCCTCCAATCCTAATAGTTTTTCATGTCTTTACTGTTCTGTACCCTGTTAGTCTATGTGGACCATTTGGATTGAGTTATATGCGCACCACGTGCACTGTGGAATGTGCACGAGCAAGTAATCCATTCCTGATTGCTCATCTTCTCCTAAATCCCATGTCCCTGAACCAATTTTTTTTTACCATTGTTTATTCATTCAACCCATGACTTTTGTCTGCTTCCTAAGGACAAAGCAAGTGCTCAACTCAATACTAAGGTGACTAAACAGAGAGGGAGAGCAGCCATTGCTGAATGAAGATTTGAATAACTCCTTTCTTAAAATAAAAGTTGTTGGAAATCCAACACAACATTCAAATTTTCAAATGGTGAGAGACCCCAGTATCATCTGTTCAAGAAGTTGAGAAAAAAATGACAAACAAAAAACTCCCATGAATTCAATAACTATAATACAAATGCCAAAACCCATAATCATAATTCATTAGTTCATACACCATAGTCAAATAAATATACCATATACACAAGAATAAGAAACAGAAAAAGAAGGAAAAAGAGAAGAAATGAATCTAAAATTCTTCTAATTCTCTTATCCTTTTAGCATTTGCACTTTCTCCTCTTTGACTGCAATTGAGTTCTTGCAGTGAGCAATGGCAGCTTGTATCGCATTCTGCAACTCTTCCATGGTGCTATCATTAGAATGAGAGATGGCTGCCGTCGCCACAAGAAGACCGCTGTTCGACGGCGAAGTCCTCATCGACGCCGGAGCCGAGAATCCCCCCACCCTTCTTCCTCCCCACTCCTTCAAATTAGAATTCAAAGTCCCAGAGAAGGAGTGAGGTTGAGGACGAGCCTCGCACTTGCCCTTGTGTCCGCCATGAAAGAAGAGGAATGGTCTAACAGCTTTCGCATACTTCTTCAACACCCGGCTCACCTCAAACTTCATCTTCTTCTTCTCCTCCCATTTCTCGCCGATTTCAAACGCTTTGCGCCACTTCGCAAGCCTAGCCAAGGAGAAAGACTTGTGCTTGCTTCTCTCCTTTGTCTCACCAGCATCACTGCCGTTGATATTGCTTCCATTGTTGTCATTCTTGCTGTTCTTCTCCTGAAGATTCTCATCATGGAAGATGTTGGATATTGGGAGATTGAGATCATTGAACGAGGTGGAGGAGCGCGGAGAGATTGAAGGGTGGGAGAGTAGGTGGAGAGGGAGGAGATGTCCATGAAAGAAGATGTCATCGGCTGGTGATAAATCGATGTCGAAAGAGGAAGAAGTAGGTGTGGGCTTGTTGCGGTTGGATGGGTGGAGAGAGATTGTGAAGGAGAATTCATGAGATGGAGATGAGGAAGATGATGGAGGAAGAGAACCTGCAGACTTATCTTGGTTTGTGGATTGAACATCTTTTCCTTTTAATCTTTCTTCCTTCTCCTTCTCTCCTTCTTTGACTGCAACCTTCTCCTCTATCTTCTTCTTTTGTGGGGTGTTCATGGCTCTAAAACAAATGAGATGATAGAAAGGGCTGATGTGATTATTTGAAGCCTTTCTTTTGATATTTTGACCTTTTTGTTTATTTATGGATCTTAGCACTCTCCTTGGCCAAAAGATAAGAAGAAGATTGGAAGGTAGTAAAAGGCATGGATGAGAGGAGAGCAAAAAAAAAAAAGCCTATAGAGGGGTACCATGGTAGCGAATTGTATGGAAAGGTATCTAGTTCAAGGTTTACGTGTTTCCCCATGACGTGTATGAAATGGTGTGCTTGTCTGAGCTGTGACAATTTACACTTTCCTCTTATATTAAGCCAAGGATTCCTTGAAAATCTCTTGCGAATGACAGTGATTTCTCTCTTACTAATTTTGAGTGGAGGCACTTATCACTAGCACATGGATGTGTGTGGCGGTGATGAGTGGGCCCCACAAATGTTGTCTATAAGCCACAATCATGGAGTGGGCCGCAAGCAATATTCATAGCCTTGGGACAGCTGTGATTTGCACATACACCAATGTTGGGTGGCCGAATAATGCCATACACTGAATGTTCGAACTCATTAAAACTAGTAGTATATCTTTGAGAGATCTAGCTAGAATGTATACGTGTGGATTGATTGACATGTATTAGACAAGGACCTTGTCTCCTTTGTAAATGGTGAGAGGCAAAAGCAGGAAAGGTGGAGAAGAAGGAAAGGTTTGGATGGATGGATATATATATATATATATATGACCAGCTAATAAATCCAATCTGATTGAATGAAAAACGGGTGCAGATGAAACAGATTTTTGGGTACACATTTTAGCACGTGCCCTTTGGTGAATCTAGAGTGGGACCCACTTAGGGCCTGTTTGTTTCTAAAGCTAGAGAATTTCTGTTGTTGAAAACTTTTGATAGCAATATAGGCTCAGCTGGCTCTTGAAAATTCCAGATTTTCTGTTTAAATTACTACAATTCATTATGTTGACGTTCCAAATGTTACTTTTGCAATGTAAATTAGTATTATGAATGCTAGACATTCTTGAGCATTTTGAAATTTCACTCGAGGGAATTCTCGAAATGCTAAAGAACAAGAAATCTCCAAACAACACTTTCAAACCAATAGGCCGCCAGAGGGTAACAGTTACTGACCCAGTTTAATCTTGACCTGTTCGTTAATTATGTTGGAAATGCATAAATAAGAGTTTTCTTCAGTCTATTTCACGGCTCATTGTAATCTCTCATGGCAATGATCTTGGCTAGGTAAGGGTAAGATGAGATAATTCTTTCTTTTGATCAATAGAAACAACCATCCAGAAGTAAAGTTTAGGTTTAAATTTAAGATTTTAAATGGGTCATGTTTCATTCTAATCTCTTTTTGAGGTTTGGACATCAAGATTAAAAACTAGATTAATGTAGAAAGTGATATCATGTCTTATATTGATGGCCCACCAAGTAAAAGAGGTAGGTTGAAGATGAAAGTATTAAGAAGAAATCTAACAAAGTATAACTGATTCCAAGATTTAGCTCACGAATGGAGAGATAAAATTCATGTAGTCAACCCTAATATAGTTGAAGCAAGGCTTTGATGATGATAAGAGAAATTTACGTCCTATAGATCAGTTTAATCCAAATCACAAATAGCAAGGTGATACCTATATATGTTATTTCGATCTAAGCCTAAAATTATAAGGTCAGGTTGGGAATGGTAGAACCGTCCATACAACCCCCCTCCTATTCAACAAATTATCTACAAATTAAAAATGTCAACATGAGCCCAAAATCAATTGACATCACTTATTGCGTCAGGAAAATCGACCCTACACCTTCTAATTTTGAGATTGTTACACACCCCTGGTAGAGAGTAGAGAGTAGAAGCTATGTTAATGTAGACTCATTGAAAAAAAGAAACCGAGATGCAACGGTGTGAGTGCATTGACTTCAAAGGTCTCCCCACGTTTTAGCTTTACTTGCCTTTTTTCCTCAATCAGAGGGGAGGAGTAGTAGAATAGAGAGGGAGTAGCTTTTTCCACTTTGACAGAAAGGAGATGGTACAAGTTCAAAGAGTCGTGGGACACACGGGAGAAAGGCATCATATGAAACAACAAAAGAGCCATGTTAGGTCAGGTACGAAAAGATAAGGCATCGAGGTTGGATGCTATAGTATAAATACCTTTACACAGGAGATCCTCATGGGGGCATTTGGAGTTATACTAGGGGTGGAGGTGAGATGTGGCCCACTCACATGTGGCCTGTGGTCCATCCCCACCTTCGTGTTTTTTTAGGGGGTCACCATCTTAATCATCAACCCATTATTTTATTTGGTGGACACATTCCTTGGCACCACTTATTCCACTAACATCCACATTCAATCGATCAGTTATAAGTGAATATATATCTTGACTTGGAAGACCAAAATTTCAATGATCTCAAAAGAGAGCATGGCATAAAACAAAACTTCTCTCTAATTTGCTCTTCACTTTCTATCCTTGGATTAAGACAGGAGTAAAGATAAGAATGCAAGGAAAAGTGATCGCTTTGGAATTTGGATGGTGATCCCTCTATCATTGCTTAATTATTGGAGTATAGTGTTGAATAGTCTGGCTGGTGATATGCTTAGAAAACAAACCTTGTGGTGGTTATTCATTTACACCACATGAATTAATCAATAGTGTCTAGAATTGCAGACGACCAAAATGGAGATGAAGCAGCTAGGGACTAGCTAGGGTATAATACATACCTCAAGAACAAGTTCCATGCACATCAATTTATTTTGTATGATAGGGTGGTAAACCCATGATCAATCCAAAACCCAACCATGCACACCATTCACTTTGTTCATCTCAGTCTGACATTAGAGACAGTAACAGGATCTATAAGAGAGAACAGATAAATAAGTTATATAGAGAAATGTAATTGTAGAAAAGTACATAAAAAGAACTAAAGAGGGGTTCTTTGGTATGGAAGTGGATGCAAATTTGGGGACCCCGCTTGAAACCCAGTTAGCCAAAAGTTATTTGCTCTAAAAAAGGATGGGAGGATGCAGAGGAAAATTGTTTTTTCAAAGGACAACCACATAGGGAACAAAAAGCAGAAGGCTATCTATCATAGATTTTATCCCTACTTGGACAAAAAGAGTAAATTCTAGTGTAGAGATTCCAATATCCGATGGGACTAGTTTAGGAACATACCTTTAGTACAGATCTAATTGATTTAGAAATTGACTCCTCCGGTTGAGATCCTTTTAGCCATAATCATATTCCATTGCTAGCCACTCAGTGGTCCTCGGATGTCCTCTGTGCTATTTGCTAAACCCATTGGATCTGCCCTTGTTTCAAGATCTGCTCCTTTTACACTGGGATCTTCTTTATTTTGGTTTTCTTTTTCTTTTTCCTTCTCATTTTTCGTTTTTGCAGCTCTGCCAAATTGGCAACTGAACTTTTCTACAGAGAGCATGAAAAGGACCTATCACATTTTTGGACCCACATTCCAGCAAATGGAGAGGGTCTTATTACCACTGTACGAAGTTTTGGAAGACCTCAGAATTCAGAGTGCTCAAGAAATTTATTGTTTAGGGCTGTAAATGTGCAGAGCTAGATCTGGCCGCAATAGAATGATCACGTCGTATTTTGCATTTTCCCATGGACCCGAATTAGGACTTAAATTCTACATGATCAGAAGCCAGGGTTCATGTTTTATTGCAAAGTCTTGAACCCAAACACTAGTTATATTGCAAACCGAATTTTGGTGTTAATTTGGAACTTGAAATTTAACCTGTCACAGGTAATTTTGTGTTTTTTATATTCTTAGGTCTACCTTTCTCATCCGTTCTCTACCGGGATGAACACTACAATTTCGCAAAGTGGATACACACACCTTGCCCAAATCTCATAGCCATCAGCACTACAACCAAGGATAGATCATTGGTTATTTTTATACTGAAGGAGGTCAAAGGTGCGTAACTATGCATGACCGCATTTGAGTCCACACATGCCATTGTTTGAGAGGAAATGGGAAGGGAAACATGTGGTTTAGGGTTGGCAATATCAATTGAACAACTGATCCCAACTTTTGATTTTAGGGGCTCAAGATCATTAAATGGTTCTTTTAAGAGCCCGTTTACTGACCTGTAGAATGAAATGGTGGATAACAATGGATTAGTGTCAATTACATTCTATCATTTATTTCCTCAATATGGAAAGGGTGCAGGTAGGTATATCAGTTTGAATTGATCACAGCTGGGCCACATTGAATATAACAAAAAGGGAAGGGGCTTTATTTTGTGTGTAAGGTCATAAATGTAATGCATGAACGAAAAGCAAGCAAAACAAATATCAGAGAATTTTCCCAAGTCCTTATTACTTCTATAAATGTTCAATCCCAGTCACTGCAGCAAATTTGTTGTGATATTCATATAAGGACTCTGCCACAAATATGGAATTAAAGGATTACTTGACTCGCTAGTGTTTAAGTTTTAGGGCTTGTATGTTTGCATTAGATTACATAGAGATTGAATAAATAGGAATTCAGGGTCAAATGAGCTCCATGATGGACTCTAGAAGAGGTGACAACAAAGATACAAGGTAAGGAGGGAAGGAAATAAGGTGGAGGAATAGATAGACTTTGACTTTCCTAGATCTTGAATAACTAGAGTGATGGCTAGGAATTTATCTCCCATCTTCCCTTTACTCAATTTCCATTAAGGGGTAAATCCGGTTGCCTAGGACTACGGTTTGCTCCCGAAAGTTGATGGTTCAAAACTTTGCTATACTACACTAGAGTCATAGGGGATTTACTCGGCTCCTCTTGGGCCCATAGGGATTAGTTTGGCTCAAAGGAGACACACTCCACTATAAATATATATAAAAAATCATTAAGGGGAGGCAATTTGATGCACTTTTTTGTATATTTACCTTTAATCTTCATTTTTACCTACTTATGGCATGAATTATCTCAACTCTTATGCATCTCGATGCAAACAAACATACTCTAACCAAACGAGGCCATTTAGAACTTTAGATAGTTCACATATTCTTTACATATCCCCCCCCCCCGAAAAGAAATCCAAGAAACCCCTAAATATTTTTTAAAGCTCTATGCATTTTTTACATAAGTCCCTCATACCCTAAGAATTTCTTTTTCACTTAGTGGCACCCTAAGGAAGATTTCCTAGGTTTATTCCTGTTGAAAGTACAATATTATTGATGAGTTTGTATAACGCCACAAAAAGGGAAAACGAGTTTTTGTTGGTGGAGGTCGGATTTTCAAATACGCACTTCATCTTCTTCGTCATCAAAACTTTGTCCTAACTATATATGTTGGGGCTGATTACATTAATCTTATTTGTCCATTTTGATCTATTATGAACCAAATTCTCAAATAAGTCACATATTTTAAAATCCGCACTCATGAGGGGAAAATGTTAATTGTCGTTCATTATCTACAATTAAACAACCTGTACGAACAAGAGTACGAACAAGAGAAAAAAAATGAAAGAGTTAGTAACTGTCAACATAAAGTTTTATTCATGTTAAAAGACAAAATATACACCAAATAAGAGGCAACCTATGGGATCAGGTAACCACAAGGGATGAACAGGTTCTGAAACTTGATTGGAATCCTCCATTTACTTTTGAAAAACTCCACCTAACTTGACCTAATTTAGCTGAGTGATTCGACACAAACAACACCAAGTCTGTTTGAGTCTAGCAGTAATAAATTGGTCAGACCCACTTAAATATTTACTTGATTTGTATACCTTTCTGAACACTTTCACCAGTCAAGTTTAGAACCATGCCCACATTCCCAATCTTTTAAGGCTTGTTTGTCCGTATGAAGTGTGAGCGTTCTTATTGCGGTTTTATGAATTCTCTAAATGTCATCTTTCACTTGGTTTGACAAATGCTCAAGTACAATATAACATTTTAGAAACAAAAATCCTCAAAATTTTATAGGCTGTTGAAAGTGACATTTCATCGGAATGGTTTCATGAAGTCTCGTCATATATCCTCATTCAAACAAAGGGTTCGGAATTCTCGGGGACAACCACTGTCAAAGTTGTTAGAAGTTCTTGACATATGAAAATTCCATCAGAAATACTTTACAAAACAAACCGTCACTTGTGTCATGTCTAATAACAACTTGGAGGGATAGCACAATTGGTTAGAGTCATGGCTTGAGAATTGAAGGTTACGGTTTTGAACTAAATTGCTCTTTTAGACTGGGACTTTATGAGCCTGTTCTCGAAGAGGCCGAACACCCTCACCAGCAAAAAAAAAAATTTAATATCTAATATGAGCACTTTCAAAAGTGGCGAACGAGGTCACACTTTCGAACGAGGTCACACTTTCACGGAAAGGAGGAGTTCAATCGGGCAAAGCATCTGTACAAAGTGAGTATAAGAAATAAGCAAAAAATTTAGTAACATTGGAGTGTACGTAAAAGGAGGATGAAGTAAGCTAATTGAGAGCATCGAAAATAGTTACTTTATTAAGAAAGAGTCAGAAACTGATTGGGTTTATGGATAAAAGGGTTAAATTTAACTTACCAAATATTTATCCTAAACGGGTCGGTGATAGGTCATATAAATCTGACCCGAAGAAAAGGGTCATGTTAAGGTTAACCCATATAACCTTCTAGACTTGTTTTCTAGTTTCCCAATATTTAGTGCCCTAGCTCCGTATCTATTAGTTTTCCTTTCCCTGAATGAAGTTCTTGAAATAGTTCTAATAACAACAAAAGTTCCCAGTTTAATCTGCTGGGATTTGAAAACATGAAGCAACTCCTTGGTTGGACAAAGTTCTTCTCACAGGGAAGAAGAAAAGAGAGATGTCAGTCTGCTTCCTCTTCTCTTTTCTCTCACCATGTACATTTACGAGATAGATTTCTTGTCTTTTCTCTCCATCCTCATGAATATATATATACACTGCTGGCTACAGGATAGAGCCTCTACATAAAAGGAATATACTATAATTACATGTCCTGCAAAGCTAGAAGGATCTTCTTTTCTCTTATTATGGTAGCTCTGTGGGGTCATTTTGTAATCACAGATTTATGTGGGGTCGCTCCCCGATTTCGGGACTATCCTTAGTCTCGGTGTTGTCCAGCTCGGCAGTAGCGCAATCTCGGGAAAGTGTGGAGCCCATCTCGGTAGCTACGTTCGCAGGTGTCCACCTTGGTCTCGGCCTTAAGCTCGATCTCGGCCTCCTGTCACTCAGCCATAAATGCGCTGCCATAACGGGGGATGACGAACTAACAAAAAAAGTGGGCGCTGGGCCTAGATAAGTGGCACGCCTTATCTCAGGGTCACGTCCATAGGTATAGGGGAATGGTCCGATGGAACGTTCCCTTTTTACCTATCCTCACTCAGGAGAGAAAGATACATGCTGATGGGACTTCCATCTCTCCCTGAGGATCCAGTCCGATGATGACTCTCACGTCTATATAATGCATGAAAGAAAGCTGTAAGAGGTATGCAACTAGTTAATCCCTCAGACTTCTTCTCCTTCGTTTTCCTGAGTTACCAAACTAACTCAGGCATCAGAGTGCCTTCGGCTGCCTACAGCCAGGGGCTCTGACTTTTGTCTTCCTTTTTCAAGTCATCGGAGGCCCGATCCTCTCCCCTAATCATCCCTAGATCACTAATCAAAGAGCTTAACCCTCTCTTAATCAAGTTCGTAATTTTTAGGCACTTACAGTAGTAGTCTATGGTCTATGATCATGAAGTGACATGGGACTGTGTGTAGCTGAAAAAAGTGAGGGGATTGTATTTGTGCATGTGATTGGTATACTCCCCATCTTGTAAAGGCTAAGGGCTTATTTGGCGAGTCTTAATTATTTGAAATAGAACTATAATTGAAATGGAGTTGTTTAAATTAGGCATTTTGATAAATAGAGGGCTTGTCATATTCGATTTAATTAGAAAAAATAAATTTCTCATATTATGAAAATTATATGGACAAATTATATATATTAGAGGCTGTTTTAATATACCCCCCTAAGATTTATAGGATTTGTATATAAGCCTCTATAGTTTTAGTATTTGTAAATAGGCCCCAAAATTTTCATTTTAATACCTTTCGTGTCCCCAAAATCATTAGGCTTCCAACCAGCAAAAGTTTTTAGAGTGAAATGATACTTTTGTCCATCTCTTTATCTCTATATGCATGAATTCAAAAGCTTGGACTTATTTTTCTTTAAAACCTGTAACATTAATAATTATATTTATAGTGGTTTAGAGAATAACATACATAAATATATGCTTGTCAATATAGGTTCTATTTCATAAAATTCAAATCGGTCATAACGACAATCAACACCTATGCGTATGATTAGTTATAAGTAATCCAATCCATGCACGACCCATCATTAGAATGATGAAAGTTTCAAAATACATTATTAGCTAGGCTTCATGTGCATTAAAGAGTTATTGAGAGAGGCCTCTTGGACTTGAGATAAAATAAGGGTGTTTTTGTAAATAATAATATACTCATTTTTGTTTAATGGATATTAGGGCAAAGCTGTCATTTTTATAAAAATTCAACACAACTCTCATAGTGGTTACTCATTCTCGTTATATATAATTGATTTTGATGACATGAAAGGTATTGAAATGAAAAGGTAAGGGATTATTTACAAATACTAAAACAACATGTGCCTATTTACAAATTATAAAACCCTTAGGGGGATATATACAAAAAAAACTTTATATATTAAAACAATAGGGGCCTGCTCACATGGCATCACAGTTGATTTCCAATTTTGTAAAAGAGAGACTTTAGGGATGTTATTTTTAAACAAGAGAGATTCTAGGAGTTTGATTTATTTCCTTCTTATTATTTCTCATCTCTTCGTATAAGAAGATATCTTTTGGGGTCTAAATTCTTTATTCTTTCCACCCCCAATGAGCACTTCCTAAATGTCTCATGTCGATCCCTCTTTATATATTCCTAGAGAATTCAAATTATGTTCATATATTAACCAGCAACAAACGCCCGGGCTCAACATAGATATAGTAAATTATTATAATAATTAAAATTAAAAAAAGAAGAAGAATTCACTATTATTATTTTAAAGAATTTTTAGAAGAAAATAAAGTGTAAAAGACCTTAAGATTTTATTGTAAAAGAAAGAAATTACTGTGAAAAATAATAATGAGAATCTTGTAATATCACACTTATAAAATTTTTGTAAATTGAAAAATGCATGGGTTGAAAGTCCCCACTAAAAAAGAGAAAATTCTGGATGGAAGTAAAAAGAAAAAATAATACCATTCAAAGTAAGGAAAAAAAATGATAAAAGAAAAAAAATATGCGCCTATTAATATTAGTCATAAGAAATGTATTCAAATTTTTGTTACCCATTACTAATTTCAAACCTCAATGAATTCAACTTCTTTGATGATAGGATCATCGAGACAGCTTCATAAATGGAGTTCTTGCTGCCGTCAAATTAATTTTATCTGAAATACATATAAAAATAAAGAAAATAGTAAAAGAAATTTCAAGCTTTATGGTGGATAGTACTGTCAAACACATCATCAAACCCAAGCAAAACGGCTTATTTAATCAAAAAAATTAAATTAAATGTTATCGGTTATCAAAGAACATGGGATGATTGCCCACTATCGTCATCCCAATGAAAATCGATGCCCTATGCTGCTGTGCCCATGGAGCCTCGTCGGACCAATTTAGCATGCATGGGCAAGGCTCGTAGCTTTTTAATTTAGTTGAAATTAGTAGAGTATTTTACTTCAAACATTTTTTTAGAATTAGAAGAATAAATCCATAATAAAAAAATAAAATTAAGAAAAACACCACAAAAATACAGCATAAAAACATAAGTGCATGGACAATCCAATGATAGAAATAGTTTAGAAGAAACAAATAGAATCACGAAAACTCAACGCCTAAAAATCAAACATTGAAACAAAGAAATAAAAGAAAAACCATAAATCCATGAAAACCTATCAAAATAGAAAGAAAAATAAAATAGGACTACGATAAAAGAAAAAAAATCATTAAACACCAAAAAATACATGAAAAAGGAAATGTATAGAAATTATACTTTTAGTATTTTAAATTTATGACATTTGATTAGATAGGCCCCATACATATAACATTGATTGCATCATTAGATATTCTTCACATTTAGATGAGACTCATGGTATGTGAGCTATACAATTTTCGTTAGATGGATATGTAGCGTGTGCTATTGTATTGCATTGGACTTTCTTCACAGTTGGTTGGGTTCTGAATTCCCATCAACGTATTATGAGATTAGTCACATTTCATTAGATGGGCCCCATATCATTAACATTCTTCATAGATTGGTGGGCTCTACAATATTGGAGATTTATGACTTTAGTCACCATCAAAATTGATAATTGATAATTAAGATAAGAAGATAAAATATAAAAGTTAGGAAAAGAGAGATTTTAGGAGAAGTTAGAAGGATTTTAGGTACTCTACTAAATGAGAAATTTTTTCAGGGAAAATTGGAGGGGATAGAGAGATTTGAGGAGAATTGAGAAAACCCCACTTGAAAGGCAAAGGCTCTCTCACTATTTTCTATAAGTAATTTTTCTGAAAGGAGAATAATTGGGTACTGATGTGGCGCTCTCCACAGCTCATCTCCCCATTTGCTTTATTATATATAATTATAGCCCCTCATACAATAAAACGCTTACATGGATGATCCATTCATGTAATGTGGGCCCTTCATACTATGGAAACCTATTACTGTGGACCACTCTTCCCTGGAAATAAAAAACTTTTAGTCAAAATCAACTGTTTTATGACCACTCTATAAAAAACAAAAAAAAGTGTTTTATGACCATAAAATATTCACGGACTCATTTACTAATATGATATTCTATTGGTTTTATGGAAAATTATCCATTTATATATTTTGTTTTTATTTTATATTCTACGTTCTGTTTATTGAAATATTATCGGTATGGGACCACATTCCACCCATTAACTTCAATACACAAGTTACATGTTTTTTGTCCATTTACTTTGAAGTTGATTGTAAATTTTAATTATTTTGCATTGAAAGATAACAATTTAGGTTCTGAGCTTTACAGATCAAGCCTATGTGCCTAGGTTGGGCCAACATCTCAGTGTTGTTAATTTTTTTTATTCCTAACCACTGGGCCAACACTATATCATTATGGGCCCACCTAATCATTCCAAATCTTTGATTTTTCCCTTACTCATTCTCTCATTTTGCTTCCTCTACAAATCATTTTTTTAATTATTTTTTTTCCCTTTTCACAGGCCTCTCATGCTAGTAATCGCACTCGCTTCCCAATAATGACACCTGTCAAAGTTTTGTAAGCCCTTGGATTGATCATGTGAAATGGAAACCTACACTATTCTTTTCATTTGATTTTAAGTTTCCTTTGTAACTGAGTCAAAGGGATTGAGACCCGAGAGGGATCCCGCACAATCTCGGGTCTCGAACAAGCAGGGAAACGGCCCATACAAGTGGGAATAAGTGGAGTGCCCAGGGCTTGAACCCTGAGCAGAGCCAGGTGAGAACGGTTACCACTTACCAATGAGGTAAGTGGCCATTCTCATCCATCTGATTTTTAGGTTAGGATAACCACTTTGGGTCACATCGATAGACCCAATGTAAAACTAAAATCATTTAAATTAAGTTGGAAATGAAAATAGAGCTTGATGGTGGGTTAAAAGTGTCAACCCCTTAGCAGGTAGGTTATGTTAGTGTTAGTTTAGCAACTCATAGTGCAACTAGTTGGGTGTTTTTTTTTGTCATCGATTTGTAATGGGAATAGATTTCAATCCTTTCTTTTTTGCTAAATATAAATTTCAATCTAAAATAGTTTAGTTTCAGAAATCATGATTCGCTAAAGATTTTCATGAATGCAATTTTGACAAACTCAACTTGATTCATATAAAATAATATTATTTTAAACTTTATAACTTTTATTTATAAATTATATATTGCTTGTGCTAATTACAAGCCTTTTGTCGAGAAGGCACTCCCACAATAGGGCAAGGTCAGATTTCGATATCCACGCATTTGCAACTGTGCCTCTAATAAGAATAGGAAAAGATCAATTTACAACTTTTCATCTACTAAGAGCGGAGGAAAACCTGCATTTACTATTCTGTCCACTCTGCAACTTTTCCTCTGCTAAGAGAGGAGGAAATCCTGCATTTGCTATTTAAGCTCCATTCGCAACTTTTCCTCTCTTAAGAGTAGAGGAAGTCCTCATTTGCTATATCTTAAAGCTCTATTTGCAACTTTTCATCAGCTAAGAGATGAGGAAAATCTGCATTTACTACTTTGTCCCTATAAAAGCTCCATCTGCAACTTTTCGTCTTCTAAGAGAGAGGAGGAAATCCTACATTTGTTATTTAAGCTCCATTTACAACTTTTCCTCTCTTAATTGTAGAGGAAATCCTGCATTTGCTACCTTAAAGCTCTATTTGCAACTTTTCTTTGGCTAAGAGATGAGGAAAACCTGTATTTACTACTTTGTCCCCATAAAAGCTCAATTTGCAACTTTTCCTCTTCTAAGAGAGGAGGAAATCCTGCATTTGCTACTTAACTTCCATTTTGCAACTTTTCCTCTCTTAAGAGTAGAAGAAGCCCTGCATTTGCTATCTTAAAGTTCCATTTGCAACTTTTCCTCTGTTGAGAGGGGAGGAAAACAGCATTTGCTACTCTACACTAATGAGGGGCCTATATGGTCTTTATCATCAAACTGTGGGGCCCATATGTTTAATAATCAGGAATTGTGCACGTGGGGGTGGGGCCCTTCATAATAATAATAATAAACACTAACCCATCACCCACCTCATTCGGAAAAGAACGTTGATATTGCTTCATGGTTTTATGGCAATAGTTTGGTTGATAGAACCACTGGGCCGGTATGAATATATGGAATTCTAATGATCCGTTACTTCTTTTTTTTTATTTTTTATTGAGGCAGCATTGCAATCAACTGTATATGCAGAAGAGGTTGATGTCTGCAAGCACATGACGTGGTGCCTTTTTACCCTTCTTGTGACTTTATTTGATTGCTCAGAGTGAACTTTGTAAAAGCAGTTCAGAGAATTGTCCATAAGCGCGATGTTTAGATGTTCTCGAAACAGTTGCACTTCAGTTTTTCTGCATATATAAAATCAATGTTTTAAATTATGTTTTTGTTATTTTATTATTTTAATTTCTTATTAATTATAACAACATCATTCTTATTTTTCAAAAGAGTTTATTTCTTTTACCACTTGTTTTTAAGCTCTTTTTCACCTGATTTCTTCTATTTTTTTTAAAAATAACTATAATGATCGTTTTGTACAATTTCAGCAATTATATTAATTTAATATATCTTTATTTTAGCCCGGGCTTAGAACACTGCTTTCTTTTGCTAGTTTATCTTGTAGTAATTATTAAAGAGCAATATAGGAAAATTTATCATGTATAAATTAAGGTAGTTTAGACAAACTTGTCATATCCTAAAGAAAGCTTTGAAACGCACCTCCCATTTTTCTTTGCACACCCGCCATTTTAAATTTTTTTATTACAAATATACTCTCGTGGTAAATTCCCAAACTACCCATTCTCCACCTCCTTATCCATCTCATTTCAATCGCTCAGCACCACCATTGTCGTGCCCTCCGCCGCCTCCTATTCTCCACTTTCTTCTCCTTCTCCATCTCCATCCCCTCCCTCTCATAGCTCCCTCTCCATCTCCCTCTCTCCCTCCCTCCCTCCTTCTCCTTGTCTTTCTTTTGCCCTCCCACTCCTCACTCCAGCGATGCTACTATAGAGGGGGCGATCATGGGTGGGGTTTGAGGTAAGGTTAATTTAGGTATTATACAGGGTGTGCAAAGAAAGTTTTAAAACTTTCAAATTCAATGGTGAGTGTAGAGAGAAAGCGGTTGCGCAAAGAAAAATGAAGGGCATTTAGAAGCTTTACATTCTAAAAGGTATACAAGCAAACTTATCAAGAAAAAAAAAAAAAAAACTTATATTGTTTTTTATGCTCATGTTTAATCCTTTAGGTTACCTTTTAAGAAAAAGGCAAAAGTTTTTAGGCTGATTGAATCAACATGTTTTTTAGTATTAATTCATGGGTTGGACAAAACTCATGATACATTAAGTTGTAATTTTTATTTTTTAAAAGATGGACTATGATAGGGCTTTACACGAAGATAGAAGTAATCGGTTTTTTAGTGTTGGTTAATTTATCGATTGGACAAAACTTTGGGTCCACTGAGTTGTAATTTTTATTTTTAGATAAAGGCTTTATAATAAAGATAGAAGGAAGGCCAAAAGAAGAAAGTCCGGGGATTAAAAGTGAGAAATCAAATTGAATTAGAAAAAGGAAGGAAAGGACGTTAGAAAGAAATTCATGTGTGGCCTATCTTCAGAAACTATGACACATCATATTTGTATTTAGAAATTACAACATTGGAACCACAACTAGGTTTTATATGGTTCCATTTGCCGAATCACATCTCCGGGGGAGCATTTGTACAATGCATTTTGCGGCAAAAATGGTTTAAGGCATGATGCTAGAAAATATGATGCTTTCTTTATTAGCAATTAGCGTAATGACGATGAATGGAAAAAAATCTCATATTTTAAATATTTTTCTTATATTATTTACGTTAAAGGAAATTCGAAATTCAATCTTAACGTTCCAAATTTAATGGTTTATTATGGAATAGGATCCCTTGTTTCGTCCAAATAGAGGATCCCTATTTGGACGAATCAGGGCCTCCACGCTCAGGGGTGGAGGAAAGACATTGACTTTTTCTTCCTCCGCCCCCTTCCGCCCCCCACGCGTGGAGGTCAATGATTCGTCCAAACCGGATCCCGTGTTTCGACCCGTCTATTAAATCCTGGCCTGGAAACTCATTCACTTCATTTGGCGGGAACAGTCAGAATTCACAGTAGCGGGAAATACAAAGCAAATGGGCAAAACTCAATACAAAAAAACCCCGCCAAACCCTAACTCTTTATTCGCCCACACTATATTCATCCAGCTAACTCCAAAATCCCTAACTCCTTCGCTCTCCCCCTTTCAAATTCGTCTGCAAAGGTACTTTTTTTCCCAATCCCGATCCCGATCTCCATCTTGATGCTTTAATCTTCCCATCACTTGGAGATTTCCCCATTTTCGACGTCAAACTGTAAACCCCACTCCATCAATCGCCTTTTTTTCTCTTATTCATCCACATGTTCGATGAAATTCCTCAACCAGAAATCCTAATTCAAATCTCTGCATTATCTCTCTCTTGCAGCGTTTTTTGATATATCTGTCTTGATTAAGAGAAGAGGGGCAAGATGTACGTGGTGAAGAGAGACGGTCGGCAAGAATCGGTGCACTTCGATAAGATCACGGCTCGTCTGAAGAAGCTGAGTTATGGGCTCAGCACCGAGCACTGCGACCCCGTGCTCGTGGCTCAGAAGGTATGCGCAGGCGTCTATAAGGGCGTCACCACCAGCCAGCTCGATGAGCTCGCCGCCGAGACTGCCGCTGCCATGACCACCAACCACCCGGATTATGCCTCTGTAAGCATCATTTCTATTAGTTCAATTTTATTTAATACAGCCTTGTTGATTAAATTGTAGTTATTGGTTTTTTCTTCATTTTTGGTTTAGCTTGCGGCGAGGATTGTTGTTTCAAATCTGCATAAGAACACTAGGAAGTTGTTTTCGGAGACGTAAGTTATTGTCATTGCTTTTTAACTGGTTTGTGCTTGGTTTGGTTTTTGTGAAAAATTGGTGTTAAATGGTGGGTTTTTTTTTTTTTTGTAGGATTAAGGAGATGTATAACCATTTCAATGAGGGATCTGGAAAGGAGGCTCCTTTGATTGCAGATGATGTTTATGAGATAATTATGGAGGTAAAAACCTCACTTATTTCTCTATAACATATAGATGTTTGGATCTTTCTTGTCTGACAGTAAAACAAATGATATGCTTCAGCATGGGCTGCAATTACCAATTGAAAAAAACATTCCATCAAGAATAATCTGGTTCCACACCACAGCAAAGTATTTACAGGGGCGCACAGTTCAGTGAATAAAATTTATATGCATATGTGCCCTGCATCCATGTGGGATTCCTCAAGAATTACACAGGTGAATCAGTTTGTGGCCTAGGGACTGCCAGGTTGAAAAAATAATTCAGTTGTATCCCTGAAAAGAGCCAGAAGGATGGGTTTCGCTGGTTTTCTAATGAGAGTTTCTTGAGCATTCCCACATCCAATATGGGGTCCGTCAGACAAAAAGTTTGGTTCACGACAACTAGGTCCTCAGGTAGGGAATTGTAGGCCCCTAATTCCTGCAATTATGTTACAGAGCAAGAAGAATTGAGTTTATCAGGGTGGGGCTTTGAAATATGAACTGCATCAAATTGATTTGATTCCCTCCATTACGTCCTACTCATCATTTTAATGAGCAACTTAAAAGTTGCCACTTTGTTGGATTGAGTCAACTTAGGATGTCTAACTGTTGTGTTGGCTATTTTTTTTTTCCCTTCAGAATGCCGTACGTTTGGACAGTGAGATAATCTATGACAGGGACTTTGATTATGATTACTTTGGTTTCAAAACTCTCGAGAGATCCTACCTTTTGAAGGTTTCAGGGAAAGTCATAGAGCGACCACAGCATATGTTGATGAGGGTTGCCGTTGGAATTCACAAGAATGACATTGACTCTGTTCTTAAAACATACCATTTGCTGTCACAACGATGGTTCACCCATGCTTCCCCTACTCTTTTCAATGCTGGGACACCAAGGCCTCAGGTACTGTGCTAATTTTGCTTTAATCAGATTCATTTTGTAGTTTTTGCCTTTTAATTAATTAATCCTCATCATTATTATTTTTTGCTGATGTTGTTTGCCAGTTGAGTAGCTGCTTTCTTATTTGCATGAAAGATGACAGCATTGAGGGGATATATGATACTCTGAAGGAATGTGCTGTTATTAGCAAATCAGCAGGGGGAATTGGTGTTTCTGTTCACAATATTCGTGCAACAGGTGGTTATATTCGTGGTACGAATGGAACTTCTAATGGACTTGTTCCAATGTTGAGGGTGTTCAATGATACTGCTCGCTATGTTGATCAAGGGGGAGGCAAGAGAAAGGGTACACGTCGAACTTTTGTTTACAAGGCTCATTTTATTGTCCTGTTCCATTTATCTGATGGAACTAATTGAGTGATTTGAGTCTCATTTATGCTTCTTGTAGGTGCTTTTGCTATATATTTGGAGCCATGGCATGCTGACATCTTTGAGTTTCTGGATCTCAGAAAGAACCACGGGAAGGTATGGTTGATGATTTTGCAAGATGACTTAAAATTTGATCAAAATGGCGATTTCATTCAAAGTTATTTTCTTCTTCTTTTTTTTTTTTTTTCAAGTAAATTATTGTGTAATTTGCCGGCTAACTTCCTTTTACATTGTGAGGAATATGGATGAGTTGTGTGCCCTCTTATATTCTTTTAAGATCTTGTTGCCGGTCCTCAATTTGTGGTGCTTGAAATTGCAATTTTCTGCTTAATAAGTTGGAAAAAATATTTTCTTTAAGCAGCACTAACTTATTTGACTGTCATTGAGCATTCACGTTGGGTGTTTTCAGTGTGTGAAAAAACTTTGTAATTTTTACATATAATAGAAAATGAATACTGAAGCATAGGTGCGCGCATTTGTTCCATAGTAGTTTTCACTTTTGCATCGGGCCTCTAACTTAACATTTGTAGGATACAAGTTCAGATACCCACTTTCGGAGACTTCAGCAATGTCAATATTTTGTTTAGAACTCATATTTTGGTGGTTTCTTTTGACAGACTTTCAGAATAACCATTAAAAAAAGAATCTCAAAAGTGCACAATAATATATATCCATTTATTTCATATATTGCTAGTGTATAGGGCAAGCAGTTCTGTGCTCGTAACTTCTTCAATATAGTTAAAAATGATTTTCTTATGCATTATTATCATAATCCTAATTCCTACGACTCATAATCTTAGGATTTAGTATGAATCTTATGATTTACTGGTTTTTATCAAATCTTATGGTTAAGATGATTTGTCTAAGAGGAAATAGTCATCACTTAGAGGTTGATATTTGTATTTTTTCTTGGAGGTTAATATTAGTATTTTTTTTTTCTCTTTTAGAGCATTTCTATACATAAAAGGTTATTCAGTGGTTAATGAAACCTCTTAAGATTTTTTGCAATTTTCGAGAGGTTTTATAGCTAAAAAGGGAACAGGCATCTGACAAGAATCTTCAACTGTATGTTTGGGTTGATATGCATTTTATTTTTATTTGAACATATGGGTTTTATTGATGTTGCTATGGATAGAAAATTGGTGAATTAGTAATAACTTTTTTATTCATTTTTTAATTTTTTTTTCATTTTTATAATACAAAGAAAAAAGTCCCTACAATTTTTTATTTGGTTCATACTATGATTCAACTCATACCCTTGAACGATTTCTGATACAATTTTGATTTTCAAAACAATGTTCCCATGAATTCTGTGATTGTTACTGTTTTTTGTAGTTTGTGGCATAGCCTCATACATGATTCTGATTGTCCTTAAATTGATTATTTTGGATGTTGATGCATGGGTTATGATGACTAACCTGCACCACCAATGCATAATTTGTTCCACTTTTGTAGGAAGAGCAAAGAGCACGAGATCTATTTTATGCCCTCTGGGTTCCTGACCTCTTTATGAAAAGAGTACAGAGTTATGGGGAATGGTCCTTGTTTTGCCCTAATGAAGCTCCAGGCTTGGCTGACTGTTGGGGAGAGGAATTTGAAAAACTGTACACCCAGTATGAAAGAGAGGTAAACTGTAAACCTGGCCACTGTTTAAGTGAAAATGTCCAGTAGTTTGGCTCAATCAATGTCTGATCATCTGATTGTATATATGGATTCAGGGCAAGGCAAAAAAGGTTGTTCCTGCACAGAACCTCTGGTTTGAAATTCTGAAATCTCAGATAGAAACTGGGACACCTTATATGCTTTTCAAGGTATTCTGCCAAAGAGCGTTTGAATTACCCTTATTCATTTCCATATTTGTGTTATACAGAGTAATATTCTAGTGGCAACTGTAACTTATATTAAATTAAGTGATTTTTTTTCGTGTGTTATACAGTAATAATCTATAGGTACTTGTTCCTTATTTTAAATAAGGATGTCTTTGTAGGGGATGTGGATTAGGAGGTGACCAGCATGGTCCCAATCAATCCATTGTAGCCCTTGATTTAGAGCCCTTAAAAGTTTCAACCTTCAGATAAAATGACTCTCTCTCTCTCTCTATATATATATATTTATATAATCCTATGACCCATATTAGTATATTTTTTTAATTTAGGTATCAGTAGATGGAGGGGTATGTGTATATGTAGGTTTGGATTCATCATAGGTGGGTCCCCTTAAAGGTTGGATTTTATTTTTATTATTATTATTTTTTTAAAGGAATTGTATCAGGCTTATCAATTTCACTATTTTGATATGGTGCTTGTGATGTTGATTTTTTCTCTTTTAAATACAGGATACTTGCAATAAGAAAAGCAATCAACAGAATTTGGGAACAATCAAATCTTCGAACTTGTGCACGGAAATCATTGAATTCTCAAGTCCTACTGAAACCGCAGTTTGCAATTTGGCATCAATTGCTTTACCACGATATGTCAGAGAAAAGGTTGTTTCAATTGTTCTCATGTATGTGCTGCACTAAATTTCTTGTGTCTTTTCTTTTATTCACGTTGTGCTACACTTGTTTCTTTATAGGGTGCACCTGTGGAGTCACACCCGTCTAAAATGGTTGGAAATAGAGGATCCAGGAACCGGTATTTTGATTTTGACAAGCTAGCAGAGGTTTGTTCATTCTTTTGAATTTTTTGGAGCAGGATGGTCTGCCCTGTCATTTGAGGCACGAAATTTTGCTGCTTATCTGTTGCATCTTTTACTGTCACAGGTTACTGCAATAGTTACTTCAAATCTCAACAAAATAATTGATGTCAATTACTACCCTGTTGAAACTGCAAAGACGTCAAATCTGTGGCATAGGCCGATTGGCATTGGAGTGCAGGGTCTTGCTGATACTTTCATCTTACTTGGAATGTCATTTGACTCACCAGAGGTGATTGCAGCTTTCCAAGATGTTTCGTTTCATCCTCTGTCAATTGAATTAGTTGTGATATCTGATTGGATTCTGGTTTATACAGGCTCAACAGCTGAACAAAGATATATTTGAAACCATATATTACCATGCTTTGAAGGCTTCTTCTGAACTCGCTGCAAAGGAAGGCCCTTATGAGACATATCATGGGAGTCCTGTGAGCAAGGTTTGTGTGGAAAAGTTTAGCTCCAGGGATCATAATGTTGTTTGACTGTACATTTGAAATCATTAAATATCTAAATGAAGCAGCATGTTAGGACATATCCTCATGTTGTTGTTCTTTTTCCCTCTTATGATATATTGATATTTTTGTCCTTGTGAACGGCTAAGAAAATAAACAATCATGCCTGAAGCTTGCTTCCACTTGCAGTCAGCCATGGGAAGTGGACCAAGTGGTTGCTTAGATGCTAATACACAAAGGTTTTCTAGTCTAAAAAAAACTTCACTATCATATTTCTGATTGGTTTTAATATGGAATTTACTTTTTAAAATTTCAATATCTTTTTTTTTTTTGGTTTGGTTTTACTAGTATCTGGCTTCTTAGTTACTGTTCTCAATGGGCATAGCATTGTGCAGGGAATTCTTCAACCCGACATGTGGGGTGTCACTCCATCTGATCGTTGGGATTGGGTGGCTCTAAGGAAAATGATATCTGAAAATGGAGTGAGGAACTCCCTTCTTGTGGCTCCAATGCCCACTGCTTCAACCAGCCAAATCCTTGGCAACAATGAGTGTTTTGAGCCATATACTTCTAATATCTATAGTCGCAGGGTTTTGAGGTAGTACGCTTCCTTTTCCATTTACAGTTTGTTAATATGTTGTGTTAACACAATGGTGTTCATAATCATGCTTTGTTCTTATTTCCAGTGGTGAATTTATTGTGGTGAACAAACACCTTCTTCATGACTTAACTGAGATGGGTCTATGGTCTCCGGCTCTCAAGAACAAGATAATTTATAATGATGGTTCAGTCCAGAAGATCCCGGAAATTCCAGAGGACCTGAAAGCCGTTTACAAGTAAAGATTTACTACATGTTTGTTGTTTAGGGTTCAATCTTTTCTATTTATGTTTTCCTTTTTCCAGTGGAAAAAAAATAATATTGCTATTTTGTATTAGGACTGTGTGGGAGATCAAGCAAAGGACGCTGGTTGACATGGCTGTTGACCGTGGGTGTTACATAGATCAGAGTCAGAGCCTGAATATCCACATGGATCAACCCAATTTCGGCAAACTCACTTCCTTGCACTTTTATGCTTGGTCCAAGGTACAAGAGGCTTCTTGGAGTTATAATATGCATCCTTGATGCTTTTGAGAGATAATATTCAATAAATTTTATTTTAAAATTTATGGATCAATTCTTTCTTTAGCTTACCATCCTTTTTTTCTCTCTGTTTTTTTTTTTCAAGGGACTGAAAACTGGGATGTATTATCTGCGATCACGTGCTGCAGCTGATGCAATCAAATTCACGGTGGATACTTCTGTTCTTGATGTAAAAAATCTCTCCCCTTCTCTGCTTCAGTGTTTCTTGCATATTCATGTTTTCTTTTCATGCTAACATAGATGATTCTTTGGGAGATCTCACAGGAAAAGGTTAAGCCAGTGGAAGATGATATTGAAGACAAAATGGCACAAGTGGTTTGTTCCCTGGAAAACCGAGAAGAATGTATGGCATGTGGAAGTTAAATGGCTCCTTAGTGGTTAACCTCATTGCTTTGGATAGTGGCTAGGGATCATCTGCTGCTTGAAGCTAGCATTAGGAATTATGCAATGCTCGCCCTTAAAGAATCCCATCCTTTTGGAGTCCCATGGAAGAAGGTGCTGTCAGAATAGAAAATGTATATAAATGACACCCATATTTCAATCCTAAGCATTTGGTTTGATCAAATGTCTGGGCGAGTTACCTCAGTTTGAGTCTTTGTATATCAATCTACAACATTTGGAACTGTCCTTGCTTGCTTCAGCCTATTGTGCTCGAGTGTTTCCAGTGGCAGTGTACTTTTAGAGTAATATTACTATTGGGTGCATGGAAAATTGGAAATCACTATGGTAGTGGGGATTGGAAGGTCTCATCATGCATTAGCAGGTGGGCGTCGGCCCCAGGTGGGAAACATTTGGTGACTGTAACCATTTTACTAAAAGAGCTGCCGAGTTTAATGTTTACAAGTGCATATTATATCTGTTAAACTGTAGGATCATTAGATTGTGCCCATGTAAGGGCCGTCTGCTCATATGATGAGACCTTTCAATTCCTTACCCCTGTGATTTGCTTGCATGTAGATGGGTCTTGCATCCAATGTTATTTCACTCATGTACTTTTGATCCTGCATTTTTTGGGCTTGGTTGTTTGCTATTGAAAAGAATAAAGATAGAGTAAAACAAAATCTAATGGTAATATTTTTTTTTACTCAAAATTATTTTTTTTGTGAAAATTGCAAGCGACAGGTAAGAATAACTTAAACATAATTTGGTTTTTAATGCCCTAATTAAATTATACCCGTAAAGTTTGTTTTATAATGTATTTGGAATGATCATGTTTTAAAATAATGCAAGTTTAACTGTTTTCTGTTACTGATTTCCTTTCTGAGGTGCCATTCCAAATATTTGGTCATAACTATTTATTTGTCCTTTACCACAGTAAAATGACAATTTTCAGTGTGCTACATTAGATTCTTAAAAGTCTATTATGTTAAAATCATAGAAAAATATTTACATGGAAGAATAAAAATCATATAAGGACACTGCAACATGTCTTATTCTTAGTCCCTTAAGCTGATTGGCCAAATCAATCCAAAAATTTTGGCCCAACTTTGATCACACTTGCTCAATAGTGGATGAATTTTATATAGGCTTGCTCCTTATCGGATAGGGAAAATTAATGGTTTTACTTAATGCATTTTCTTTAATAAAAAAACAATTGGATTTGCTGCGACCAATGTTGAAATACATATTTTGAGTCAATTGAATTTGGAAATTTTCACTGTACCCCACCACGGAATATTACAATCAATGAATGCTACTCCCAATCAAATCTCTACAGATATATTTGTATGAATGGTTGCAAGCAAAGAAATGAGTTATCCTAAACTCTTTCTTAGGCAACTAATATATTCGCAAAAACTTGTAAACACCACATGAATCCACCAGGATGAAGCTTTGGCTAGATTTTCCATAATGGATGTAGCTTTGGCAAAAACTCTTTCTTGATTGATTGAAGCACGATCTCTGAATATTTGACTCAAATCTTTGAACTAGAGGATCTCCAAATGGTTCTCTCCTCTAAATGCAATTCCGGGGGTGGCAAATGTCATTGGATGCAACAGCTCCCTAGAGCCTTTTGCTTTTCATGTGGGTCAACTCTGAAATCTTTCCTAGTGTGATATATGCAAAATCATGATACACTTGTGAGAAGCTATTCACTCGCGCTGCTGTGTCTAGCTGCTCCATCTGAATTTACAAAGAAAAGGAAATGAATAAGAAACCAACTAGCAATAATATTCTAGAAACTAATTTAGTTATAACTAAATTGTATTATCTAGTTGAATTAACATTAAATTCCATTAAGTCATACTGCCTTAAAACACTTCAATGTGACAATTTTACTACTTCACTTGGACAACACTAAATTCAACTTTTGAAATACAGAATGTCACAGTTGAAATTATCAAGGCATCATACCTCCTAAAGCCTTTTTTCCTTCCATGGCTTCTTTCTTTGTTTGGCAGCTTGGGCAGAGGAAAGGACCATCCCATGGACGCAACTTTCCAGGTAGTGATGAACCAGCGTGTACTGAAATGCCTTCACCAGGTTTCATCTCTACTTGGCAAACCGCACACATAAACAACTTGAACAAATTACACAAAGGATACTGCGTATCAAACCTGCAATGCACTTTCACAACGATTAGTTTCCAAGATGTTGCTATAAAATACTTTTGTACATGTGTACAGTACACTAAATGAACTGATTCTTACCTTTTTGATGGTTAAATAATCTTTATTTATGCCTAAAAGCTTCCATGTTGATTTTTTCACACATTGAAAAACTCAAAAAAAAGGAATCACTGATTCTAGCCTTAAAAGACGGAGTGGCTCATCTGCTATAAATGGGGCATGCCGTCCAAATTGTGTAACTTACTGTGGACAGAATACTTCATGAAACTCTTATATCATCATATTCATGTGATTTAAATCAAATGACAGATAAAAAAATTGTGGCCTACAGTTTAAGCCAGAGTGAAAATTAGATAGTTGGGAGTGTTCAAGCAAAATCAATCTTAGGATGTACTTCATGTAGAATAAGTTCATTGTTTGTACATTATTCCCCCCCACTGGTAATGGGTTAATTCATGAAATGACTAAATATAAGCAAGTCGAAAAGGAAGAAAAGTACAGATTAGCATGTTACTAAATTACATGGTGGATAAATCATCACAAAGTTTCGATGTACACATAACATCAGATTTTCCTTCATCAAAAAGATTAAAAAGAAAATGAAAACATAAAAAAACAAGGTCTTAAAAAAAAAATCCATACTAGGCACCCGTATACTAAATGCTAATCCACAAGTTCATACCCAAAATCAAGAGAATTATCATAGAAGTAGAAACTGAGGGGTGTTACTAGTGGGTTGTGTATTTTTCTTTTTTTCCTTTTTCCCTTTTTATTTCCCATTGAACATGACAATCACGATGACATCTTAGGACTTCAACAAACCTACATGGACAGGTAATCATGCATAATCATGCTGATCAGATGATCTTGATACTACCAACGTTGCATTAGCAAAATTTGAAGGGAGGGGGTGGTTAAGATAGATAGTGGAAATAAAACAGTTGGAAGGTTCTTATTGTTGCAACCACGAAGTTGGGGATTCATGTTACCACCACCATCGTCATCATCAAAGCATTATCCCAAGTACGGTAGAGTCTAATTCTGTTTCTCCATTCTTATCTATCTTGAGGAAAATTCTCAAATAGGCTGCACTTCTTCAGATATATCCTAGCAACTTCCATCCATGTCCTCTTCGGACTACCCCTTCTCTTCGGTAGGCCACCAACCTGATTTGAGTCATGTTACCAATAAAAGAAAAAGATGGCTACCAGCACTTTAGGAAAATTTCCCTATGAATTTGAATAGGATTGTAATGATTGTCTGATCAGAATTTCTAGGTTAAAATCCATCCCTGGTAAGCCAATAAACGGTTAAGAACTTCTATCATGTATAGCGATCAAAACATGCTAGACAACTATGTATAAAGGCCGAAGCTTATATTCTAGTTGACACATGAACATTTAAATTATGCATATAGCTGGAAAGACAGACCTTTCAGCAAGCACAGCTGATCCCTCCTCAAATATCTCCTCCACCACGTCTAGTTCAAAATCCTTATCACAACTAGTTGATGATCCTGTACCCCTTTTACGGAACATAGATTTGAACACACCTTTTCCCTGCTTCTTTGGTGGTGGATTTGGGGGCGTAACCTTATCTAGGGGAAGTATATCGATCACCATGCAAGTAGTATCATCTCTGATTCCCTTTGGTTGTATAGCTTCCTACAAATGACAAATTAGGATGAGACTAAATGAAAATCTGAAATAACAATAAGATTAGTGATAAAAGGAACTCTATGCAGACAATATTACTTTAACAATCTGATCAGCTGCACAATCTGGCGGCAACCCGCGACAGCAACTTGTAGCCATTTCAGGAGTCAAAGCATCCCAAACACCATCACTTGAAATGATAAGTCTACCTCCACCGGAAGATAACTGTAACAGTAATCATATTGGTGTTAGTTAAAAAAGATGACAAAAGATAAACATTTAAGTAGGACTATGCAAATTGCATAAGTCAGTTCCATACTGACATCACTAATGAATACAGCAGTCAATAGTGCATGCTATATGATAGAATAGTAGAACTGAGATTCAAATCCTTACCATAATTGGGGACAAGTATTATGGATTTTGGGTTCACAATGTGAGTGAAAGTCTTATATAGCTTGCTGAGACATATATGCCTAGATTACCATTGCCGATTAGCAACATAAATGATATCAACATAATATGTTTTCCAGTTTTTACATGATGGGTGCAGCAAGTGGTGCCTATGTACATCCAAACAGACATAACTTAGTTTTTGAATTTCAAATTGTACCATAGGCAGTGCCAAATGTTGACAGAAATCGAAGAATATTATTCTTAATATTTTTCCATGCTATTATTTTGGGGTGGAAATTGTGGAAAAAAAAGATGCCCTTTTTTCTTCAAAAATCCTAATCAATAAAACCAAAAAATAGGTGATTACTTTCTTGGTTCCTTATAAAGGGTCTTCATAAACACACCATATTTGTTTGGATTCAAGCATGTGTGTATTGATAACTGATTCATGAGTAAATATTAATGCCACAGTATTGCTTTAAATATTCAATCAATAATTAAGAACAAAAAGGAGAGAATGTGATACAATGCTTTGATAAGATTGACCTTGAGGTGGCCTCATGAACTGGGTGATCTTTAAGATGAGTCTTCATAAATTATTAATTTGACTAGACCAGAAACTCATTTAATGAACAGTGAGGGGTGTGTGAATCCAGAGAAGCGAAAGCATGGTTAGGCCTAAGTTCATCAAAACTGAAGTAGATTGATTCTAACACCTCCATTTTGATGGATTAATGATGAAAGTCGATACGTGTGAACAAAAAGCAACATATATGCTGCAAATATAGTAGAACAAACCTCCTAAGATCCTAGTAAACCATATAGCTGAAATCGATGATAACATAACAAATACCAAACTTGTTTAGTGTTAAGATGCCTATCTATACGAAGCATGTCGATGATGAGCAGCATTAAAAAAAAAAAAAACATGTACCATCTTTTTCACGTGTATCAGAAAGGTGATATTAACAAACCTTCACTTGCTTTACATATGGAATAGGAACGATGAACTCGCCAACATCCCTATCTCCGATAGATCTTGAAAGACACAAGCCACCCGGCCAAACTCTCAGAGGACCAATCTGAAAAGACCAACAATTGGTGAATAAACATGCTACCAATATGTTGATCCAACATTTCCTATATTTAGAACAATTATTCTGTGAGAGGGACAAAAAAAAAAAAAAAAGAACATTAATCCAGCATGAAGAATTCCAAAGAAGGGAGTGTCAGAACTTTGACTTAATAAACTTTTGCTAACATTTAAACAAGAAGTGATCCTATCCAGAGTATTGGTAGTGCAAGCCACATGGTTTTAATTTTGTGTGACCTTGTATTCCTATCTCACATAATTTCGTAGTTTCTTAAGTGTATCTCTAAACATAATCTATCGATTAATATCGTTATCAGAGTTTTATAGTTTCTTAAGTGTATCTCTAAACATAATCTATAGATTAATATCATTATTAGAGTTTTCAGCTAATCAATACTTGAAAGAAAGAAACAAGTGGTGATGTTGCATAGGTGATATTTTAATTCATTCACCAGAATTATCATTTGCATCAATAACAAGAGGGTCCCATCTATTTCTGCGAAGGTACCTGATGCAGAACTGAAACCTGGAAGAAAGGGAGCTCATGTCAAAATGCAGGGCCAACATGGGAATAAAACCTCAAGAGAAGGAAAATTGCGCTTTTGCAACAAGAAGGCTTAAACGGCAGGGGTCTTTGCATTAATTGTTTTATTTGATATACTTTGAACCACTTTAGAGTTTTCTTTTATTTTATTAAAAAAGGTATTTACCAACTCATCATCAACATCATCAAAGCCTTGTCCCATCTATGTTGGGGTCGGCTATATGGATTTTGCTTCTCCATTCCGATCTACCCCGAATACTCATATACCTGAGACGATAGCAAATATAATGTGCAGTGATTTGGAGGAATGACTGGGTTGTCCCTAAGCATGGAATGGCCTGGCCTATATAGCCCACCTAGAAGCATCACAATCATTTGGATCGGGGAATTGGAGGAGGAGGGGGTGTGGGGCTGTGGTTGTTATGGGTTTCGATGGGTCTCCCCATGACCTATATTTGTGCAAAATACGGTAACAATCTAATGATGGAAGATACACTACTGGCCTAAAAGTGATCTGATTACAAATCAATCCAAGGGCCAACAAAACTCAAAAATTTGGCTGAGAGCCAACTCACAGAAGGTAGGGAGTGTGAGGAGCTCAGATAGATCAGAGGGTAGGCCAAGTTGTTCTATGCTTAGTGACAGCCAGGCTGTCCTTGAAAATTCCATGTATAATTTAATATATAAAAACATTATATGCAATATACATAAAATAGTAATAATATATCGGATGGTGATGATGAAGACGACGACAACGACGATAATATAATGTATTTGGCTTTAAATTGAGCACCAAATCATCCAACTCTTACGCATTAGATCCGTTTCGTACATGAAACACTATTTAATTGGGTCTTGAACTCTTGATCCATTAAGTACCCAACCCAAACCCAACATAGTTAATCCCTACAATTACGTAATAGGATACATTGCAATTGTGTTTCCTCTGTTGAGAAACTACTGCTTCTCCTTCATATGATGTTGATTTCATGTAGGACTAATAATGACAATGTCTTGAAGATTGCTCCAAGGGAATAAGAATTTCCTATTTCCTAGGTTATATAAGCAAGATGGATAGTAAACCTTAGTTAACTCATTAAAAGACTTAACCAGCCAAACTACAAGGTTTTCTATTTCCATTAATACTTTTTTATGTTTTATAAAATATTTGCTTATTAAAAAGGTGTGTGGAGGCTCAAATCACGATCTTATAATAAGAACAAGAGATCTTTCTAGATCAATCCCTTTGCCCTCATTCTTCGAGAACCACAAAGATCTTTTTTGAGTTTGAATTTGTTCATTTGGAGTCTTTAATTATTTATTTATTCATTTTCTTTGATTCTTTATTTTGATTTTCTTTCCCTCTCTTTTCTTTTTATTTCCTTCCATCATTCTTTAAGTCCCATAGGTTTAATCTTGTAGAATCTGACTCATTTTCTCATCGAACGAGGGGTACAAAATACATCCGAATGATTTTTTGATCAAATGTACTATGTGAAATCTTCGGTTTTTTCCTCTTCCTCTATCCCATAGGTACAATGTTTGAATCAATAGAGAACCTTTTCTTTTGTATGAATCGATATTATTACATTCCAATTCCTTCCTGATACCTCCCCCAAGGAAAATCCCGAATTGGATCCCAAATTGATGGGTTGGTGTGAGCTTAATCCCCACAAGTTGAGGTCCAAAACTTAATGCTTTGAGCAATTACAGCGCCTCATCTCACGCTTCAGAATTTCATAGTTTTAGATGGAAATGCAGTTCTATAAGGACGATCTGGAAGACGGTAAAGAAAGACTAATGCAATCAACATCCGTATTACTTAAATCCAGCAAACATAGCGGTGGAATCCCCATAAAGTTAAAGTCAAGATTGTTTCTACTTTAAACAAGAAAATTGCTCAAACAATCCATGGCATTCTGTGAGATCCAACTTCCTGGATTCTGTTTTGTTTGCTCAGAGTGAGCTTCTTTGTAATTCAGATCCAGGGACTTGATGTAACTTTGTTATAATTTGGGGCTTCTCCTAGTTTAATGGGTTCATTTTCATTTTGTTTATGCTGGTCCTGATGTATATCATCCATGTCTGGTTTTTCTTTGCTTTGCATGTTTCTGACAAAAATCATGTCCTTGACAAATAGAAGGCAAGTAGAACTTCATGTTTGTGGGCCGTCATTGGGAAACTCATTTGAGACTTGTTCGTCCAACTCCTATTCTAAATTTGGTCATCTTCCATGGATCGGGTATTGTTAAAAGCATAAGCTCTCTCTTTCTTTGCTTTTCTTTTCTTTTTCTTTTTCTTTTTTTTTTTTTTTTTTTTTTTTTTTTTTTTTTGAGATGAACATTAGATCTATTTCTATTAAAGAAATGTCATCTCAAGAACAAAAAATGAAAAAAATGCATCACAACCACGTTATAGTGTACAATAAGCTCTATTGCAAAAAAAAAAAAAAAAACAACAACAAATTTTTTTTTATAATTATGGACATGTTACTTTCTTTCTCTGATAAAGTAAACGAGCTTAATGAAAAGATAAAAACATACCTCAGCACCTCCAACCATATTTAGCCTTCCAACCTCACCCCCACTTGCTGTTATTCGGTCCCTCCTGTGAAATCATAAAAGATTAAATGCCAAAGAATGAATGCATTACAAGAATGAAGCAGCAAAAGCACTGAAAACCAAAACTTACTCCTCTTCATTTTCTTCCAGCCTATGATCTGCTGACAGAGAATAAATTGTTCCTTCAGCAGATTCAAGTATGCAGCAAGAATCACCCACTGATGCTACAGTTATGACCCATCTGTCTATGATAACAAATGTGACAGTTGTTCCTGAGGATATTGCTGAAAAACAAATAAATTCATCAATATGGAGTTGTAATGTAAAAAGAAACTTTACCAATAAAAAAAACGTAAAAAGAAACTTGCCACTGACACATCCAGTGACAATGAAGAAAAGAGGTCAAATGAGTAAATTCAAAAAGTAGAATAAACTTCATGTATTAAGCAAAAACTCAAAATCTCAATCCTTGAAAGTTGAAACTATTTTATCAGACTTATGAGAGGTGTCAAAAAAAGAATGTAGCATAACCTCATATTTTTTGGACACTCACCACCACCACCATCATCTTAGCCATATCCCACCAATCTGGATTGGCTTAAAGAGTTCTACTAATTGACCACGAAAGCTAAATCCTCTCATATCCCAATTTTCTAAGATGGCAAAAAGCTCTGCATGTGAATGAGTGTGCAAATAATGTAAAAAATTACAAGTACTAATAATCTACAACATGCATCACCTAGAAACAAGCTGATAAGCTTCCCCAAAATTGTAACTTATCTTCTAGTATAACTAATCACTGGTTATACTGCCCTCGGGTTATTCCTACTCCATCAGGGGGTTCAACTTCATTGTCAGCTAGCTTATCCCATCTATTTCGGGTTTCCTTTGTGAGGCAGCGTTTCCACACGAGCCTATTTGAAGCCATTTTATCTGTATGTCCTCATTCTAGCACGTCTTTTCCAATTCCTCACTACTACAATCCAACTCTAGCTGATCTTCCCCTTCTTCAAGTTCCTTTAACTTGAGACTTTTCAACAGGTTATATAGGGGTTGTTTATGGAATTCTTTGTACATGCTAGAACCATTTTAAACACCATTCCTTAATTTTTCATTCTTCTACGAAGCTAACGGCAGAGTTTTACCTCGGGTATAGATACTGCTGTCCTAACTCCTATCATAACATCACTCGGAACTTTCTACAAAGCACTAATTTTCATCTTTTAGAATATTTCTAAACGATCTTTCTACAAAGTAATAATTTTCATCTTCTAGAATATTTCTAAATTACTTAGCATTAATCACATTCCTTTCTAACACCCAATACAGCTTATATGAAATAAACTCAGTAGGATATGATAAACTTGTACCCTAAAAGTATAATTGCAGTATCGAATAACAATATGAGCAGAGTATTAGTCCAACACAGGTAAGCTATAGGCATAAATAAGTATCTGAGTATCATAGATGTTA
Source organism: Cinnamomum chago (assembly GCA_038049695.1). Taxonomy (NCBI): domain Eukaryota; kingdom Viridiplantae; phylum Streptophyta; class Magnoliopsida; order Laurales; family Lauraceae; genus Cinnamomum; species Cinnamomum chago. Next base: position 62,238,834 of record CP142459.1, on the reverse strand, counting down.
AGAACAACACAAGTATGATGGAATATGAAAATATAAGCACAATACAGATGCTCGCTTTTAATGTGACTGTAATATTTTTTTAATATTGTTGGACGTTTCAATTTTTGAGTGCCATATTTGTACCTTGCTCTTGAAAATCTTTATCAGTTTTAATGAAGCCCGCAACCATAGCCCTTGGAAGTGCTGCTAGCCACTCTTCTCTGCTAATATCTGAAGGAATGGCACTCAAAACATTGTTTAAGAGGTTCTCCTTTGAGTATATAGCAGCTGCAGACCCATTGTGTCCATCAAATAGCTGAAAAGAATACAGTGTAGTAATTTAATTAACCACAATAAAATTGCAATACATGCATACAGTTGTACGTATTACGTATATATATATCTGAAACAAGAGGTGGCTACACTATTCCAATAAAGCATGTTCAACATGACTTTTTAGCAACTATAAAAATTATAATAATGAGATTAATAGCTAAATCATTAGCATGGCCCATAAAATTGTATTAGATGGTCCATCCTTTAAAAAATGTATGTCAGAATGAGCTTGGATTTGTATTACCTTTTCAGTTTATCACATGTCTTCACAAAATGAAGCACTTGATACTGTAAGGAACAATTTAAATAAATCTGGAATGATCATTCTTTACTTTCTACTGAGGCATTGAAACCAATTTACAAAATAACATGGCTTCAGGGTGATTACAAGCCACCCCACATTGCAAGACGCTTGTTGGACCCAGAAAGACCTCTGTGCATGTCAAATATCTGAAGAACCCACCCTTTAATTTGAGGCTATTAAGATGAGGATTGGGAATTGCTCCTGGAGCTCCCTAATCACTGTTAATCAGGATATGTCGTCAGAAAGATATTAGATGGCCCAAAGGGGATGATACTCCTGAAGCTCATTGGCGAAACCGAGCTTCAAATACACAAATATTCGATAAATTCTGCCTGCCTTCAATTGTAGGTCCTAAATTGGACTTAAACTTAAAATTTTCTTTTTGGCCCTTTCTGTCTGATATGTATTTCCGTCAACTGTTGTATTCCTCCTCCATTCCGCAACCAATCTTACATCAATAGGCGAGGAGAGAAACGAACTCGACACAAATTTCAACCCTACTCTCATTCAATCATTCAGACAAGTTGGTAGAATCCCTTTAACATCAACTGGGCAAAAGACCTCTAGCATGTAAGTTATTCTTAGAGATAGAGATAGAGAAATATAATTAGAATGCTCCCAAGTCCCAACACATGCATATGCAGTTAGCTAAATTATCAAGCCCTCAAAAGAAAAATACAACAAATGTGCAGGCTTAGCAAATATTCACACCATAAACTACACAAAACCCATATATAAAATTGGTGCAGCTAAAATCAAGTGTAATCACCCAAACAAGCAAATGAAAAGGCCACATAAACAAAAACCCATCAACACCACCAAACCATAATAAGCAACAACAAGAATTCTCTACCAAGAAAACATTAAAACTCACCCCAAAAACCGAGAAGGTGGTGGTTCCATCCCCTGGAATCCTCTGGCATTCGGTCTTGAACATCGTAAAGTCCTCGCCTTTCTTGATCTGGCTAGCCTGCCCGTGGAGGATTTCCGGCTTATCAATCTTCTCATTCGTCGACTCGCGCTGCAGGAGCAGTCCTAGAGGGAGCATGTGGTCATTCTTCGAGGACATTGTTCCACCCCCCCAACCCCCACCAAGTTCCTAATTCAACAAAGCACCCACCTTTACACACATGATTCCGATGCCTTCATTATCACAATTCACACTCTTCACAAACAAACAACAACAAAATCCCACAGATGCCTGCAGCAATGAAAAAACCATATTTCATCAATGATCTGTACAAGTTTCCCACAATTTTTTTTTTTTTCTAACAATAGCCCACACCTTAAAATGATTCATTCAATTCTTATGATACAAGAAACATCTATTCAAGAAATTTGTGCATAAATTTTAAAACTTTTGACAGAAATAAGAGGATTCATGGATTGATTGAGACCCAGAGGCAAATCCTTCCATGAATTCAAACCAATGCATGAAAAAAAGAAGGTGAAATGGAGGATGAATTGAGAATTAAAGAGAGAAAGCAGAGAGAAATCTGAATTGAAATGCTTACAGGAAGAAAGAGAGAAAGAGAGAGATTGGGTTGGGATTCTGGTAAGAAATTTCTTAATTTTGGAGCCTTAGGAGGAGAGAGATGAGAGAGAGAAGATGTTTGCAGAAGAAAACGCAATGGAGGAAGAAGAGAGAGAGAGAGAGAGAGAGAGAGAGAGAAGGAGCGGAATAGAAGGTTGGCCTCCCCCTTTCAGCCTTGTGCTGACATGTCACAACGCACCGTTGGAAATCCCAACCAGAGCCGGATTTTAGCTTGGACCTCGGGCCTGCCCTTTTTATTTTGTCTTCTATCTACCATAAAGCCTATATAAATTATAAACTAAACTACTCTCTATCCCGTCCTATGTATTCAAATCCTACGTATTTCATTGAAATAAAAGGCTTCTAGTTTGAAACCGTTCATGGATACTCTTTCATATTTGACGTATTTTCGGTATCTTTTTGTTTCCACATTGTGTTCAAAGGGCCATTTATACATTTGATTTATAAATACTAAATAATTATATATAAACATGATCGATGCGTAAATATTAAATATATTTTTTATTTATATATATTTACATATGTAAATGGGTGTAGAGAAATGATCGCTAAAGTTATTAGCTTTACTCGTCCTAATGTCATTAAGTGTTGAAATAGAAATTGCACATGCTAATCAACAATAAATTTCACGTTAGCAAAACTCAATGGATTTTTTTGTTTGAAAAAAAAAGAAAGATAGAAGGCAACTTCTTCTCATCATTGATGAGAGTGTTTAATGAAGTTAATTTCTATGTTAAATCAGTCTTGTGGTTTATAAAATAATTAACTAAACATAGCAAAGGTCCAAGTGCAAAATTGGGATAAGGGTTGTTAAGTTATTAAGCCCGGTACAAATAGAAACAAATTTAAGAGAGCGAGAGATGATGAATGGATGACTTCAGCCGGTCATCATGGTTGTCTTTTGAAATGGGAAAATTCAAGAAGGCTCCTTCCCATTGGCTGTTGCCTCTTGTCCCCATGGGAAACTGTCGTTCGACTTCAGTTAAAAACAGTTGTCTGATCCAATTATTTTTTTACTTTTTCAGGTTTTTTATCTGGCCCGGAAGTATGGTCCCGTGAGAGTCCATACAGGAGGAAAGAGTGGCATATTCAAGGGCCAATCACTAAATAACCGGACATATGATAATCGGGTTACCAACAAAATGAACAACCCCTAGTTGTCAACTAAAGACAATCATTAATCTCATTGTTCATGTGGTGATCAATCAAATCTATTGCATGCATGTATGTTCTGATTGAAGAGAAATTTGACTGAGCACCTATCATTGGACAACTTAAGATTTGAATGTCATGAATCAACCAAAGGTGAGTCTGCATGGGTCAAGATGAAATATCATGTGATTATTATAATGGGACCAATTCTCTTCTTAAAGATTAGATACAAAGAGTGAAAACAATCGGGGTCATGTAAAATACAGGTGGGTCTCTGCTGCTTTTAGTGATTGGTCAAATGTTTCTAACTTTTTTTTTCCCTGGTAACTCTTTTACAGTTTGTGTTTTTTTAATATACACATGCAGGATATAATCTAAGGTCATGCATGGTCCCTCTCAAGAGGAGCAAAACAGATGCCTTGTGATATATAGGAATCTCCCTAACATTCATGCCATCCAAAATAGCTGCTTTGACCATCTACCTCTATTGCGTGCTTTATCTTGGTGTGGCAAATTAATAAACAAAATCTCTCTTGACAGGTGAAATAAATTAATATGAGCATTTTTATCTTTATTTTATTTTCTTCTTGCACTTATCACTGATATATGATTAGGCCCGCCCACCACAAAAAGAGATCCAAGCCATACATTTTAGTTGGAGGCCTACCCTCACATTTATAGTCCAACTTTAAAGAAGCACTGAGATCTCACCATTCTGAGGACATTGCGTGTGCCATGGATCATACATTCAAAAGGAAAAAGTCATACCATTTCCACGAAAAGGAGGATGAAATAATGTGTAATCAATCCTCCACTGCATAGATAAGAGAACAATGTCCTCTCTCTGGACACTCAGATGGTACAAGCTGCTCAAGAAGGTCATTATTACACTTTTCAAAACCCTTGTGCCCTGGAAATACTTCTCAATGAATGAAATTTATTATGAGGTCCTTGACTGAATGATGTCTGAAACATTGGGGGGGCCTTGAACACACACATTTAGTTACAACTTACAACGCCCATCTCCCTACCCCAGTAGAATTGGAACTTTGATACTCCTTTTGGTGCAGCCCAGTTCACCATGAATTCATGAGAATCATCCAGTTCCATGCAAACAAAGAAGCTTTCTCTAAATTCTTTAAAATTTTTACAAGACCCACCATGATCCCATCAACTGAATGAATAACCTACATAATGTCATAATTTGAGCACAAACCCACCATGTGGAGGTCAAAGTAAAATATGTAGAACAATGTCAACTGTAATAAAAGTACAATGAAAATAGCATGATGTTAACAAAATAATGTCATAATATCATGTTAATAGTTCTAGAATCCCTATGTTTTATAAGATTATATATGTTTACTACATGTACGTTTTATTATTATTATTTTTTTCAAAATATTTTTCCTAGAACATTGCTCTTAGCAATTTAAGAGAGCACCCAAAATTTCAAAATATATGATGCGTTAACGTTTAGGGATATGCTCCTATGAGAGCATCTCTCACTTTACTATGAGAGATAAGGTGGGGGCCATTATATAACATTTATATGATAATGTTCGTTATTCTACGAGAAATGATAATGTGAAGATGACCACATACATAGCTATTGAAATATTCTCATTTTTTTCATCCACTGATGAAATTAACCGAATACATGGCTATGATTAGGAGTAACATTTGATCAAATACCTATTCATAGGAAAAATGTCAGGGTCACTTCAATAGGAGTTTAAATTATGTTGGTGCCAATACAAATGAAGGCATGTGATATGAAAATGTTGGATTAGAAAAAACAAGTCATATGCCAATACACTAACGGTTGAGTAGTGTTGGCATATTAGTTTCACAAAAATGCCTAGGTCCTCAAGTTCAAGTATCTATGCCGAACTACTACCCCAACATAGCTAAAAAAAAAAAGTCGTATGCAAAGTTCACATTGCAAGACCAGAGAATTCTACTTGCCTCCTGCTATATATCCACTGCTGAAGTCCATCTTTGAAATTCAGAATTACTAAAAAGTCATTATATCACCTTGATATACCATGAAGAAAAATTTAACTCTAAAACAAATGCTTTACAAGCCTGATATTTAATGGTGTCAATAACATTTTTTTAGCAGAATTTCTTGTAAGTATTTGTGATTTTATGGATTTTTGGACAATGATATGATGGCTATCTCTCGACATTTCTAAATTCTATATATCTTTTGCTGGAATCTCGAAATTCAATTACGTGAAAAATTCATTTTTATCCTTTAGAGTCTTTAAATTCCTGTCACATTAGCCTGTTTCTTTACTAGAATTTACGATTAGAATTTGAAAGGTTGATGTTTTTTTGTACACGACTAGAATTTGAGAGGTTGATGTTTTTTTATACATGATGTAACATCTTGTCTCCTAATATTTAAAATGCTAATTTTTTTTTCGTTAGAATTTCAAATGCCAAATACCAAAAAGACCTTTTGAAATTCTTAAAATTTTACTATCTATACCATTTGTTGGATTTTCAAATCTTCAATAAAAAGAAAAGAAATTTAGAACTCCACATAAAGGAACAACTTTGGGTGAATTTGAATTTCTCCCATAGATGTATTTTTAAAATTCTGATAAAGAAAGGTGCCTACCCATTGGCATCTTCGGATGCTCTAACTTGAGAGGAAGTAATCTATGATAATAGAATTATAAGGCTGGGATGCTTCAATTGCAATAGAATCAATTTCTCAAAGGAGTAATCATTCCTCAAAGTGGTAATAAACAGTAATGCTACATGGACAAACTTTTTGGCCAGAATTTTGGCCAACCCATATGGTTTCCATTGAATATCATAGTGATATTCAATGGAAACCATATGGGTTGGCCAAAATTCTGGCCAAAAAGTTTGTCCAAGTAGACTTTTTGGGTAATAAATGAAAAGCAGAGATGAGAGGAGTGGGGGAAAGAAAAGACTGATCGAAGAGGGTACCTTTACCTGCCATAAAGGTGATATTATTGTTGTCGTGATGTCGTTGGATGTTGAATGGTTCTTGCAATGGCGCGTGGGTCCCATCTCCTGTCCTCACATCTCTTGCCGCGTTATCGCCTTTGACTTCCAATTCGACGAATCGAAAATCTTCCGCAGTTTTCGGCGCCACTTCTACGTTGTTTCTTGTGTCCCGCACGACAAACATGTCCGTTACATGCATCGCTAGAGCACCAGAATAATTCGTCACCTCCAGTACTGTGTTGCAAGTTTCATTCTTATTACCCACAATTAGACCTGAACACAAATTTTTTTTCTCTACATCTAATCAGGTTGGGTTTGGGGTCCATGAGTTTAACCTAAATGACATGGATTAAGAATAATATACTTACAATATTATTTTCTTATCGCATTATTCAGGCCCAAAACTTTTTTCTCGATGTCCATCTAAGGGGGTTAGGACCCATAGTAGACCCAAAAGTCTCCCGAATCTCTGCGTTGACTCTATTTGAGTCAAATTCTATGCATTGGACAAGTCAAGTCCGAGTGACAAATTTTCCAGCTTCGCCGGAAACAAGCCTAATCCTCAGGAAGAGATGCCTCGACTATGAAGAAAAACGCATGCTAACGCTGAAGAGGAACTCTAGGATTGAACCCTAGAGTCCAATGAGAAACAATGGGGTACCCACCATCTTGGCAACCCGTGTTCTCTGCCCTGATTAGAGATGGTCCTCAATCATCACCAAATTCACAAAAAATCTGAGCACCCGTTTTAAGTTGGACCTAGACCATGTATATACTAGGTCGGGTCTAGTCTAGGTCCTAGGTGCAATCCAGACCCCTTTGACAGTCCAAGTATATAGGGTTAATCGAATGAGTGATGAAATCATTGGTCTCCAATCCATTTATTTTAAAGGTCCTGCTATGTGAACAGTGGGATTGAAAATCCCAGGCTACCCTTGTGTGAAATAAACTGTCTTGTGGACGGTGGATTCAAGCATTTAATCAGATGAATAATTTGGTTACAACTTGATAGAAAAATGAATCGATCAGCAATTCAACATCGATGGCAACATTTTCATGTGCGATCATTGTTTGCGCCGTGAATATAGGAACCAACTCAAATTTAACTTTAACCTTGGTGATGCACCGTTAGATTGATTATGTATGAAATATATAATCATGTTTACTGAGCATGTGCCCAATCCTGCATCATACAACACTACGAAGGTGTTTGTGTAATGCCTACCGTTTGGTGTGACGAGGTATGGAGGTTTGAAACCACCATTTTAGATATCCTTTCTTCAATAGAGAGGATCCTGACTTCCTACTTTAGGAAAGTGGAATTTCCTCTTCGCAGCATTTGCGCATTACACAAATGCAATCATTCTTGTGAGGCGCAATAGGATGCATGCCAATAGCCAAGAATGTGAGGGGGAAAGTCCGGCTCATGTGAATTAGGGATGGGAAAAAATTAACAAACTAAGCCCATCAATAATATTAATACATAGTTCACAATTCGACCAATTTGTTGTATTTGAGTTCCCAGTTTAAAATATAAAATTGGAATCTGGGCCAGCTCATTTAGGGGGCATGTTTGCTTGTTCAGTACTGAATTCATAATAATTTTAGAACATGCTTCATGGACTATAGACAATTTTGGTGAGAGGTGGTATCAGTGAATTAGGGAATGCATCTCATTGGCATCTTTCTCAATCCTTGTGAACGGCTCTCCTTTCTCCATTTTTTGTTTACCATTGCAGTTATGGCTCACACTTCATTCTCCAAGGTTAAAGAATGCAGTAGTATTGGGGGCTTTAAAGTGGGGAGAGGTGTGGAAGTCATTATCTGTTACACCCCGACCTACTTTAACCGTGATTAGTGCTAATTAAGTGTGTTTTAACAAATTAATTGTGCTTAGTTGCTAATTATGGTGATTAATGTTAATTAGCCTTTATAAGTTGAGTTAGTTGAGTCTTGAACATTGGACAGGTGAGTTGGAACCGATTTGACTCGGTTGGATAGAGTCAAGGCCTTTTTTGTAATTATTGATTTTATCATTGTGCATCATTTGCATGTCATTTTGACATCATCGAGTGTATTTTGATGAGCACATCGATTTTCTTATTGAACTCCATTTCATTCGAGCTACCATTGAGTATTTGGACCCCCATTGACCCAAAATGGAAATATACTATTTTTAGTGGACTTTCTTGCAAAAATGGCATCCGTATCCCTTTAAATACAATCTCATCCTGTCTTTTTCATTTTTTTTTCATTCCTCTTCTCTCCACACTTCTCTTCTTCTTCTTCTTCTTCATTACTCCTTCTCTCTTCTTAATCGTCAAGAGGTTTTGGCAGTATATGCATTTGGGGAACAAGACTTTGAGCTTCTTCTTCATCTTCTCCACTCTTTCCTACTTCATATTGACAAGAACCCATCTCCACCATCTCATACTCTTCCAAATTCGGATTCCTTATTGAAGTAAGAGCCAAAACCCTTTTGTTTGATTTTCTTGAGTTGCATTAGAGTCAAGAGACTCATGATTGTCCATACATGCATATTCATCCCCATTTTTTCCATGCTTATTGTGATTAGGGTTTGGATTTTGGGGGTTTTTGGTTCTTTTTGAGCTAGTGAGTGAAGGGAGCTTGGAAAGCTTTTATTAGAGCAAGTATAAACGTAATTTGGACTTACATGTTGTTTATTTCCATTTGATTCAAATGAGATTTTCCTTAATGATTCTACTTTTAATGCAATGAATGGGTTGTATGGTTTTATATTTTTAATTGATGAATGGAATGGGGGAGAGTTGTATATTCCGTGATGGGAGCAAGGAGGCTCCATGTTGCAGGTTTTTGTGGTGGAAGAAGTTGGAAATGAATGGGAGAAGAAGCACATGAGAATTCTGAATTCAGGAATTCTGGAGTATTCGCTCGAGCGGACACTCTTCTAAAGCACTTACTCGAGCGATCACAAAGGAAAGCCCGAGCAACCAGCTCTCTGGATGGGGTTCTCTCGAGCAATCAACTTTCTGAAACCACCACTCAAGCGAATGAAATGAGTCGTGCGAGCGATCAAGCTTTTGGATGGGGTCAGCTCGAGCGAACTTGAAGTTGTAGACTGGGTTCCTTCTGACCCAATTTTAGGGTGAATTACCACTCTTAACCTATAATAACCCACCCTAATCACCTCTAATAGGTAATTATGGTGCACACCCTTGTTTCCAAAGGAAACTAGGATCCTTAAGACCCTTATGACTTCAAAATGGAATCATTAACCTCATTGCTTGGTCCGATGGGCATTTATCAGTCTAGTACTATGCCATGAGGGTTAGTTTGGAAATTTAACATATTTCTAATAAATAGCGACCATGGTTTAAAATAACGGCCGTTACCGTTACATAACGGCCGTTATGTAATGGTAACGGTCGCGACCGCAACGATATTTTGCTCATAACGCTAACGTTAGTGTTATGGACTAAATTGTTAAAGATGCTTGAACCAAGCCAGAAGTATTACAGAGCATACAAAAGAGAGAAGAAATTGCAAGAGATTTTCTGTATTAATTGATTAGACGAATGTTACATTTATACACAGAAGCCTAGATTAGAGGATCTCATTACATGATTACAACCTTAATTAATGAAACTAGTATCTATCTACTCATACATGGGCTGACCCAATACATGGGTTGAGCTGACCCATTAGGTCTAGCTGACCTGATGGTCTATTTATTTACACCCCCTCTCAAGCTTTGGATGGGAGAATGTGACCATCGAGAGCTTGGAAACTAGTTCCGAAAAACGAGACGTGGAGTGGCTCTTGGTGAAAAAATCTGCTATCTGAACAGCTGAAGAGATTTGAAAGAGCTTTATAGTACCACTCCGAACATGTTGACGGATGAAATGACAGTCAACTTCAAGATGTTTGGATCGTTCATGAAAGACATCATTTGTTGCTAGTTTCTGAGTACTTTCACTATTCGTAAAGAGAGGGGTAGATTTAGGAACTAGAACTCCTAAATCCCGAAGTAACCAGCGAAGCCAAATAATTTCAGTAGTGGTGTGAGATACAACACGATATTCAGCTTCAGTGGAAGATCGTGAGACAACTTATTGTTTCTTGCTCTTCCAAGAGATAAGAGAGGAGCCAAGAAAAATGGAGAAACCGGTTGTAGAGCGCCGATCATTGACATCTCCTGCCCAGTCGGAATCAGAATAGCCATGCAGGGTAAGATTTTAACTGGAGGAAAGAAGGAAGGCACGGTTGGAACTTCCTTGTAAGTATCGCAGTATGCGCAGTACAGTAGCCCAATGAATATGAGTTGGTTGTGCAACAAATTGGCTTACCACATGTACCGCAAATGCAATATCTGGTCTGGTAATGGTAAGATAAACCAAGCTGTCAACCACTTCACGATAACGAGTTGGATCAGAAAGTAGAACTCCATCAGTAGTTCTGAGCTTTAGATTATGTTCAATCGGAGTGGAGACAAGCTTAAGATTTGTGAGTCCAGCTCTTTGGAGAACGTCATTGTAGTATTTTGTTTGAGATAAAAGATATCCTATGGGAGAGTAGGCAACCTCAATGCCCAGAAAGTACCGCAAAGTTCCCAAGTCTTTCATCTCAAACTGTCGATGAAGAAAACGCTTCAAGGATAGAATACCAGGAGCATCACTGCCAATAATAATCATATCATCGACATAGAGTAACAGGAAAACACATCCAGATGGCGAATAACGAGTGAAGAGAGCGGAGTCATGAGCACTCTGAGAAAAACCAATGCTGATAATGTTGGTGCTAAACCATTCAAACCAAGCACGAGGGGCTTGTTTGAGTCCATATAAAGCGCGTTTGAGACGATACACAAAATGAGGAGGTCGCACAACGCCTGGAGGAGGATGCATATAGATTTCTTCTTGAAGAAATCCATTCAAAAATGCATTTTTGACATCAAGCTGATAGAGGGGCCAATGTCTAACAGTGGCAACAGAGATAAAAGTGCGGACTGTTGTCATCTTAGCAACCGGAGCAAACGTCTCCTCATAATCTACCCCATATTTTTGAGTGTAGCCTTTTGCAACCAAGTGAGCCTTGTAACGATCAACAGAACCATCATATTTGGTCTTGATCTTAAAAATCCATTTGCAGCCGATAGCCCGTTTCCCGGAGGGAAGTGGAACAAGATCCCATGTTTGAGTTTTCTACATAGCTGCAAGTTTTTCGGCGATGGCAAACCTCCAGTTTGGATGAGCAATGGCCTCCTTATAGGATTGTGGTTCTGCCAAGGTATGAATTGCTGCAAGGAAGGACTTATATGATGGAGAAAAATGACCAGTATAAACAAAGCCAAATCTAGAGGGAGGGTTTCTGGTGCGCACTGGATACCGTGGAGTCGGAGGAGGATCATGCACATTTGGAGCAGAGGAGATAGGCCCATGATCAGAAGGAGGAGGTGGGGCTGCAGATTCCAAAGGAATAGACGGAGGTTTGGGCCGACGATGATATACCTGCAGGGGTGGAAAGGAAGGGGTATCGGAGGGAAACAAGTCTGGAAATGGATCAAGAGGATAGACTGTAAGTTGCTCAGGAGAAGGGGATTGCGTAGGCAATGTATAAAAAGGTATATGTTCCAAGAAGGTGACATTACGAGAGACCCTTAACCTATTGGTTTTAGGATCATAGCATCGATAGCCTTTCTGTTCGATGCCATACCCTAAGAAAACACAGACAATGGATTTTGGGGAAAGTTTGATTCTCTCAGTATCATGTAACAAAACAAAACAGGTGCAGCCAAAAACTTTAAGATAGGACAAGTCAGGTTTCATCTTGGATGCATTTGTTTTAGAAAAGAGTTTTCAAGAAATCAAGCAAGCCTTTGTTTTAAAAGTTTTGTATCTTTTTAGGCTTTTTATGTCATGTTTTAAAAACCATTAGAATCTTTAAAACATGTTTTCCTAGCTTGATTTAGTTGCCAAAAGGTCCCCCAAAGAAATAACTTTGAAATGGCAAAAGTTGCATTTTTTTGTCAAAGGGAGGCTGTCCCGGCAGTGTTGTCGGTCGACCGAGAGGCAGGTCTCGGTCGACCGAGACAACTGGAGGTAAAATCTGAAGTTTTGAACTGAAACCTCCAACGGTCAGAAATCTGACCGTTGTGCCTTCCCGGTCGACCGAGACCTCTTTGTCGGTCGACCGAGGACTAGCCGTTGGCAACTTTTTGCTATAAATATGAGTTCTTTCCCTTGCCAAAAGTTGGGAATTTTTAACCCCTCCTTGAGAGGATTTGAGGCATATCAAAAGGGAAAAGAACCAAGGGATGAAGGGGATGATTAGGAAAGTTAAAGCTTGGATTAATGAAGTTAAACCACCAAGTAGGCTCTTCCTTCCTTAATCATATGTTTTCATGCTTTGTTTTATTTTTGGTAAATCATTTCTAGCATGTTAAACTATGTTTGTGTTGTGTCCTTAACATATTTTATGTTTTGAGTTGATTTATTGTTTAGGATACAACATCACATGATTCAATCCAAGTAGTACTTAACTTTGGTAAATCTAAGTAGATCATGTTAATGAAAGAACTTTGGTAAATCATATGTAACATGATCCATATACTTGGTTGAATCTTTGATTGTTGTTTTCCATCATAAGAACATCTCTTTCAAAACTAACTTATGTTTTGGATTCAACTTCTTTACAAATCATATGTTTTCATGTTTTGTTTTATCATTGGTAAATCTTGTAACATGTTAACCTATGATGTGTTGTATCCTTAGCATGTGTTATATTTTGAATAGATCTATTGTTTTGGATACATCACCATTGATTCATCAAAGTAGTACTTTATCTTTGGTAAATCTAAGTAGATCATGTTAATGAAATATGTAACATGATTCATATACTTTGTTGAATCATTGGTTGTTGTTTTTCCATCATAAGAAAATCTCTCTCAAATGTATCTTATGTTTTGGATCCAACATCATTACAAATCATATGTGTATTATTGTTTTAATGCTTCACAACTTGCCTTACTTTGATTGGTAAATCTTTTTCAAGTTGTCCTTATAATTACATATGATTTGTCCCCTCTTTTCAATCAAATCTATTTTTATGTTTTGAGCTTCTTTGATGATTTGATTGACATCCCTATGCATCACATGTTTAGAGCTAATCCATTTCATACAACTTGTGTAACTTTGATATCATTAACAAGTTGTTACTTTTAACATGTGATTGCATTATATCCTCAATCATAAATGTTTTATAAGCTAAAACTTTCAAAAGCCTTAGGCTTACATTTATGAACTTTCATTTTCAAAATGATTGAGGATCACACACACACACTTCATTTGTTTTCATCTTTGTATTCATAGTGTGAGTGTGTATTTGTATTTCACTTCCATATCCGCCTATTTAAGAGGCAATGTAATGAGCTAAAATGAATCTCCATCTAGTGTATTAAAGACACAACTTAGTGAGATAACCAACCATGTGGTTCAAGAGGTTATTGCTTAGCCTATAAAAGCATAGTGTATAGGTTGATGTTAAGCCTTGAAAAACATCAATGTAAAGGTTATTGCTTAGCCTATAAAAGCATAGTGTATAGGTTGATGTTAAGCCTTGAAAAACATCAATGTAAAGGTTATTGCTTAGCCTTGGAAAGCATATTGTAAAGGTTATTGCTTAGCCTATTGAAAATCATAAATAGTGGAAATCCGGTGGGGTGTTGGATCACAAGCCGGTAGTGGATGTAGGCATTGAGGCCGAACCACTATAAATCCTTGTGTGATGGTGCTTGCTTTGTGGTGATTGTTTTCTTTAAGCTTCCGCATTTTGTTTGATAATCATCACTTGTGACTAGTTTGTTTTAAAGAAGTTAAAATTGTTAAAATTGGTCATAAAAGAAGCTCACCCTATTCACCCCCCCTCTAGGGTTCGGATCCCCATGGACTTACAATATCTAGTGAAATCATCAATAAACAACACATAATAAACCGAACCACCTTTCGTTGGCTGAGAGGCAGGTCCCAAACATCAGAATGCACCAAAGCAAAAGGAGCATTAGTAGAAGAAGTGCTTTTATGATAAGGGAATGCATGTTGTTTACCAAATTGGCAACCAAAACAAGTGAAAATGTCTGATACAGGAATGTTCCCAAATACACCACTAGTAAATAAAAATTTCAATTTATTTAAAGATAAATGGCCTAAACGAGAGTGCCAAAGGGCAAAGGGAGATGTAGATGAAACAAGTGCGGCAGGGGATATGTTGGATGAAGGAAGATGCAACAACTGGAGATAGTAAAGTCCTCCTGACCTAAGGTCGGTCCCAATCTGTCTCCCGGTGCGTAGATCCTGCACAGAACAGCTAGTCGAAGAAAATGAGACAAGAAATCTAGAAGAAGTCAATTGACTAACAGAGATTAAGTTGATAGACAAGTGAGGAACACACAAAACATTAGTGAGAGAGATCAACTTATTTGAAACAGAGCCAATAAGAGAGACTTGTAGAGGAGTGGCATCAGCAATATGGATGGTGAGGGGCTAGCAGGGTTATAACAATTATGAAGGTTGGAAAGATCATTTGTCATATGATAGGATGCACCAGAATAAAAAAATCCATGTAGAATCAGGAGTACCTGACGGATCAGAATTGGTCATGGCATAACCAGAAGCTGAGGGTGTAGTTGCCATCTGAGAGGCAAAACGAGTGGAAGAAGCCAGAAACAACTGTTGTATGCGCGCATCAACCATAGCCTGGATTTGAGATGTAAGATCCATTTGCGGAGGCACAAAACAGATCTGAAGAAAATCCAATATGGACGGTCCAGATGACTTGAATCTGATCCCAGATGATTAATACAGCAACAAACAGCACAAAGAGACCGGTGGGGCCCCACTGGATGATCAGCTGGATGATCAGACCTGTTCAGGTTGTAGAGAATTAGCATAAATTATCACAGTCTACCTTCCTATGCTTGGAAGATGATCACAGCAGCAGAGATTGCCAGAACCAGAAGATATCAGAAGAAAATGTAGAAACAAAACACAGACGACCCAGTCGTCTGGTGTCGTCAGCGACAGATCCTAAACGAGTGCCCAACAATTTGGTTCAATCACAGATCATAGGACATCATCCTGAAGAAGATCAAAAGTTCTTCCGCCAGGCCAAAATTTGATGATAATTGGATCAAAATCCACAAATCTGGGCAGTGGTGATGAAATCTTTCTGAGAAAACCGTCAGAGGAAGAAGAGGATGGAAACTACCTCAAAGGTGATTGAAAAATCTTGGAAAAATCACCAAAATGTCCAGAATAATCAGTCGACCAACACAAGGATGATGATTGGTGAAGTCGTGAGCATTGCAGGTGGGCCACAGTGAAGCAGTAAGGAGAACACGTCAATATCGTCAGTTTCGTCAGTGGATCGATATGGACGTGGACTCCAGTAGTTGATCAAAGAGCTGATCAGAGGTTGGGGATGGAAGAACAGAGTATTTGCGCAACTCAGGGAAAAAGTCTCACTCAAAACGGATCAAAATCCACAAATTTGAACGGATTTGATTGAAACTGTTCCACAAAACTGAAATATCACAAAATGGGGTGGATATCCTACCTCTGATGACCCAAAAAATCTTGATTGATCGCCAAAATGTTCAGAATAACTAGACGACCAACATGGGCTGCTCCCGCAGCTTTGTTGATGATGATCGCAGGTGGGCCACGTCTTGATCAAAGATGATCACAGACGATTAGATGGCAGAAATAGAATCTGAATGATTTCCAGAAGATGAACTAGGATGATCACGATCGAAACTCCTCTTATGCTTGATCTGACAGACTATCAGGGCTCTGATACCATGTTAAAGATGCTTGAACCAAGCCAGAAGTATTACAGAGCATACAAAAGAGAGAAGAAATTGCAAGAGATTTTATGTATTGATTGATCAGACGAATGTTACATTTATACACAGAAGCCTAGATTAGAGGATCTCATTACATGATTACAGCCTTAATTAATGAAACTAGTATCTACCTACTCATACATGGGCTGACCCAATACATGGGTCGAGCTGACCCATTAGGTCTAGCTAACCTGATGGTCTATTTATTTACATAAATATCGCCAAAATAACGCCCGTTATGGCCGTTATTTTCAAAATATCGGCTGTTACTGTTATAATGGCTGATATTTTGAAAATATCGGCCAAAATATCAGCCGACAGGTTTTTATTATTATTTAAGTTGTGTTTTCACTAATTTTTCATTCCTTTCTTCTCCAAACTGAGCCTAAGCCTTCCTCTCACTGTGTGCGACCTCTCCGAGCTCCAAAACTCAGACTTTTTCAAGAATTTGGTGGATTTCTCCACCGGAAAGAATAAGGAAGTCAAGAGATATTATTTGGTAAGATTTTTGTGACTTTTAAGTTTTTTTCAAGATTGGACCTCAAAATAGCTTAGAAATGCTTGAGGCTTGTTAGATCTAGAGTTTTGGAGCACCATATTGTAGATTTTAGCACTTTTGGTTTATTTTTTTTGAATTTATTTATTTAAATCTGAATTTTTTTTGTTTGAAAGTCTATATAAAATACATCTATCTAAGTCTTTTATTGAGTTAAATACTTTTATTATCCTAAAAATCAAGCCAAGGTAAGTTACTATTGTCCAAACTCCACTACTTTAGGTTAGCAAGTTAATTCATTTTGATGTGGTAAATGTTACTTTAAACTTGAAGGCGAGTACACCTTGATGATTGAGTAATTGAGTTGAGTACCGCACATGCACTAACTCTATTAGTATTATTGCTAGATTATAGACTTTAAATGTTTAACATTATTAGTTTGTCCAAAATTATGGTTGCATTATGTAAAATTTATGACATTTCAGCTTATTTTAGTATATACAACGATACAGTCATGATACAGGATGTTATAACTTGAGGGGACCGTTATTTTACTTTAAAGTGTATACTAATGAAAATAAACATTGTTTTCTATCATTTTATAATATTCTGAATTTTTTGGATACTTTTTCTGATTTTTTTTTTGGTCAAATAAAAATTCGCTCAACGATGGACCGCGACAACCGCGAACCATGACGCGATGACTACGAACCGTGACTCGATGACCGCGAACCGCGATTTTGAACCATGATAGTGACACCTAACAAGTTAGTAGTACGTTCACATTCCCAAAATTACCTTGTATTGGACCGTGGAAGACTAAAATTAATAGTCTAGTATTGGTTAGTAAAAATGTCTTTAGTCTTTTAAATTATTGCATTTCATATTGGAGTACAATTTCGTTACTGATATCATATCCTAAGTAGTAGATTGGTTGCATTATTAGCATTCATTATGGTTCGATGGTCTAAATTCAAGTTGTGACTTAATTATTGTACATCTGATTCAGTATTCGTTGGTAATATGAACTGAGTAAGTATTCGAATATATGTGATTACTATTCGATTCGATTCGATTATTAACAAGTGATTATAAACTTACTCAAATCCAATTATTATTCGATTGTTAATTGATTCGATCGAGTCGGCACTACTTAGCTTCGACCATGTGATACCTGATGGGGTTGAGCTTGATTTAGTTATTCGAGACTACTGCAGTAAATCATCTGGAGTGCCAGAACTCCAGACTCGGGTAGCCAACTAGCCTTTGGTCGGGCCGCTGGTGACATTCCAGACTAAATTTGCTCTCTTTTGAGATGATGAGCTCAATGTAGTAGCCAATTAGTATGTTTTCATTTAATTTGATTCACAAGCATAAATTATTCGATTTTCGCACAATTTGCCTAGTCATTACTTATCATTGACATCTGTTAATTTAAATATTTTTAATTCAATTTGTAACATTTTGTATTTTCTTATTAATGCATATACTTGCTAGATCGTTGTATTGAGATACTACTTTTGGTGTCACAGTCGCAGGTGCAGCTCCTGGCCCTGAAAATGCCCAGGAGGGAGAGGAAGGTACCCAGGAGGTTCCTCCAGGATTAGAGGAGTGGTTGGAACAGGGGCCAATGTAGATACTACTTCCCTCGGAGTACGAAATGTACTTTTGAGGATTATTGATAGAGTGTGACCTAGCCCCTTTTTGTGTGGGTCACACTTAGTGGTGTAATTATTCTTTTGATTATATTTTTGGTATAGTGTATGGGGTTCTTTTGTACACCCGCTTTTGTAATTAATGTACATATTTGTATAATTCTTTTGTATAAAACTTGAATGTTAATTGGACTGAATGAGAATTGATACATTCATATGTATGAATTACAGCTTCCGCAATGAAAGAAATGTTATTGACAGGTTTTAGTGAGCTTGACTCACGTGTGGAAAAAAATTTATTTTTCTCTCATTCGTGTGTTGTATTTGGTTCCAGACAGGTACAATATCACGAGAGTACGTGTGTCACACCTCGGAAATTACTTAGGCCAGGGTGAATCGATACCGGGATGTGGCATTATCCATCTTCAATTTGGAGAAGATACACTAGGTGGGAGGAGGTAGTGGTTTTGAAAAGAGCTCTTTGGTGCATCGAATTTTCTTCTGGATTGAAGATTAATCTTGACAATGGGCATGGTTTGTTATGAGGAAATTCATCCATTATCCAGTAAGATTCATTCCAAAGTTGGCAAACTATCTTTTTTTTTATTTGGGTGGCCTATTGGGGCCACATAGAGATCTAAAGTTGTGTGGAGTGGAGTCCCGTTGTGGAGAATTTTGAGAGGAAACTTTCTTTGTGGAAAAGGAATCTCTCTCATTGGGCATAAGAATCACTCTTATCAAGGCATCTCTTTCCAATTTATTGGTCTATTATATGAACTTAATGCGGATGCCGACGGTGATTAGGGAGAAGCAGGATCGTATAAGGAGGGCTTTTCTTGTGGGAAGTGCACAGTGAGAAAAGAATTGCACTTAATGAGGTGAGAGGATGTTATTAAGAACAAAGTGGAGGTTGGTTTGGGGATTAGAAATGTGGAGTTAAAAATTGGGCTCTTTTAACCAAGTGGTAGTGGAGGTTTGGGGGTTGAGAAAGGTGCTTTATGGAGAACAATCATTGTTTCAAAATATGGTAAAGATGGGTAGGGTTGGGAGGCTAGTAGAGTCCCGAGGTACCTAGTGTTTGGGTTCATGAGTCAACAATTTCAGGCTTGGGGACATGGTCTTCTGTGAGAGTTATTTAGTAGAGGGTAGGTTTTAGGGTTGGGGAGAGGAGTCGTGTTCGATTTTAAGTTGACGATTGGTTGGGAGGGGTCCTTTATCTTCGGCTTTTCCTTGGTTGTTTAGGATAGTGGTTAATAAGTGTTCTTACGTCAAGGACTATAATTCGGGTAAAGGGGGTTCTGTTTTGTGAGATGTGTCATTTATGAGGCTACTTTGTAAGTATGAGAAATTGGATTTTGAGTCTTTGTTAAGTATTCTTTCTAATGTGTTCATTTGTAGGGAAGAGGAGGATATTCACATTTGGAAGTCTTCTGTTTTGGGGATTTTCTCTTCCAAGCCCTTTTATAGGGAATTGGAGGGGGGATCCCGGTGTTAGAGCTACATAGAGTGGTTTAGCTCCTCCTACAGTTGAGGCGTTTTGTTGGCTTGCAGTTTCGAGGAAGGTTTCTGTGGTAGGCAATATGAGGAGGGGCACGTCCTTAGAAGCCTTCTCACTAGGACCCTACTTGATAAAGAGTAAAAATTCCTAATCAACAAGGAAACTTGCTAATCAAAATACTGAAGCAAACATGAAACTAAATATTTAAATAATCCTAAATAACATAAACTTCCCACAGAAAAATAGTCACCTGGTCCCATTAGGATTGTGGGCTGATCCAATGGGATGGGCTAGGTTGACCCAATAAATCATGAGTCCGGCCCAGTGGACTTGGGCCTGGCTCGTCCTGCACCAATTGTCTTGCACCACCTTATTGGATTTAACCACATAGATAAGCACTAATGTACTAGGAAGAATAAGGTTACATGGTGAAGTCATCTTTCCGGTCTCCACGTATGTTAATCCGGTTGGGTTCGGCCCCTCTGCACTTGGAGGTTTTGTGTTGGTTGGGGATTAGTGGTAAGGTCTCTGCCGTGGATGATCTCAAAAGGAAATGTTTATTTTCGGACACCATTTCTGACTTGTGCTTGTGGGAAGGCTAAAGAGTCTATAGATCACTTTTTTTCTACATTGTGATGTCTCATCATCTTTTTGGAGAAACTTTTTCTCAGAAATGCAGGTTGTCATGTTGCTTATCTGGCTTGTTGGTAGGTATGATTGAGGCTTGGAGTTTCTATTCTTTTTATGGTTGTAGTGTACATTGTTCTTCAGAGGATTATCCCCTTCGTCATTTCATGGTCTATTTGGAAGGAGAGGAATGATAGGATCCTCAGGGGCATGAAGATGGATGGCAATGTGCTCCTTTCCATTGTGTGTTGGAGACTGGCGAAGTGGGCAGGCACTAGGGAGGAGTTTGCTAACTTGAGGATAAATGATATTATGCATAATTGGGATGCTTGCTTTCAATGTAGATTGCTTAGGGTGAGAAAGGTGGCAATTTGATAAACTCCTCCCCTTGGGATTTTAAAGTTCAATGTGGACGGTTTTGCAAGAGGTAAGACAAGGCCAACTGGCTTTGGAGGTGTCCTTAGAGATGATAATGGGAATGTGTTGCTCATCTTCTCTAAGAATGTAGGCATCAAGTAATTAGACCGAAGTTTTGGCCATATTGGGTTATTCCATTCATCTTTTCTAGATAGTTTAATTGTGGAGAGTGATTCCTCTAATGCTATTTCTTGGGTCTCTTCCAATGGGGGTTCCTTGGAGGTTTCATTTTCTTTTACTTGGAGATCATAGCTCTCTTCTCCCAGGTTCTCATCGAGTTCAAGCACATGGGTAAGTCGGACAACACCATGGTGGATGCTCTAGCTCCTTTGATCGCTCATACTGTGTAATGGGTTATTTTGGTGTAGGATACATGGCTTTTATACCTATTGTTGTGTTTTTCTTGTTCTATGTTCTTATAATATTTTCTTTGTTAATATTGTTAATAACCAGAAACATCAAAAGCTCGAGTTGTCAATAAATAACATAATAATTTATATCAAGACCCCCCCTTGGATGGGAAGCCGTTTAAATTTGAAGCCCAACAGACGGACGGAACAAACAGATCACACAGGCAAATGGAGAAAACATGCCTCCCTTGGGTTTCAAACTAATGACCTTTGTGGCTCGGATACCATATTAATAACTAAAAACACTAAAAGTTCAAACTATTAGTGAATGTCATAACAATGTGTATCAACAAACATGAAGTGTTGTTACTGCTAAAAAAAACAAAAGAAAAGGAAAAAGGAAAAAAAAAAAAAAAAAAAGAAGAAAAAAGAATGAGGTTACATGGTAAAAAAACACCACATTAGAATGGGGGCATCACAAAAATGCCACGTGTTGATACTTATATTCTGTTGTTGTCAAGAAAGTGGATCTACAAAAGTTGTGGAAAAGGTGACCATTAGTTCTCCCATCATCGGTTCTACTTCTACCTGGAAAATACAAAAAAGAAGAGTGATCCGTCAACATTGACATTGGGGGATAATAAAAAGCTGCTTATGAGCATTATAAAAGCACAATACATGCACATACATTATAAAGCTTTTAGCCACATGTTTGCAAGCACATTTCCTACTTCAGATGATATGTGCATACCTATGTTTTTGTAGAAAGGGCATAAGGCATCTTTTATCTGCATCTTATAATAAACAATCATACTTCTTACATCCACAGGCAAGCAACTAAAATGCAGAACTAAAGGAAGTAAACACTTAGTTGCAATTGTTTCCCTTCACAACTAACAAAGATATTAGTCCACATTGAGTTTATCCATAATTATAGAGCCCTTCTTTAGACCCAGGCAATTCAAATGTCCTTATGGGCTTTGTGAGGGCTTATTTGGAGTTGTTTCCTAAAATTCCTACTTTTAAAGGATTCTAACAACCAAATTCTCTCCTTGGCCTTGTAACAATTGTCATTAGCGGAAAAATCACTTTCACATAAGGGTTCTCTCCTTGACCATCTTGATGAGCTTGGAATTTCAGTATTTGCAGAAAATACCTTCCCTCATGTCATGTCATATCCAAATCTGTTGTTTTTTAATATACATCCACAGCCGCTGCATTTTGATCATGGAAGCTTTGATAGATTTCGTGGACTTTTTTTTTTTTGCAGTAATTATGGTGGTTAAGATCCATTTGTGGTTGCTGCAAGCTATCCCTCAATGAGTTTTTGTACAAAAAGGTAAAATGTCTGCCTGCCTATTGCGAACAAAAATAACTTAAATTTTACAATAATCATTGAAAAGAAAAACATTTTAAGTGACATGTTTGGCACAGATACCTGCACACAGAAGACAAAACTAAATATAACAATAATTGATATGTAGTAACAGAGTATCTAACGGAGGCCAAGTACCTGTATTGATTCTTCATCAGCAAAATCCAATTAACACCATCCACTACTTTGAATCATTTGCCCTCACTATATAGACCTAGATGAGATGAGATGGTGGTAGAAGATAAGTTTAGATCTTAGGGCAATTTAATAAGATGAAGAAACCACTTAAGAAGAAACCAGTTAAGAACATTGTGAGAGTTGATGATAACAATGATGAGCAAAAATGCCCATAACACTATCTATAAGATCTCTGTTTTAGAATTACTCTATTCATAGGTGGTTGGGGGAGGGAACCACAGTGGTGAAACTATTTCACCACCGACATCAATGATTTCAGAGGTTAAGGAAAAGAAGTTAATTCAATGAGGCCATCACAATACAAGGGCAGATGAGAAATGAACTGCCTGATGAAAGACTATCCAAACATATTTACTAATGGATTTCACAAATATATGGTCCATCTCAGAATTAAAGAATAGACAAAATGCCCTTTTAGAGTTTAGACTTGACCAAAAAAAAAAAAAAAATTTGACATCAGACTAGGAAAACACAAAAATATCAAACTCGACTATAATGATTAAAGCTAAAATTCACAGTAAACTATTAAGCAAGAAGAATTAGAAAAGAACCATCCTAACCATCACCTTGAATGTTGTAGTCTTAATCAACTGGAAAACCAGAGCATCCCCATCAACCAAATCATGGGCTAAGGAGAAACCCCTCCATCCACCACTTAATCCCGGCTTATTTTTGGAAAGATATACTGTCTGGTACTCATCTCCATCTTCATCAACCAAAGTAATTGTATCATCACTTAGTGGCAGATTTTTCTTACAAAATTGCAGAGGAAGCACCTGAAGAAATATTATGGCAAATATGCTTTTAATTATCCACAACCAAGTTCGTATCAATCTATTAATGCACCCTGTGGTTTCTAATTTGATCTAAAAGATTATTCTTTCATTAATAATGCACCATCTTTAGATGACTGATTATGCTTACCAGCTTGTATCCTGTCACGTACGATTGGAGCAGATGCTTTACGAAACTAGGGAATTTAGGGTCTAGATTTGACTGAACTTCAGTTGCCTTGAGTAAATCCCTCTGCTTGTAGCTTCACAAGCCAATAGGCACCATTAGAAGACAAACAATAGATGCCATAAAGGCAATATGCTGATTCAACATTCAAGAAAAAGGTGTTAAGAATCTTTAGGTTATCACTAACCTTCTAGGCCTCTGAAAATAAACTATTGTTTCCTGTCCATGAATAACAGATTTGCGAATCAATTCAACTACATCAATAATTTACTTGAAGGAGAACTTATATGGGATGCTGTCATCTAATAATAAACTTTACAACTGCGAAGCAAACTTGATAGGCTTTCTAATTCCACCAGTAAATGATGATGATGGTAGTGGTGGTGATGATTAATATGACAGCATCATTGCCTATTGGTTTATGCAGAGGAAATGCTCGTGCATGGCTTACTATGCATACCAGCTGCTTGGCCCCAACCGGGCCCCGCAGATCATGGGACAGTGGTGGATGGAAAGATCCAAATATGAAGTTTCAGGTCGGCCCAATGTTTCTAACCCCTTGATACACGGCCCGCCAGTGTAATGCTTTTTTTCTTATAATAGAAAAAATGACCCTTGATCCAACGGTCCAGTCCACTTGGATTGATGCAGCTCTATGGAATCCGTTGGATGGTCCATTAGGATTAGTGATTAAGTGGGCCCCACTGATTGTGTGCATCGGATGCACAAGAGCAAATGCCTTTATATTGCTTCATTAGACATAAATGCATGTTAGTGGATGTTCACCTCAGTAACAAGCCCAAATTATGGATCTAAGAACAAGTTGACTAAAATGAGTGTCATGGTTAGTGGATGTTCACCTCAGTAACAAGCCCAAATTATGGATCTAAGAACAAGTTGACTAAAATGAGTGTCATGGTTAATCCCACAAAAAAATATTATTAGGAGAGCAAAATAGTATTTGTAAGCATGATAACTTGGCCCGGGCGATGGCTGGTTTATTCATTTCTCACGCTTTTTTATTCTATTTCCCTAAGAGGGAAGATTATTTGATGCTTATATTTAAAAAATTCACAATTGATCTTCACTTTTAACCACTTATGATATGAAATCTATGTGTGCAATTCCTATGTATTATATTGCAAACAAACAGGCACTTCGCAGTCACTATTCCCTAGCAAAATATCCTTACATTTGGCATAATTCGGAAGGTGCTCATTATTATTGCTAAACTTCTAATCCAGTGGAAGACAGGCTTGATGTTAAGTTCATCATCAATGAAGCCTTAATCCAACTTGATTTCATCAGGATGAAAATCCATTGCAACCTCTAATACAGAATCATCACCAATAAGAGGAAAACGCAACAACAAACATAACCCCACAATACCTTAACACGTGACGACCTTCGAACTTCTACCGGAATCATTTCTTTTTGAGGCTTCCCGGACTTGACATTTTAACAAACAGGTGTAAGAAATCATACCCAAGAACCGAATAGATTAGGAAAAAGAAGATATCTATAGAAATGAGAAAGAGGGTCAGACAGGAGAGGGCTTCCGAGAGGCGTTTTGCAGTTTATGAGAGAGCTGAGTGAGTTTGAGTTCTTCCATTCTTTTCTTGTTCTCTTCCAATCTCTTCCTTCGGCAATCCTCATATGACCCTTCATCGACTGCCATTTCCAATTGCTGAAAGACCCAGTTCTTGGTTTGGAGAGATCTTGTAAAAGATGATTGAAAGAAAGGCAGATTACAGAAGAGAATGGGTTTAGTTATGGCGGGAAAATCGACCGCGGGAACCTTCCCAAATCCCTGTTCAAAACTGAAAATCTTGAAAAATAAAAATATTTTTATTTTTTTTGAGAAAGTGAAAATGGATTAAAATACTATTTCCACTTCCTTGTGTGGCCCACCAGGTGGGACCGCATTTAGACTTGGACAAATCTAGATCCTCAATCGCAGCTATTACACGTAGGAAGCTATATAACACTTTTTATGGAAGTCCATAGTAGAGCCCACTTATAGATCATCTGGACTATTCATCGTAAATGTCATCCCCTCCTATCATATATCCTCAAAGTTTACCAAAAAATGAGTGGGTCCTACCATATGATTAGCACGATGGTGGAAATGTGATTAACAGTTAGGGGTGTACAAAAAATCCGTCGATCCATAAAATCGATCTAATCCGATACGATCCGCGGATTTTTAACCAATCCGAAGGTAAAAGAATTGGTGATGGATTGAAAATCTTGTAATCTGTTAGCAACGGATTGGTGAAAGACGGATTTTACCCTCAATCATCGAATTCAATACAGTCCAATCCGTTGACATTAATTATAAAAAAAAAAAAAAATTAAGGGGTTAAATATGAATTTTTTTACATGTTTGATATTTTTCTTTTAACATTAGATTGAATAAATTAATCCGATCTGATCCGGTCTTTCATGGATCTGATCGGATCGGTTTTTGGTGGATTGGTGACGGATTTGGCCTAATCCGCACCAATCCGATCCATATACACCCCTAATAACAGTAGGTCAGCCGTGATGTTATGTCAGCGCCAATAACATGTCCGTCGTATGCTCAATTAGAGGATGTGACCCACTCCTTTTTGAATTGAAATTTAGAATTATATTATTGGAGGGGATGAAATTCATCTTGGTTGGTGTTAGATTATTTCTATGCGCTGGTAGGCCCCAGGATGGAGTTACACGGTTCACAAAAAGAAACACAACCAGATTTTTCTCAAAGTGGCCGGACGAGGCTGATCCTTTGGACTGTGTGTTCTTCTTAGGGCTACGGGAGGGATTGGATGGGGCTTCTTTAATTTTTGGCTGATGCTTAATTGTGTGCTTAACATGAATTCAGGGTCGGTTTTGAATTTTTCAGGGCCCAGGACAAGAGTAAAAGTTAGGCCTCTTGAGCCATCATATATGATAATATCATTGGTGGGCCCCACTAATGTGAAAAATTGACAATGGGTTGATGATGCCCAAGTATAACTATTTGAAAAAAAAAAGAAGAAAGAGAACTCAGACCAGAATTTAAACATCATATATGGGGAATAAAAAATCATTGGTGGGCCCTACTAATAGATGAGAAGAACGGGTGAAGGGCTGAATGCTTGATGATCTGTTTGTAAAAAAAAAAAGCCCCAAATCATCCCAACGCTAGACTAGATTCGCCCAGAATTTCAGCCATCAAATATAAAATATCATTGGTGGGCCCCACTGATAGATGCTCAAATAAGTGATGCAATAAACACTCTCAGATAATTTGATGATGGGTCTATTGATGTCCAGGACGATGAAATCCATTGGATGAGCCCTGTCCCCACCAAATAATTGAAAAGAAAATAAAAGGTAGAAGGGATTTTGGGTCACCCCTGAAAAATGGGCCTGGGGCAAGGGCACTTACAGCCCTTGCTCAGGGCCGGCCCTGCATGAATTCTGGTAGGAATGGAATCGGGGGATATTTATATTTTACAAATGGGCTTATGGCTGGCATAGTTGTCAATTCTATTTTATTTGGGGTAAAATGATTGGGATATTCTATTTTGTTTGGGGTAAAATGATTTGGATTTTTTGTTCCAATCCTTCAACCGAAACGGAATGAGTCGAAACATTCCTCCGGTTTGAATTTCAGTCTCTTCAATTTGTAAATTTTACCAATTTCTTTTTTTTTTTCTTAATATCCATATCAAGAAATATGCATACTTCATATTATATTATATTTTTCTATTATATACAAATGTATATATTTTTTAATTTTTATTATTCCGAAAAGTTACTTTGAAACTTTTTTTGCCAAAATGCCTAAATTCCAATATTCCATTTTAGAGACTAAACCGAAACGATGACGAATATGAGGAGTTTGGGTTGGATTCACGCCTCCCGTTTATTAAATTGGTAGGCCTTAGGCACCTTTCTGAGAGTCCAGCCCTTTATAAGTACGAGCATGACCCCATGTGGATAGGTTATATTAGTTTTGGCATTTTGTAAGAGTCATCACATTTAAGTTGTTGGCATTGAATATGGCCCCACCCACCTTATCTCTCACCTCACATAAGGTGAGAGATATCTCTTATACGAGTGTATATATATATAAGTATTGAATGTTGTTAATTCCGAGGGGTAGCTCAGTTGGCCTAGGACTACAGTTTGCACCCGGAGGTTGTGGGTTCGAAACTGCTCTACCACACTGGGGCCACAGGGGAATTTTACCCGGCTTTCTCTCCTGGGCCCTTAGGGATTATTCTGGCCCAAAGGGCTGGGAACCCTACGTTATAAAAAAAAAAAAAAGAGTATTGAATGTTGTTGTAATGGTTAGATTAGTTATTTAAAAGGGCAAAAGGAGATCGGAAGCATACAAAAATCCATTTCAACTCCTGATTGCACCAAGGAGATAGACTCGTGTGTTCATGAGTCAATGGGATTTCCGATTAAAAGGGTGGAGAAAGACCCGTGTGTTCATGAGTCAATGGGATTTCCGATTAAAAAGGGTGGTCATATGCAATATTAAAAAGTCTTCGGTCTCCTCAGCATTTAATTTAGCGGTCCTGCTATGTTGACAGCTGCCGCGCGGGGGGCGGGAGGGGCATCCCACCCTAAAAAATTGATAGAGAAATGAATAAATGATTTAATTTAGAGGTCCTGCTGTGGGGGGAATCCCACCCTAAAAAATTGATAGAGAAATGAATAAATGATCCAATGTGGTCGAATATAGGAACCAATATAATTTTACCTTAACGGGGGTAATGTACAGTCAGATTTATCATGTGTGAGAGAGAACTTCATGTTTTCTACATACACCAGGATCCAATAGTATGCAACACACCATGTCAAATGAAATTTAAATCCCGTATAATATAGAAGATCCATGTCTATCAGTGGGTTGATCAAATTAAAAGTGAGCCCATTAACACACCACATAAAACGGTAGGTAAATCATTTTTTAATTAAGAGAAATTGGCCAAGGGCTAAATAAAACGTGGTTCATGCAATTAGTAGAAAAAAATAGAAAACACCCCTCCCTCAACCCCATCAATCATAGTTCATAGTTCACAATATGACCAATTTGTTGTATTTGAGTTCGCAGTCCACAATTTGATAATTTACCCACACATTATAGAGTTCACTGGAGAAGCTAAATTTGATTTGTCAATCAAGTACACTTTCAATGAATTAATTCTAGTCTATATATAGTATGAGGCTCATACTGTAGCACAAGATTTGGATGAATCAAATAGTCTCTCTCATAGGAAAGTGAGAGCCCCATCTAGATCTTCTTATATCCTTCACTTCTTGCATTTCCTAGGAATTAAGGTGTTGAGATCTTATTTTATTCAGTTGTGTTCATCATGATTTCAATAAGAAATCATCTTCTAAGGTTCATGATTTCAGTTTTGGGATTTTTTTTTCACCAGGTATTATTATTAGGCTATCTTCACACTCAAGTTAGCAAGACCTGAACAAAAACAGATTAGCCAAATTAACAGACAGTCAAATATGAAACCCAGGCTACACAGTTGCTACTGACCAGGTATATTAGATTGAACTACATAGATAAACTCAGGTTAGAATTGCTACTGACCCAGCTGTATTAGATTGAAATTGAACTACATAGATAAACTAAACTCAGGTTAGAATTGCTACTGACCCAGCTGTATTAGATTGAAACAGCATAGATAAATAAGCAACCAATGTTGTAGTAAAAATGAGGTTACATGGCAACAAACATCACAACAACAAAATGATAACACCTAGGAAGGGTTTCACAAAATTGTCATGTGTTGATACTTATATTACACTAGTTGTGGGTGGTCACCATTAGTTCTCCCCTTCAATAATTCTACCTGGAAAAGAAGAAAGAAGAGCGACCCCGTCAACTTGATAGATGCTTATGAATTAGCAAAGCACAATATGAATGAAAAACTTTTAGATACATGTTAAGAAGCACATATTTCCCTACAGATGATATGAGGATTGATTTTTTGTTTTTCACAGAAAGGTCATGTTTTTATAGCTTTTAGCTAAAACATGTACATACATTACAAATAAAAAGCTTTTAGCTACATGTTTGCAAGCACACATTTCCTACAGATGACATGCGCGTTGCCATTGTTTTCATCGAAAGGGCATGTTTTATCCATATCTTATAATAAACAACCATACTTCACACCCATGTGGCTAAATTTAGCTCTTCCTACACATTTATAATGCAGCAAACTGAAAAGCAGAACTAGAGGAAGTAAACACTTCGGATATTTGTTCCCCTTAATTAATAAGGATATTTTCCACATTAAGTTCCTAAAATCCGTATTTTTAAAGGATTTTAACCACTCAAATTCTCTTCTTGTCCATCTTGATAAGGCATGGTATGTTTCAACATTTGCAGAAAACACCTCCCCTCATGTTTCATATCAAATAAGATGACCATCATTTTGATCATGGCAGCTTAAAACAGTTTTCATGAACATTTTTTCCACAGTAACTATTTGGTTGGTTTCACTGCAAGCATTCCCCTCCATAAGATAATGTACGAATCAGTACCTTTCCTATATTGTGAATAAACATAGCTTGAATTTTACAATAGTGACTGAAAAAAAAAAAATATTTGAGCTGATGTGTTTGGCTCTAATTTTACGATAATGATTGAAAAGAAAAAATTTTGAACTGTCATGTTTGGCAAAGATAACCCCCAGCACACAGAAATGGCAAAATTAAATATAACAATAATTGATATGTAACAGAGCATCTAAAGGAGGCCAATTACCCGTATTGATTCTTCATCACCACAATCCAATTTAGACCATCCGCTACTTTGAATCATTTGCCCTCACTATGTAGACCTAGATGAAATTGGACAGTGGTAGAAGATAAGTACCATTTCAATAAGATGCAGAAACCAGTTCAGAATGCTGTGGGGGCATTTTTTTTTTTTTCCGGGTAACAAAACATTGTGGGACTTGATGATAACAATAATGAGCAAAAATGCTCATAAACAAATAAAAACACAACACAACAGGAAAAAAAAAAAGATTTCTGTTTTGAATGCACCATTTATAATATCAGGGGTTGTAGTGAAACTATGGCATTAATTCAATGAAACCATCACAATTCAAGGGCATATAAGAAATGTACTGCCTGATGAAAGCCTTTCCAAACATATTTACTAGATTTCACTCATATTTGTACATCATCTCAAATGATTTGGCAGAAAATAATGAGATTAGACCAGGCAAATGAAAAATATCAAACTCTACCAGAATGATTAAAGCTAAAATTCACAGAAAACTATTAAGCAAGGAGCATTAGAAGAGAACCATCCTAACCATCACATACCTTGAATGTTGTATTCTTAACCAATTGGAAAACCAAAGCATCCCCATCAACCAAATCATGGGCCAAGGAAAAACCTCTCCATCCACCACTTAATCCTGTCTTTTGGGCAAGATAAACTGTCTGGTACTCATCTCCATCTTCATCAACCAAAGTAACTGTATCATCACGTACTGGCAGGTAAGACTTGCAGAATTGAACAGGAAGTCCCTGAAGACATAATATTACCAACAAATATGATTATCATCCACAACCAGGTTAGTGTCAATCTATTAATGCACCTAGTTCCTATTAATTTGTTAATGATATATGGTTGTTTAGATGACTGATTTTGCTTACCAGCCAAAACCCACCAGTCACGTGCGATATGAGCATGGGCTTTATGAAACTAGGGAATTCAGGTTCTAAATTTGATTGAACTTCATTTGCCCTTTCTATAGCATGAAATCTAGCTTTATCTGAAGCATATACTCGATTGAGTAAATCCCTCCGCTTATAGCTTCACAAGTCAATAATCACCATTAGAAGACAGACTATAGATGCCACGAAGGTAATATGCTGATTCAAGAAAAAGGTGTTTAGAATCTTTAAGTTTTCACTACTAACCTTCTAGGCCTCTCAAAATAAACTACTGTTTCCTGTCCATAAATAACAAATTAGCGAATCAATTCAACTACATCCATACTTGAAGGAGAATTTATAAGGGACAGTGTCATCTAATAATAAATATTTACAGCTGCCAATCAAACATGGTAGGCCTTCTACTCAACAAAATATAAATAAACAGAATGGCATAAAAATGATGATGATGATAAATATGCCAGTATCATTTATCATTGCCTAATTCTGCCAATAAAAATTTAAAGCATGTGACTTCCATACTTCCATTAGACATGAAGACATGTTAATGGATGTTTAACTCAGTAACAAGCCCAAATCATGGATCTAAGAACTGTTGTCAACCACTTACTCTAAAAGTTTAAGCTCAAAGAGAACACTATAACAATGCCTATCAAAGGGGCACAACATCACCCTCCCCATCTGCACCCCAACCCCCAGGTGCTGGATGTGTACGAGAAGTACACAAAACACCCTCCATGGGAGAAAACAAGGCACTGAGACACAACACAACCCCCGGGACTTGAACACGCAACCTCCCGCTCTGATACTGTGTGGGGCAACTCTTAAGTGTGCAAGGTTAGCAATAATGCCAGCTTGTGTCCCGTTTCGGCTACATGTGCCTCGGCACGAACATTGGAGCGCTTGCCGAGACTAGCACTGGTGGCCACCGTCTCGGCCATATGCTTCATCAAAGGGGTGAGCGTCTCGGCTACAGCCGAGGTGATGAGCAATCACCTAGGCACAGACAACCACACCTGACATTCGAACACGTGATAGGGTACAAACACGCGCTGATGGGACAGATACAACATCCAGGCCGTCCATCCTCACCAAATCTCTGACAGAGCCACATCCAATGGCTGCAGCCATCAGGACAGGGCCCTGGAAAGGATCTGATGGGACCCCAGCCGCCAACAAGTCAAGGTGAGATCAGGCCCAATGTGATTGGCATTTAATGGGCTGATCGGACCCTCATTTAATGCAATGTGGGTTAATCTGTCCCTAGCAGTCAAATCAGGAGGTCCACTAACAAATATCCAAGATTTTTCTCATATAAGGGGATCCACCACCCAACCAGGTAGAGACAGATACATGCACGCATCTCTCTGAACATTCCTCTGCCTTTCTTCTCCAGTCAGCACCCTTCTACTAACTTAGGCATCAAAGAGCCCTGTGCTGCCCACAGCCAGGTCCTTTGACTGCTTCTTCTCCTTCCCTTTCAGGTCCCTAAAGCGGTTAGCTCTATCCAGTCACTTGGATAAGTCCTCAAAGGCTCCCCTTAATCTTATGAGTTAGTATTTTCAGCACGTACAAATACCATGTTGACGACCACTAAAAAATACTAGTATGAATCAATGATCATATTTAGCGTGCGATGAACTATCAATTCCAACTTTCCAATTGCACATATCCGGCATCTTCTTGACCTCCTCAAACCAATAATCCTTTAGTTTCAGACAAGAAAATGTAGATGAACACCAGTGTGCAATGCAAGAAACTAAGGCAGGCAAGATAAATGTGTATGCAGTTCCGAGAGCTTCTGTTAACACTGGATGAACACTAGTACAATGCAAGACGTGATGGTTTTCAGTGACAAATGTTTTTATGGACAGTCACATTCAACGGTGTTTTTTTTATAGAGTGATATTTTAGCGTGTTAACTGATAAGGCTTGCATTTGAACGATGCACAATCATGGTTTACGCTACATGAAAGGCAGGTCAAATTGTAACCAAAGCTATTAGTTGAGGATGTATGATATTGTAAATATCCTTAATTGATAAGGGAGGTTGGACACCAAATTGATATGGTTTAATGGAATTTACTCTCTTTTGGCGTATTGGGAACATTTATCAACGATTTTCTATTTCTTATAGCTGGGGTACTTGGACTCTTCTAGTATTAACCAAACTGTGAAAACACAAAAAGCAAGGCCTTATTTGTGTTTTCTCAATTCAAGAACCATCTACTTGTAATTTTGTAGATAGGTGTCATAAGACCAGCTTTTACAAAACTAGAGTGACTGTTTCTTTTACACAGCTAGGGGAGCAATGAGTTGATCATTCTCTCCAGTCCTGTACTATTTTTCAAAGTATGACATCAACAAAACTGGAAATATGGTCCCTACTAATTGATGTATATCGCCTCTATTGGTATTGATGACTTCTCATGCTGGTATATATTTCTTTTTTGTAATAAATGTTCATATTCACGTTGAATTTTTTGCATTGTTTGCACAACTGGTTCGATCTATTCTGTTGGGAGTGCCTTACCATCTATTTCACCATGGTAGAATCTAGTTGCATGAAGCATGGCGGGCTTATGTTATTTCAAAACATAATGGTAAAATAAACCATTAAAAATGTACTTTAGTGAGAGATTTGATAGATGATAGAACTTAGACACAACAATGCATATGCAAAAAAAGATCCACGTGACAAACTCGCCTTTGACTTGTTAATGACAAAACACTTGAAAATGTCACCAAAGTCACAAGACTGTGGTCTTTTTTTTTGTTCACCTTTGACGGTCTTACTCTTAACCCAAGAAATCGGTCTTACCCTTAAGACCATAATATCTTGTGTCGCCTAAATAAATGAATTGACAATGGGTTTTAATGGAACTTAAAGATGTTTTTTTCCCTTTTTTGCCCCTTTTGAAGATCTTACGATATCATTTTTTTTTTTTTGAATTAAACAAATAAGGAATTTTGCCCGTAAAACTACACTAATACTAACATTTTCCCCTAAATGTTTGTGCGATACCCTAGGGCCATGTGATAGCGTACATATTGCGATGTGCAATATCCGAGGGCCGTTCAATATCGCACATATTGAATTATGCGATATCTCACATTTATTTACGAAAATTTTTGTTGAAAATATTTAAACTTTGACCATTTAGGGGCAAATGTTAGGTGTAAAAGGGCAAATGTAAGGTCTTTTTTTTGTTCACCTTTGACGGTCTTACTCTTAACCCAAGAAATCGGTCTTACCCTTAAGACCATAATATCTTGTGTCACCTAAATAAATGAATTGACGATGGGTTTTAATGGAACTTAAAGATGTTTTTTTCCCTTTTTTGCCCCTTTTGAAGATCTTACGATATCATTTTTTTTTTAATTAAACAAATAAGGAATTTTGCCCGTAAAACTATACTAATACCTAACATTTGCCCCTAAACGGTTGAGGTTTAAATATTTCCCACAGGGATGTTTGTGCGATACCCTAGGGCCATGTGATAGCGTACATATTGCGATGTGCAATATCCGAGGGGCGTTCAATATCGCACATATTGAATTATGCGATATCTCACATTTATTTACGAACATCTTTGTGGGAAATATTTAAACTTTGACCATTTAGGGGCAAATGTTAGGTGTAAGGGCAAATGTAAGGTTAAAATCTCAAAAGATACTGGATCCCAAAGACTGATTATAAGATGCGAATTATGATTTAAGAAAAATTAATTGGTGTTAAAAGGAAAAGATCATGTTTTCCTCACTGTCTTAGTTATTCCTATATTTTAACCTACTAATATTTTCCATGATATCATGGACTTTTTTAATGAAGTTTCAAAAATTAATTTAGGAAGTGCTAGATAATAAACTTCTTTTGCTAACCATTCATACCAAAAGATCGAGGTGTTAGAAGAGGCAGCATAAATACTTTTCAACTCCCCTCGGGTGGAGCCCACTCCTCAACACTACCCTTTAGGTGGAACCCGATCGGCTCACTTTTGGGGACATGCATATTTTTTTCCGCGCCGAGTCATTCCTCTTGGGATTTGAACTCGCGACCGGTTGGCTCTGATACCATATTAAATTCCTAGCTTAGGAATTTAATATGGTATCAGAGCCAACCGGTGGCGAGTTCAAATCCAAAGAAGAAGAGCGGGATGCGACAGTGATAGACTCTACGGATAGAGAATGATCACCGGCAGATCACGATGGGTATTTTGGCAAGACGTGAATCAAGATCAATAGGTTATTTTTGTGGTCACCAATCGTACGATCCTTTTTTGAAAGGACCATGCTGCGGGGGATAGTATTAGAGAATTCTTTAAGATAAGGTTGGGTTTGGCAAGAATCATATTTGATTTTTATTTCTTGTCTTATTTAGGTTTCTTATTTTAGAGGTATGATTAGATTTTCTTATCTTTGGTTGTAATCTTATAAATAGCCATTGACTATTTTAGAGGTATGATTAGATTTTCTTAATGAAATCAATCAAAGAATTTGCAAAGATGCAGTCTACAAAAGCACTAGATCCCAATATCTTATTAGAAAATGCAAATTTTGATTTCAGAAAATCAATTTACATAAAGAAAAAGATCATGTTTTGCTCACTGTTTTAGCCATTACAGTTTATAAACTAATTAATATTTCCCATGATAATATACAGGTTTTAAATGAAAATTTAAAAATTAGTTTACGAAGTGTTGGATCCCAATGATTGATTACCAAATATGAATTTTGATTTCCAATCAACTTCTAGTGAAATGAAAAATCACATTTTCATTGCTATTTTTAGCCATTCATTTGTTTTTTTTTTACTTACTAATATTTCCCTAAACCCATGATATTGTGGGATAAGGGTAGGACTGAGAAACAAAAATTAAAAGAGACCAGGTCAAGCGACTCTAGTGACATTTTAGGTGTTTCGTCATTAGCTCATGGAAGCCTGATTTAAGAGGTAGTCATCCATAAAAATGCCTTAAACCAAGTATAAAATACCAAACAGTTCAACTCATATCATGTGTATTCTTCACAAACAACATAAATAGCAAATCATTCTATTTATAACCTGACACTGTAAAAATCCGTAACTATTCTGTTCTACTTCTACAGATATTTAAATGACCCTAATGCAGTCAAGATTCTAGCCAGAAAAATAGATTCTCTCTCAAGATAGCCCTGCTTCAAAACACAGAGAGAACTCCAAATTGTTGTGCACTGGTGGTTCATTTAACCGAAAAGAATAATGGTACTAGGATGATGCTACTACCATCCTACACATTGCACCCAATATTTCTAGGATCCCTCAAATAAAACCAGATGGATCAACTCACTTCAGCCTCTTTCAACCCATTACCATATCTTCCCCTTAAAACACAATCTTTACTACTTCAGAGATTAGTTTCTTCCAGTTTTCAGCTATCATTTTACAGAGCAATGGTATCTCAAGATAGCCCTGCTTCAAAACAGAGAGAACTCCAAATTGTTGTGCACTGGTGGTTCATTTAACCGAAAAGAATAATGGTACTAGGATGATGCTACTACCATCCTACACATTGCACCCAATATTTCTAGGATCCCTCAAATAAAACCAGATGGATCAACTCACTTCAGCCTCTTTCAACCCATTACCATATCTTCCCCTTAAAACACAATCTTTACTACTTCAGAGATTAGTTTCTTTCCAGTTTTCAGCTATCATTTTACAGAGCAATGGTATTTCCATCCTCCCCCCTCCCCCCGCTTCACGTTCATATATAGTTTCCCTTTTATGCAAGCAAACTACTGACAAGTGAAAACCCATCACCAATAAGAGGAGAACAATGCATTAAATGTGGCCCACTACCTTATAATCAGGAGCCGGTCGCTTGGCAACACGAGAGGACCTTCGAACTTCTACTTCAATCATTTCTTTTCGAGGAGTCCGCGGCTTCCCGGGCTTTACCTGTTGACAAAGAGGTATAAGAAAACATACCCAAGAACCAAATAGATTTGAAAAAAAAAGCAGAAATCTATAGAAATGAGAGAGGAACAGACAGGAGAGGGTTTTGGGGAGGCATTTTTCAGTGTCTGGGAGAGCTGAGTGAGTTTGAGCTCTTCCATTCTTTTCTTGTTCTCTTCCAATCTCTTCCTTCGGCAATCCTCATATGACCCTTCATCTACTGCCATTTTCCAAACTGTGAAAGACCCAGTTCTTGGTTTGGAGAGATCTTGTAAACGATGATGGAAAGAAAGCAGATTTTATAGAAGGAAGAAAGCAATTACTCTTTTGGAAAGAGAAATAGATTGTCCATGATTCATGAACAGAGGAGTTGTTTATGGTGGGAAAATCGACCGTTGGAATTGCCTTTTCAAAACGAAAGATTTGAAAAATAAGACTAAAATAATGGTGAAAGTGGAACTGGTTGGACTAAAATAATTGTGTGTGGCCCACCCACTGTAACCACACATTTATACATGGTGAAAAAGATAGAGATAGGGTTGATAACAATCATTGTATCAATAATATGCAAAATAAACGGTTCATTGAATTTAATCAAAGTGGGCCTGGATGTGATGGACTACAATTGGAGCACTGATACTAGAAGAATATGGAGATGGTTTAGCAATTAGAAGAATTTTTTTGTTTGGAAATGATTGCTATTGGTAAGAAATTTAAATTCAAATGGACAAGTGCACGAACGCATATTAAAATGCTCTACCTGTCACGCACTAATACTATCTAGATTGTAGAGGTTTGGGGGGGGGGGGGGGGGGGTTGCTAATATGGCCCTGGCCAGAGTTTTACATGAGTTTTTTATTATTATTTTTTTAATCCTAGCTGGATGATGCCTAAGAGAGAGCCCGACACACAAAAGATAATCCATTCAAGTGGAAAAAGGTGACGTACTCAGAGTTCGAACATCAAAAAGTAATTTATACTCCTTACCACTCAGGTGAGAAGCCTATCACCCACTCCAATATGCGTGAAATTGATGGTTGCTTTTTAGATTTCGTGGATTAAGAGAGAGGACGAGAAAACCATATATAGCCCTAAAGAGATTTCTTCTCATCAAATAAATCTAATAAAAGTAAGTTTCCTTAATTCCTTCAAATTAGCCAATAAGAATCCTATTTGATTTGGATTTTACTAAAATTGAATCCAAAATAAATTTAGTAAAACTAAAAACCAAAAGGGGAAAGTAACTTAAATCAGTGGGCTCAAACCGTGGGTTGTTGACATATCTAGCATGACGGGACATTTAAACTTTTCAAATGGACTGTGCCTGGGTGGGCCTGATTATCAGGTTCATGGGGCTGAATACTAGGCCTACTTCCTAAATTAGTGGGGCCTGGCCAAGCTTTGGCAGGGCCCGACCTGGCCCATGAACACCCTCACAATTGTGTCATGTCATCCGAGCCTAGATAAAAGGTGTGCCTTCCTGGTAGAATTCTCTCAGGTCAGCCCCATAAATCATCAATAGGACCCACCTGTGAACTCTGGTCGTCCACACATTTAGTTGAGATAGATGATCAGTTTAATTGTAGTTGTGTCTACTGTCAATTGGTGATATTGTTTGCATTGATTAATCTAACAGCGGGCCCAGCTCTTGATGGAGTGCAGTTTGGCTCAGTTCCTTAGCCCCGATTGCATCCATCTACCATGACATTTACATCTAGATCAGTCATGTTGATGGATTGGTCTGGATGTTGTAGCCTCACATTTTTAGAGGTTTTAGACTCTACAGTACCTGCCCCAAAAAAGGCGAAGGGATCAATCAATGCAGGTATTGATCGCATTAAAGTTTTCCAATCCAAAGCCATTAGATGATGATGTTGGCTGACTGTCAAATTTTGCATCCTCAATTGGTAGTTGAAATCAGATTGGGAGTAGATGTGAATTTTGAATCCTCAGGTGCCGGGCTCCTTAGTCCGAACCTAGGGGTGGAACTAAGGTGAGGCAAGGGGAGCCATGGCCCCTTCCCACCAGAAATTTTTTTGAAAAGCCCCAATAGATTATTGGGGATTATATACTCTTTTTTAGGGTTATAATTTTTTTTTTCTTTTTGAAAAACTGTCAAATAGGCCAAACCAAACCAACGGTTAAAAACCCTATTTTACGGTTTGATTGCGGTTACAGTTATTAAAATAAAAAACCATACTTTACGGTTCATTTACGATTTTTAGTCTCCACTCACGGTTATTAACCAAACCGAATAAAAAAATACGGTTCAGTTAACCGTTTTCCCAACACATACATGCATTTAACTGAACCATTACATTAATAAAAAAAAAACTAAAGGGCCTAAATGTATCGCTTGATAGAATTTTATAGTATTATTTTAGACTTTTAGTTGTATTTATTTTCATGAAAAATGCTAGTGTAATTTAATTTGTTTGATATGTGAAAAATAATAGTGTTGTTTTATACACGGAGTCAAATGACAAAGATAATTCTTTTAAGTGACAATTAACCGTAACCGAACCGTCTAATATGGTTAATCGCGGCTCAGTTTTTAACGGCCTTTTAGAGTACAGTTACAATTCTTAAAAATTAAAATAGTAAAATACGGTTTGGTTAACGGTTTTTCCAAAATAACCGATCAACCGAATCGCTACACCCTTACTCATTTTTGTAACATATGGTCCTCCCCTGATTCAGCCATTATTCTGTTACACCCCGACCCAAGCTAATCACAATTAAGGCTAATTAACTGAGATTGATGCTAATTAATCATGGATAAATGGGTTAATCAAGGTTAATGACAAAAAAGAGATAATATAGTCTCAAATGATGCATTTAGCATAATGGAATTGATTTGAATGGAATTATGTTGATTAAATGAGTTTAGACTCAAACATGTTAGGCTAAGGACTTTCCCGTAAATACGAGTTTTCACGTATTTCGTCAAATACGGAAATCCTTGATACCAACGTGTGTATCTCGAGTAGTACGTCAACTTTTATAATAGACGCGACTCCATTTGACATCAAATGGACCAAATGAGACTTCATTTGACCCAAAATGTAATAAGATTTAATAAAGAGGAGTTTTGGTGTAGGAAGGCCTATATTAGAATGAAATGAGTCATTCTCTCATTTCACTCAAGCAAAACCCTAGAGTATTCTTCATCCTCTCCCTTCTCTTTCATGTTCTCCATCAAGAGTGAGATTAAAAGAGATCCAAGAGGTTAATGAGGAGTATAGATTCATCTTCATCTTCTTCCTCAAGTCATTTACCCCATTGTTGAAGAGTAAAGCTTGAAAGAGAACTCAAGATCTCTTTATTTGGAGCCACAAGTGAGTAGTTACTCTCCTTTTAGAATTTTCCAAGTTCTATGGGTTATTTGAGTTGATTTCTAGAACAAATGGCTCATAGGAGTTCATTTACATGTTTTCATGAAGTTAGGGTTTCATTTGGGGTTTTTTCATCTCAAAGCCAAGCTAAGGAAAGAGGGCTTTTGCTATTAAACTTCATAAGAGGCAAGTATAAACACTTGCTTGTGATTAGCGTTAAACATTGTAAAAGTTTATTAAGTTTTCCATGGATTGGAGTTTATGTATTTTCCATTAAGTTTTGGAAACTTGTTTTTAGATTGATTGGAATGGTTAATGGATGGTGTATGAAAGGGGAACATGAAGTTCCACCTTCTTGTAGGATTGGAAGTGATTTGAATGTGGAAAAGAAGGGAATGAGAAGGAGAGAAAAATTAGGTTTTTTCGGACCTGCAACTCGTCCAGGTCCGATCGATCGGACATGCAGTCTGATCGATCGGACTGTCATTAACTGGGAGGTTTTTCGGTCCGATCGATTGGACATACAGATCGATCGATCGGACAGTCCGTAACTGGGACAGGATTTCAGGCCGATCGATCGAACCACGGTTGAAATTGGTCCTTTTTGGGAACCAAATTTGCTTTCTATGATTATTAGGGGGCTATAAATTAGTGTTGGAGCTAATTATGCTATAATCTAAAATTAAGGAAATTAAAAGAAAAGAATGGTAACGAATTAAGTATTGATTCCTCAAATGAGTTGTCTAAATCTGCGTAAGTGTTAGCTTAGGTTATTTGAATGTACAAACTACTATCAAAAGTGATGTTTATCAAGAATAACACATACATTAAATAACAAGCGTTTCACCCTTTTGTTTGGTTTAGAAAGTTGATTGTGAACTTGAATAGAATTAATAGATGTGATACGAATTCTGAATATGACACTACTTGGTAATTCCTTAAGCTCGTTACGGAGCTGAACTAGATAATGCAATAAATGAATGAATTAATGAATGAACAGTTACTAAAGGTAACAATGAAATGAATAACCCTGCTGCAGCAGATGGATTTGGGGGCGTTCCGGAGCTCCGTGGTGATGCTAGTTGTCCCTGGCCCGGACACTAGTAAGTCCCACATATTCCGATCATATCTGTAGATATTGATTGATGCATTCCATTTGTAAGATGAATCCTTCCTTTGAGGGAAGATGGTAAATGAAAGGAAATGAAATGAAATGAAATAAAACGAAATGAAATGAAATGAAAACGAAATGAAATGAATGAAAGCTATGATAGTGAATGTCTATTGATAAACTCTTGTATTACCTATTGTCATTGTAGGAATTATCTAGATTTGTCTAGAATGGTAATTGTTACCAAATGAATTAAATGAATTCAATATATGTATTAACATGTGCTATTACAAAACCTGTTTATACATTGTTGAACCGTCGTGTTCATTAGTGTTATTGATGACATCACAGGCCTGTTTGCCATTGCCGATGTAGCAGCGCCCCCGGCGCCAGCGGAGGAGACCGCTCCGGTTCCTCCAGGAGGATTGAACGAATGGAACGGCCGGAATACCGTTTGAAATGGGTATTCGAGTGCGACAAAGAATTATGACATTTTGAGAAATGTTTTGAGAAGTTATTTTGTTAACCATTTGAGATGTAATTAATTATTACTGTATGGTGTTTTGGGTATACACCGCTTGTCAAGGAAACGATGGGAATGATACATGTATAAGGACCTTATTCTTTTGTATACATGTGAATTGAAATTTGATATTGTCAAATATATATATATATCTATATATATATATATATGTTTCCGCATTATTGTGTATTTGACAGGTTTATGGAGAATATTATCCCTTATGGATTCCGTTTTAACTCTGGTTAATTCGGAGTTCACGGGAGTAAGTATGGATTCACAGCCCGTGGTTACCTTAATTTCGGGCCCGGGTCGTGACATATTCTCTGGACCCTTCCAAACCTAGGAACAACCTAACCATCTTGGGCTTGGATCTAGTTGCACCAAGGATCCGATTGACCCAACCCATTGACTGCAATCACCATCTTCTCTTCGTGAGTACATATAAGATATGAAAGATGGATAGGGGGTCTTAATCGAGTAATGCCCAAGAAATCTTGCATATCCAAGATGATCTCAACTTCAACTGCTCCATCATTGGGGCCTTATTTTACATTATACACATATCCCTGTCCTATTCTATACGCTGTTTGTTTTCTTAGATAACAATAGCCGTTATTCATCAGGCTTCAAACAAACCAACATTGGCCGCTAATGGCCTTTGACCACACCATTAGAAGGTTCTTCTTCCAGATGGTCTGCAGTCGTCTGATCTGACCTTCCAAAACAGGAGTGTCCAAATCATTATCTACAACTTTACTTTAGCAGCTAACCTATACATAGTTGACGGCTGAATAAAAAGAGCTTTGGAAGATTATTTTATAGCTACTGTAATCATTTCTTGAAAAGAGTTTAAAATAAAATCAATAGCTAGATTAGCAATAACCCTAGGTGCCTGCTTTACATTTTCTTGATGATATCATTATGATCACGACTTTGAATTAAATTAAATTTATATCATATGTGATCAATATTGTATGAATCTTTTGCCAAAATTTGGTATTGTCCATATTGGACTTTCTTGAGAAGCAAGCGGGTTAATTATTCTTATGGGACTCTATTTTTAATTATTTGGTGTAGCAATAAGACGCACGGGGGCGGGTTTATTCTTATGGCTCTCTCTATGTGGGGGTGGGGGTGGTTATTCTTATGGGTCTCTATGGGGGTTGGGGGTGATTATTCTTATGGGTCTCTATTTTTAATTGTTTGGTACAACAAGACTCTCCGTAGAAAATCTGTAATCTTGTAGGATATTTTTGCATGAGATAAAAGGCCTGTACAGTTTCTACTACACAAATAAGCCCGAAACACCTAGCTTGGGACATCTGTATGTAGCAAAAGATTTCACCTGTTGGTGTGTAGACACTGCGAACTTGCTTGCATTACTTTATTTACTTGATAAGGTATGTTGAAGTTAATATTGTGATTTGGCAGCGGACTACAATTCAAAAAAGTCAAATCTTAAATCCGAGGATTGTTCTTTTATTAGAATTTTGGTTGGTTGGAATTTATGTCTGTTGAAATTCTTGGAATTCTAATTTCTTTGTAATTTGGTGGAATTTTTGGATGCTCCACTTAAGAGGAGGATTGAGAAATTCAAGGAACAATTTTTGGAGAATTTAAAATTCTATATAATAGCACAATCCATACAAGTGTCAAATGAGGTCAAATAGGAGAGTTAATCGAGACGCCAAAGTGGTAAGGATCCCTAAGTGGGTAGGTTGTCCCCGAGTACTATACCATTGACCCAATCAAGCAAACGGGTAAAAAACCAGAAAAGAAAAAAAAAAGGG
Source organism: Cinnamomum chago (assembly GCA_038049695.1). NCBI lineage: Eukaryota > Viridiplantae > Streptophyta > Magnoliopsida > Laurales > Lauraceae > Cinnamomum > Cinnamomum chago. The sequence continues at coordinate 62,194,666 of CP142459.1, read as the reverse complement.
AAAAAGAAAAGAAGAAAAGAAAGCAGGGTCAAGAAGCAATTGAATAGGAGGGGGTTTTAGGTGGATATGGACCAAATTGGGCCCTGGAATGGACTCCAATAGGTTGCCACCCTATTCGCAATGTTACCCTTTGCGTCATTCCTGGTTGTAACTTGGTCCTAACTTGATAAGCTCAACTAACTTTTCCTACTAAAATCTCACGTGTTATTTATAGGCAATGTAAGTACTTTTCAATACTTCTCATCGAGTGGAACCTACTTCTGAATACTTCTCCTTGGGTGGGTGTTATTAGAGGAGGCATAAATAATTTTCAACACTTTTACTTCTGGACACTCCCCCTCGGTTGGAACCTGTTCGACGTACTTTTGACAACAGACACCTTTATATATATATATATATATATATATATATATATATATTTTAGATGCCGAGTTCCTCATGGATTTCGAACTTACAACCCGTTTGCTCTAATTATATATTAAATTTATTTAGCTAGCCATTCCTACCAAGTCCTCGAGGTATTAGTAAAGACAGTGTAAATACTTTTTAATGCTCCCCCTTTAGTGGAACCCAGTTCTCAATGATGCTTGTTTTTTAAATAGAAGATGTATTTTTTTTTTTTTAAAGTAAAAAGAAGATGTAGACGTTAATGATTGCCTTAAGGGTGTGTTTGATTGGACTCATTTTAAAGGCTTTTTGGGCTTTTAATTATGAAAAGGCACAGGAGCCCCAAAAATGGTTTTTGGTTAGGATATTTTTAGAATGGCTTGTGAAAAGCATATGGAAAAAAAGCACGTTGAAGGCGAGAGACTGCTCGCTGGCTTCACATTGGGGACGTGCTTCTGCACTTAATGCGGAAAGCAGAGTGGAAAGCCAATTTTGGGAACAACCTTTGCCACATTCTGCATAATACCTATTCCGACCCTTCATGGGAAACACTCTTTCTGCATAATCGAAAAAAAATTATCTTTATTTTTTGGCTTTTCCATACACCAAAAGTACAACTTTTTTTTTTTTTTTTTTTTTGCTATGATAAAGCATTTTTGCCTTTTTTAAAAAAAAAAAGTGGCTGCATAAATACACCATAAAATGGTGTTTGGGTCAGTTTGTTTAGCAAAAGAAGTAAGAGAGGAGTAAAAGTAGAGCATAATGTGACAACTTTACCTCCTTGTTGTTTGAATTGAAATAGTGAAGTTAGAAGTGAAGTAATAATTTAATATTTTTACTTCATTACTATTTAGATAGAAATGGTGCTGCGAAGAAGAAGTAAAGTTCGAATATGACACTACTAACCTTTTACTCTTTTAGTGTATTTTATTTTTTATTTTTTTACTACAAAGAAAGTGTGATAGCTTGGACAAAAGTAAACTTTATTAAAATGTTTTTTTTTTACTTTAATTAATTCTCTTCATTTTTACTTTATCCATTATTTGACCCCCTTTTTTTTTATACTCCTCAACCTAAGTAAATGAACAGGCAAGTGGTTTGAGTCATGGAAATTCTTTCTCTTTGAAAGTTGAATGTTGGTTGCAAAAAAACCTAAAAAAAAAAAATCATCAATTGTAGCCTTAGGATAAGCCACATCAACTTATTGGAGCCCATTTGTGAATGTGTTATTTCAAAAATATATAATATGTGCATTTTCAATAAAATGTGTCTATTGGGCTAAATATGCGCATTTTCAATAAAATGTCTCTTAGGCCCATTTGTGTGAATGTAACCTAATTTAAAAGGATGCCTTCCAACTTTATAAATTAAGATTATTTAAAAAAAAATTATATAGTATTTAAAATGCATAAATGTATATGAATCATTTATTTTATGTATGCTAACGTGGATTAAGCGATAAAAGATTTGGTATGTTAAATTTTTTAATTAATTTGTTATAAATAGATTTATAAAAATAAAATATTAGTTTTTATATATATTATTTAAGACTCAACGTATGAATGCACGGGCTTCATGCTATGCTAGTACTTCAAAAAGCCAAACCACAACGTGCAAACGTATAATGAAAAGATTTTATTCTCTTTTCTCCCCCACTTCTATATGAGCATTGATCAGAATTCATAGCCACCTTCTGAATGAATCAGGCCTGTCCTGTTGTGTTCAATGGTTCCTTGCCCAAGGAAGAAAATAAGATATTTATGCTCCCAGCTTTTGAGTTTTGATACGTTCCCCCTTCATTTTGAAAGATAAGGACAAAAATATGAATATTCCTTCCATATCTAAAAACCAGAAGGGAAGTAGAGAAACGGTGGGTGGGTTGCAAATGTCAACTCCCATTTCACACAGGCAGGAGAATCCTCAAAACTCATAAGAAAAGTCAAAGAAGGAGGGGGGAGAAAAGCAGGAGTTATAAAGAAACACAGCTATCCAATTCTGTTTCAGCCCAGTTGATGATGCATTTGTTTATGGAGAAGTTTACTTTTCTGTCGCTTTCTTTTCTCATTTGCTTCATCTATTTTTATATACGTGTTTTTAGTATATAACTTTTGCTTTGTTGGCGGGGTCAGTAGAAATGTCCTTGCCTACTTAAGCCTTACGCTTTCTTTCGATCGTTTTGAGTTTTGACCGTTGTGTTCCTCATACCGCTCTGAAAACCGAATTTCCATTGGATGGTTTTTCACTTCTTGGCTGCTTTGATCTTCTTCTTTTCATCTTCGACATGTTGGGTGCAATTCAAGATTGTTTGAAGACCTTCTACGTCGTCTTTGCTTTCTGCTCTGCTCTCGTTCTTGGAGCTTTTAAGGGTACCCCAGATTTTCGTTTTGTACTTTTTTTCCTCCATTTCTTGAGGAATCTGAAGTACCCAGATCTTCGTTTTGTCTCTTTTCTCCATTTCTTGAGGAATCTGAAGATGGGTCTCTTTTGTTTTCTTTTGTTTTTTATCCTTATGTGATTTTGGGGATGGGTTTTTTCTTGAATTCTGATTTTCCCCCCATATTGCAGCTCTTTTGGTGGGTCCTGTTGCTGGTTTGTTGATGATAGTTGGGAATGTTGCAGTGATTTTGGGGCTATTTCCCGCTCATGTTGCTTGGACTGTTTATGCTCTTGTGAAGTAAGAATCGCACTTGGACCACCCTTTATTTGTTATTTTCTCAATCCGAACTTTAGGATCTCGGTCCTAAATTGGTTGTTTAAATTCATTAAGAATGTTTTGGTGCGGAAGAATCATAGCAGCCTTCATTTATGCTTGCATTTTCAACATTTATGTAAAATATATGGATATGTAGGTGTCATAGGATGTCGAAAATTTGCTAATTATATGATTCTCAAATGATATATCATATATGCTTCTTTGTTCCACCTAATGATACTATTTTAGGGTGTCCAGGATATTATCTTGTGGGCATGTTGGGATTGGTTCAAGCAGAACAACTTTTCCTCTAACAACTGATCTTGTTCAGCTGGTGGCCTTAAAGCGATGATCCATGTTTAATAAGAAATAATTCTGATGATTGCATGGCTGAAATTTAATGAGGAAATTTTTGGAGCTGATCATTCTTGATGGTGCCCACCAGATGGGAAGTTCTGAATTTCAAGAAGGTTGGTTTCATCTGTGCTTATTCTGGCTCAACTCGGAATTTTCTATGCCAAGCACTTACACTTCCTCCATTTATAGGTGTTATAGAATCTGAGATTCTAAATGCACAGCAATATTTTTTTTTTAAGAAAATATCCTAAAAAATCATCGACAACAAATATTTTTAGAAAAAAGAACAGAACACTCTTTCATTGTTAAAGCTACCAAGTGAACAAGTCACCATATCTCACATTACTCGTGTCAATTCACTAGGTGTTTAGATATAAAGCCCTTAGATGACTTCCTTCAGATAAGGATGTCGGACTAAACATATAATCCAAAAAGTTTATATAAAAAAACATAAAAACTAGAGTTTGTAATCTTGACAAATGTGACTTACTAAATCACAAACACTGGCATGACATGCAATTTTCTTGTTTACCTTGTGGTCACTGGTGGAACCATATCATTCCCACTGAAATGGCACCTGTACACAAGCACCTGAGTTCTCTGTTTCTCTTTGTTAGGATGGTGTGACTCATTAATTAGTTCAGTTTAAAGGCTGGTGTGATTGATTAATCAGTTTGGTTTATGTAGAACTAACCGATTCGATGCGGCACTAAAATTCGCGCTGCTATTTGCTCTGCCTCCGCTGTTTGGTATTTGGTTGGGTCTCAGCATTGCTGGTAGTGTCATTGTTGCAGTCGGTTACGGGTTCTTTGCCCCATGTCTGTCGACTTTTGAGGCCTTCAGACAGGATGATGGAGAGTGGAAGAAGTTCTCACACTGCATTGTGGTAGGCTTTCAATATGCCATAGCTGTTTCATTCAAGTAGTTTAGTTAATTGATTGTGACTTGTAGCTGTTTTGATTTGAGTAATTCCATCGTCTAATGGACAGGATGGAACATGGGGAACCATTAAAGGGAGTTGCACTGTCGTCCGAGACTTTGCTGACTTTTGCTACCATTCGTACCCGCAGTACCTGAAAGAGCTACGCCAAGGCTCTGGCACAGAGGAAACACACACCATGAAGTATGATGCATATATAATGATATTCATACATCTAACCATTCAGTGAAATTTTTTTTTGAATTGTGCAATAAGATTGGTTCAATATTATTGCTGATGCAATTCGATAGTAAAGATGCGAATCCATTAATAATTATTCACTGTTTTGACTGCTAAAACTTATTGTAGGTTAGTGGAGGTGCCTGGATTTCTCGCCGTGGGGCTGATAGGCCTGATTGTGGAGATCCCTTCTTACGCAGCTATAGCTGTGCTAAAGAGTCCATACATGCTCTTCAAGGGCTGGCAGAGGTTGTTACATGATCTTGTAAGCCGAGAGGGTCCATTTCTTGAAACTGCTTGTGTGCCAGTTGCTGGTTTGGCGGTCTTTCTGTGGCCACTTGTGGTAATTGGGAGCATTGTGCTGGTTATTTTCTCAAGCTTCTTTGTAGGGTTGTATGGATCCGTCATTGCATATCAGGTCAGTGCTAACTTCATTAATTTCTTGTTTTGATATCCCAAAATAAGCCTTGTATCGTATCTCAAGCATTTCATCCTTTCTTAACGCCTGTATATTATTTGGCACAGGAAAGATCATTCCAGAGAGGTGTTGCTTATGTAATTGCCATGGTTTCAGAATTTGATGAGTACACAAATGATTTTCTTTATCTGAGAGAGGGGTCTATATTTCCCAAGTAATCATTCTTCCAATTATTTCTTTCTTCAATTTAATTTCTATAGAGTATTGAACATGTTGGTTTCATCTCATTAAGTAGACCATGAGAGCATTTGGCCTATGTGTTGTGTGTTTGTAGTTATTTTTTTAATGGTGAACATTTCATTGCTCTCAGCCAGGCCCCGGTACAGAAAGAAAAAAGCTCCTCACTCATCAGAACTTTCAATTGGATCTAGTAATACAACAGGCAAGCCCAGCTCAGATGCACCGGCCATGCTTGTGCCAAGCTTAGCTCCTTCGAGGTCAATTAGAGAGACAATACAAGAAGTGCAAATGGTGCAGGTATACTTTTGTATCCCAGTACACTAAGAACAGTTTTATCCCACTCAGAAGAATTCTTCTAAGTTTTTGAATCATCTCTAAATGTATTTTCTGTTTTGAACATGAATGAAAAAAACAAAACAAAAAAAGAAACCTGACGTGTTGATCGTATAGTCTAGATCAGTTCTTATTGTTTGGAAGTAAAACGAGCCATTTCCCCTAAAAAACTTTACAGTACAACTCTTTGTTCAAATTCTGATAAATAAATGTGAACAAACTGGCATAAGAATAATTGATTGCTAAACATTAACATGTAGCTAGCATATGGATGCTGGAAACAGATAACGAATTGTCAAACATGTCACAGCCTAAAATACCTGACACATACATATCTGTCCAATGTAACTGCCAACATTATGAGCTATCATGAATCATCATAAATGAGAACTCAGTCAATTTGAATGGATCTAGAGATTTAGGTATTTTGGAAATTTTCAAAAATCTCCGCTATACTTTTTTAATTATTTTCTGTTTTTTACACAATTTTACAAAATTTGAACGTATTTTTTCAGTTTCCTAGAAGTCAATATCAGTTACTCCTAACTATATACTCTAATTTTAATGTGAATGAATGTTAGGGATGTGAAAGGGGCCTGTTTCTGTGATATAACTGGATACAAATCCTATTTCAATGTTACAGATATGGGGAGATATGACGAGATCATGTGAAATGAGGGGCAGGGAATTGGTGGATGCAAATGTAATAACAATGGCTGACTTTGATGAGTGGATGAGAGTGAGAAGAAGTGGGCAGGAAACCACTGTTGGCCTTGGCCTACCTTCTTATACATTCCTGCACTTCCTACTCAACTCAATCAAGGCGGGAACAGCCGGATTATTGCTGTCAGATGGTGTTGAAGTCACTCACCTGAACCGCCCTCAAGACCGGCTGTTGGATTGGTTCTTCCATCCTGTGGTGGTTTTAAAGGAACAGATCAAAGTCATTGGGCTGGAAGAGGCTGAGGTGAGGTACTTGGAGAAGATCACGCTCTTTTTTAGAAACAGTGAACGCATGGAGGCTTGGAACAATGGCTCTACAGCTCCTGATGATGCTTTGAGGGCTGCTCAGATTCAGGCCATCAGTAGAAGGTAACAAACTTTGATTGTATCATTTTCTTGTTATATAACAACTACTAAGTCATTTTCGATTAAGGATTAGGGTTCTGAGATCTCTTCTAATTAATAACCAAGAATTATGTCAACCTTATATGTTTTTCAGATTTAGAAATTGATATAAGATAAAGAACAACCTCAAGATGACAAAAAAGTGCAAGTCATGCATGAGCGCCACTGATACATTTAAAACAAGAGAACCTACTTCAACAGCGCCTATTAGGAGGGTGCTACAATCCATTTTCTTCCCTTCCATGTGTATAGTAGCTATCTCCATGGCTGTTAAAAATGTCCCCATGAGTATAATGTGGTTACAAGAGATGTTTTAATTGCTTTTTAACGGTGGTTTATAGGGTCCCCCAGCACCAGCAAATACAGAGGTTGGCTGAGGTGCGGGGTTCAAGTCAAACTTTTGGCTTCCTACAAGCTGGGCTCAGGGGCTGCAGTCAGCTGCTTCCCCAGCAGTTGTCAGCTCGTTCTTGACAGATCCGATCAGGTGCTCATAATCTGGAGCTATGATGCACGGATACTTCAATATGGGCAACGTATCATGTCGTATCGTATCCGATACTTCACTTTTTATGTGTAAAATCCGTGTCCCTGCCGTGTCTATGGCGTGTCCTTACTGTATCCATGCCGTATCCGTGCATCATAGATCTGGAGCATCCGTAGTTTACTCAAGAATGTCGATAAGATGGGCCTCATCGGCAACTAGGATCCTATCTTTCCAATATGTTTTATTTATTTATTTATTTATTTTTCTGTTGATTGTGAAATGTGAACTATGAATCCATGATACATGGATACTTCAAAATAGGCAAAGAATGTGTATCTGGGCATCATAGGTTGTGAACCATTCTAAACTATTTGTAGGCTTCTGATGAAGGAGTTCAGGTTTTTTATAATCCAGTAGATGGAAGCATCCCGCATCCCGCATCCAAGGTATGATTCCATCAAATTAGTCATTTGGATCAGCAAGGCATTCATTTTGTGAGGTGTAGAACATTATAGACTTTCCTCTCTCAGATGGGTATGCCTTGCTGCTGGGTCAGTTGCAAAATTAAGGAACTGATTGCTTATGGTAGGTATTCCATGACAAATACCCGAGCAGTACTTTGTATTATACCTGAATTCTACATATAGTGGCAATGATATGTAAATCTTTTAGGAAAAAAAGTTCTAATATTAGAGTTGTTTTGATGAAAGTACATTTATTTTCTTTAACTGAGAAGGGAGTTTCTTTATCATCTCCAAACATTGTGGCCATGATTAAGCCATTTACAGTCAAAAGTAACTGTTTATATTTCTAAGAATCATTGACAGTTGAAATAGCATTTCTTTTTCCTTGCAATAATAAAATATTTAGTACATACTCTCTGAATTTGCTAATTAGTATTGGCTCGCAGAGTGGTGGGAATAACGAGGGGCGTATCAAAGTTTCCAACCTACAGAAGGAGATTCAGTAACGTTGTGAAGGCCTTGATATCGTATTCTTCGGAAAGAGAGGGATCTGCTTTGTCCCTCTCTAACAGATCTGCCAAATCAGTTTCTTCCATTGAAGTGGTGTAGGCTTAAGTTCTGCAATTGTTAATGTTCAGCTTTCCATTCACAAGTGAAGTTACCTTGGTGCAGCACAGGAGAGAAGGGGGCTATGAACAGACAGGCAGCAGGACAAGATGCATTTGTCATTGGGGGAAACATGTAACTGGAAGCCTTTTTTTTTTTGGAAGACTGACCTGCATAATTTTTCATTGAATTCAGAAAATTTTTACTCAAAACTCCATGGTCAATTTTTGAGAAAGCGAAAAAGAAAAGGAGCTTGGACACTTAAACATTGAAAGGGTGCAGCACCGAATGGCCGTTTCTTGTCATCCGACAAGAGACACAGACCAAGACGGCCACACAAACTGGAGAGAACAGATCCCTGGCTGGCCTTCAGATGGAATTGAACAAAGGCTTATGCTCGGTGGATACGCAGGTTGGCTAACATGGCTTTTCTTCTTTTGTAGCATCTTTTCAGCTGTAAATTTGGATCATTGTAAATGTCTCTATGTAAAACTCAAGTATGGAAGGATAGAAATAGTGCAAAGCAGTGGCTCAAAATTAGGCTCGTAAGTAATTTGAACATAAGGATGTCAGATGTAATTTTCAGGCCTTGCTGTAAACCACTTCTCATCATCCTTCTGTAGAAGGATCTACAAAGATACAAATCTAAAACCGAAAAGATACTTACAAGATAAAGAAAGATTATGTTAGCCAACTATGCTATCTAAGCACGTCATTAACAAACAACAGAGATCAAAACCAACCACTTAAAAGGAAAGGAAACTGTCAGTCATAGTTCTTTGATTACTTTAAATCAGATTTGATTTATTAGATTGTTCATTTCGACCAGTTCCATCACTGTGTAGACTCATTTTGGCAATTGAAAACAAAAGTACCCCCATTGTTATATGAATACCCTCACAGGATTGGAAAGAGTTTGGTGGCCAAGTATTGCATAGGATAGACCTAAATGCCAAGAGCACGGGGGGAGGGCACCGAAACGCTAAATTTTAAAATAATTATATATCCGGAGCGCTTATACAATATAGTGCTTGTGAGTTTATAAACAATTAACTAATGGGCACAAATCTATCTTATCCATATATTCAAGTATAAAAAATAGAGAAAAAAAATAACTTTGCAATTTGATCACATAAAATAGACAATAATTAATAAGTAAAAGAATTTTCTTTATTCAAAAGATAAATATCAAGCTTACAGAAAAAGAAAATGTACAAAAAACAAAAATTTTACACGGTTCGCTCCATATTCAGTCGAACCGCGCTCTGAGGATAGTCGAACCGCGCTCCAAAGACGGATCCGTTCCGAAAGCGTTGATCTGCATTTTCGGAGCAGGATCGAGAGGGCTGAGAGGAGGTTCAGGGCAATAAGGGATAGACATTAAAATATATTTCAAGACTTGATCAATTGTTACCAATATAACCAAGGCAAAGAGCTCGCAGATGTAATGCGATGTCAGTAATTTGTAATCTCCAACCACACTCCTAACTTGCCGTTTGCTTACAAAACACAGGCAACCGGAAAGATTTTTCTATGTTGGTTGTCGGAGGGGGTATGCAGCCCCTTCTGATAGCTGTTCCATTACACTGTTTGCATAAAACTGCTGTATATGGGATGCTTTCAACACCAAAGTGGAAAGGCCCTGTTACTATCCCTGGAGCTCTGTTTCCCTGCATTCAGTTTGCCTGTAAATGTAACTCTGCTTACCTGGTACCTGGTAATTATTAAGGCAAAGAGCAAAATCACTTACAGGTAGCTCGGGTTATCCAAATGCACAAGCCTAGAATAAATTGTAAACTGAGTTAGATGCACTCAGTTACAGAGATCCAAATGGGCCGCAAGGTGTGAAATAGAGAACTATCATGTCTAAAGAATACTCTTATGGTAGTCATCAACCAGTCCAGGTCTTCTGTTCTCAATAGTGCATGTACAGATTGCATGTCTATGTGCTTAAATTTTTTTTTTTTTTAAATGCCAATGTAAGCAAATATACAAGGCACGAATCAATAAAGAGACACAATAAATGAATTCAACAATGCATCTAAAAACTCTTCAGAGTTGAAAACAAGAGACAGTACTTTATTGTATAAAGTTTACATGTTTAAAACATTCCTTCAGTACTTTATCAAGCCCACGCTTTTCATCTAAAAACTCTCCGGAGTTGAGGAGCAGAGACAGCACATAAGTGTGTATACAGTTACATGTTCAACAGTGTTCATTCAGTATTTTATCAAGCCCAAGCTTTTCAACCATGGAAGTATCTCTTCCAGACCTTCCTTCAAGCTCCTAGGATTATATCCCAGCTCTGCTCTCGCCTTTTCACAAGAGTATGCCCACTGATGACTCAGAACATAGACAGTCTGCATTCCATAGAATGGGGGAATTTGAATCACAATTTTAGCATTACGCTTTCAGGAAACAATAGAAATACATAATTGAAGGCTAAAACTAAAGGTTAGAGCATACTGGATGACTGATTAGAGGAAGTTTTCCTGTAATTCGAGCCAACAACACTGACATCCATCCATAAATCTCAATCATCCACAAAGGAATGTGAAACAGAGGCCTTCTTGTTTCAGTGATAATGGCAGCAATGTCAAAAGCATGCTTGAATGATGCATTTTCTCCAGTAAGTAGGTACCTTTCACCCACTCTTCCTTGATGCATTGCTGCTACATGTCCACTAACCACATCCTCAACATGACTAAATGATACTTTGTCATTTCCATAGCCTATATAACCAGGTAATCGCCCACTAAATCGTTCAATCATCTGAGGACAAAAAATAAGAAGATTTGAATAAACACAATTAGCAGAAATGAGTTTATCCAGCATACGGAATTCCAGAAAGACAATGTGGTGCATACACAGAATTGATAGTAACTAGTAAGTGAAGGTAGATATCAAGTAGCAATGACTGAGAAGACCAAAAATGAATAAAGCAAGAAAATTCAGCTTATATGTCATGTAGATTGTAAAGCCCTCATTTATAGAGATTCCTCAACTTTGAATCCGTTAATAACAGTCGACATTAAATTTCTTATAACAAATAAAGATTTTTCCTTGGAGTGAATGCATTCTATTGCACTATAGGAGGATTAGTGTCATCCATAACTGTTAATTATTTCCAAGTGATTTTGATGGCATAACCATAATCTCTTGTTAGAGTGATAAATATGGCATTTCTAAAATCCTTATTTGATTCACTCTTCTATCTTACTTACAAGCAGAAGGTTAGTTAATGCAAAAAGAAATTTTGCGATCCTTCCTTGGATTATGGGATTATGGTACAGATGGTAATTTGGTAACAAAGATGTTAAATATATAAAAGGAAATTACCTAAAATGCTAAGGAATGAATTTTACATGAAAGATTTCTTCTCATTTACACATTTTCAAGCTGTTTTCAGTGCTAAGTCAGTCTCCTTCTACAAGTATTAGAATTCTGATTAGTAATCTTACTTTAAGTCAAATTACCCTTAATATCATTTATGCCCTTTTTAATGTCTCCCATTGTTCCTTTGTGTAGTAACCCTAGTAGAGTTCTAATATCATCACTAGCAGCAGCATCAAAGCTTGATCCAATCAATTTGGGGTTGGCTAAAAGAGTTCTACCTTTCTAAGGGCCTGTTTGATGGAACTGAATTCCTAGAAATTCATGGTAAAACAAGTTCCAGCAAAGGATTATTAATGAGGCGAGGGAGGAAGGATATAAGGCAGAAATGTAAATGGGAACCCTTACTTTCCCAAGATTTGATTGTGATGGCCAGGTATTGATTTTCCATCTCCCTCTAAATACATTTTCCATAAAAGGAGAGATTATTTGGTGGCCACTTATGGATCTTCACCTTTGTTTTTTCTATTTCAACCACTTGCAGAATGCATTTTCTAGAATTCCTAGGAATTCAACTCCATGCAAACAAATTGGCCCCAAGCGGCATTAGCTTTGTTGAAGTAGAACTCTTTTAGCCGACCCCAGCTCGAAAGGATTCTTATAAGCAAAGTAAAACTCTTATAGCCAAACCCCGATTGATGGAATACATAGCAAAGTAGAATTCAAATTGATGACAATGTTTTTAAGTCTGCTAAGGTTGCTAAGGAAATGAAATGGGGAGACATTGAATTAAAAAAAGAAGAAGAAGAGAGAAATCATTTCATTGCAAGGCAATGACAGACAAGTATCTCATCTTACAATGCGCGCAACAATATTTCCAGCAGTGAGCTTTCCAGGCCCATAAATGACTCCTGGATAAAGAAGCACAATTGGCAACCCATCAGCTGCTGCCTGTAGAGCAATCTTATCTGCAACAGCCTTTGACTTCTCATATTCTGTACAGAACAACTCCTCCTTATGAATCTGCTACCCAACATAAACACCCCCACATATACCAACCCAATCCACTTATCAGTTTCTCATAATCTGCAACAAACCCAACAACCATAACATGAATTTAGAAAGATCCCATCACCTGTTTCTCATCTGCAACATACCCATCAGTTGGTCCAAGAGCAAAAAAAGATGATGTATATATGATCTTCTGTGGGGTCTTTGCCTCTTCAAAAGCTCTCAGGATGTTCTTCAAACCCCCCACATTCACCTGCTCTTTTACTATTATTATTATGTTTTAGAATCTGGGGTTAGATGTAAATATGGAATTGAAGAGGGAGGGTTTAGAGAATGTTACAGAGAAGAATCTGGAAGGGTCTGGAAGCCAGGGCTCGACGAGGGCGGCGGTGTGGAAGATGACGTGGCAGCCGGAGCAGGCGGCGAGGAGGGAAGGGTAGTCGGTGACGTCACCGTAGGCAACCTCAAGTGGGCCGGCGTCGTCGACGGAGGGAAGGCAGCTGGTGGGGCGGACGAAGGCGCGTACGGAGTGGCCTTCTCTGAGAAGGGCACGGCAGAGATTGCCACCTAAGTAACCGGAAGCACCGGTCACCAGCACTAGCTTCTTCTTCTTCGTCGTCTCCTTCGCCATTACTCTCTCTCTCTCTCTCTCTCTCTCTCTCTCTTTCAGTAAATGGATCGTCATAAAATGGATCGTCATAAAATCATAATAATAACAACAATATGAATGGATGGTAGAGATTGAATGGACATTTACTGGGATGGCACTACATCATCCATCCATTAATAAATAAATAGACTTAATCACGAGGATAATTTATTAATGAATAAATGTGCATCATGAGGTGATGAGGGGAATATATATTTGGCTATAGAAGGTTCCCAACTCTTTGGACCGGATTAATTTCTTCGGGCAATTCGGGCCCAAAGGGGAGTGGCCCAAGGTGGTAGCATTTGTGGACTCAACCTTCGATTTCTAAAGAAAGGGGACCGGGGTTGATACCAAGACTTCTAGCTAGCTTTGGAAGAGGGAGGAGACGGGATTGAAGAATTGTTTTTGCTATGATGGATAGTCAAATCAAGATTACTAGTGGAATTCTTCCTCCCATCTTAATATTTTTTATACTTGAGATCCGACATTTATTTAAGAATAGATAAAATTTTAATATTTCCTGTAAATTTAAATATTATTTTTATAAAATTGTTAGTATATAAAATGGCGCAACATCATATTACTCCTAAAATATCGCACAGGACAGGACAATACGTGTGTGACCATTATTAAGACATTGTATCGAACCATATCAATAGAGGAAGGCTACTGAAATGACTTTCTTCTGGATGTGGGAAAAAAAAGTTCAAAAAAGGGAATTTTCTCAAGTAGAAACATAAGGATAAACAAGGAGGTATTGGTAAGCCCAGAGCACATGCAATGGACAACTTTATATGTGAGGTTTTGTATTTAACTCTTTTGATTCTATCTTCAAGGAAATGTCATTTGATGCTCATGTTTTTAGAAACTCACATTTGATTGATATTCATTTTTAGCCGCTTATATAGTATGAATCCTATAAATTCAATTCCTATATATTCTTATCCAAAGAAACAGCCCAAAGAAGAGTTCATTACTAAATAGATATCTTTGCCTACTAGCTTGTCTCCCAGGGCAGTCAAATGGTAGCCACTTTTGGCCCACATAAGGGCCTACAGTTCTGGACTAGTTTTTAGGCCAGTGGGTGGGCCAGGGTTGTAAGTCAAGGCCATCTACTAATAGCAGGGTTCACGCATGCTTGTTGACCTGAAACCGTATCACCACATATCTGGGGAGATAGATTCAGCAAACAAATCATAAGCATTATTAATTTCAGATCAAACAGAACTTCAAAGAGTTATATACAGGAGAAAAAACAAACAAGAGAAAAAGAACTACGAAGAAATGGCAATTTCTACATATATGAAGTTTTGCAACATGTAGGGGATGTTAAACGAGAACTTTGTTTTGGTACAGTGAGTGCACAGGCCTGTTATTGGCCCTTTTTGGTGCCTACAGTAGAGACACCCATGATCAATGATCTAAGGGGTACACTCAAACATATACTTCCACAACAAAATGCCTTATTTATGCTTCTCCTTATTTCCAAAATGGACGTTACTAGCCAACAAACTCATACGTCTGTACATTCGATCCCAAAAATGGCCACCAGATATAGGAAATAGCGTTCGCTGCAAGCGGCAAAATAACCCAAACCTGTGGTCATACAGCATCAGAGAGGCACACTGAGTTCACTTTAAAGCATTTCTCCAGTGCAAAAAAAACTACTGAGTGGGCATATTTCAATTCCGCAAGCTATGGCAACATTCCACAAAACATTTATTTCCAGTCAAGATCTTAGAGCCTTGAACGACGCATGCATTTGATGGGATTAAAAGGGCCATGTCTGCGTGAAGAACCTAACATCTCCCCATTCAAGGAATGGGCTGGGTTTATGTCCCAGTCTTCTATGTTCTTGGGAACACATGCATCAAAGAGGATCTTTCCAAGAACACTGTGGGCGCTAATACTTGGGGTTGGGGAGTTCTGTAGGTGAATCAACCTTTCCTTCTGCTCAGCCTGCATGGAACCCACATCTTTACTTTCATGGTACTCCAGAGAGCTAGGCAAGAAAAAGTGATCACTCGGTCCGACAGCCACTCTTCTTAAACTTTGATTAGAGCACTTTGCTGCTTTTCGTAAATGGCAGACCGACTCAGATATCTTGTTGCACGCTCCTCCCATTCTTTCCCTATTGACTGCTTGCATCCTCCTAGCATAAACTAAAGGTGCCTTTTCGAGTAACTGGATTACGGCGGCCTTGTACTCGACTGGATAATGCTTGTAGTGACCTGCACAAGAGCATCATAATATCATATCACTCAAATCACATTTTAATACAAGCGAAATTCTAACATTTATGAAACTAATAACAACAAAAAGGACTTGTTTCTCCCCATTCACCAAATAAGACAAAAGACCAGTTTCCTAAAAGGGCTAGAAAAGGCTAAGTATTCCAATCCTAACCAAACCACCTAGGTTTAAGAGCAAAAGTGGAAATCCGAATATCTGATGCTTGCTTGCAAAGGGTAACAGATTTCGTATTTTGCACAAATCAGAAGCAATTTTAGTCTGAAAGTATTGAATTTGGAGAAAAATAAACCCTATCATCCATTGAAATGAGTTGAAAGCTGGCTCCTATTTTTGAAAAAATAACTGCTTTTCTCAACAAAAAAAATGCACAAAGTGAAATTTAAGAAATTCACTTCTAATGAAAGCATACAGCCCAACTGCATTTAATTGAACATGTCCTTATTGGAGCACTTTTACAGGAGCGGAACCGGGATATTAATGTTGCGGGGGCCAAGATAAATGAATCTAATTATTCATTGAAAATATCAAAATTTTACTTAAAATAGAATACAAATATTGTGAAATTGTGCTCGATCTTCTTTTTATAAAATAGAAATAATAGATGGTTTACAGCCAAAGATGCCTGGATAGTTCAAACTTCAAAATAATTACATGTCCTATCGCATCCGATAATTCACTTTTTATGTGTAAAATCTGTGTCCCAACCATATACATGGTGTTCCCGCCATATCCATGCTGTATCAAGGCATCATAGTTTACAACTATATATCTTTTTCCAACCCAACCAACTTAGGAAATGAAAACCTCATAATAGTTCATATTACCTAGTGCTGCATTTACAACTATTGTTCTGATACCTTTACTTCAGACCATATTTTAAAAATCTTAGTTTCTTCCTAAGCACATAACTCATTATGATGATAGCATTGTAGTTCTTATCTTAGAAACATACCTACATGAGGGGAACTGTTCCACTTCACTAGTTTTACATCTCCACCAAGGTCTTGCAGACGCTGAGCAAAATTGCAGATGACTTGATAGGGAGCAATATCATCGTCTTCTGAGCATAAAATGAGAAATGGACCCATGTTCTGCATAAAAATCATGCTATTACTTTAATAAAAAGAAAATGAAACTATGAGTGGATATAAGTTGGAGAGGAAAACTCACAACTGAGGAGTACAGAGTCTGCCAGTACTCAGCACGCTGTGCCTCAAACCTAGTTAGGAAAAGAGCATCCAGACCAGAAGCAAACCCTCTTGCAAGCCATGACAGTAACCTTGGTGGTTCAGACATTTTGAGAACTGTCGGATGAAGGAGAAATTTTGTTCCCAAATCACTTGTAAAATCAACAGGACTGGAATCATATATATGCCCAGAAATGCAGTCTTTGAGTAGTTTGTATTTTTCCTGGAAAAAATAAGAAACAATTATCCCATCACAGAACTTTCAAATTTCAGTAAAATTAACCAAAACTGGAAGCATCCAGCATAGAAATTCATAACCAGATACTAGGCCCTAATTGGCATATCACCATTGCCACTTCTAGCTGAAGAATGTAATGTTTTGAGCAGACGAGAGAGTTTTTTGACAAACAGAAACACTTGGCAGAATAGCTCATGCATAGTCATCATGCTTTATTAGAATAAAATTAATAAAGCATGAAAATGCACATGTGAATCCTTGACTATTTCCACATGCTCAACAATGCATAAAAACTACCTTGCATGCATAAAAACTACCTTGCATGCATGGTATTAACTTGAGATGACTATCTAAAGAAGATCAAGTAAGATCAAATCATGAAAAAGGACACTTACCAGATCAATTTGTGCTTCACAGTTCCCTTCAATTATCTGGGAGAAAAGGATAAACCGTTTTAAATTTCCACCGACTTATTAAAACAAAAACCTAAAATAATTCCAATCGGATGGGTGTTTATTTAGACTAAAAAAAGCAAGTGAAACAGATAAAAAAAAATGGTCAAACAATAAAACATTCAAATCAGAATACATAAACCAGATTATGGGTGTCCAAAATTATGCAAAATATACCTGAAGGACCTTGTACATGCAACCTTTTGGTCCACCAGAAAACGCTGCAAATACAATAGGTAATGGTCTGATCTCTACTTCCTGCATTGTAGGGAATTTTTTTTTGAATGAACAGACCTCAGTTCATATAAAAATTTCATTGAAAACTTGAAATTAGAACTTAGAGGAAGCTCTTTTTTTTGTTGTTTCTTTTTTCTTTTGTTAGATTAATGGCATAACAGACTCAGTTCGCAATTGGTCTGGTACACACAAAACCAACTTGCAATTGGTGTATCATAATAATATCACTAACCTTAACAAGTTCATCAAGAACATCAACTGCCAGTGATGTGGCCTTCTCAGGGAAAAACCTGCACAAATTATCAACATTACAAATAAAAAAGTATATGAGAAGTTAAAATTCTTAATAGCAAACCACTTCTCTATAAAATGCAGTGATACATTATGGTCACTTACATACAGTATTTTATAGCTGCATGTTAGCCTTTAAGTGAGAAGGAAACTTTTTATACTAAAACCTATACTTCCGCATTTAAAAAACTTAAAGCAAACACAGCAAAAGTGTCACACCCAAATCTGTAGACTGCTGCATACTAACACAAGTACTTGGCTAGCAAAAAGGTCCATAAAATGCAGTATCTATAAAGGTAAGGCTCCAACAAACCAGAACACTGTCGACCACTCAATAAAGCCTAGGATTGAATCAGTGTAATTCATAAATCAAAGTACAGCAATTATCAATTTTGAAATCTGCACTTCTCTAGCTTCCACACAAACAAACACTGTCTAATTGGGGATAGATTCAAATTCCAACACCCAGAATCAACCAAACACCACAGATTGATACATAACAACATAACACGTGCAAAATTATGAACACCCAAAACACACAAAATCAAAATTTTGAATGAATGTCTATCTCCTCGGAAAATGAAAATGGTTTCTGAAAAAGAATAATTCTTCCTTGTTCTGCATTACATTTTCTGCAGTCGATGCATTTTCCGTGATTTTTGCAGCAAGAAAATTCAGACCCAAGAGGTAGAAAACCATTTTCTGTTGTCCTTACACAAGTTGTAGAAACACATTTCAGTGAGAGAGGAAAAAAAACGCCAATCACTGAATACTCAAACCACAGTCCACAAAAACAAAACAACCAAGGAAAAATCTCAATATCCCCTACAACAGAAGGCAATCAAATTTTGATAACAACCGTTGCCCAGCTGGATGCCAGGACTGGTAAAATGCGTGCGTGCGAGTCTGTATATATAAATCCATCAAAGGGATCGAACTTATCCAATTCAAAGATTATGCCTCTTCAGCTTTCACATAAACAAACACTATCGAATTAGATATAGATTAAAATCACGTCACCCAAAATCAACCAGCATATGATCATGGCAACCCAAAGCAAAAATCAACATAACCAGCATATAATCATGACCACCCAAAGCACACTAAAAACGCAAAATCATATGCAAACTGAATTTTCAAAGGGACGAGAGAATTCATCCAATTAAACATCAAATCCACATATCTTTCTTCCTTAATTCTCTTCATGTAAAGGAAAAAAGGAACCAATTGTTGATGATCGGACTTACAAATGGAGGAAATCAGAATGACAGATGATTGAATTCCAACCCAACGAAGTGTAGAGCTGCACGTATGGCTTCAAATTCTTCTCCTGACTCGACAACCAAGCGAAAACCACTACAATCCCTTCCACCTTCCTTTCCTCTTCCTTTCTACCCCAATAAACCCTACCCATGTCCCCTTCTCCACCTTTCCCCTCCACAATCACAAAACAATTTTTCAAGAAATCCCCAAAACCCTAATTCTCCTGAATCAACAACCACAATAAAAACCACCACTAACCCTCCTTCCACTTTCCCACTCCCTTACTTTCCATCAAGAATAAAATAAACCCCATCCAAGTCCCCTTTTCCACCGATTCTTCCTCAAAATACATGTAATCAAACCGCAATTTTTAGGGCTTCTGCTTCAGAAAGCCCAATTCCACAACAAAAACCCTAGATTTGTAAAACCCATTTCTTATCTCCCTCTCTCATTGCAGATTTTATAAAAAGTCTTTTTCTTCGACAGAGTCTGATAGCTGAAGCTTGCAGCTTCATTCATTGGGGGAGTGATAACGTACGCATGGGCGCAGGATAAAACTTGGAGCTTATTTTAAGAGTATTTTTTTTTATAACCCCTTGGGCTTTATAGAATTTGGCCATGTTTGGCGAATCTTATCTGTACAGAATAGATCTGTTTTAAAAAGAGCAGTTTGACATTTTAAAAATAGACCTTGGAAAGACCAAAAAATTGGTTGAAATAGATGTTTCAAGAATCCAATGGTCCTTATTCTTTTACCAATTTTTCTAGATCAACAAAGAATCTTAAGTTGAGTTTTGACCATGTACCCATTTTTAGTATTCAAAACAAGACCAACAGTTTGGATCATGATGTGGGGCCCGCAAATGTTCAGAAGTACACATCTATTGTTCTATAGTTTTCTAAAAATATCTCAAGATTGGAGACATATCAACGGACCAAATTTGGGCACATATAAGCTATTAGACTTGGAAACCTTTCCAATGGTTTGGATGATAATTTAGTAGCCCACTGTTTGAGAAAAGAAGGAAGAAACGAACATGTTAATATGCACATGTGAGTTGCTACTTTGGACCTGGGGCATATCCAACGGCTCTCTCTTTTTTTGTCATTTTCTCGAGATCTACATTGAATCAATAATTGAAATTTGGAGCCATACCCATATCCATATCTAGTATTGCAAGAAGGATCAACGGTTCTGATCATATTCTAGGGCCCCACAGTTGTCTATAAATGTACAACTATAGTTTTGTGGTTTTTTGCAAGTATCTCTAGATTGAAAGTAGATTAAAGGTTCAAATTCTGGCCTATAGGCGTTCTTGTTATTATAAAGTGCTTCAACGATTTGGATTATCATTTAAAAACCTACAATTTTAAAATAACACAAAAACCCGATAAACTCATGAAGAACGTATTTTCTACTGTAGTAGCTGATATCTGTACACTTCAGACTCACACGTCTATTCCAAATCTGATAAAAAGTGTGGCGGTCCTAAAAAGAGGCATTACCTCTTTATGAGGTTTGAAGTAGAGTAGAAAAAACAGTTGTCAAACACTCTTATATAGTTTTTAATTAGTTTTAAGAGAAAAAGAGGTAGAAAACAGAGATGCCAAACACTACCTTTGTAAATAGGCCCCTATAGTTTTAGTATTTGCTTACGCCTCCTTCCCTTTTCAATTTAATACCTTTCATATTCCCAAATTCACCAAAAGGTTTGTGTTGAATTTTTATAAAAATGACAACTTTGTCCTTAAGTTCATTAAAAAAATATAAACATGTCATTATTTATAAAAATAATATTATTCTATCCCAAGTCCCACTAGTCTCTCTCAAACTCTCCCATGCACATAACACCTAATCATGTATTTGAGACTTTCATTAATCTAATTGGGGGTTGTGCATGAATTTGGTCAATTATAACAAATTATAAGTATAAGTACGTTGATTGTCTTTGTGATCAATTTAGATTTGATGAAATGGGCTTTGTATTGATAAAAATGGGTTTATGTAGGGTTACTCTCTCCCACTAAATGTATTATAGTAATTGTTAATATTAAAAGCTTTAAAGAAAAATAAATCCAAGAAGCTTTTGAAAATATGCATATATATGGATAAAGAGACGGACAAAAATATTATTTTACTATAAAGAACTTATGGTGATTGAAAGGCTACTAATTTTGGGATATGAAAGGTATTAAAATAAAAAACCAGGGGGTTATATACAAATATTGAAACTATAGAAACCTATTTACAAATCTTATAAATGTTAGTGGGGTATATAAAAAAAAACTCTTTTTTTTCTTTAATTGGCCTTGGCCACTCCAGTCCAGAGTCCAGAAGAGAAGGATTGAAATTGAAGCGAATCGGGTCTTGAAGTATTCGGGACCACTAATTTGGGTGGTCCCCTCAAGATCTGTTAGGAAATGGACCCAGTAATGGTTGCCATGGCAAAATTGGATTATCTGGGGCTGGTTCTGGTTGTTTGAGAGTTAAAAAGAACAGAAAACAAAGGAGCTCTATAGACCATAAGAAGAGAGTGCTCTAAAATGTCTCTTTCTTTTTCTAGCTAAAATTATTGTAAAGGCAAGTGCTGGGGATTCAGGCTGCACTACCACTATATTTTAACATAGATATCATGCTATGATTGAAAAGATTTGCAACATGGGTTTTAGCCTTTTAGGTTTCTTTTTTTTTTTTAATGAGCGGGTATCCTTGAGGTTTTTGATCCAATGAAACTAATCCGCTAAGTGGTATCCGTTGAACCCACATGTGGGTGGGTTTTAGGTCCCTAATGTTGAAAGCTATATATTTGGTGTAGCGGAAAGTGTAAATCACGGCTCACAAATTAGAGGTTGTGATTTCAAGCTCGCACTTGTTAGGCAAAAACCTGCTTTATCCTATGCGTGGGAGAGGCATGAACTTTACGTATTGGGAAAATAGTTGGTTCTCGAAATAATGAGTCACACTCTAATAAGAAATATATATATATATATATATATATATATGAGGAATGTTCATATGCATCCATCCCTCACCATAGGGTGAGGGATGCTTTCATAAATGAGGGGTTTCAAGTACAAAAGGGGGATTTCAAGCACATAGGGTGTACTTGAAACCCCCCATTTATGAAAGCATCCCTCACCCTATGGTGATGGATGGATGCATATGAACATTCCCCTATATATATATATGATAATGATAGTAGTTGACCTAGGTTAGTCTACCAAAATGCTAATGCGTCCTTGCTTGTTCATTGGCACTGCATCTTGGTCTGTGCATCAGAGTGCTAATGCACCTTTTTATGTGTGCATTTTTGCTATTAAACATTTGCTTATGCATCTTTGTTTGTGCATCTTCTAAAGGGGCTTCCTTTTTTCTAGTTTGTGCACTTGAATATCCGAGTGTCTAGGGGCCCACTTTCCAAAAGGTGGTCGACTCATCAAACTTGTCTTAGCCCACATTGTAAGACAACATATATCTAGTGGATCCAGCACTCTTGTCCTAGTTCACTGTGCAAAAATGCTTGTCTGTCTAGTGGGCACAACACACTTGGCCCTCTTTTGGTGGTAAAGAATCCACCTGATCAAACCCTGAATCCACAAGGAAAAATCTAGGGCGAAAACCCAAAAAGAAGCTTGATTTCATGTAATATTCGAATTAGCAGCATAACAATGTCATCTATAGAATCTAAATTAGTCAGCTTCAACAATCTCTGATCTAAAATTTGAAGTAGCACTCATTATAATCCTTCCGGCATAATTCTAAAACTAACACTTGTCTTTCTTTATTAATTTTGGACCTGTCCTATATAAATATTTAAAAGGCATATTGTGCTATAATCCAAAAGTGATTAGTGTCAAATTCAATGCAATACATTTGTGTAGAAACTTTAGATTGGCAACAGATTGCCCCCTGTATAAAATGAGAAAGGGTTGGATTAACACAACTTCGTATGTGAGCCTCTTGATATGGGTGCACATGTGTGTTAGAATTATTGGACTTAAGTGTCGGATTTCCTCTGTATGATTAAGGTTGTATAGGATGCATGCTCCCATCATTGTATAGCTTAAATTGTTATACAACAGATATCATTACTAGTTTTCCCTAATGTTTTTTCCTTTTCCTAGTTGAACATCTAAACACTGAGACTTTTTTGTGTAATGTTGGAAAGATCTAGGCTTGGAAATGTTTCTTATGGGCATAGAAAAGTGGTTCTGTTGTGGAAAATAAATATACAATGGAAATCAATACTAGTTTTCACCTACGTTATTTTCCCTCTAGTTGAACACTTCTAGATAGTTTAAGGAGATGTTTTATGTAACATCGACATTTTGAGTTTCATGAAAATCTTTTTTCACATGAGCACCAAAAAAAAGTGGTTCCAAGTTTCATATAGAATCCTCTCCTTGAAGCCAAGCAACCTAACTCTGCCATCCGGAAGTGTGCCAGAGTCCAACTTATAAAGAATGGAAAGAAGATTGCTGCCTTTGTTTCCAAAGATGGTTACTTGAACTATATTGAGGAGAATGTGAGCCTCAAACTGACCCCTTTGTCGTTTGTTTCAACAAGTTCTTAGAGAAGTAACTTCTTCAAGAGAGCAGTATGTATCATGATACATGAAGTCATTTGCATTGAACATTTTGGCGCCTCTCATTTTTATTATTTTAATGATATGCTTCGATACTTAATTCTTTTTTCTAATGATGTGGGTATTTCTAATGCCTTTAACCCAATACGGCTAATCCCCAAGTGGCACATGCTGAATCTACCCAAATGCATATGGGGCAAATTTGGGCCGGCTGTTGAACACAAGACATGGGGTTAAATTCCACCAACTCCCAATGGGTGAATTATACCCAAATCCAACTTGTACCATGTTGTCATCTTATGCCCATGACTACACCACATGAGAATATATTATGTGTTTGGTGTGTCTTGTACGGCATCCCAACTGCTGTAGGTCCCAACAGATAATGTCCTTTAAACCAAAAATCACAGTTGAGTTTTAGTTCATAGGTTACCATCAGAACATTAATAAAGTTAGTGGGCCCATATTAAACGATTACCCAAACGACCTGAGTAATCTGAGTATAAGCCTTCTTCCAGGCCTGCTTGGTAATTGGGTTATAGGACTTGAATAACATGTAATATATGAGATATGTTGCTGTAGGAAAATTTTCCTCTATGAGTGTACAGCATCTACAATCCAGTTCTTCCGTTAGTTATACTCTATAAATCAATTTCTTTTTTTTAAAATTTTATTGGTAACATAACTTTAACCCGCGAGCGCCTTTTAGTGCACCATGGGCTCTTCTCTATATATCTATCTATCTATCTATCTATCTACCCTTATAAAAGAGAGAAAGATGAAGTACCTTTTTCACTACACATATGTCTAATAAAATGCGAGTTGTGGGGCCCACCCTTATCATATAATAAATCTATCTACCCTTATAATCTATCCACTCTATCTCTACCCTTCTAAAAAGAGAGAAAGATGGAGTACCACCTTTTTCACTACACACATGCCCAATAAAATGCAAGTTGTGGGGCCTACCCTTATTATATAATAAATCTATCTACCCTTATAAAAGAGAGAAAGATGTAATCAAGTTGTGGGGCCCACCCTTATTATATATTATATATATATATATCATAATATATATATATCTATCTATCTCTATATCTATATCTATATATCCTTATGTAAAAGAGAGTAAAGTATAGCCTTATACAAAAGAGAATAAAGTGTAGTACTTTTTCATTGCACACATGTCCAATAAAATGCAAGATGTGGGTCCCACTTAGTATTATTATTTTTCACTACACACTTGTCCAAAAAAATGCAAGATGTGGGCCCCACTTAGTAATATTATATATATATATAGATATGTATATCTATTTCCTATTATAAAAAAGAGTAAGATGTAGTATGGTTTCACTACATTCCTGCCCAATAAAAAAGAGAGTAAGATGTAGTAAGGGAAGAAATAGAATGAGATAAAGAAAAGAGAAAGAAAAGAGATAAGAGATAAGAGAGAGTGAATCGAATGGATAAAGAAGGGGACATAATGAGAATTTCCTAATTTGTCTAAAATAGACTTTGGGTCAAGTTTGGATTTAGAAGGGTTTTGAGGATCCGGATCAAGATGATCTAGAAGAATAAAGTTTAGGAATAAAAAAAAATCTACCCAACGATACCATAATCTCAAAAGTTTAAAATTACAAAAAAGCCCCTAAATTCTCTAGAAAATTGCTAACTACCCCCAACTATACCCAAATGAACTCGGATCTAGACCAAACTTAGCACACACGATCCTAATTATTTTTTTAATCTCTTCTATTGAGTAGATGCTAATATTTTAAACTTAATAAAATTTCATTTTAATACATTCCAATAAATCGAGTATTTTTTTTTATTTCTTTAATTTTTTTAAGGTGGTGGAGAAAAGAAAAGGAAAATATGGATAAGATTAGAGTCTCAAATCAATATCTCAGATTGTTGTTTTTTTTCCTTTTCTTTTAACATTCTTCTTATTCAGATACTACAAGATTTTCAATGCATGGAATTTTGTGGGCATGAGGTTTTTCCTCTATGAGTGATTGTGTAAGGAAGAACATGACATTTTAATATATTCTTCATTGACTCTTAGCTTCTTTTGGAATGGATGGAGTTTTTATACATGTAAGTGAGCATTGTCTATTGAAATTATTATCGTTTGATTGTGTCTTCTTCTTCAATTTTTTTTTAATGTTATAATAAAATCTTCATTATAAGAAAAACGGGTGCAACCAGAGTTAAGAAAATGATGATGAAAAGTTGGTTTTTTCTTTCTCATTCTTATTTGGGCCAAAGTTAGGCTCATTGATTGCCTTCTTGTTCTGATTATTTTAATTATATGTCTGTTTTATTTCTTGAATCTTAACTGCAGGATTTCAAATTGTATGTAGTTTGTGTTTCCTTATGGTAGGACTTTGTATTGAGTTCTCACTCTATGTTTGGAATATGAATTTGTGCATAGCATTTAAAATGTAAAATTGATACTGTTTTGTTATGTGAGATAGGAAAATGAAAAACTCAAACAAAAAGTGTGCTGGTTGAGAAAAGCAAAGTAGACAATAACTAAAAGGGCAATGCTATGAGGCATTGAAAAACTTTCCATTATCTATCTGAATCTGTTTTCCTTCTCCATAGAGTCGAAAGGGAAGGGCTTTTTTTTTAAGTAGTAAATGTGCAAATATTCAAAAGGCCAAAAACATAATCCATATTTGTATAAGAATATGACAATTTTTTTTTTCCTATTTTAGTTTATGTTAGTTAAATTCTTACGCTTTATACCAAGGCCTCTTCAATTGTCACCCTCCAAACCCCTCAAGAGTGGGTTAAGACCAATAAGCATTCATTCGTGGTTCTCATTGAACCATTTTGTTCACTAATTTTTAAATTTTTATTCAGTTTTTTTTTGTTGTAAAATTAATTGTGAGATATGGTGCTATTAAAGAATCATTTCAAAGGAACAATATTTCAGATTTTATCATTCAAAAAGTTTTTCTTAGTCTTTCTTGGCTCTATTTTGTCCACCCCGGTTAATAAACAAAGCCAAGGCGGGAAAAATAAAATATTTTAACTATGCACTATTTAGTCCATTATATGGTTCATGGTGTACATACTGTCGTTTAACTCTGAAAACTTAAATGCCATGTGCTTTTTAATAATAAACCTTGAACTAAGACGGGATGAAAATAAAAAAGATAATGAATAGTGTATTTTATAATGGATCAAAAGAAAATAAATCAAGTGTATTTTTTAGAAAAAAGTAGCAACTGACAAAATATCATAAATAAGAAAGTGAAATGTACAAACTTAAACTCATTTTATGTCCGCCCTGGTTTTTTTCTCTCTTTTAATGAAAGTTACCATTAAAAAATCTTGAATATTCTTTTCCCTTTTGCTTCATGTGTTTGTATTTTATTTAGTTAGAATAATTGAGCTTTCAATCTAACATAATAGTTGTATTGATCTTGATTGTATATATATCCCTGTTCGAAGAATAATCACAAGTTGGATAATGTGATAACTACTACTAAATATTGGTTCTCTTATGATATTAGTGATTGCTAAAGATAATTTCATAAATGCAATTTAGTGGTAAGTCTTATAGATTACTATCGTAAAATTGTTGTTGTTCTGTACAAATTTTAGTTTATTAATATACAACTTTTGTGAGTTTTTTTTATTATAAAAGGGCATTTCAAGGGCATGAATACATTTATTTATTATTGCTCTTACTCATGAGGTTTAAATTGAAAAACTTTGATAATTTTCTAATACATTTATTTCTTTCATCATTGCAAGCTTCTTCTTCTTCTTTTCATATATTTCAATGACGCATCATGCCTTTCCTTAAAGGGAAAACGAGAATCTCATAGAAACTGCAAGTTAATCAATTTGACTATACTTTCGACTAAACTCCAACTTTAGCAGGTCAAGTCAACTAGGAAACTGATAAGTCGACATGACATGTTAAATAAAGTAAACTTAAATTTCTTTGTACATACTCATGATAAAATATCTAGAAATGTGTGATTTATATCCTCAAAAAGTTATATAAATTCCATATCGATTGTCTTTTGAGATCTCATTTTTCTCACTATATCATTGTTTTATTGTTTTCAAATGTATATGAAAAAAGTAGTGTCTGTTGTATTTGGACATTGTACGGGCCTTACAATTTACAATCACTCATTTTCTGTTGAAATTTTATTTTTAAATGTATTGAAACTTCTACTGAATTTTTTAAGAACTTTATTTTTTTAAGACTTTCTTAGTAAAATTGTGTTCGATGGGGCTCCACTAGTAAGGATTAATATCTCTAAATTAAGCATAGTTGGAGTTTGACTCAGAGAGTTTGGGTTCAGTTAGTCCAAGTCGAATACATGACATCAATGATGAGTTTGAAACAAGAGCAATCTCCATAGAGACTAATATGCTCTAGGTCCAGCGAGAAGAAAATATTTTTTTTATAAAATAATTGAAAAACACAAAAACTCAGAAAGAATATGGGTTACTGATAAAACTTTTTTTTATTTAAATTGACACATTTTTCCATTTTTTTTTTTAGCTAATGAGAGTGTCGGGCCTCTTTGAGAACTGACTATTCCCCGCACACGTGAAGTCCCTACCTTCCACATCCACAAGGTCTACGCAAATGCTCTTTTTATCATTTTGTTGTCATATTCTCAAATTTCTCACATGATTTACCTATGTTGTTTTCAATACCGTTGATATTTTGAAATGTTGAATTAAGAAATTAACTTTATTTAAATATTTACTATTTAATAAAAAATGATGATATTTGTGGTACTGACAGTGGCCATTGGTCCCCATATTTTGGTGACATGGGGAAGGCTCACGTTGTTGTTGTTGTTGTTGTAGTTATTTTATTTTGGTAGTGTTGCTTGATGGCTGTTTTTTTTTTTTCATTTTTGTTGGTCGAGCAATTCGTATGTTCTACCACGAAAAGGTGGGGAAAGGACAACTCCCCATTCCTTATCTTCTGCAGCTTTTGTGTCGATATTCAGTTACTTGGCATGATTTTGAAAAAGGGTAAAAAAATCCTGAAGAAGAATGTCTGATTAAAATAGAATAAAAAAAAGAAATTCCCTAAAATGTGTAATTTCTCCTGACATTGCTCCCACCTCCCCTATCCCCATATAAGATATTGTTTGCAATCAGTTGATTTTATATAATTTTCAATACATCTGAAACTTTTTTACCTGGTTTTTAGCACAGTTATAGCTGTCCATGATTTTGTGTTGTTGGTAGTTAAGTGCATGCATAACTTTGTAGATTGAGTGTTTTTGGCATGAATGTAGTCATATCTCTGCACCATTTATTTTATATTTTTATTCTGTTCAGGTTATAACATGAATGTTAGGAACTTTATAAAATTTTTTTTTACCAAGTTTCTTCAGGAATAATTCATCAACTATGTTCCTGGGAGAACACTTTGGAGGAGAGTTTGGCAAGACTACTGCTCTTCACAATATCACTGTCTGTGAAGGTTTTGACTTGGAAGCTTCCTCCTGGTCAAAAGTTGCTGTTGGTATGAGAGCCTATAACCATCATCCAGTTTAATTAGCTCTATTTTAGTGGTGTCTTGCCGTGTGATCTGCTGGATTTTTCTTCCTTCTTTTTCAGGTTGGGCTTACCCTCCTTGGGCTTTTTGGGATGGCCCAACCCGTGGGGTTCTCTTTTGTGGGTTAGCTCTCTCTCTCTCTCTCTCTCTCTCAGTTTCTGCTCATGGTTGGGTAGCAATTGAGGGGAAACTGAGTCTGGTCATCTGGTCTCAACTGGGGCAATTTATATTCAGATGATGACTGACGTCTGACAGGCTCCCTCTGGGACCTAAGCTGTAAATAATAGTAAAACAGATTTCCTATTGTTGTATATCTTAAAATATACTGTTTTCAGCCTACTCATAAAGAATAAATAATTTTTATGAAGAGACCAATTTGTTATTAACACGAGTATTTGTGATTTAAGAAAGAAGAAGAAAGATTCAACACAAAATTTAACTAAAGATCAAACAATCATCAACCTGTAAGTGTGACTCAGCTTGGTTACCCTTCTCATAAAGAATATTTTTTTTTTTTTAATCTGAAGAGATCAATTTGAAAAGAACACATATTGTTAACATGAATATTTGTTAGCTTCTTGATTTCAATGATTTTCTGTTAATCAGCAACAGGGATCATATTATGATCAAAGCCCGAAACAGCTTGTAGAGATCTCTAGGCCATTCAATTAAGCTCTCCACCAGGGTTGGTTCGGCTTCATCATCTGAGCCCCCTAATCCCAGCCGACCATTTTTTTCCCAGCCCCACACCCATAACTCTCCTCCCTGAGAGGTGAGGGTGTCCGGCCTTCTCCATCCAGCTCCTCAACCATGGCCGGGAAAGCCCCGGGTCCCCGACGCCAAAGCTGGGATTTCCAGTTCCAGCCCCATGAAACAACACCAGCAGCCTATCCTGCAACCTCTTGTGATGGAATCCGACACACTGCAAGAGAATGTCTAAGACCTGATGATATCGAAAGAGGCTGGAAGCTCGCGTCAACGGGGCAGCATTTTCAACCCTTCTGTGGTTCTGCCCAGCTGACATATGTATTGCCCCACAACTCAATAGTGTGCCATCACCTGCGTATTAACAGAGTAAAAAAACTATCACAAAGAGCATGCAACAATATGATTGGGACAACGCTTTGATAATGATGATGATAAAAAACATGCAACATGCACATGTCTATGCATACGCTGAAGCAGTAATATGAAATGATGTACATTCAATTTGATGAGATTTAGCCTGCAGGAATATTTTGATGGGACAAGCAGATTATAGTTTATACCACAAATTATAACATTATCAACATAAATGCCAAATCCATCCATGTCATGCATCAAGATTCATGAGGTCAATCGAACCTAGCAGCAGTACCATGCATGCATTTCCTAATCAGCCCCCATTGAAACAGGTAAAAAGTGCTTCAACAAGTGAATAGCTGCTTTGACCAGCTCCAACTGTATGGATATATGCAAGGGTGGCATGCTTAAACTCACATGAAATGGTCTGCATACAGCGAAAGATAAAATAAAATGATAATCATATCCCAATGTGGTTCCAGCTTTCTAACCTCACCCAACATAACCTAAAGTCTGCCAGAACATTTGAACTAATGGCAATTTGGGCCACATTCAATGACATCCTAATCTAACTAGAGTGTCCTTGAGAAAGGTTGAAAATGCTGGTGTTGAGATCTAGAGCCTACGAGAAGAGATTAATCACGTATAAGAAAACACAAAGATTTACGTGGTTCAGCTTTTGACCTACGTCCACAGGAAAGACGGAAGAATTCACTATGCAATTAGAAAAGGTGTTCATTATAGAGACTCTTAATCTCTATTTATAATATCAGCTCCAAAACCCTGTTACACCCAAATACTACTTCTTAATCACAATAGGGTCAAAAAAGCTGCATTTCCTTTTCGCTTCTGTGAAAATGGAGATGTACAAAGCTGTCAAAAAAGAAAATGAACTAATATATTCAAATAAGAAATAGGGTGTTCATTGCCTGGGTTAGCTGGGTTGAGGCATCTCTAGGCCTGACCCAGTTTTAGAAAAATAGGCACTTATCTGGACCAAGCCCGAGCTGGGCTGTAAGTTGTAAGCTCAAGCCTGGCTCGCCTTAATCGTATCAAGTTCGAGCCTCTCCATTTACTCAATTAGGCCGGGCTATGCCGGTCTTTTAATCACTTGTTTGGGCTTTCAATTACCTTTATTTTCATTTTCGGGCTTTCTATTATTTGGTTTGGCAAATAAGTACTAAACTACATGCAATACTTATTCGGCATGGATTGGAAGAAGTTTCCAACTTTCTATCACTTTATCCAAACTTGCCCTAAATATTAAAGGGTCCTGAAACCATGCCCAGCCTAAGTACTAAGATCTAAGCCCTGAACCTAGCTCAAACCGAGTTGGGCCCGATTTAGGCTTGAGCTGGTCTGACCCATAAACACCCCTACCTTTGAACCCACAGGCTTCCTCTCTAGTCCATTACAGAAGGGGAAAGAAAAGGTATACCTCTAAGAAAACATGGGCTAGTCCATTAAGATTTGCCAACCATATAAAATCTCATACAAGCTAATGCACCCTCACAATTGCTTCTTTGAATGAAAAAAAAAAAAAAAAAAGATGAGATTTTATATGCTTGACAAATCTTGATTGGTTGAAACAATATCTTCCCGTTCCAATAAAACGGGGGATCTAGACCGGAGCAAACATGGATGCATACAATATTTTCCTTATATATATAACTTTTATTTAATAATCAAAGGAAGATATGTCCAATGGAACCCTATCCTCTATATATAAAAGCAGCATTCCCTTCAAAAAGTGGCATTTCCTGGGCGTTGATTTCATGGAGTATGGCACTAGATCCAAACTGCATTCACAAAAGGAGCATAAACACAACAAGGACCACATTCTCTGCCCCACCTGGCCACTTCCTTTGTTCATTTATCGTTGACTTTTGAATTTTTTTTTTTGGCTAAGTCCACTTTTGATACTTGGGAATCATAGAGGGGAATAAAACATGTCCTGATTATAAGTCTGTCAAACTCGCATAGAAAAGGAAGAAGAACAGAAAAAAAGAAAAAGACCCCACCCAAAATAAAAGTCTGTCAGCCCAAGAGACCCCAAAAAAATTTGGGTTCGCCTCAACCACTTCAATAAGGTTTGGGTCCAGGCCTGATATCAAGTAAACACAACAGAACGAACTCACTTAGTAAAAAATATATATTACAAAAGCATCCACTATCAATGGGGCGGGACACATTTAGATGCATGGCAATCGAAAGGTTTTGACCAGTGAAATAAGTGGTATTAGGCCGATTAAAATTACTTTAATAATGACTCATCTTGCAAATTTAACAACACTAATCCATGGGTCAGCATTGTACTACATATGTGCCTTCTTTTAGGAACGACCAGTTCGTTTCTAGCTTGGATACATTCTAGCATGTGGGGCATACTTAGAGGGGTTTAGAGAGCTTCAAAGTTGTGCGGATCCTAGCCATTGACTCTAACAGTGATTAAAAGGGATGAGTCCTGACATTTGTATGATTAGTTAAGAGGTGGTATATATAAATTTGATTGATGAGTGTCCAATTTGGCTCAATGCTAGTTCACAAGAAAGCAATGAGTGTGAAGGGATTAGATAATTGAACAGTGGCTCGGAGGGTCCCCCCATAAGAGAACCAGCAGTGGAGGGTCCGACTGTGTAACCCCCTCTGTGTATATGATTTTACTATACGTTGAATTCAGGTATAGCTAGAGTTGGGCTTGACACACTGGACCCACATCATGTTCAGGTGCATGTACAAACAAATGTAATCGAGCATCCGCTAAGTACATGGTGGGCCCAACGCATTCACAGTCTCAACCAACAACATGAATGTATTTCACTTTTCAGCCTTCTGAGCTTGTGGAATATGAGATCCACTTTCTCATGGAGGCAATCAGTTGGATCCTAACTTCCTCCCTTTATAGAATATGGGTCCTACTGACAATTTTGATATAAATGATGTTTGTCGTCTGATTGAATTTATATGAGGCATATGCTTTAGCTCCAGACTCCAGTCACTAATCATGCCCATCTGTCTAATTCCTCTGAGAGTGAGAGAGAGAGAGAGAGTCATAAATTCATTGTCCCACAACTATGATACTCAACTTGGCCAAAACCACAAATTAAAAAAAAAAAGGCAAAAGAGATTTGTCCAGCAAAGTTGATTTGAGGACGGGTTGGGCTATATGGCCAATTCTAAAATTCAAAAACCTTGTCCATATATATTATGAAACATAAAATAGATTTTAATAATTTCTTCAGATTCTAAGAAGGTAAAACCAAACAGGAGTGCTCATCTAGACCATCCTTAAGGACACAATCCCCTTGAATTTTAGAGGACCCCTTGAAGACCAACACTGATTCAAATAAACTGCAGAGCTCTAAGAGCAAATTGTCCTTCTAAAAAGTTATTATCCAATCTTGAGGGAGCCAACTGATGGATTTTTTTTTTTGGTAGAACTGATGTATATTTGATTTTCTGAATGACCCAAGTCTAGGGATCGAGTCCACCAAAACTTCAAATTATAGTATGACCCATCTAATGCGTGAAATTATGGCTTAATTAAGCAATATTTATTGGTGATCAGCATATCTTCAACAGAGAAAAGCACTTTGTGGGACACATGTGAAAGACCACACCATTCATGAGTACAGTGATCATACAATAGCTGTGCTAACTATTAGTCCCATGTCTTAATTTTACAAATTTTGAATTTAATAGCTCATCTTTTGAGATTAAGAAAGATCACATAAGAGGAAACTAAAGAAAAAGACTATTATAGTAAGATCAGTTCAAAATGTAGTGTGGCAAGGCATGCGTTTAGTGAAAAAGTGAAAGAGACAAAAATCATAACTAGATGAGATAAATCTCTGATAAGGAAGATGATTATGTGGATTTCCTGAGATAAAATCGAAAAGTGAAGAAGAACACATGACTGTGAAAACTGAGACCAGTTCTAGTTTCCGAGGATAAGGGTAGGTGAAAAGATAGAAATCATACTATGATCCTAAACCTAAGGAGACATCTTTTAAAAAAGAATTTTGTATTCTCGGCCACTTGTGTACAAAGGTTTCCACCAGAGCAGCTTATAAAAGTAAAGGTGGGGTTTTAAGAATGTGCCACGGGTACCAACTCCCTTTGGGGTTTGGTGTGTGCCAGAGCAGCACAAAGCTCGAGAAACTAGCAGTTGTGATGATCCGACTGCGATTACTGGATTTGGAGTGCTGCGAATTCTCGAGTTATAGTCAATTTTTTAACATGTCATAGCTTACCTTATCCATGAAACCCACCCAAAAACAAAAAAAAACCCAGATTGTAAAATGTTCACAAAAAATATGGTGTTCAAGAGAGCCTAAAATCTGCCATAAGGTACTTTAGTGCAACACCAAATCTGGGAAAAGTTGGTACGTATTTTTGGAGGTGTGGTCTCTACACAAATCTTTTAGAGAAGATTTTTGAATCCGACCTTTTTTTTTCTTAAATTTCAATTTTCGCACGAAAAGAGTTAAAAAAATCACAAAGCGGCCAACCTTAGCACGATCAATCCCTCAAATCTTGGGTAAACCAAATTGGTATGATTTGTTAAATTTATTATATAAAATTTACAGTCATAAAAGCATATTATATATATAAAGCATAGGATGAATTAGGTTTTATTTGCTCTCAAAATCATACTAATGGCCTACATCATATTATTCTATCTCTAATAAAAACAAATTCCCAAAACGAAAATGACCCACAAATCAACAAAAAACGACTTCAACCTTTGTACCACAAAAATAAAATTTTACCTCCCTGTCTGTACACAGAATGCAGTGATTGACACAGAATCCCATTCTTCCTTGTAGAAGGAAGGCCGTTTTGCTTCAGAAAAAGAAAAAACCAGAAAGATAGCCAAAGAAAGCAGTGAATTAAACAAAGACAGATAGAGAGAGAACATACACATAAATGGACCAATGAAAAGCTAGAATTTTATTCCACCCTTCTTTCCCAACAGGGATTAGCACCAGAAGCTCTCTGTGTGAAGTACAGAGAGAGACAGAGAGAGAGAGACACCAGAGCTTCTTCTCCTAAACAGCAGCTGTACAAAAGAAGATTAAAGAGACAATGACGAAAACGCCCTTTCGGTTTCTTCATCATTTCAATTTCACCCACTCGTACCTCCCATCCAGTGGAACGTCCTTCACCACATCGTAATTATACCTGCAACCACAACAACAAGAACAGAAGAAGAAGAAGAAGAAGAAAACCGCACGTCAAGAGAGTGAGTTTTGTGCTAACGTGAGCCATGCAGTCGTAGCAGGGAGCTTAACCTACGCCTCACCTTTCTGCAAATCGTCTCTGCTCTTCCTTCTCGAACTTGGAGAAGAAAGCGTCGATCTCTTTCTCAGATGGCATCTTCTCAGCCGTTGATCTCTCGCACGAGCTCATCTCCAACGATCTCGCCGTCGACTCCAGGTTGCCCGATTCTAAGCAAAGATCACTCGAACACGAAGGCGTCATCTCTCTCCTGCAAAAAACTCACAAAAGTCCGTAACAAACAACATCAAATGAAAACGAAGAAAACGAAGAAAAGATGAAAACTATGTAACAGAAACGAAGTAACCACCTGTCGGTGAAATGAAAATCCCTCGCAATTTCCGACATCTGTGAAAGCAAGTAACAAAAAGAAAAAACAAACAAAAAGGCAAATTAAAGAAAATGAAACTCAATTTCAAGTGATTTTCGTCCAGATTGCATCTGCATTCGAATTCCACCTCTGAATCCGCGGATCTCAGCCATTCTTTCACGAGCTCGCTTGATCCGTTGCTGGAGCACCGATCCCCCGTTATCCGGTCGTCGGAATTCTCCGAATCTTCCGGCATTCGGACAGTTCGGAGTTCGCCGGGATCCGACACGATCCTTTTCGCGGTGCCGGCGGCCGCCGCGAGGGCAAGTGTTCGGGCGCGAGTTCTTACACCGACCGGAGACACGTCCATGACCGCAACGTCTCCGACGGCCTTGCATTTTCTTATGTACTTTCCCATTTTGCCCCTCGAATTTCCAGCTGAAGCAGAAGCAGCAGTTTGTTTCGCTTGGAGCTGCTGTTGCTGCCGCTGCCGCCGAAAACAAAGGAAAAAGGGGAGAGCAAAGCAAGTGGGCTTTTTTGGGCAAGATGAACGGGAAAAGAAGCTATATGATTGGACGGCTGAGATTAGTTTATATGCTTCCTTGTCGTTTCCTGGTAATTGAGATATCGTTACGACCTCCGTTAGAGGTCCGTTTACGGGAAACGTGGGGTGATGACGGCGTCGTTAAGCTAGGCGAAGCCGTTGGGGACCATACCGATCCGTTTGCGAATGGCGAAAGGACACGTGGATGACGGATGCCCGTTTGTGTACCGGCTGAACCGGTGGAAGTGAAGTGATGACCGGTTGTAGGCGGTTTGGTGTGGAGATGGAGATGGGGCAGTGCCCTGCCGGTTTTGTGAGGGCGGTTACATGTCCGTAATATGTTTGGTGGGAAATTGGTCTGGAGCGTAATAATCGTGTTGAGGATGGAAATGACGGATATGCCCCTGGTTTGGTCTGTAATTAATTTCATGGTTTCGCAAAACTGGAAGGCTTTCGCTTCGGTGGTCCTCGAGACCATTGTAGAAATTGGAGATGCATTTTTGGACAAGGGGAATTTCAGGATAATGTAGGGAATTTTTGCTAGAGCCTATTTGGTCACGAGAATTGTGAGAATTTTTGTCTTGGGAAATCCGTTTCGAGAATTTCAAATGCTGTCTCCAAAATAGAATTCCAAAAATCAACAACCTTTTAGGATTTGGAATTTTGAAAATTTGAAGATTCATAAAACGAAATGTGCATTTTTCAAATGGTAATTATGAATTCTTGCAACCAAACAGAGCATTTAGAATATTCAATAGATAATATGTCACATCATGTAATAAATCCTCAGTAAGTCAAATTCCTTATAAAAAATGTTATGAACCAAACAACCCAATTTTTTTTTTTTTTTTTATTGTTGCCAATAAGTTCAGCGCAAAGGGTTGAAAAACCTATTACAGCAAAAAAAAAAAAAAAGAAAAGAAAAAGTGTTTAAAACAAGCTGTTAGAATTTATTTCATTAAGATTCGTTCGAAGGTAATTTCAACACGTTAAAATTTAAAATTTCAACTATAGTTTTATGGTTGGTGTTCAAATTTACTTGACCTGACCTGTATCAATTTACAAGCCATGTCCAAAGTTCACAAAGTTGAAGTAATGTATAAACTCAAATTTAACTGTGTACAATATGTAGTTAAGCTTTCGATACAAACCGATTAAGCTTTCAGCTTTAAACTAAATTTGAATTGGCTTTTGCAAATTACATGAACAGATTAGATAAAGCAAATGTGATACTAATTTATTAGAATTTTTTTTTTCTTATTGATTAACCACTAAAAATATCGTACTAACGGCAGTATAGGACCACTTATATCATTTAGTGCTGAAAATTTAATGTACCAACTTTTTTCTTCCTGAATGATTAAGGACATGTGCCCATAGCCCACTGGCCAAGCATTTGTTGATCTAGATAAGAGGTGGCTCATTGTCCCTGATGAATGATGATAGAGTGTACGATCTGTACTCCAATTAAATAGCCAATCTCAGGCAGCAATGTCATGCTGGTACTGCCGCAGCTCAAAGTGAGTGTTTTGGCAGTAGAGGAGTGGGGACCCAAAAAGAACCACAACTATGTAAGAAGCCGGGGGCCGGCAGGACTCAATTCTTTTTTCCTTTTGGGTCCTTCCAACTTCCAGAAATTTCTAAGTAGTAAGACCAGTCTTCAAAAATTGTTTCAGTGTTTAATTTGTGGGGTCACTGAGGATATGGTCAGTGTCCATACTTGCATGCATCACCTTTATTTTTCTTTTTCCATGCCCTGGCGGATGTAACAAGGTGCAAGCATGCAAGTTTCCTAATCTTGTGAGAACCTCAATTTTTAAAGTTGTTATGTGTTTCATATGGGTATGGACATAGATATCATTACAAAATTTGGTTCTAAAAAAATGTCTCTTAAGTCTTGTTTTTCTCATCAGGATACCATTCCATACTCCAATTAAGTAGGTTCGGTCCCCACTAAAACCGTTACCTATAGGCTTTCTGCCAATATATAGTTTTTTTTTTTTTTTTTTTTTTTTTGCCTTTTGAATGGGATGCACCTTTTAAAGAGTCAGGTCCATGATTTGGACAGTCTAAATAGACAGACATGTTTGCATTTGTGTAACCGTTGTATAAGAAAAATCCGCCCCTGCAAGAATTTTAAGAAGTTAATATGGTTTTTTTTTTTTTTTTTTTTGAGACTTGCTACTGTAATAAGTCTGTAACCAGTTGATGATTATGTTCATTTTGAGGAATCAATTGTAAAATCAAGTTCCACTGATGGTAGATTATTATTATTATTTTTTTTGTGTTAGTAATGGTGGATTAAGCAGTTGGTAGGAGGAAGTGAGCCAATTTTGAGTTTACTAGCCCTTTCTCCCAGGCTGCCAGACATTTGAGTAATTGCCATAAAGTCTAACGACAATTTGACTGCAGGTCTTTTTTTTTTTAGATTCAACCAAATAATGAGTGAAGGTTTAGCAAATATAAAATTAGTCATGATGCTAGATCATGAGAGGATAAGAGAATTAAAAGGGCTGCATTGATCAAATGTGGTCCCTATAGAACTGGATTGTACCCTCAATTCTCTTATTGGAGAATAATTTCCTTTCCAAACTCCCTTTGGGTTCCTACTATTATTGACCCCACAATTCAGCCATGAACAAAGTTTTGATAGAAGAAACCAAGCAAATGACTTTCACAGGAGAAAATCCATTGCATGTGAAGTGCAACAATTGGTGGTCCACCCCCTACAAACCCAACTGGGTCATTCATGTCAAGATCAAATAACCTTCCAAGAATATTAACCCCCCACTTTTCTAGTGTCTTTTAGCCAAAAGGAAGAGAGTTTATAAACCATACAGGCTTTTCATTTCACTCTCCTCATTTCACATTCCTTTATATTAGCATTCTCCCATTCATGAGCTGTCAAGCAAGAAGACCATTTCATTTTACATCAAAAACTATATTCCACAATAGAAACTCTCATCCATAGTCATCCCACACTTTGGATGGGTAATTTTCTCTTACCGAAATTCCCACATGGATGGATCACTACAAGAAAAATGAAGTTTACCGACGCAGTCAATGCGTCGGTAAAATTAAATATGCGTCGGTAAATAAATTTACCGACGCTACACGCGGCGTAGGAAAAAAATCGTAGGTAAATATACTTGCCGACGCGTTGACCGCGTCGGGAAATTTACCGACGCTAACGGCGTCGGTAACCTTCCGCAAAATCCGCTGCGCATTGAAAAATATGATAAAAGTTACCGACGCCATTGGCGTCGGTAACTATATTTTATTCTTAAATTACCGACGCCAATGGCGTCGGTAAATTTATTTTAATTCTAAAATTACCGACGCCATTGGCGTCGGTAATTTTAACCTTATTTACACACCGAAATTTGTGGTAAAAGTTACCGACGCCAATGGCGTCGGTAACTTTATCCTTATTTTTCCCATTCCTCCATTGAAACCGTTCTATTATTATATTAAATCAAATTTTAATTTAATTTTTCTTTGTCATGTTAATTTAGTTTTAAATATCCAGTTATTATTATTTTAGATATAGAATTAAAAATAAATCACAAATAAAATACTAAAAGTCTAATTTAGATTAATAATGAGAAATTTATAAAATATCATCAAACATATTATAAACCAAATGTATCATATCAAACACTAATATATAAAAACAAAAGTCTAAAAGATAAAGCCATAAACATCAAATTAAAAGTCTGAAATACAGTAGCCTAATGAGGGTTTCTTGGCATCTCTGGATAATAAGCATCATCATCATCATCATCATTATCATCACGTCGCGAAGAGCCCGGAGGGTATTGTGGCGGCGGAGGTGGAGGAAATAGAGTACTTGGATCAAGTTGATTAAATTGTCCAGGGAATTGCATGTTAAGTTGAGCAGTTAGTTGCTGGATGTAGGCCGCACATGATGTAAGTTGATTTTGATACGTGCTGACTTGGTTCTGATAGGTGTTAACTTGGGCCTCATATGTTGCAACCTTGTTCTTAAGCTCCTGGACCTCGGCATTCTCTAGTTGTCCCCCACTAGAACTGGATGATCCTTTCACAATTCTTCCTCTCCCTTTGATGTATCCCGGACGAGGCTTGCGAACCTTTTGAACTATCTCTTCTTCTGTGAGAACTTGCTGACTTTGACCGGTAGACTCCACATCAGAGTTTTGAGATTGTGAATCCCTAAGAGCCAACATATCATTCTGCAAAATATATATATATACATAGAGTTATAAAAAAATGTATTTCAATTATAAAAAAATGTTTATATAAGAATTGAAATTAATTACTATACTCACGTAGTCCTTCTCCGCTTGGGGGTCACACCAACGCCCTGTCTGGTGGTTAGTGTACATGAGTCTGTGAAACTCAATGTCACCAAGGAATTGACTAGTGTTGGGATTGACCTATAATAATATTTTGAGTTAAAATGATAAACATAAATAAAAAAGAATTCACATAATGAAAAATTATATACCAATCCTTGCCGATGTGCTGCAAAAGATTTTGAACCATGGGAACTATTGTAATTGTTTCTTGCTGCGCGATTTAATGCATTTCTCTCACCTAGTTCCTTAAATGATAATACAAAATTAATAAGAAAAAATAATAATGCAGAATCAAATTAATATTTATATCACTAATGCATATGAAGAAATGTTTGAAACTTACCTTTTGTTCCTTAGCACTCCAATAATCACAGAGCCACTGCCAATCTTCATTCTCAATAACGTCTGGATGAGGATGACTCTTTGCAACTTGCAAATTTACATATCCGCCAACGTTCTTAAAGTGTTGGTGCAATTGACATCGCCAATCTCTATGTAGGCTCGCCATATGACTATCCATTGCCTTTTTAATCTCTGATGTCATGGTGAAGTGATACCTTTCCTACACAAGAAACAAGTTAAACCGTTAGAATTGCATAACTAATTAAGTTCAAATTTTTTAAGAAATTTTTTTTTTTAATGTACTTACAAGCATTCCTTTATAAATTGGGGCTTTCACTTTTTCATCAAGTTTGTTGAAAGGTTTATCCCATCTGACCGGTAAATGGGTTCGAGCAAGGTATCCCAAATCATGTCCCCAAGTACCATGATTGTCACCTATTGCTCTGTTGGTCCCCTCATCAAATGCTATACGTAATTTTCCATCAGTGCCTTCTTTGCGTTTTTTTTCTGTGGTTTTTCCAGTATATTTTCCTTTTCCTTTTTTATCATTATTGTTACTGCTTCCTCCTTGTGAAGATGACATTATGTACAACCTGTTTCAACAAAAATAGTATAATTTGTCAACATGTTAGGCCCACCGAGAGAAAAGTGAGGGAATCAAATATCTAAATGACCCTATATAATTTTCCTAAAATCTTTAGGCCCACCGGATCATCTTAATCCCTTGTTTGTAGCCCACAAGTCTTAACAATTTTACATGAAAAACAACTGTTACTCTCAAACAGTTTGATGCAAAGTCCATTGGATCCATCATGATCAAAGTGGCAGTGTGTGGCCCAATTGGATTTGTGATCAGGTGGGCCCCTCCAGGTAGTGTGCACCATAAAATCCGTTTGTGCACTGAGTCATCCATTGAAAATCATGTGAGGACCAGAACAGCTCTTTGCCCCTGTTTTTTGTTTATATCCCCGCCCTCTGGTTTTGCCTTTTGCACTCATTCCTACCTTATAGATACCAAAAGTGGTCCATCTTATTTTTAATAGAGCATAAATTCACGAGTTGATTGTGTAGCGTTTGGATGGCCCATTCAATTAAAACCTGATAATCAAGGTTCAGGACACCATGTCCACCTCATTTTCTAGTTGATGCGAACACCATACCACCATCATCAGATACTTTCAATTTGTGGGCCACCCAAATAAAATCGCTACCAGTGCCAACATCACTTCTGATCACTTTTATAGAAGATCATAACCCCCATATTGAGGGTACGACATTGGAAAATATAAAATTAAAAGGGATTTTTAATTAAAAGGTGCAAGATATAAAATTAAAAGGGATTTTTAAAGATTAATATCTAAACTTAACTTTCATAAATTTATAATGACAAATGATATAGAGATATCACCAAGATCAAGTTGCCTTGGACTGCACTTTTTGATGGTGTTGCCCTTGACCCATGATACCATGGGTCAAAAACCCTCCATATGGTGGTTAGAGTCCTACTATAGAACCCCAATCTCCCTCTTTTACATCTCTGATCTCTCTGTCAACTCTGTCATTGAATAGGTATGAAGTATGAACCCCATCTCTTCTGTTCATCTCTCTCTAGAATCATAAATAAAGAACGTACAAACCTAAAATAGGGAAAAAAGGTAAAAAGTGTAAGACAAATCCACCACTTTTAACCTACTTGATGTCATGATTTGACATGGAACCTAATTCCCTGTCATTTGGGAAGATTTAGAAAGACTATTTCTGTGCTCAAATGAAGAGCTAGTCCGTGACACAAACTGGAGTAGGACTGAATTCTGAAAGACTCATACCAGAAACTGGTTCTAAATATAACCCAAATTCGATTACAGGACAAAGAGGCAAGAGACCAGAAAGGCTCTAAAACTAAAGGATTCATTCCTTTCCACTTGGAGCATGAACAAGTGCAAAATTTACAGATTCTGCATTTCAAAGGGGAAAATATAGCTACAATCATTCACTTCCACAAGTGACAAGAGAACCACTCATGGTTTACGACATTGGAAGGGTGTTTATATAGGTGGGAAAAGATGCTTAGGTTTCTTGGAAAGCCAATTTCCTTTAACAGAAATAGAACTATCAAAGCCCAAACTCCAAACTATATTAGTTCATATCACTTGACAAACTCAAACTCCAAACTATATAAATTGAGAAGCAAATCAAATGAAACTACTTCATTAAAATCTCATATGCACATGCTAAATCTCAAATTATGAATTGCAAACTCAAATACAAATTAATCAAACTGTAAAGTAGGTAAATATGATCCAGCCCCATTTGAAATAGGGATTTAGCAAAGCAAAGCATGTCAGAATGCAAAAATCAACTCAGTATGAAATAATTAGCAAAGCATGAGAATAAAAACAACTTAGTAGAATCTCCAAACCACAGGAAAAGGGGGAAAAAAAAAAACCAAAGATTTCTATTCAGACTGAGATCGGATAAACTACTAAAACAAGACCACTACCAGCACAGCCAATCATCACTATCATTTATCAAT
The DNA here is from genome assembly GCA_038049695.1 of Cinnamomum chago. Taxonomy (NCBI): domain Eukaryota; kingdom Viridiplantae; phylum Streptophyta; class Magnoliopsida; order Laurales; family Lauraceae; genus Cinnamomum; species Cinnamomum chago. The sequence continues at coordinate 62,150,933 of CP142459.1, read as the reverse complement.
ACCCGAAAATACCAGAAACCCATGTCAGAAGCCAAGGGAGAGGGGGAGTGGTGCGCAGGGCGCCACAGAGGAGGAAGCATAATATAAAAAAGTACATAAATTAGACATTTGAAAAAGTGTTTACAATTTATTCACTATCATCATTTAGTAATTCTACTGGCTCATCACTGTCATAGTCACTTTGATTGTCTTCCTTGACTTCGTTATCTACGTATTCTTCTAGAGTGTCATCCATTTCCTCATCGTTAGAGTTATCAACGGCAACATTAGCATGTCTAACCACATTATCTATGTCACTAGTGCAAATTTCTGGTTCTACATCTTCACGGTGGACTGATAGTGCTTCCATCTCAGGCTCCATAAAAGTGAAGTTTCCATCTGATGAATCATCTTCTTGCACAATGTCATCATTTTCAACACTCTCTTCGATAGGAATATCCCAAAGATGTCTATGGCTAAACGTTTGTACGACTTGCCATGGTGCACCTTTGAGAGGATCAATCACATAAAATACTTGTCGAGCTTGGGATGCGAAGATAAAAGGATCTTCTTTAAACCATTCTTTATCGCCACGTAAAGTTGTGAGTTTTGACTCATAAATGACGTGTTTTCTATTCGGCGATGTGTCAAACCACTTACACTTGAACAATAAGACACAATAATCTTGTTTGACATATGTAAACTCAAGTACTTCTTCAAGAACACCAAAGTATGCAGATTGTGTATCATCATCAGAACCGGGTACAGATACTCCACTATTTTGTGTTGTTCTTCTAGAGTCACGTTCTTTGACTAAAAACTTAACACCGTTAACATTGCATCCGCTGTAAGATCTAACAGTAAGATCTGGACCACAAGATAAGTAATACAACTCATCTGTTGCCTCTGAAGAGTTAAGCACCTGCATAAAAAAAATACAATTTTATATAAACTCATCACATGTAACTGATAAATTTAATCTTAACCATTACTACATACCCGTTGCTTAAACCATGCAGGAAATTCTTGTTTCTGTTTTTTTTCCAAGTCTCGAGAATATTTTTTCTCCAACTCATTCATGTGTTCACTACACAAAATTATGGAAAATAAACATTAGTGTACATCAATATATATCTCAATGGTAGAAAGCAAATGTGGTAGATAGATTAACTTACTCAAGATATTTCCTTATCTCTGGACAGTTGTTCAGAATGAACCAATGGGCATCCTTCCAAAGCTTGATGTCAAGTCGAATTAAGTCTGCTTTCCCCAAAGGACGACCTAGATGTCGAAAAATTGACAACTGTGCTTGAGAAGTGTTGTTTGGCCTGTCATAATTTCGTTCACGCCGATTGAATCTTGTCTCTATCCCATGAAAATACATCGAACAGAACGTCAAAGCTTCATTCACTATATATGCCTCTGCAATTGACCCTTCTGGACGAGCTTTATTTCTGACATACTGTTTAAGTGTTCTCATGTATCGTTCAAAAGGATACATCCACCTAGCATGAACTGGACCACCAAGAATGGCTTCTCGAGGCAAGTGTATGGCTAAGTGAACCATAATATCAAAGAATGCTGGGGGATATATCCTCTCAAGTTTGGAAAGAACAACAGCAATCCCTTTTTCCATTTCTTCTAAGTCTTTGACATGTAAAGTCCTCGAGCATAGCTGTTTGAAAAAGTTTGTTAACTCAGAAAGTGTGTCTCGGATCTGTGGTGTCATAAATGGCCTAATTCCAACTTCCAACAACCGTTGTAAAAGCACATGACAATCATGAGACTTCAAACCAGAGATTTTTCCATCAGCTACATTAACAGTCCTTCCAATATTTGATGCGAAACCATCTGGAAATTTGACAGACTTAAGAAATGCACAAAACTGTTTGCGCTCATCTTTAGTCAATGTGTAAGCAGCATGAGGCTTAATCCACCTGTCTCCCAACTTTTGCAAATGCAACTCTCTCCTTATATTCATGTTTAAAAGATCTATTCTCGATTTGTCAGTGTCTTTTGACTTACCTTCAATGCTAAGTAAAGTGCCTACCACACTATCACATATGTTCTTCTCAATATGCATGACATCAAGATTGTGTCTCAAGTCAAGTTTTGACCAATAAGGAAGCTCAAAAAATATACTCTTTTTCGTCCAATTGAGCTCTTTCACATCACGCTTACGTTTCTTTCCACCAAAATTGGGATGCTTTCCAGGAACAACATTAATATGTTCTAGCTGCTTCAAGATGTCCTCACCATTTCTCACCTTCGGAGCTGTCCTTGTTTCTACAAATCCATTAAATTGCTTATTTCGACGAAACGGATGTGCAGTGTCGAGAAAGCGTCTATGCCCCATGTAGCCAACTTTACTTGTAAGACGACATGAACAAGTATCTTCATTACATACCGGACAAGCCATATATCCTTTTGTACTCCAGCCGGACAAATTTCCATAAGCAGGGAAGTCATTTATCGTCCATAATAATGCAACATGCATCTGAAAATGTGCATCTTCCTCACTATCATATGTCCAAACTCCTTTCTCCCACAACTCCTTAAGCTCATCTACTAATGGGCGTAAATAGACATCTATATCTTTCCCAGGAGCTGTGGGTCCTGGAATTAGTAATGTCATGATGAATGACGACTCCTTCATACATCTCCACAACGGCATGTTATATGGGACCAAAATCACAGGCCACATACTATATGCGTTGCTCATGTTCCCAAAAGGATTAAAACCATCAGATGATAACCCTAATCTCACGTTTCTTGGCTCCTTTGCAAAATCAGGATACATCTTGTCAAAATTCTTCCATGCTGCTGCATCTGCCGGGTGTCTTAAAATCCCGTCCGTTTTGGTCCGACCAACATCATGCCATGTCATATCTTTTGCAGTATGACTTGATTTATACAACCGTTTTAGACGAGGCTCCAATGGGAAGTAACGCAATACCTTATGAGGTACCTTTTTCCCCTTGGTGTCTTTATCGATCCAACGACTCGTCTTGCATATCGGACATTGTTCCAACTTTGCATTCTCCTTCCAAAATAAAACGCAGTCATATTTGCAAGCATGAATAGACTCATAGCCCAATCCCAAAACACGCAAATATGATTTTGCCTCGTAATTTGAACCCGGTAACTTTGTCCCCTCTGGAAATGCCTCAATCAACAACTTGAGTAACATGTCAAACGATTTATTACTCCACTTATTCATGACCTTGACATGCATCAATTTCACCAAGAATGTCAGCGCTGAAAACTTTTCACAATCAGGATATAAAGACTTCTTCAGATCATCAAACATTTGATCAAACTTTCCAGCTTCATTTGACTCTCTTGGAACTTCGACCGATGCTTCTATTAAATCTTCATCATCGTCATTTTCTAACTGAACATAGCTAGACCCAGCAATATCGTGCAACATTTCGTAACAGTCATCATTCACCTCATCATTAGGCACAACATCTTCAATAATTGGAGGATCAACAACAGTTTCACCATGGAAAACCCAAGTCTCTCTTTTATATATTTCTTGCATTCCTCTATCTATCAAATGAGCATAAACTATTCTCAATGGTCGTGTGTATACATTACCACAATCACGACATGGACATCTAATATCCCCTGAAGAATTAACAGAATTCTGAGCTCTCTGGATAAATTCTCGAACCCCAGCTATGTACTCGGGAGATAATCGATTAGACAACGATGTCCAACTCTTATCTATAGTCATCTCTAATCAACTGAAATAACAAAACATTAATTAAATTATTTTTAATTCATTGTTTATTTTAAAAAAAAACTTTCACTACTTATTTTTAATAAGTAAATTTTGTTTTCTAAAATGAGAAGCTTTTGGATCCCTTGGCAATCAAGCCGGCACACTCAAGTGGGAATCACAAGAACCATATTCTTGCCTTTTAATTGTCATGTAATACAATCAGCACAGGATAGACTTTTTCGACGCTAGCATTACTTGGGGTATTCAAAGAAGCAACAAGAGAAACAGAGGTGCCGGCACCTTTTAAAAAGACCTCTGAAGTATTGATTTTACAAAATAAAAAGGGAGAAGCCATCAAAATTAAGCAAAAAAACACTTCATACATGATGGCATAAAAAATAAGATAAGCATGACAAGATTGAAAACTAGCTGTGTTTGGTGAATCCTCAAATTCAAGATTAGAGATGGTAAAATGTATGAATTGAAGAGAAAAAAACAAAATAATAGTGGGTATCATGTAAAAGTTTCTCCAGAGAATTAGTCCCATGCATATGGACCCACTTTGTTGATCAAAAGAGTTGAAATAATGGGAAACCTAATGAAGAGACATCCAAAAGATATCAGATTTAGGAAAATCTAGTGCATCCTTTTCGTCCTTTGCCTAGACCCCTGACTATTCTATAGATGTGCTCCCTTTGACTGATTATATGGAGACCAACAATCCAAGGTCATAAACTTCCAATTCAGGAGTTATGATAGTCAAATGAAACCCACAATAACTGTGGATCCACAAGAGCACAGATTCTTAAGACCCAAAACCAAGAAAACAAATTTATCAGTCATAACATTTACAATAATACAATGTATTCCATTCCACCAACATACAAACTAATCTTCACATAATTATCAAAAGTAAAGAAACACTTCCCCATACCTTGTATTTGCCAACTTCCTCACTCACTTCTTTCAAATCCCCTTTGGTGAAATCTCGTCCCAATTTCAATTTCAAATACCACTATCTCTGCGGAAGTAACCCAAAAGCCATAGTGAAAAAAATATTGAAGGATCCAAAAGGCAACAAGAGAAAGGAAGATAAAAGAAATATATAAAGGGTACTTGCAAATATAAAATATAAAAACGGTTACTTCCAAGTCCATAAAACTATAAAAGTTGCATATACAAGAGAACCAACCAATAGGAGAAAGAGAGAGAGAGAGAGATTCACATACAAACATACAGAGGGCGGTAGATAAGAAACACAAAAGCCTTCAAATGCTTACTTACAGTAATTTGGAGTGTATTTTGTATATAAAATTTTAAAACACAAATAATAGAAGAGAAGATATTAGAGAATATTTTAGAGAAGGGGTTTATCTCAGATCAAATTAGATTGTATTTGGAATGTGATTAGGTTCCTACAGAGATGGCCTCTACCCATCTATGGGATTTTTTTTTTCAGTAAATTTCCCAAAAATATACTTGTAACATATAGTTTTGAGTCATTATAAGATAAACAAATTCCTAATTTTAAGTAAAGTTGGGAATGGAAGAAAGAAAATGGTCATTTATTAGAGCAAAAGCTTCAGAGAAAGACCAATTCACAATTTCAGAGAGGTATTACAATTTTATAATAAAAAAATAGGTAAAACTTTTGGCAAATTATAAGACTCTCTCTCAATAAAATTGTGATACTGTTTAAATTATATTGAAATTTTTTTTTAAAACATTAAGCATGAAAGTCAGAAAATTTTCAAAAACACATGGAAACAACTGATAGAGAACATAAAACCAAAAAAAAAAAAAAGATAAATAAATCTGTCCTGGATCTCTCTAACTTGATCTAATAACATCAATACATGAAATAATTATTTATTTCCTTTGAAATTGTTGCAGGGATGGTGAGTTTTCACAACAGATGCCTTAACCATCATCAATGTGTTGCTTGATAACATTGGACAGCAACAACTCAATTAACATGAAATTCACCAATCTAATAAAATCAATTTGGCTATTGAATCATCGGTATCCAAAACTCTGGAAGCCCACCACTAATTAAATGAGAGTGGCAAGCTATCCCAAGCCAAAAAGAATGGCAAAGTAAATCAGACAGTCAGAAATCAATATGCACATAGGTATGCATAAATGCATATTCCATCTCAAATGATCAACTAAAAACAAAATTACACCAGATTTCACCTTTAAGGGACTGAATCATCCCAAAAGAACCAGATTTCACAAGCCAATGAGGCAGACATCCAGTCCCCAAAAACAACATAAGAAAGAACAAAAGAAAAAACAATCATGTGGAGTGCAATATAAAATACATCTAAGTCTCAGACATCCAAGGAAGGATAGGAGCAGCATAAGCTCTCAAGCCCGGCCCGGCGAGGCGAAAGCTCTGTAAACTACTGCGAGGCGGCCACTGCGAATGTTTTCTGTTTGGAATGTTACCTTTAACCCCTTTCTTTCATCACCATTTCTCTACATTGAACAATGGCAGCAAAAGCCAATAACAAAAAAAAAAAAAAAAAAAACCCCAAATAAAACCCCAAATAAAACATTCAGATAGTAAAATTTATAAAACAAAACATATTACTAAACTAATTATCAGATAAATAAAAAAAAAAACACATTAAGAAGAGAGGTAAGATTAATGCAAAAATTGCAGAGGAGAGAGAGAGAGATAGGGAAAATCAACTGCTTTTCATTCTATTTTGCATCGTTGTCACTTTTTCGCTTCTCAAAACCCCAAATAACAAAAAACCCAACACGGTTCCACGAAGATACTCAAATCTTCACATACACAAACACCCAAAAATTATATGTACACAGATGATCTCAAAATGAAAAGGGAATTCAACCATGTACTATCAATTCCACACCATATCAAACCCAGAACGAAAATCACACAAAATTAAGAAACGAAAGAGAAAGGAGGTTGCAACGAAACCCCAATGGCAAGAACCCGGTTTCCCTCTACCACTACCCTAGATGATTGCAACGATGAAAGGAGAAGAAAAAGACTCACCTTTATTTCAATCTAGACCTTGCAGAGAGAAACCAACCGCCTTTGACAAGATATGGCTTCATTGGAAGAGGAGGTGAGAGGGTTTCGTTTATTCCTAATAATGCAAGCGATTACTGTTTTGGCCGAATGAGTTATTGATTCCGAATGCGGGAGACGAAACTATCTTGAGAACATTCGCAGAGAGAACCGTGTGAAACCGAGCAGAGAGAATGGCGATGGAAGGGGAGAAGGGGAAAATAGAAGGGGAAGTTGGGTACATATAATACACTTGCCGACGCCGTATGGCGTCGGTAACTTTCACCCAAAAAACTTGCCGACGCATTATGGCGTCGGTAAATTTCTTACAATAAAGTTGCCGACGCCATATGGCGTCGGTAACTTCCCTCCCACAATTCCCTGAATGGGTTCACAAACTTCTCGACGCTGTAATAAAACTTACCGACGCCCTTGGCGTCGGGAAGTTTTTTGGTCAACGCGGGAACCAAAATTCCAGCGGGAAATGGGTTGGCGCGAGGAAGTTCCCGACGCCAGGAGCGTCGGGAAATTAAACATCATGACGTACCGACGCCGTTGGCGTCGGGAAATTGTCTACTCCAACCTATAATCCGTACAATACATTTACCGACGCCATCTTTTTGTAATAGCGTCGGAAAAATTAAAAATTACCGAGGTTTTGATTGCGTCGGTAAGTTCTCCGTCGTCTATCTTCACTTTTCTTGTAGTGGATGAGTTTGTCACAATTCCTACTGTGAAATCTAAATGGGTATTAGTGAACTTTTTAACATCTGGATCGTGACATTTGCAGTAAGACATTTCTTGGATGGACCCACATAAGTTGTACGTGCTGCAACTTGGGTTTGCTTTTGTAAAAGCTTGGTTGATTTTTTCTTTTCTTTTCTTCTTTTAAAAGTTTTGCTCTCTTTGTAAGCATAAGATTCTATTTCAACAAAGGCAACATAAATTTCCTGGAAAGAAATCCAAGACATTCTCCAAGAATACCATTGATATTTGATACCGGTGGGTGCCCTTTGGAAGCTTAGAAACCAAGCAAAGGACTTTAAGAAGAATAAGGGTGGGTGGCAAACATCCATATGGAGCCATGGGCCATGTGAAATGGTGGGCACGGAAAACTAGATCTCATTTTCAACCCCCCAAACTTTAATGGGGGCCCATGGTCACATGAAAAGAAACCCTTTAACTTTATCGTTAAAACTTCTCCTTTTCCATGTTTAAAATGAGAGTGTGTTTTGTGGATAAAAAGGTGATTGGATTTAAACACAATGGCCCCAATGGCCCCAATAGCAGCACTTGAGAGCAAGTGTTGGGTTAGGTAGGTCATCTTGTTATATTCTAATGGAAGGGTGCATATGATGGGGTCTGTTTAGGCCTAACCCTATGTTTGATTCCTGGCTATAAAAATGAGAATAGGGAAATGCTAATTCAAGGTCAATGGAAAGGACACAGGGAAAGGATGAGTGATGGAGGGAAAAGGAAAATGAATGGAAAGAAGAGGAGGGAGAATTGGAAAAGAGAAAACACTCGGGGCATGTTTGTGTAGCCAATTTCAGTAGAAAGGTGGACGGTTTTCCACGGAAAACCTACTTTCATGCGTTTGGTGCAGTATTTTTCCGCAGAAAAACCTTTTTCCCATGTCAGCCTTTTCCTTGCTTACTATGGAAATAGACTTCCCGTGGGGGGTATGGGAAGTCTATTTCCTTAGAAAAATTGTCCCCCTTTATATACTTATTTTCCAACCCATTTCTGATCCAAAAAACCCTAGGCGTCTCTTGCATCTCATCTCCTTCATGGACGAGATAACTGCCCCATTTACCTAGGCGCCCCCAGCATCTCACCCAACCCCTCCTCTCTCCCTCTCTTTGCTCCTCTTCGCCCCAAACCCCTGCGGCCAACCACATCGCGTAGCGTCCACACCCTGCCTGGCCACCTCCCCCCCATCTCCCTTTCCCACCGTCTCTGCAGGCATGTCCCTCTAGGTTTTTCCATTTCCATTGGAGAACGATGAGCTAGTAGGGTTTTGGATCACATGGAGATATCATCATTGCACAACTTGAGTTGGGCCATTCTCTGCATGTGTTTGATTAGATTGTCGCCATTCTCTGCATGTATCTGATTAGATTTTCGGCCATTCTTTGCATGAGCTGCTAGGATTTTAAATTTGATTTGTTTATAAAATTTGATTTTGCTTTGTTAATTGGATTGCTTAATGTGTACTGAATGTAATTTTGATTTGTTGTCGAGCAAAATGGCTTGATTTGTATTTGATAAATAAAATAGTTTCAGTGAAGAATCCACAATTACACCAAACATGAAAAATATCATTTCACCAAAGAAAATAATTCTACACCAAACGTGGATTACCACCTTCCTTGGAACTCTTTTTCTACATGATTTAATTACCACTGATTTTGCTGTTGTGGCAATTTTTACTTTCCACATAAATGTTGGGGATGTTGGGGGAGGGGGGTGGGGTTGGGTTGTAGAAGACATGTCTTCCAATGAAAAAGCAGCAGATAGGAAAGATACCAAAGATGCCATTGCCTTGCCTTCCAACTTCAATCCAATTAAAAAAAGTGACTTTGCGGCTCACCGGTCACGTCTTTTATTGCACGGAAACCGAGGGATTGGTAGGAGAGGAGGAAATGATTCCCTCCAAATTGCAAACAGCTTTGAGTGGGATCTGATGCTCTTCGCGGGAAATGCGCTGCTTTTCTCTGCGTGACACTTGGCAGGATTTAACAGCGCCACTTGACACTTAAGTTATATTACAAAAATACCGAATTTTTTTCACCATAAAACTAACTTTTATTTAAGTAAAATAAAAATATAATTTATCTTAATTTAATATATTCAGATTTTGAACAAATGGGCTTCGTTACAAAGTTTTGCTCTTTTAACAAGATTTCTCTATATCGAAGCATCATGGCGTCCAGACTCCTCATACATATGTGATTACAAGAGTGATAATTGAACTATCAGATTCTCTGAATTTTATGCGATTTATTCACATAGAGTTTTATTTTTAAAACTTATTTGACATGGAGGTTAGTAAGGAAGATCTTTATTATTAATTTATAAAAAGCACACTTGGGCAGAGTAGTGTAGCAAGAGTAGCACTCAGCTCAAGGATGAACATCTCTAGAAGATATATTAGGATGGTTTAATACCCCTCTTATATAATAATAATAAAAAAATATATATATAGATGCTCCAATGAGAGATATCTCTTACTTTATATACTTTATATGAGAGATAGGGGTAGGGGCCCTCACATTTAAGTTGTTAGTTTTGGATAAGGATGTGAGGGCCCTCACATTATCTCCCATAGTAAAGTAAGAGATGCTCTCCATGTATATATATGTTGGTGATCTAAGCGCATTCTCCACGCACCACACAGTAGGGCCCACTTGATTACCATCCGAATGTACCACACATTGGGACTCACTTGCATCTCATCAATCCCGTTTTTTTTTTTTCACCCATTTGAATGGGTTGCTGTATTGTTGGATCGTAGAAATCTTTATAGGATCATATAATGAAAAATCAACTCCTAGATGGCCAATGCCTCTTTAGAATAATAAGCTTTTACCTCCTCAAACAACAAAATAAGGAAGAGTGAACGTAACATTATCTTCATCTTTCGCCCCCTCAAATGAAAATCATTAGTCCACTAAAAATAAAGGGAGGAGAGTAAATATAAAAAAAATATAAATGAAAGGAGGCATGGGAAGTTGCATTTCAAGTGGTATAAAAGAGGAAAGCCACGATATAATGACCCATGATATCATTGGATGCTGGTAATAAGGTTCAAAAATAAAACCTCAGACTCAAACAACTCTAGTGACATTTTCAAAACTCTGTTTGTTTAACTCATGGAAAACAAATTAAAGGGCAAGTTATATGTAAGCTATCGCGGTTTTAGTCCAGCAATATGTTGAACCGACAGTTTGGATTGAAAATATTCTCCACATTTTTCCTAAAACTAGGAAGCTCACAAACAAGTGGCTGTGATCCTGCACGCGAGTTGACCCAGTTACATGACTGGAAGCTGATAGCATGCTGAGAAGATCAATTAAGATACATTTAATTTAATCCGTTACATGACCCAGTTACATGACTTTTGATAATGACATCAGAATGTACTCACGTTATTGCATTAATCTCACCCAATTAGAAAGTAAACTGGTCTTCCTATAAGTCAATTAAGTCATTATTCCGGGCCCACTCACTCATATTTGAGTGTTGTTGGGCTCCACACACGCTCAGAAATGGATCCCTTGGCCTCAATTCGAAGTATCACACCTATACCAATAGCCCCACACACAAAAAAAAAAAAAAGTCATAAAAGTGGGGCTGATGATTCAGTGATCTACACCATTGAATAGTAAGTCTTGTAGGGGATGGGCCATACATTCGAATCTCCCACAGCGGACGGGTCATCTAACTGTCAGCATCATTAGTCAACAAAAATGTATCCTAAGTTGTCCATATGCGATTTGTCTTTTGTCAATATCACGGGCTATTGAATCTTTCTCTATTTTTCTTGGTAAAGTTGCGAACTTTCATTTTTGGGTATTCGTATAAGTTACTATATTGTTCATTGACAATTCAAACTTTTAGTGTTACTGATTATTACAAGAGAGAGAATCTCAATTTATGAATGGGAAACATAGACTGAATTTCAAATACAAACGAAACTTTTCTCTCTTGTATTCTTTAAGGATAAGGAATGATCCTAACAAAGTCTTGTGATATCTTGCATTCTCTAACAGGATGTGTGTGTCAGATTTTGAGGGATCTATTATCATCTTGAGATATAAGAATGTTTTGAGATCTAACCATACCAAAAAAGAAAAGAAAAAGACTCTATTGGATGTTATATATTTTGAAAAAAAATCGATTGGAAAGTTTTGAGATCTACTGGCAATTTTATGGCAGGACCTGTGTCATGATTTGGGGGTACTCCACTTAAAAATGTCTATTTGGAATGCCAAAAGTTTCAAACCATGGTGCAAGATTTTATTTGGTAAGTTATAACGTGCTTACCAAGATTAGGGGTGCTCATGGGCTGGGCAATGTTAAAGGTGTGGAGCTTTTGCAAGGATTTTTGTTTTTTTATTTTTATAACTCAAGATATCTTTTTCGTAGTCATGTCCAAGAGCCTTAGACCCTGAGCTTGAAGGAAATAGCCGAGAATTTATCATTTTGGACACACATATAAACCCCCCTATCCACATGCACCATGTAAAATTACCGGACCTTTCGTGAAGATAAGGACGTGAGATGACCTATGTGACATCAGCTTGTAACTCTTCTGTAGCAATCTGTTCTTTTATGAGGTGCTTAGCTCTTTGAAATCTTTTTCACTCTTTGTGGAGCAGTTTTCTTTCGTTATTGTTTTGCTTGCACAAGTTGGTGCAATTGATTTGATCTAAAAAATGTCAATTAATCCATATGAAAGGATTTTAGGGCTTCAATTAAAACTGAAAAAACTTGAGAAATCCGGGCGACATCATCACACTTCTTCAACATGAAGCTGGAGATTACTGATCAACGTATTTAAGTCATATCTTGCTTATATAATCTACAACTGTCATAACTTTGCTTCTTAGTTCTTACTGATGAGAGAGTGTGTTTACATATCATCAAATTGTTGTCTGTCTATAGCGAATTGACACTTCAGAATCTTGCCGTCACATCAGTTGGTGAATTGATTCCTAGTGCTTTAGCTTGACTCGACAAGTTAGCCATTGAGCTTGACTTGCCTTGTCCATTGGCACTAGGCATGTTGGCTTATGCATATGGGAGGATGTGTGGTTGGTGGTGGTGGTGGGGATGGCAGATCAGGGAGGTGGGGATTATCCAAAATTCAGCTCCAACAAACATTAGGCCAAGAGAAATATTATTCAAAAAGGGCAATTAACATCTGTTGGAAATAACTTTTTTGGTGAGACTAGTCAAGAACCCCTCTCGCTAAGAACCAGGGGTTGTTCGGTTAGTATCCTCGCATCTCACCCAGTTACTTGGATAGTTTGATTTCTGGTTGTGTTGCCCTTTTGCACTAGTATAGACATCCTACCCGCGTGTGCGGACAGCCTTTCATTTGTGTGGGATTCCTTCATGCTTGTGCAGGCGCTCTATCCACTTGCGTGGATTCTCACAGCATGTACGCGTGCTATCATGGGTCCCAACCGCTGCGGCTGGAATGGAATACTAGCAAAATCCTCTTGCTATTTTGTGGGACCAATATTGAACTAACAAGGCAAGTCAAACTTAGCATCTTATCGAATCTAGAGTCTTTTGATTATTTCTATTCTATTTCTTGATTATAGCAATGAATAAATATAATTTTTTTCTTAAATAGGTACATCTTCTTTTCTTCATTGTTAATTACTGGACAAAGGTCATACTTATAGTATATGAACGGTTCAGATCTGAAGTTTTGCACGTTAGATTAATTTCTCAAGAAATTGGTTCAAATACTGCTAGTTAGTTTGCTATCTCTGCCCAACACATTTCTATGGAGAGCTCTACTTGCGTAGAAACAGCTTGATTTGATGGGCCACCTGGTACGTATCATCTGAAGAATCTGAACCAATGAAATTGGAGAGTAGACCACATTTATTAAGGATTTAATTCTGCGGATTGCCATCTTGGTTCCATGTGAGCTGAGGGTATCAGTAATCAGTGCTGCATTAATCCTTCTGGATTGAATAAGCTATACCTAATAAAATAGATTTGATTAAGATCCCGGCGTTGGAACATGCACTGGACTGTAATATTGCTGCATTGAGACACCAATCTAAGTTTTTCAACTTAAACTATAATGATAAGATGGATCTTACCATGCAATTGCCTGGTATAAAATAGGTGGGGCCCACAATAAAATGCTTAGTAAAGTTAATACTCGTGACACAGGATGAGATAAAGTCATCAGAATTTAATTCAAAATGGTTGGCTTAATTTGGCAGTGCGATTGTCCTCTTATGACTAATCCATTCAATTATCTAACTATGTTGGTTCCTTTCCTACATGGATTGAGATGTTCCATTTTGATAATAATATTCATCATGTTTCTCTATCAAGTCTTGCTATTACCTTACATGTATGAGTTGTGTATGCTCGCTTGTGTGAGTTCTTATGACCTTGCATTGGTTGTGTGAGTTTGTGTATTCTCGCTCATATGAGTTTCCATCACTTTGTATGTGTGAGTTGTGTCTCCTTGAATGTATGAGTCTCATAGGTCCTAGCCCCTTAGCTTGGATTAAAAAAGAAAGAAAAAGAATGTCACATTTTACCCACCCCAAGTTTTGGGTAAAGGAGCTAGCTGGGTAAAAAAAACCTGACAACACATATTTTGAGCTTATTAAAAAAGAAAACATTTATTAATAATGGAATGAGGCTAGGACGATGATGGAGGTGATGAGTATAAGAGTGAAACCCTGTTAGGAATTATTGTGTTGGCTAATTTATGGGTGAGACAAAACTCTAGGTCTATTGAGTTGTATTTTCTATTTTATTTTATAATAGACTGTGGTTGTTTTGCTGGAAGAACTGAAGTGAAGATAAAGAAGAATCCGGGCGAACCCTCGAGGACCGATCGATCAGAGCCTTTGTGCGATCGATCGGATGGCTGATGTGAGCTAGTTATCCTCGGGGTCTGATCGATCAGAGCCTCTGTGAGATCAAACGGATGGCGGGAAAGTCTTTTGATCCGAAACAGAATTATTTCCTTTTGAAACTATGTTTCCCACTTTGAGTCCTACTTATGTTTTTATTCCAAGGCACGAATTTGGATTTATTTATAGGGTGTTGCGCTCAACCCTATGATACAAGACAAGAAGTTAATTCTCTCTCTTGATATGAGGTTAGATTACCTTATGAGAGATTTATTTGTTCTTTAGAGCCATTGAGAGGTTGTGCTGAAAATCTGTTCTAAAATGTTGATTGCTTTTACACTTTTGTAGAAGATAATTCATCTTGGTTGAGAAAGTGCGACGAAATCAAGTACGGAGAATGGTGCACGGCGGGGAGGTTGGTTTGTTTGACTAGCTTGCTCATCCCATTTTAATAACTTGAGACTTCCAAACCCTTTTATTGTGTTATTTGTTTCTTTAGTAGACTCTTTTTATTGGAATTCTAGCTGTATGAGAACACTGCAATCTTGGTCAAAAATTCATTTTTTCAAAGGAACCTTGAGAATTTGGGAATTTCAGTATTCCCAAATAACCAAAATCAAGCATCCTCTCAAAATCTCAGAAATTAAAGCATTTGTAATTTTTAAAATTCCAAAATTCCAATGGCTTAATGGTGGAACTTCAGTGTCCCCAACTGTGATAATTTCTTTTCTTTATTTGGCATTTTACGGTCACGTGAGATTCACATATGAATGTCTTCATATTGAATCAGAGTAAGTTTCATATCTTGGAATTTGTAAAGTTGGGCTGACAATTCTTTTATCTATTTCTAAAGGTGGGCCTCACTTTGATTGTGCACTTTGTGAATAAGGGGGTCCCATAATTTGTAGGTTAATCTGCACTCTAGTAGCTATGAATCTAGGTGGGGCCTGCAACTCTTTTCTTAATTTCTAGAGTGAGCTTGCATTTTGTGACTAAATGAGACTCATTATGTCCCCTGTTGCTCTTGAGCTGGTTATGGACATATGGTATATATACTACCGTATGGTAGTACGTGTGAATTGGTGTTTCACCTCTTCTCCTTTGTGCAGGGTTCCTTCCCACTTGATTGAGCTGCCTTCTTATGTGTATGCGAGCTCTCTCTTGAATCCTAGCCCCTTGACCAGGTACCAAAAAAGAAAGAAGTATAGGTATAAAAACAACTCAGATATGTGTGGTATAGTATTTGTACTTTAAGAACCACTCTAGTAGCCGTGAATCATTACATTTCGTGCATTGTGGTATCTACGCATTTTATTCACTTATGCAGAATGTGTACACACTACACAGGTGTAATCAAGCACTCTAATATATATGAATTAGGAAATTTATCTAGTACAGGATGTATGAAATTCTCATACAGAAATTCCAATGTGGATGAAATAAGGAACTCAGACTTCAAAAACCTTTGCCGCATTTCAAAAAATCGATCATTTGAAATTCAAGACATCCGCCGGAGATGAATTCTATAACTTCTAGCAAAGGAAGAGGCAATGAGCCATGTCTTGTAAATAATGTAGCTGTGAAGAGAACGATCTCCTAAATTTTTTTTTTTTAAGTACCTCAACTAAGGGGCTGAGACCCATCGAACGGCAATGGGAGAGCCTACATGTGAGGGAAGGAAACCTCAGGTGATGAATATTGGCCCGTGAAAAATCTCCTCCCAGGGTTGCTACCCGTGAACAATCTCCTTGGTTCTTTTCATCATATGAAAACAAAACAAAACAAAAAACTATAAGCATAATCCTAATATTTGCATGGGCAAAAACTGGTCGGGTACCCGTGAATCCAAGTTGTAACTGCTACTACTGGTAGATCCAAACGCAAGCAGTGTTCTATTTACTAGGGCTCTGATTATAGTACTACCAGCATTAACTTAATGTAATAGTATATATTAGAATAAATGTGTATTTCATTAATTATTATGCTATATCTTACACTTAGATATACCTATATTCAAGAATGCTGAGAAATACGAATTGAAGGGGTGAAATTCCACTCTTTGACTCGCCTATCGAAATCCGAATAACTTAAAATAAACACCCTCCCCATCTTAAGTCGGTGTGATTTTCACTATTGGTTTGACAGTTAAATGATAAGATGAGATAATTAATGCCCATTATATAGTGTAAGTTAAATTTTAAATCAAATAAACAATCCAACGGCGCGACCAATTTCAATTAAGGTCAAATCGGGATGGTTCCGCTTAAATCGGGGGATTTTGAATAGGTTTGCCTCATTTAAAGGACCTTATCCAGATTTTCCGGTTGGATCTTTCACCTTGGCCTAACGGCAAGGGTCGGGACCATGGAATAAAACAAGCCGGCAGAAAATAACGGAGGCATTAAATTTAGAATGGATAAGCACGCCGAGTGGGGCCCACATACGGGCATGTACAGGATCCAATCATAAAAGGACACATCTTCAGAAGAGACCACGTGGCGTACTTTAAAAGGAATCGGTGGGTTCGTCGGATGCGTGACGCAATCAAGCATCGGATTCCCTTCTTATCGGGCGTGCCATGCGGGGGGAAGGGCAAATGGTGTTTGGCATTTACTAATTTCACTTAACTGCACGGTATGAAAAGAGAAGAAAATAATGGGCAAAACCTTTTCTCTTAATTCTTAAATGATGGTTGTAGGGTCAGATATGTTGGCACCTCAAAAATTATTCTCCCCACCACGCAATTAAAGAAAAAAGAAAAAAGTTTTCCTAAGCTACACCTACCTGTCTCCCTCCACCCAATCTCCAGCGAGGAGGGAGCTCCGACCGGGAGACCGCAGCGAAGCCCCTGTCGATTGGCCAGCCGACCGCCCTCCCCCCTCTCCCTCTCCCTCTCCCTCTCCCTCTCCCTTCCTCCCCCCCTCTATTTTCTTACCCTCTTCTCCCTCTCTCCCTTCCCCTTTCTTCCCGCTTCGTCCCTCCCACTCCCACTCGCTAGCGGGGAGGGAGATCAGGCGGCAGCTGGGAGTGGGAGGGAGAGGGAGAAGAAGAGGAAGGAGAGGGAGGGAGAAGAGGGCAAGAAAATAGAAGGGGAGGGAGGAAGAAAGAGAGGGAGAGGGAGGGGGAGGGAGACTAGCCAATCGACTGGGGCTTTCAGCCGGGCCTCCCTCATCGCCGGGGGGCGGGGGGGTGTGGGGGGGTTTGGAAAAAAATTAGTTTTTTTTTTTTGTCTTCTAGTGTGGTGGGGAGAGCAAGATTTCCGGTGCTAATAGATGCCCCCTTGTTAAACTGTCTTTACTATGTCGTTTGGGTTGAACTTAATCATTTCTCATTCATGATTTACTAAAATAGAATTTGAAAAATGATATAAAAATATTTTTATCATTTGTCAGACTTTTTTAATGAACAGGACACAACTGAAAGGATCATGGGAAAGCTTTATACTTTTTGGAAACATTTAGTTTTTAAGTACCTTCATGAAAATGAATAAGAAGTTCTATATTTTCTCTTTTTGAATTTTTTTTTTTGAGAAATAAAAGAAAATATAGGAAAGAAGGAGATTTCTTGCGTCAAATTCAAAACTTGTTAACTCTGGGTCATTCAAATACCAATAAAGAACTTCACATTGAGACCGACTTGCCACAGAAGCTGCGATTCTCTTTAGAGGTTACGGGTATGAAACATATCTTCTCTCTCCATATATACGAGTTGCTATTTAATACTTCACATGTGTGAGTTATGAGGTTTCCATCACCTTATATATGTGGGTTTTTCCGGATCCAACCACGTATCTGTTCGGGTCGAGCCGCTTAGTTGAATACCAAAACCAAAAAGCCAAACAAATATTTCACATCTTAACGTCCGTCCATGTGCATGTCCCTTTCCCATTCATGTAGTTCTTGTCTTTTAGTGGCGACCAAAAAATGAACGACACAAAACGGCCCCCATGCACTCACAAGTCGTTACATATATAGTGACTCCACACTGTGGTACCATTCTAAGACCACATGGATGGGCCGTTTGATCCATCTATTTCAATTTGGCACCAACCTCGACCTTGTGGGGCCCACCACATTCAATGGGATATTTTGCTGGCCCGTTGCTTTCTGTTTTCTGGACCGTTCGTTGCACTCAATTAGTTACAAGGCTTGCAAATTTGTCTAATTTTGCGGCCCTATGATCTAATGTGGGCCCCACATCATGGTGGCCATGTGACTGCAGTGGAATTAGCATATAGACCAAACACTAACGATGGAGATCAATGATCAATTCATGTGTAATTTACTGTGGAAATAGCAATGATTCTTCGATCTCAATCCAAGTTAGTTAGAGGAGGAATTTCACAGATGGATGTGTTTGATCCAAGGGATACTTATCCTTGTCAACATGTGAACACACATGGACCCCCATTACAGATGCCGACTACATTGTGTGGATGAGGTGAATATCATGGTCATAGCCAATTTTGGGAAGGGGGACATGACCCATCGCATTGGGGTACACTCATTTAATATAACCACTTCGATGGTAATGGTGGACCCACAGCAACTCGGAGAATAAATGATAAAGGTACAGGGTTCACGTTCAATGACAATGGCCCTTTTGTTTGGTCTGGTAGATTATGAATTCATAGGAATAAAAAACACACCCAAAGTTTATATGTAATAATATTAGTGTTATTATAAGTGGGTGGTACCTTTGGAAGGTGGGGAATTTCAACCTGTTTGATGACAACCCCTGAAAGCTAGCCCGTAGAAGATGCGGAAGCACGAATCTAAATGAGCTGGACGCGATCGATAAGGACTGCGTTGGTTTGAATCAGGCACTTGTTGTGGAGATGAGCTGGACGCGATCGATAAGGACTGCGTCGGCTTGAATGTCTATGAGAGGTCAGTCGCGTATAATTCACTCATTCATGAGTAATGATGGACATCCTGAATGTAGAAGATGATGACGGACAATTATAGATCTAGTGGAAGAAAGAGCGTGATTTAGTGTTAGTGGATGATCTATTGAGAGTAGATTTCAATGCAATATCTCATTTCTATATATAGTCCTTTGGCTAATGGGTGATAATATTTCTATTCAAATTCGAATGGAGATATGATAAAGATAAACGGTTGGATCAAACTCTCTCCATTTGAATTCGAATGGAGATACGATAAGAACAAAGAGTTGGATAAACTCAAATTATTCTTATCCATATCACCGTGAGACTCCTTGCGAGGATGGTCTCTTTGTAAGTGGGGTCCTCCCACATGTCAATACAAGTGGGCCCATCACAAATGCCAATAACCCCTGCAATGCACCCGCCTTCAATTATCTACAAATCAAGAATATGATCCACAAATGGTATCATTATGGAGGGAGATAGCCTCATTATATATATGGGATACTTTCCAAAACTAAAGGCTCTTTTTCATGGAATCTCATGTTTATCTACCAGAAAATATCTAGATATCTTGAGAGAAGTTAAAACGCCTAGTTAGTTTAGCAGGCATTCAGCCTATAAGTCCATGGTCCATTCCAGAGGCCTAAACCGATCAAAAGCACGCCCAGATTTGTACAGGAGTGCCTCAAACTTTAACTAGGTTCGGGCCCACTGTCAATATTGATGAAGTGTAGAACATGGGAATCCGGTCCCCTTCTTAACATGTATTATAATCATGTTACACCGAAATACCCGTAGTTTTGATTGATTTGGATTCCAGATGTGATCTCCATTGATGAACGTATGTGCCTGGTCTCGAGAATTCAGTGGGGGAAGATGAAATAAGGAAAGCAAATTTCTTGGAACTTCCTTCCTTGGATTCTTGAAGTCACATTATCTACAACATTTTATTTGTTTGTAAGAATTCCTAAGGGGATATCTTCCTGCTGGGAATTCTGACTAGATAGTCCCCTAGAATTTGGATATCCCTTTTTATTTTCTGAGTTTTCAACAACCCATTCTTTTGGATTTGTATTTTTGGCTGGGAGAACTCTCCAACTCCTCATATATCTAGGTTTCATAATGCTCATGTGCTAGAGCATTTGTGAATCCAGATTGAGAGATAACATTTGTGTTACGTTTAGATTTTCGGTTTTCCTAAAATTCTGGTAAATCTATGTTTGAAAATTATAAATTTCTGAGGATTTGGATGTATATAAATCTTCATTTGTTAGGATTTTCAGATCCAACCACCCCCATAAGATTTGAAAATCCTTACTTAAGTGGATTTGCACACCGAACCCTATTTTTCTCAGCTATATGCATCAATACACACCAATATCAATGTGAAATCCTCAACTATATAAATCCCTAGCTTTGAGTCTTTATTCCAGTTGTAGTGAGAGATCATTAGATCTATGGATTCCTCACCTGTTACCAAACATGCTCTTGGGATTTTTGCATATTCACCATACTGGAATTCTCATAAGTTCAACAACCAAACATGACCTGAATCAGATTTTAATCAATACCTTGATTTTTTGTTAAATCTTATAACAGGCTGGCTTGCCTAATATTGGCCCCTTGGGCTTAGCCCAGTTCAAAGCAAGCTTGGAATGCTTCTACTACAGAACTATACTTGGGACATGTTACGGCATTTAGTAG
Organism: Cinnamomum chago; assembly: GCA_038049695.1. Classification (NCBI taxonomy): domain Eukaryota; kingdom Viridiplantae; phylum Streptophyta; class Magnoliopsida; order Laurales; family Lauraceae; genus Cinnamomum; species Cinnamomum chago. The sequence goes on along the minus strand of CP142459.1, from coordinate 62,129,967 downwards.
AATGATTTAGAAAGGGATCAATGCTAAAAGGTGACCCATTTGAGCTAGTATTATATAAGGGCCATTGGCTGGGTTTGGCCTATAGTTTAGATCATTCAGGTTGGACTCGAGTAACCAGTCTGGGCTCAGGCCTAGTACTATGAATGTTGAAGGCCAAGCCTAAACTGACCCTTTATATATAATACCTTCATAAAATGTAGACATTATTACCTTGAGCCTAGGCAGTACATATGCATGTTGTGATTTGAGACGCCTAGGCCCATCATGGCCTGGCCCATGTACAACCCAGATCTGAGCCTGTAGAAGACTTGGGCCGGCAAGTAAAAAAATTGGGTCTTTTTTCGATATGTTTTCTATTTCAAGATGTTTCATGGATGATTTATGCTCTAAAGTCACTGAAAAATGCTATTATATTAGTTCAATTTGAAATGGCAAATTGGCAATAGCATTTAGAAAAATTACGTTCTTCTTCACATGGGGGAGTGATTATATAAGGTTGACCACATGGTTGGTCAAGTGAGGTCCAATCAAATGTTTACATTTTGCATCAGCTTTATAAAGAGTAAATTGCTTAATTGTGGGTCCACCCTATTATATATATCGCATGTTTTGGCTCTCAGAGAGCAATATTAACCAAAGAATTAAAGAAAAATGTGGCTAAAGCACTAACGAAAAATGATTTATTAGTAGATTTATCCTCTTTGCACATTGAGGCTGAGAGGCTTGTAATTTGGTAATTTGGACTAACATTTTTTTTTTATTGGTAGGAAATTTGGACTAACTATTAGATGTGCAGTTCCCTCCTCCAGAACTTTACTAGTTCAATTCAATCAAAAATTTATTTCACAGTTGGATCAAAACAAAAATCCAATTTGGTCATCTTTTTTGCAAGTGTTCAATCTAACTGTTACTATAATTCTGTTTTACCTAAAGATGGGGTCTCTTTCAGTACATGGCGTTAGGATTGAATTGACTGTTTTTTTTTTTTTTTTCCATACTCACACCCCCATACATGTACCCTATCCAAGTCCCTTGACTATCAGTGCTCTAACCAGAGGTTGATCGCTAGATTGAATTGTAGGCCTTTTAATTAACATATGAAAGTGTTGAACCACATCAGATAGTAATTATTAACAAAATGGCATGACCAACCTTTTTCGCTCACCTGATTTTGAACATGAAAACACACCTGGAGGGTGCGAGTCTCTACTCATGATTGAGATAAAAATGGTGTGGCCAACCTTGATGTAAACATCCCCCATTTAAAAACTATGTTAATGACCACACTATAATAAAAGAAGAGTCCACATCAGCATATGAAATGTTAAAAATGAACTACAATGTATGAAGGCTTCATTGTATTAAAGGAATGATCAATTATTGAGTACAATTAATAATGAATTATTAAGTACAATGAATCAACTATTCCAATTGATGAAATATGAACCTATTTGTTAGATTCTATTTGGATGTGATTCTTCTCCTGGCGAAGTCTTCTTTCTTGGGAGAGCAACTTGGCAAATCTACAAGAAAAACATCCGAACATATTCACATCACAATTCACAATTTTATGATTAAACCAATATATATTACTAAATGAGTTGAAGGGCAATTTCTTGCATTTCCAATCTATTTTGGTGGGAAAGAGAGAAGTTAGATGATAATGGTGAGAGTAAATGCGCCATGAGATAAATCATGGAGTGGTGGGTTAATTCTGTTTAGAAACAGGTACCCACTCTCCTATATATTTCTGCAAAAAACTAGTTTGAAGAAGTAGACATGTGCCAAACATATTACCTAACAAGAGCTTGTTTATTGGTTCCTCCAAGCTTAAAGGGCTTTTGCAGGAGCCCTTCGCTGATTCTTGTGAGGTTCTCCAAGTTGTTTGTGGTTGCATTGTCAAGTGAGGCAGCTTTTCTCGTTAACTTATCCTCCTGCATCAAAAGACATTCATGATAGTGAATAGTGAAATTAATGGTAAGAGCCTGGTTGTTTGGTACAATATACAAGAATTGAATACATGAGAATTCATTATTAAATATGCTCCATTAAAGGATCATCGAAGAAGTAAGGAGTAAATGATATAAGGCAGCAATGTAGATTCCTAAGATTTAAATTTCTATGGTGCTGGCTGGGTATTGACATACATTTTCCTTTGATAAAGGGGAGGTTTTGATGATTAATATCTCGTAATATTCACGTCTGATTCTTCGTTTTTAACCACTTACAAAGATACGCAGTTTTAAGATTCCAAGAAAATCAATTACATGAAACAAACACACTTAAGGTTGTGTCAGTTCAGTACTAAAAATTATATTTGAGAAAAGCTACAGTTTTAATCTAAAGTGAAAACAAAGCAATTTGATTTGATTGTGTACTTATAGGACTAGAAGAAGCTGCCAAGAATTCAAAAGGAGAGAGTAGTTAAGAGTTTGAATTGGATATCAAGGAGAGATGTATTAACTTTCCTATTGAGAATGAATTCAAGCGGAAATAAATAGAAAAGTAGAACTCATAAAATCAATCCAACAATAAGGCAATAGAAACAATCGCGATGACATGTAGAGGGAAAATGGCAAACCTGAATTCGAAGGTAGTTACTCTTCGAACCAAGAGCTCGAAGAAGTACAGAGATGTGGAAATCAACCAATCTTGCACTTGAATGCGTAAAAGAATCAAACATGGGAATGCCCCCATTATTATGACCCAACCATCCGAGTATCCCCCATTTTGCAGCTTCATTTGCGTGGTATTTCTTAACCTTCTTCATGGCTCCACTCCCTAAGGAGATGATCAAGAACTTACCGTAGTCCATCGGTTTAACAGGGTAGAAGTCTGGGTTTCGCTTGGACACCTCCAGGGTGACATGACCAATAGCCAACAATGCCTGAAATTGAAGCTAAAAATGTCCAAGTTGTTTTGCTGAAACACATGTAAATGTAAATACAAATATATACACATGTCATTACATTCATGCTTACATATATGCAGATAGTGTTTGGGACTTACTGGATTGTTCGCGGCTACCCCACCATCAACAAGGTTGAAACTTCTAAGACTCCCCAGAGAATCTTGAGTTTCAAAATAATGTGGGGGAAGGTATGTTGGTGTAGCTGATGTCCCTATGCAAATGTCAGACAGCAAGGCATCCTTGGACATATCAATTCTCCCCTGAGAGAGGGAAATGTGAGATTTACAGGTGCCTTTGTTTTCAATTTTGTAGCATACATGAGGATGCCTTGTTTTCAATTTTTGAAATATGATACAATAGACATTGCATTTTGCAAATAGAAAATACAAAGTGCACAACACATCAGCACGTGCAGAAGTATGTTTGTTTTTTACAAACAGATGATTCCTTAATCAGATGCATGCAATAAATGAATAACCATTAACTGTTTCAACGTTTTGAAAATAAGAATAGGACCCAAATATGAGCTTAGAGAAACTAGCACAAATGAGAGAGTACATGCTATATTCAGCTGTTCTAGATTCAGTATTCTATCAAGAAAGGAAAAAAAAAAAAAAAAAAACTGTTTAAATTCAGTTCATTTACAAAGAGGTTGTTGCTGAAGGTAGTGAGTTTCTAATTGCCAAAGAAAGTTATGTTGGCGTGGCAAAATATATCACAACTTGACGACCATGCTGCAAGGGTCCACAAGACGGGTATAGACTGGAGACCAATCCAATATAAAGTCAAAGTGTTAAATTTCCTGGTTTGAGCTAAGGCAATGAAATAGATGAATGAAATAAAAATCATTGGGTGGATCCTTACCTCTATATCTGATCTTGATCTAATAGCTTATGGTATCTGATAATATTTGTTTTTCATAGTGCCGTTTCTCATTGTAACATAGGCACATAGCCCTTGGGTTGACATAAAGTTGTCATCATCTTCTTTGACTACTAAGATATAAAAGCATTGTGTTAACTGCATCTTAATCATATTAATTATAAAATGAAGAAAAAGGAGAGAGAAAGATATGTGATTAAGATGGAGATGATAAAATAAATGTATACAGTTACCACAAGATAAGAGTCAGAAACGAATATATTAGTAATAATCTTTGGGTGGCTCCAAGGCTTTAATAGGAGAAGAAGAAGAACGCACAACTCTATGAACCGAGGTACTGCAAGTGCAAGATACTAAAACAAGGAAGAAGACAACTAAGACATGGAAGAAAGTAGTTGAAGCATCATGCACAGTAGATTCCCCAGTGGGCAGGCCATAGACATATGGGAATGTTTTGCAAAAATTACAGTGTTACTCATTTTTTTATTTTTTATTTTGATTAAGGGGTAAAATGTATTAAAAGAGAGAGAAAAGATTACAAAGGCTCAATGAGGGCCCAGAGGAACAAGGAGAAGAGCACAAGAGAAAGAGAAACAAGTATACCCAAAAATAAAAAAGTATATATACAAGTATACCAAAAAAAAAATTTAGTTACTGTAGATTGTAGCCACCGGAACACCCAAGGAATGGATTAGAGACAATCCACTCATTAAGTTTTAAGTTATTCTTAAAAAGAATGTTAAACTAAGGACGTATCTTTCAAAACTAAGTGTTTTAAAATAAATATATATAGGAGATGCTCCAATGAAAGAAATTCTCAAAAACTATAGAAAGCTTTCACTGCGAGTTTACAGGAGGAATGGAAGTGAAGCTACCGTGGGTCATCCGGGATATCGAAATGCCTGATCAAGGATTCAGAATGCAGATCTTCCGTATCTCGATGGAATTAGGTACGTTATTAATTTAGATCTATGAATATATGTTATTCGATTCTATAGATCTATATTGTTGAATTTGCAAATTTAGATAGATTCATGATCTATTTGATCTCAAGATATTGTCTAACATACTTTACTCAAAATTTGAAGCGGGACTTCTACTTAGTCACACCTCTTAATGACTTAAAAGAGAGACCTTTGTTTGTTCCAATGTCATTTCCACAAGATTGTGACAATTGAAGTAACATTTTTGCAATGTAGAGACCTTGAAACTAATATTTCTACCTACAAGAAAAAGGACTTTGTACCAACCAAGCATATATACAATGAATCGCATAATTGGATTGATCAACCTCTCATCTCATATTATTCAAAACTAGTTCGTTCGTATTTTACATTACCAAACTTCAACAGCCTTCTACCAAAAAAAACCTTCAATTGCCATTGTGATATTCTAAAGCAAGAGAATATAACTGAACACATTTGACATATGATCTGCAATTCCAATTGAATGGTGATAAATTACCTCTGATGTTGAGAATACGGCGGGCTGAAGTAGTTTTATATCGAAGGTAGGAATAACCACATCTGTTAATGTATCACTGATCCGAGCTAGTCCAAAGGTTTTGGCCATTAGATTTCTTAGTTTCTTTCCATTGTATTTTGGTCCAATCAGGTGTTTCACAACCTTCACCATCGAAGAGAATGGTCCTCTAGCACATAACAAAGATAACGTGAGAACCATAAATAGAAAATCAGATGATACCAATAGAAATTGCTTATGGAAGTCATGATATGCAGTGGCTTTGATATTTTCAAACATGATTTTAATTTCATTGATTATTTAGTCTTTAGAGTACCTCTTTTTTTTTAATGGGAGGGTTTCAATAGCAATTTTGGGGCTTTCTCAATGGTTGGATTACTAGATGGATTGGGCTTGTTTGGATCTTTGAAAACCGGTAACTTGATTTATATAAATTCATAAGTTTGGATAACATGCGTTTTGCCTGTATTTCACAGTTGGTTTTTTTTTTTTTTCCGTTAACGGAGGGTTTCCAACCCTTTGAACTGGACTATTCCCTCCGGGCCTAGAGGGAAGCCGGGTAAAACCCTTGTGTCACGGTTGGTTTGTTCTTTTGCCATAACTACAAGCAAACAAAATCACTATAAAAAGGAAATCTGAGTGCAATATAACTGATTTTTATGTATATATCCAAACAGCAGGCCCAGTGTAAAAGGGCCCTTGTAAATTTTGTAACAGTTTTTTCCTAGATTAAATTCTATAAGTAACTGGTTGTATGAAATAAATGTGTTTAATATTAAATTAAGATTAAAAAATTACGTACAACATGGCTAACAAACTTGGGTGAAAAAAGTAGAACTCACGGAGATGATTAAGGAAAATGAAATTACCTGTTTGGCAATTCACTTGTAAAGTATATTTAAATGGTCACTTTTAAGTGATAAGAAAAGAAGACGGGTCTTTTTAAAAAGTACGAAATTTCAAAATCCACCTTAACCTTTTGTCCTTTTGTCATTTTGTTACATTTGAAGGAATTTTTTTGACTTTCTGAGTAAAAACAATAATTTTTTTTTTCTTTTAGTGGGATTAGAGATTAACTTTTTGTTAATAAAAAGAGGAGGTGATTTGTAAAATCTTATACTTTTTAATAAGACCCCTCTCCTTTTTTTGTCTCTCAAAAGCGGCCTTTCACTTTGAATTAACTTTCCAAGTGAATTGCCAAACGGCCAAAATTATTGCTTTCTATTTAAGAAAAAAAATCAAAAACTCTGAAATGAAGCTTGAAAATTGATGAGTTTCATCGACACATGGACTGTATCTGGTTAATGGTGTTAGCCTCAGATGTGACCCTAATATTCTATCCAAGCTGGCAGTTGTGCACTCGTGCCACCCTGCTGCATTCTTTATTTTTCTTTTGGAGGAATAACCTTAGATCAGATGGATACATAGAATTTAACCCAACACAATCTAGATCAGTGAGGGGACCTCCACAGACCATTTTGGTGGGCTTAGCCCCCAGTATTTCACTGAGATTAGGCAATTTTTTAATGCAAAAAACTTGAGATTCATTGTTAGAGGACAATAATGCAACTTTCAGAATAGATTATAATAACAAAGTATCATTCTTCAACATATACAAAATTTGGGTGAGATTCACCTGGATTGAGGAAATATTTTAGGACAATTCTTTATAAAGAAAGAGACTATTTCTTTAGCAGCATAAAGGGGGCGGCCATTTTCATCAGCTGTAGAAAGCATGGCAGCCACTAAGCCGCCAGTGTTTGTGCCAGCAATAACATCAAAGTAATCAGCTATCCTTGCATCCTCTCCGTCAAGGTCCTGGCCAAAAAAAAACACATGCACTGCTGAAAAGGTCCATCAACATGAATATCTACTTGAATGTGGTTCTAGTGCATGCATGTGTAGTGTTTGCCTAAGTATCTTTTTTAACAGTTAGCTCTTTTCTTTATTATCATTTTGGCCGCCACACTAGCTTACAGGATGTCTAGCTATATACACTGCTTGAACATTGCGAGCAGATACATAACATAAACGTTAAGTAGTAATTCTTCCAGCAATCCAACTCAAACTCTATACAATGTGGTATATATTCTTTCTTTACTTATTGCGGGGCTGCCTAAATGCATAGCAATCAAGAGAGACACGCGTCTTCAGTTTTAGCTTTAAATAGGTTAGCTTCAAATAGTACGATTAGGGTTGTCTTCAATCTTTTCAAAACTCTCCTTTATAGAATGTCTTTGATATCATTTTAGTTGCTACATCTAATCCTAATTCTCAAATCTGGACCTCTTAGCTTACAATATCTTATTACATCCTCTTTCATACCAGGCTTATGACTTAGTCACCCAGGTGATGATTTGATTGGTTTATAGGGAAAATGTCCTAGAAGTTAATAATACAAGGCTTATAGGATAAATGATGTAGAAATTAAATCTTTATATAATATAATGAATATAAAAATACCGTAACAGAATTTTCATAGAGTTTTTCTATTTTCTGAATTTATTCTGATTTTATCACGATTCTCACGTTTTTCGGTGCTAGAGACATTTTGAAAAGGGTGATTTTCTCCTATGGACGGTCCTGCATTCGAACTGCTGATGTTGGGGGTCTTTCCCAATTTATGATGGGGCCCTGATCCCGGCTCTTTAAAACTCTGCATTTTGAAAATATTGTGACATTATCAGAAAATAGTGTTCCTGGTAAATATCACCATATCAGTAAGATAAAATTCTTCAATTTCCTGCTTCTTTAATTATAAGATGTAATTAAGCATATGGTAAAGCTACTGAAGGACAATATTTGGAGTCATGCACTGTGATTCCCCTCTAGCAGGAATTCATAGGATTCCTGAATCATACTGTCCCTTCTTTTTTAGGCCTCTGTTGCCCTGTGCTAAAAATGTCCTCATGGTGACAAGAGAAGTCCTATCAATGTGATAAAAGCAAACAAATCTGAAGGGTACATACTTGAAGTTGAGATTCCAAGAAAGAGAGGATAGTTGCAGGGATTATGCCTCGTACCCCTCCTCCATCCAGCGTGAGAATGGTGATGAGATTTCTACCGTCCATCACAATGCCAACAACAGGAATTCACTGAAACTCAATACATGGAAATTAAGCTGAGCATCTTCCTTGCATCTATATATATATAACTCAAAAATCACATGAATGCATGCATGTTCACGTGTCTGGCTTGGCATTGCGAGCTGCACATGTGATATTATGTCTTCTCTGACTTTCCATCTATTTCCTAAATACAATCCTAGCCATCCATCTATCAAAGGTACGTAATTGATCAAGTTGAGGAGAGTGCATGGCTGGAAATGCCGTTACGTTTTCATGTCCTTTTTGGCAGAGTAAAGAATTACTTTCCAGGGTTTTTGAAGCGTGGTGGAAATGACTTACCTTGACGTCCCAGATGATGTTTCTGTTTCCACCTATAAACTAGTGGAAGAATGACATATTTAGCTTAATGAGTTTGTTCTCTGAACACGGCTAATCCAAATCCACCCTATAGTTTAAGTGCTACAAATATATTATGTTGCCTGATGAGACCTGGTAAGAAGGTCATGTAAAAGTTTTACTTGGTATCTGTTATGAAACGGAGGAAGCTTGCCTTTCAATATATGATTATTTGCATATGAGCTTTCAGTGATTATTATTAAGAATTCGTGTTTATCAAATCGAGTAAAAAAAAATTGCAATCTTTGGTGAACTTGTCTCTTTCATTCATGTTAATGATCAACAGAACTAGCTGCTCTTGTTCCACACAAGTAACACAAATAGAAATGAGGCATCTTTGTTAACTTAAGATCCCTCAATCCACAGGAGGATCTCTTTGGGTCTAATCCAAATGACACGATGAAGTAAACATAAATAATCTAAGAATGGGGAGGAACTTACCTGACTTTATAGCTCTTTCTTGAAGGTAGCAGAAGCCCAAATGTTGAAACTCAAATGCGGTTTACAACTTCTTTGCTTTTGTTATTCTTTCTTGCTTAGTGATGGAGGCTAAGAAACTGAAACTATTAACCAAAGGAATTACGCAAAGGGACCTTTTATAGGAGATTTCTACCCATCAAAGAACCATTAACCCTAACCGTTTAGTCTCATTCTATTATTAGTTTGTCGGCACGTGAGCTTAAAATAACTAGGTCTCCTAAATGTGCAGACAAGTGAGTATGATTAAAGATCCTTAATGGGCTTGTGGTCATGTGAGGCCACACCCATCTAATCCCACAATCTTATCATTCAAAATCCCACTTCGTACTAGAAATTTATGCTTCCCCTGAGGTGGTTGATGAGTGATCATTATTATGTGATTTTTGTTTTCTCCTTGTCTTGCAGTCTGCTAGCTCATTAAATCTCAATGTAAACAGATGCTTGACTCCATCAGGAAACAAGAAAATGAGCTTGCATATGAATCCCTAGACCGTACGTACTAGCACTAGTTAAGCATGGGAATTTACTACATTCATCTTCTTCCTCGCTTGTACGTAATATCAAGAGGACAATCAAGTTATTGGTGAAGTCTTTTCTGTATGGTATCAATGTGTCAGTGAGGATATTGGTGAGGAGACGCAGTCCAATGGCGGACCCATGCAAAATTTTTATTTGACGTGTGCGTACTGAAGCAAGATATGGGTTTGAGGAACAAACCTTGGACTTTTATATGAGTTTTGGGGGTGGATGTATAATTTTGATGTGAGTTTTAAACAGGGTGAGAATTTTCATTATGGCTTTAAAAGGGGACTGAGGTCCAATAGGTGCAACCGCCCCCACGTGATGGTAGGCCTTATCTTTTACTAGAATCCTTATGTGTACAGCTGATAAGGATCCTCCAAGATCAGCACTTTCCTCAGCTAAAGATATCTCCAATGAGAAATTCTGTTTTCAACGTGGAAAGCTCCACTTCTAAAAAAAATAAAAAATAAAACGTGGAAAGCTCCACTTGACATGGTCATCCAAATGTCCCCGACCCTTTAAGCATGTGATCATGTGGGCCATACTCCCAGATGGTCCAACAATTTGTTGTCATTTCATCGATCCATATCAATTTTAGGGACAAATATTACAAGAAAAATCCTCAAATATCCTATAACTTCAAATTTAGTCTTGAAATGCATGATACACTTTAGGAAGGCCTCGTACCGGTCTTTTTTTCTTTTTTGACCAAACTACCCTCCACACCCGTGTACGAGTAACATGCGCGTGCGCACATTAAAGACCTTCTTATAAAACCTTTTTTTGTCGTTTTCTTTATCGACAACTCATCATTTTGAAAACTTTCTCCAATATTTTTAGGGTCTCCAGTTGCAGAAGCTCGTCATCGTAAGTCATTAAGGGTGATTAGGTCGTCTTTTCGTAGACCTTCTTTAGGATTTTGAGTTGCAAAAGATTGGCAAGGTACTAAGCCATTCAGGACGACCTCTTAAAAAAACATGGTTGTAAATTGGTCTGACAACACACGAGAATTGGGTAGACCAGATCCACAAAACGATAGGTGATCTGGTCTGAGTTTAAAGGTTGGGCCAAGTCTTGCATTTGAGACACATCAAACTTGGATATCTTAGCACTCCAAACAGAAATTGCAGTACACCAAATAAAAACCACACCATTCCTCTCTCCACAATACACCAGACAAAAGTTGCAAGTCCCAGCCATGGAATCCGCAACGGTTTCCAAAACTGCCCTTAATTATAAGAGAAAAGATGCTAGCTTTGATCTTGTGAACTACTTTGAAGTTGAACTTGTGGTTCACTTCTTGTGGAGGTAGACCACTGGAGGAAAATAAGTTTCTTTGAAATGTATCCCCCCACCCCCCAAGCCAGAATCCTATATAAGTATTCACAATTGGATTAATCTGCTTCAACCAAAGATAACATCAAAGATCATTATATTAAGTTGACGACTTCAACCCAATCGTAAATGTCATGCAGATTTATTTAATATGTAGGCCACCAATTCATATGGGCTATGTTTTGATTCAATGGCAAGAGCTTTTGAAAATAAAGACCCTCAAATAAGTTGATAATGACTTCTTTTTTGCAAAAAATGCAAATTGAATTAAGAAGAGCAAAATGAAATACAACGGCCAAAGGAGACAACAGAAAAGAAAAGGACAGCAGAGGAAGGGGAAAAACAGAGCACTATTTTATAATAGGATAGAGCTGATTATAGAAAATAAAGAAAGAATTAAAAATGTAACAGGAAAAGGAAGTAGACAATTTGCTAAGAGAAAGAGAAACATTCAACAAAAAGAAATTAATAGCTGTGTCCAGAGAAGGAAATTGATAATGACTTCAAACGTATGAACTGTTGATAAAGAAATCAAGAAAATGTAAGGCAGAAAAAGGCAGCAAAATTGTTTTATCACATACTTAGGACTAAGACGTGAGCGCGCGCCTTATTGTAGTGGATGATTTGCGCATATGCATTTGAGGCGTGTTAAAAGGGTTTTTACTGTACTTAGGTAATTAGGCACGCGCACATATCTTATTCTAGTGGGTGACTCGTACATACGCGTCTAAACTGTGTCACTCACGTGCACAGGGCAGTTTAGTAAAAAAAAAAAAAAGTATACATTGTACGAGGTTGGTCTTCCTGAGGTGTATCATGTGTTCCAAGACTAAACTTAAGGTTCTTAAGTATTTGATGATTTTTCTCGTAATTGTCCCTCAATGTTATTTGCATCCAGTTGACTTCTATATATGAGAGGTTATCAGCAAGCTTCTTAGGTTTAACAAATTGTTTGAGTGTCTTTGTTTCTTGCACGCAGGAACTAAATCTGCCTGGATGTGACTGTCAAGGACCTCATCTGGAATAATTGATTTCTCATCCAATAAAATGTCTCTCTGATCTATATATATATATATATATATATATGACATTTTTTTTCTATCTGTTATTATTTTATCCTCTAACAACATGTTTGTACATTTGTGTAGCATCAGCACTCTAGAAAACCGATTTTGTTGAGAACCTTTTTTTTTGCATAAGGGAAAATTTCATTCCAACCTTCTCTCCCACCAGAAATGCTTTTCAACAAGAAGGCGAAAACATTGGTTCACTTCAAGCTTTTCTGGCAAAAGAGCGGCCACACAAAATGCCTAACATTTTGAGGAGAAAAGCAGGTGCGCAAACATATTATGATGTCCAAAGAAAACCAGAGTTGCCTTCTTTCTTCATTTTCTTCGCCCTGTCCATCAATTGAACGGCCATAATTTTTACCAAACTTGGATAAAATGCAATGCAAATCCTGTACTGGTCCACGTTCTCTCGTACATCAGCCATGTGCATGTTGTTGACACATATAATGATACACAGATTTATGGACTGATCATGTTTGAGAATTCTTCTTATATCACACGTTTCTGGACAGTGTACATAGATTCAAACTAATTCATTTCTACTCATAAGCAACAAGGTTTCAAATAATTCCATTGATCCAGCAACTGCGTCCACATCATTTCTTATCTGGACACGTGGCCCACTTCATCAAAATTTGAATTGCATGTTTGTTGCGTTAGCTTCCCTTTATTGGATTATCCTAAGCCTTACATCAATCAATCATATGCAAGTTCGCAGTTTCTGGTAATATTATTCAACTTGTGTTTGTCTATCGGGCTTTCCACGCAGGCACGTGTACGGTTAGAGAAAGTGTGGTATAGGGGAGAATCTGATTCCTATGCATTGAATGGCATTGGTATTTTGACACTTCTTCATAGTCTTGAATCAATATCATTTAGTATATAATAGGTGTAGTATCAAAAAATGTTGACCATCAAATTAATACCCTTTTCATAAAAAATAAATAAATAATTAATTAAGAACTAACTAATGAAAATGAATACCCAACTATCATCTTAGTGATTCAGATTCTAAGAAAGTCGAAGTCTCATCTACATCTCTACCTAATATATGATCATTCATCCTCACATCTTTATGTATTTAGTTCCATATAAAAAATAACAAGCCCTAAAATGCTCTTAAAATGGACTACAGACTTCCTCTAATGTAGAGCATCACAAAAGAAAGTTGCAGCTTCTAATAAAAAAAAAGTCACATTAATAAAACATTTATCAGGAGAGATCAACTTAGAAAAGTGCAGATTCTTGCAACCATGTCTATAACTAGGATAGACAAGACAACATTCCACAAACTCAATGAAGGTAACTGAGGAATGGATTATAGAAATGGCAAAACATCAGTTGGCACCAAAGCAATACTGATGGACGTTTGATGAAAGCAAGTCAAATCACTCACACACCTTTTGCTAGCTTTTGCATAAGTGACTTCCATGCCATCAAAAAAGTCTATACAACTAAGTCAAAACATGCATAAAATGTGGATGCCCCTCTAAACAATAGGAGTTAAAGTTCTGAGAAAGATCTAAACAAGGAAACAGTGAATCAGGTAGATAAATTCATCCACCCAGAAGGGAATGGTGTTTCTTCTTCTACTTCACCGGCCTACAACTTTGAAAAATACCAACTTGCTAATAATGCCAGTTCTTTGGGCACCTTGTTAACCAGGAAAACATGGTGCAACGACCCACTTGGCTGTGTAATGCTGTCATGATTAGGGTGTTCAAGTTACGTATAAGCAAAGAAGAGTACCATTGCATTTAGCACAAGTGGATTATGTATAAGGTTTTTATAGGCTCAGATAATAGAAAGGTATCCTTCCTACCGTGAACATTGAGTCTGTGACATGACAGTGATGAAGAAAACTTTTGTTGTGTAAGTAAATTTAGAGGTGGCAATGGGTATCAATCTACACAAAAATAGGGTATGGTTAGTTTGAAGTACTCATTTAATTTATTGGTCTAAAAAGGTTTGAGTTTGGGTCCATGTAGTTCTGGACCCGTAGGTTTAGACCCAGATGCAAGACAGAGTTTCATATCTATCTCTAGTCTCTATACGTGTATGTGTAATTGTATTTTTGGTAAGACTTGCATATAATATATTGGGAAATTTTCAAATTTCTCCCTAAGTTAAGGCCAAATATAAAAATGGGGTTCAATGATTATGTTATATTAAAGAAGTCTCTTATTCAATCTGCTTTCGAAAGTTACCATAATGCCGTTCGAGAACAAGGAAACACTGTTAATTATTCATCATGATAAGGGTTGGTGAAGATGGTTGGTTTAAGGCGAGGAATGGACTACCTGTTTGATGGATAGCTGGCTCATTTGGGCTTCAGTTTAAAAAGTTGTATTTTTTTTATCTTTTTTTGCTATCGGAGGGTTTCTAATCCTTTGGACTGGACTAATCCCTCTAAGCTTAGAGGGAAGCTGGGTAAACAATCCTGTGGTCCCAAGGTAGTAGTACTAGTGGACTCAACCTTCAATTCCCGAAAAAGGGTATTTAGAGAAAGAAGTTATAATTAGAGAAAGAGTATTTAAGTAATTTTGCATCTTCGGTTAACTCCATTTCCCAAGGTAATAGCATAAGTTAATGCCAAAGACCTATTTAAAAGACGTCTTGAAAGCTTAAGGACAACTTTAATATTATTTGACTTGATTCTCCTCATGCATGGCTTCCTTTCTGGGATGAGGCTGTCATCTAAAAGGGGTCCCAGCCAAGTTTGGATGGGATTTTGTTCACATAGGAAAAAATCTCTTTTACTCGCAATTTGCATCTTGTAGGATCTTATACGTCATTGAGCTACCACTTATTCCAAAACCAATTGGTGATGAGAAATAACATTATAATAGTTTTATGGTGAGGGCGAGGGCTTGACCACAATTATGATCGCTCAAGAATGAGGGTGGACGTTGACGTAAACACATTTACCTTTACAAATGTAATTGTATCTCTAATAATTGAGATCGGCTGATTGCGGTGCTACGCTGCATGCTTATCACAAACGTAAACTGGGTATCTCAATAGTCAAAACTAGATAAGAGATCTTCCTAGGTTTCCTTCCCTTATATAAGCCCATGCCTCAGGCTTAAAAGAAGCCTATGACTACCTCCTCCTCCACTGAAACTTCTTTTTCTCTTCCTTCTGAATCTTCTACTTATCTTCCCCACATTTCTAGCAGAAGGAAAATGGAGAGAGAGCACACTGGCTCTCAGAACATCCCACCAATGTATGGGGATAGAATCACAGTTCTAAGCATCGATGGAGGAGGGATTAGAGGCATTATTCCAGGAACTATCTTGGGCTTTCTAGAGTCCAAGCTACAAGTAAGAATATCATAGTATAATTTCTCATGTTGATATGATTCTCTCTCTCCATTTGCATTTTGTATGACTCTGTATGTCTTTAATGCAAATTTGTTTTGTTGAGTCTTGCATGCATGGCCCCATGCGGAGCACCGAGCACAAACAGAGATGGATAGATGATTGGGAAATGGGACCCTCTATTTTGTGGGTACTTTCCATACGTTGCCACGATCAGATTATGAAATGTAGAGATGGCCCAGATCTTGAATGTTGGAAGGGTAGTATTCAAAACTTTCGATATTAATATGGACATGTCTACCAAATCAATGGTTAGGATTATCCCATCTGCGGAGTCATGATCATGGCTATGAGGCCATTCATTCAACCATGAATCATGGAAGTGCCCAGTATACATAGATGGGAATCTAGACTTTGATCTAAAGGTTTCTCAGGTAGGTGATGAGGATTGTTCAAATATCGATCTCTACCATAAGAAGATCCAAGCTATCTGATTGTCTATGAACACACAATTAAAGTCAGATTACAGCATGGGTCCAGAAAAATATGGCCAAGGATCGGATGGCTAGAAGCTTGACTAGACTTCGTGGAGTCTCTAACGGCCCCACCCATTGTGCGGTTGGTCAGATCAGGCAGTTGAATCATTATAAGATGGGTGCCGAGCAGTCCAGATCATGCTTGAGTTTGTCCAAGCATAGATAGCTTGCTTGCTTAGTTCTGGTGCCTGATTATCTGGCCCTGATCCCAATTCATTAAGTCTGGATCGCTGATTGTCTCCCACACTTAGGGTGGGATGATGTGTGGAACTCAACCATGGGGACCACTTGTTGATAACCTGGACAATTCTAAATGAATTCCATCCCCTTGAGTGACAAATCTTCAAATTTTACTGTATTAGAAGCTGGTCACATGGTAAGATTAAACACACGACTGATATGTGATTTGCACAATCTTATGCAGTGTTAATCATACGCCTTAATCACTTTATGAGTCATATGCTCAATGTTAAGGTAGGATCAACACTACAACAGATTACACCTTCAGCGACGTTTTTTTTCGTCGCTAAAAGTCCAAAAAACGTCGGTAAAGGTTTCACCGACGTTTTTTTTTTCGTCGGGCAGTCGTCGGCAAAAAAAGGTCAAGAAAATACCTTACCGACGAATTAATTTTTCGTCGGTAAAATTTTAATTTTCACCGACGCTTTTTTATTTTTTACCGACGTTTGTTTTCGTCGGTAATATTAAAGAAATAAAAATAAAAATATTTTACCGACGTTTTTTTTCGTCGGCAAAATATAACGAGAAAATTAAAAAAAAATAAAAAGACTTTTGCCGACGTTTTATTTTCGTCGGTAAAAGTATTAAATTTTTTAAAAAAATAAATTTGTAATTTTACCGACAAAAAAAAACGTCGGTAAAGATATTTTTCAAAAAATAAAAATAAATAAAATACTTTTACCGACGAAAAAAGACGTCGGTAAAAGTATTAAATTTTTAAAAAAAATAAATTTGTACTTTTACCGACGAAAAAAAACGTCGGTAAAAGTATTTTTCAAAAAATAAAAAAAATAAAAATACTTTTGCTGACGTTTTTTTTCGTCGGCAAAAGTATTTTATTTTAAAAAAAAATAATTTTTTCAAAATTACCCTGCATACATGGAGACAGGTAAAAAAAAAGTCAGTCATGTTACAATCAATAATGATACAGTCTCACATATAAATGTCCAATATACATACTAAAAAGAATAAAACACATTTACATATATGAATGAAGTTACCAAGGAATTGCCTATTAACCTCTTTAAGAAAACTCTATAACAAGAAATAGGTAATGAGCCTACAAAACTTTCCCAAAAGTATTCATAGCTAATGTTGTTATTTGTACAAGTTATAGTTGCTACCATCCAATATGGAAATCCCTTGCTCTTTGAGCTGCCATTTGATCAGCAACTGAATTGGTAAGTGGTTCATACCAAACAAAGTCCAAAGTCCAAAGTCCAACAGAATTCCAATCCTCCCTTTCTGTTTTGCCTGTACAAGATAAATCATAATTAGCATCTCATGCCAGCAAAAAATAATAGGCACATTATATCCCACGAGAAGGAACCAACAACCTTTACCTAAGCAAATGAAATTATATATGAAAACCAACGGCCACAAATGAACAAAGTTAAATATCTACCTTCACCATAGGCTCGTGTGTTTGTCATCTTTCACACTAAGTCAATAGGGTTTTTGTACATATTATGTGTGTTTAGGAGATCAGAACCACTCGTGTAATAGCCCATAGGCCCTATTTCAGATGGGCCAAGGCATGAAAGGATAGCCATTGAACAATCCCAAATGTTCCATCATAGGACTTTCAAGGAAATAAGACGGATGCTTATGTATGAAGTCAACTCAACCTCCATTGACTCTACCATTCTGGTCCTGAAAGATGCTGCTCAAAGGGTTGGGAATTTCTGAACAATCTGATTTTTGGCTATGGTCCATCTTCATATATGGTTAACTGCATGAGTAGTTTATGCACCAACTGTATGCAAGAAGAGGCTATTTTTAAGAAGAAAAAAAATGTGAGAAGACCTCATTATATTTGGTAATAAGCCACATGAGGAAGACTACAGAAAAGGTAAGTAGTCCTTCCTTGAGGTATACAATACATTTATTCCTGTTTATGCTTGTGTATGTTAAATTTGTGCACCAGTTAATGAGCAAAAGTAAGTGTCCATAATAGTCCTGTTATGATGAAAGAGGTGCAGAGACCGCCAAAACTAGTTCTTTTGCTCCGTGATAACTGCTAACAGTAGAAATTTAGACTACACTAACTACAGTTAGTCATCTAAATTATAGTTTATATATAAGCATTTAACAGGGCCAGGCTCGACTAGGCCTCTGCTTTGGTCTGGATTGAAGCTGCCCTTCAATCTCCGGTCTGAATGATTAATTGAGGTAAGACTTCAGTTCCCTATAGAATATCCCATCTTGGCTTAATGAGATGGCCAGCTTGACACAACTTGACTATATAAATATCAAGCAGAGAACAAGCACTTCCACAGACCCTCAGCTAGTAGAGGTCCAATTCTCCAGTTCATGACCAGGGCCCAGACAAACTTCAGTCCATCCTGGACCATATATACCCTCTTTATAAACTACAGAAAAGCTGGAGTGGACAGACAATATGGAACAAAAGGCATTTACTAGAATATAATAGAACCTAAAACTGAACTTCTACCATGCAAACACATCAACATCATCAGCTAATGTTAAGATCAACTGAGTCTTCAAAAAAAAAAAAAATCAAAAGCAGCAACGATTTACCTCAGCCATGGCTGATGTTACAACGTCTGGTATGGGCTGGGTGGTATCACCAATCCCAAGGCTTATCACTTTGGCATCTGGGTACTTCTGCATATGTCCAAGCTGCCTCCTGCCAATCTGTTTAAAATCCATGAAGATTTAAAAAAAAAAGACATTTAGATAACTTATCTCATTATACTAAAATCCAGCTGAAGAATTTCTTGTTATCACAGTAGTAGATGTGAAAAAAGGCAGCATATTTATAGAGAAAAAATTGACATGACAGCAAGAAATATATTTTGTGAGGCATATAAAATATTAGAGCAGTACCGAGTTAAACATTTAAAAATGCATTGGATACATAAACCATGGATAGTGGTACATCAGAGTAAACAGAGAAAGTATCACCAGAGCCATGTTTGTCCTGAAATTACTTGTTTCAATTATCATTATGATAAACTTAATTCAAACCAAATAATTCGCGTAAGACCCGATTTGACTCTCTCTCTCTCTCTCTCTCTCTCTCTCTCTCTCTCTCTCTCTCTCTCTCTCTCTCTCTCACACACACACACACACAATCTATCTATCTATCTATCTATCTATCTATAAATCCCTCAGAGTTACTGGTAATATTAAACATTTAAAGCAGCTTTGTATTTAAATCCCTCTGTTATTACTTACATATAAATCTCAATCAAGAAGAATAAAAAGATAAATATTATTGCTCAGGGAAAAAAGAAGAAAACACACAAATATATCTTATGTAAAGGAAGGAGAGAAAAAAGACAGAACCAGATAGCCACATACAATTGCTTGAAAGAGACATGGCTATTATATTTTTGTCCAAAGAAAAGGAGTAGCTACTTCACTAGAATTAAAACAGAAGAATTTTCGATTTCAGAAGAAACACTCGACACCCATTAGAAAAGATAGGTACTTTTAATTACCATCTGATCTGACATTAATGATTTCAACACTTGGTGGATCCTTTCCTGATCCTAACCCAGTTAGTAAAGGTTTTTATTTTCGAACTTTGTGCTGCAGAAGGCTGAGGTCGTGAGGGAGAAGGAGATGGAAGGATCGGAGACGCAGGGGATGGCGGGCGAGAGAGGGTTAGAGAGAGATGAGGGATTGAGAATTCTGTTTGGGGCTCTGGGCATTAGTAATAACAATCCCGGCCATTGGACAGAAGTCTAATTGGTATTCCAGGTGCAGCAAGTTTTGCGAGGGGTCATTCATGATGCACTAGAGAACTTCCATAATTTTTCAAGCTCAGCTGGTTTCTGTTCATTAAATATAACAGAGGTAGAAGCTATGTGTGTAGGCTTCCTTGAGGCTCACAGATTAAACCTTCAAAGATTAATAGTAGAAAGCGATTCTCTTTGCAAATTACAGAGGCGTCAGGTTTATGTAGAACTCCTTGTGCTTTGGCGAACCAGGTGAAGTAATTGATCTGGGAAAAATGCTTAAAGCATCATTTGCACATGTGAAGAGGACTAGAGTGAAAATTCAACGGCAGACCAATTGGCTAAGCAAGGAATTTCCCATCAAAGCTTGGTTTTGGCTTAAGATTGGGATGTCCTCTTTTCCGTATTTCTTGTGTTTCTTAGGTAAATTTTAAGTATGGGAGACAACATGATATGGATACGTTCCCAATTTTGAAGTATCCAGGTATCATAGACAAACATCTATTTTTCACTAAGACATAAAACAAGTCAATATCATTAAACTAATGTTCATTGTTCACATACACCAGTTCCATATGTATCAATTTACACTGTACAGCTCCCTGTTTTACTCTAATCTAAAATCAATTAAAGGAAACCTTGATTTACCTCGGTGCTCATTTGCTTTTTCTTTTCCTTCTCCCTCTCATGCCACTCATAGATTGGGGTAAAATCGCATAGCTCAAATTTCTTAATCACATGGTTTCGGCCAAGTAGCACTTTCCAGTCATTCATGAAGTTGTCAATAAATTTCTGCTGTGTTGCATATTCCGTTTCTTTCATCACTGCAAACATTGTAGCTACCTGCAGAACTAATACTTTCAGCAGATACAAAAAAAATAGTAAATCAAAGCTGCAGGTAAAGAATAAAATGTATTTATCAAGGGCAACGGGCCACATGCAATGTGACAAGTGGAAGCAACAAGAATCACATGACAAGAAATGAAAAGAAATAGTGAAAATGGTACAAGATCATAAAAGATATTCAGCATCACCTCTTCTTGTTCTGGAGTTAAATCAACTGGCTGTCCATTGTATAGCATCTTAATCCCGTGAGGTTTGTATGGAGGAGGGAAAATGACACCATTGTGCTCCAATGTAGTCCACTTCTGCCCTCCACCGGAGCCAGGTGGCACCTTCAACGACTTTGAGTATTTAGAAGCTTTTATAATTTTTTTTGATTTCTTGTTTGTTTTCTTCAATTGGGAGGTGACAACCTTTGTTGGTTTCTTTGATAAGGATCGATTGTCTGATGAAACCGATTTTTTCACTCTCTGGGAAATTGGTATGTGATCATCATCATCCATCTTTGCTTCTTTTTTTACTTCCTTCTCTACCTTAATTTTGTTAGGCACATCCATCTTTGCTTCTTTTTAACTTCATGTGAAATATACGTGTCTCATGTGTTTCTCATGTGTAGTGGGTCATCCACCTTCCTTTCCGGAAACACCCTGCCAACTCTAAATAGCCACTGTCCTGAACACATCAACATGACAAGGCCATCCTTTTCTATTATTTTTTTTTATCTCTCACAGCCATGTCAGACACATCAACACCACCATTATGAAAGGCATACTATGCAATGCTCAGCCCATAAAAGAGTGCAGCATGCTCAGGTTATCTGGTTTCTACAAATGAGGTTCACAATCAACATACATATGCCCTTTGGGTGGAGTATAGCTATGTGCCTATGTCATTTAGGGAATTCTTTCATTGTATTTTATTAATTCACGAAAGTAACTTTAGAAACTAAAAGATGTATAACAAAATATACTTATAACTTCCTATAAAATACTGATTTTTATGGACAAGGCGGCTTGTTGTGTTTTCCACAGCTCCTCACACCAGGCAAATATGACATAATCAAAGTTACTTAAGATAAGAAGTAAAACTACATGATATGATATTACTTTGAAACTCTCCACCTTTTCCATGTTAGCAGGATCAGCTTGCCATGGAATAGGTCTATTTGGAATTTCAATTATAAGTAAATCATCACTTTCTATCTCAGTTATGGTGCCTATACTGTGGTGTGCCTATACTCGGTACGGGTATAAAACTTCTCCTAAGAGAACCCAATCGAGAAAAGACTGAATTTTTTCAAAGAAAATTCACACAGCCAAAAACACCCACTAGGTTAATTACCGTAACCCGAGATTTCTCCTTGTCGTAGATTTCTCCTTTTGCCAAACATATTGATGATGTTTCAGGTCTGGCCATGAATTAATTACATCCTTGAAAAAGTAGGGATAACCAAGCATAGCCTGAATGCTAGGTTGCAATTTGGAGAAACTAATTCTGTTTATACTTTATGAAAAAAAAATTTAAAAATAACTGGTTCATTGGGATTCAAAAGAGCCTACCTTTTATTGCATCTGGATTGTAACTTTTTTTAAATTTCTGAACAAGTGACTCATAAAAGGGCTTCGCATCCTGGGGCGACATCGCCACATGAAAATCAGGCTTGTTGCCCTTTAGAAATCCATAAAGAGTAAACTGACTAACTGAGAAATCAACAGAAAAACAATCCAAGAGAATCCAAGGGTAAGTCATTGATATACACAAGGAGCTATTTAGTACCACCAATGGAAATCACAATTGACCCTATAAAGAAACATATATAGAAAAGTGTATGGCATTTATAATACCCAAGAGAACTTCAAACTTCCTCTGCATAACCTGTGAACCATAAAGTTTATTTTTTCAAGAAAGGAAACAAAAATAGAAGTCACAGCCAATCAAATAGAAGAGTATAGAACAAACAAATGTAAAACAAAAGAAGAAGAACTACAAAAAAGCTGCATTGAAACTTAGCATTGATATTTCTTTTGCTTATTAAAAAAAAGGTTTCTAAAAGTGTAAGTGTGACACAGACATGGATTTTACACTTGAAAATAAGTGTAAGTGTGACACAATATGGATATGTTGCCAATTTTGAAATATCCAGGACCAGAGACAAACGCAATAATTCAATGAGAATGAAAGAGTTGACTGTAAAGGGATCTTCCAGTATGATATTATAGATCCATGGACTTCACAAGAATACTAATAAGACAATTCATTAAACTCAATGAGAGTGGATTCTAAAAAGTGAGTCTTCCAACACCATCTATTCGGTGCCCTCAAGGGAAAGAGCCCTTGGAAGTTCCGATATTTCCTTAACGAGATTAAATTTGTCGCAGCTGACTTCATGTGGCTTTTCATCATGTCAATTGGTGCGCTAAAACGCAAGTTATGCATAGAGTGCATTGGGCTTTTGTTGTGATTTTCTGTTTGTTTTGGCTCTCTGAGGAGAGATTCATTCATCGTATATGGGCCCTCTGCCATTTATCTCCGACGTACTCTTTCACTTGTATTTCCTTCCCTTTTACTAGAAATATCCATTACCGATCATAAAAAAAAAGGTAAATTAGTTTCCTGCACACCCTGATTTCTGTGCAACAATGAAACTGCATATATTTAATTACAGATTACAAATATGGATCAGTTAGACTTACTGGCAGAGGAGTTCACAGTCTACTATATTATCGGGGCCAGGCCGATGTGCCTTTCCATTTGAACGGAACTGTCGGAAGGCTTTAGGATTCAGGCCACACACATGGGAAAATTCATTTTCGAATAGAATGAATGCTCATTATTAACTCCATGAAAACCTAATCTCCATGGTTTTTGCTTCTCATTGCCCAAACAAAACCAATTTTCTGAATCCCATCAATTATCAGATATTCTGAGAACCTATCTAACCCCAATAACTTTGGCTTCATTCAATTCCTTCATCCCCTAATTCATTTCTCAGCACCCCACTTCCTCCTGTAGACCCAGCTTGCCTCAAAATAACCCATCCACACTGAACTAGGAGGGCACCACATGGCTCAGCTCTGTTTGAGAACTCCTTCGGATTGAGTGATCATGTTGATAAGTTTTTTCATTAAAAGTTAGATAAAATATCCACACATTCAAAAGAAATCAGACTCATGCTATTTTTCACACTAATAAAGACATCATGCCCAAATTGCCACATAAAAATGAGCTATTTTTTGTAAAAAAATACCCATACTTATTTCCTGAGATGGGAGACGTGCTTGACATCCTTTAATTCAATAGATGTGTCAGCTCCTTGATTGACAAAAGGTCCATGCCGTTCAACTGCTCATTACTCATTACTGCAGGTAAATAAATAAATATATACATGCACATTATTCTATGATACTTCAGGAAATATTGTAAAAATCTTTATCTAGTGATTATGGGAATCATTTTTGATGTGAATGACTAGGTGGCATATGAATGACATTGGTTTTTCAAAACATAGGGATAAAAATTTCACAAAGAACTTGACCATGGCAAGGTAAGATCAGTCCTTGAAACTGGCTAACTATTTAGAATCTGTTCTTAATCAGAATCAAACATGTTAATTTTCCACAATTAAATAGGTTACCACCACATAACACACAATATACCTGTCTAACACTAATCACGATAAAAAAATTTGCTAAATAAACCTCGAAGAAGCACGAAATTTCTTTAAGATACAAGATTCTCTACTTAATAGGAAGTAAGATAACAAAACTCTTAATAGCCGATGTCACAAAAATAATTGCCATTGAAGGAGCATGAGAGTTCTTTAAGGTACAAGATTCCCTACTAAAAACTTGACATAACAGCAATCTAAATAGCAGATGTTAAATTTCAGCAATCGAATAGGTTATCACCCGCACAACACACATTACCTAATACTAATTACTTCTCACAAGAAAAAATTCCTAGCTAGACATTGAAGTAGCCTGAAAATCCTTTAAGATGCTGGAAGATTTCCTAATAAAATAAAGCTGGACATCATATATTGGGATCTATGAAAAACAGAATTGAATTCATCCAACTTTCCTCTGAGTATTTCAATTTCACCAATGTATCATTGAATTAGAATAAATTGGCCTGTCAGATGCACTCCCTTGTATAGCGAACCCATCAGCAGGCCTATTTTTAGTTTAGACTTGGATCTCTTTCTTTCTTTCTGTCTTCCCTTTCTACAATCCTCCATTTTATACAACTTCCCTCCTTATCCACGGACTCCTAGAGTTCTTTAATTTTGGTTGGCTATATCTGCCTTCTGGGTGCCAGGTAGCCATCGTAATAGCATACATCCAGGACTGATTTTTGTATGTTATTTAGCACTCATGGATACTTGGGAATAAGACATTGGTAGTGGTGGCAATTAAGTTTAAGTGACCTTCCCATGTCTCAGAACCATTAAACTATTGCACATATAGTAAATTGTTTGGGAATTGTATGCTAACAGGTAATGAAAAAAACATTCTCCATTACCAGCATGGTACTCCAAAAGTATCAGCCAAGACCTACCAAAAGACAGGTAAATAAGAGATTTACCTGAATGTTCTTTTGATCATCTGAGACAGCAAGACTCAAGGTAGTTCCATCAATCAAAAATTCTGTGGCATAACAATTAAGCGTGCCAAAATCCTTAGCCAGCAAGCTCAACTGGGCACCTTGTTCTTTCCAACTGAGGAAGTATATGCTTTTGTGAATATCACCCAACAGGATAAAATTCTTCACCTGCAATGATATACAATCAAACTCTTAAAATATGATCACACCATTAAACATATCTGAACAATGATACCAGTTTTGCCCAACCATTAAAAAAAAAAAAAAAAACCTGATTTGAGACTACCGAGTTTGATCAAAACTCAAAGCCCAAGTCTTCATTAAAAAAAAGGTTTCTAAAAGAAAACATATGAGCTCCTGTCATTGTTTTGACGTTCTTAGCAATGGGGTTGGTACCAGGACACCTTTTGAGCTTAAACTCGATCAGAAATAGAGCACTATGAACACAAATTGGCAGTCTAACAAAGCACTATGAATACAGTTACCATAAAATGTTATACCGAGCTTATAAATTATTGAAAGATAAACAATGTCCATAGAAATCTCAAAGAGGTACAGAATCTCATCATATTTACTAAAATATATCTTTAATATAAAGAAGAGATAAAAATCAAATATGCTAAGATTTCCTTTACGTATCTTAATCAGTTATTGTCCATAGAAAGCAAACACAAATTAATTAGTACTACTTCAAGAAGAAAAGGACTAGAGTTTACCAATAGATTCTACCGTAAATCACAGAATAATGTATTAAAGCACTTTAAGCATGAACCCAGCCCTTCAATTCCAGTCTTCCAGAAGCTTTCCTTCGAGCTGTGTCTTCCACGATCTAGGGCTCCTAACAGAGGAACTCGGCAAATGGCTGAAATCGGAGGCAGCAAGCTCCAAGAGCACAAACTTCGGTGGAGCTCCAAGAGCACAATCGGAGGCAGCAAGCTCCAAGCTCCAAGCCATGGGTTGTTCAAGTGAAGCTCTGGTCTAGAAACTCAGATGAAAGAAAACCCAACAACATCCGCCGGGGAGATGAGGACCTGAGGTACACCAGCCGCCGGCCGAGCAGAGAGAGGGTCGGAGTCTGAGACGAGCACAGAGGAGAGACGAGCGCAGAGGGCTGGAGAGCAAATGAGGTTTCCCTAAAAAAAAAAAACCTAAAACCGTAAAGAGACCAGAGGGCGGGAGGGAAAGAAGGGAGAGGGTAAGAGAGAGAGAGAGCAGAGCAAGAGAGAAGATGGAGAGAGCGAGAAATAGGAGAGATCAGAGAGGGTAAGAGAGAGAGCAGAGCAAGAGAGAACGAGAGAGAGCAGGAGAGACCAGAGAGGGTAAGAGAGAGAGCAGAGCAAGAGAGAGCGAGAGAAAGCGTAGAAAGATCCAGCGAGCGAGATACAGAGATAGCAGAGAGAGGAGAAAAGGGGTGAACTGGCCGAGAGAGAGAGAGAGGATAAAAGGCGCTCGGTGGCGGGAGAGGGGAAAAATAGAGGGGGGAAAAGCCCTTTACCGACGTTTTGAAGAATAACGTCGGCAGAATTGACCTTTGCCGACGGTTTTAAAACGTCGGCAACAGTATTTCTCTTACTTTTCATATATTTAGAATTTCATTTTAAAATTAGCCTTTCGCCGACGTTTTAACTAAAAACGTCGGTAAAATATACAGTTTCAGCGACGTTTATTATTAAACGTCGGCAAAATTGATCTTTACTGACGTCTAAAAAACGTCGGTAACAATTTATTTTTTATTTTTTATACAATTTTTTTTAATTTTAAAAATCGTATTTTACCGACGTTTTTTTTGTGAAAAACGTCGGTAAAAATCTTTTTTACCGACGTCATTAAAAAAACGTCGGTAAAATTTAATATTTACCGACAAAAAAAAAATACGTCGGTAAAAAATACTATTTACCGACGAATTTAGGAAAACGTCGCTAAAAAACGTAGCTAAAAGTGCAATTTCTTGTAGGTAAAATTTGATGAAATATCATATTGGAGATGATAAATTCATTTTGAACAATTTTGGATAATCGATAGGTAGGCTCCAAGGTTGTGTTATACACGTCTTACTTACAGGAAGCATGTGGAAGACACTCAGGGATCCTGACTCAAACTATACTGTCTGTGTTAAATATGTAAAAGTGGCTTAATTACCTCATTTAGACAGGCCTATAAGCAACATTAGAGAGGCGTAGCTTCTTCAGCTGTCATGCTAGAAAACAGACTTGGCCAACCCATAATCCACCCCCAGCTCACTGTGGGCCAGGCCATGAGCTAAGAACAATACTAAAAAATCACAGTTTCCATGAATAAAATGGTTCTCATATATAGATACAAAGGATGAGCCAAAAGTGGCAGTAGTTTGTTTGGAGAAAACCTCTTTCAGCTGTGTAGACCTTTCATGAGGGGGAGCACATCATGTACAGACAATAGCCAGTGGAATGGGAATCTAAATCACTGAACAACTGCAATGATCCAAATGGTGATTCTTTGGCCAATTCAACACCTTGGTTTATGGTTAGGTGCTCCACTTTAAACCTTTTGAGTCATGAGTCGAAAATTTGGCAAAAATATTCGGTCCGTCCTATGCAACTGATTATGGCCTTTTTTTAACGTACATTTAGTTGCAAACCAGATGTCAAATGGCTTTGTCTGGTGGGAGATCTCATTGCATTGCTTGTCAACAATCTGGGTACCACTAGATGAATGGATTGGATCATAGAATGCTTTATAGAGCTTTAATGAATGCACTTCATCATTCATAGCTTTAATATTAATCCACCATCTCCTCATCATAATCGTTTAGCCTTATGCTTCTGGTTTGGGCTCAGATCTACTCTTACCAAGAAAATGTTGAGATCATTAATATGGAAATCAAAGTGAGGCTGGCTCAAACTTTGCTTTCCATATTAATGATCTCAACAGAAAATAACTATGACCATATTTCTTATTTTTTTAAGAGTGGTGCATGAGAGTGAGATTTTTGTCACTTTTCAATATATAGAGGTGTAAATTGGGACAAGCCGCCCAGCCCGGCATGGCCTAGCATAGGATAACCCGGGACATGACCCGGCATGTCACATTGACTTCACTGATCAGGCCGGCTCGGCCCGGCAAGACCCAAAGGATGGGCCGTGCTGGTCCAGGGAGCCTTGGGTCGTGGCACGGCACGACACAACCCAGGGACTTGGTCGTGCTGTGCTGGGCCAGTGTGCCAATGCCGAGGCAGGATCTAACACAGCCCGGCAAGGCACGACATGACATTAATATAAAAAAACATCTGATTTATATATAAATAAAATATAATTTTAAAATAATTTAAATTTTATTTTTCATTTATAAATTAGCATCAATATTCATGTCGTGGCCGTGCTGGGCCAACCTATCAACCCCCAACCGACATTGGAATGGCACAGCACGACCCATACACGGCTGGGCCAGCCTCAAAGTGGGCCGTACCGTGCCGTTTACACCTTTACTTCTCAGGCATCTTGTTTTTTCTATCCATATAAATATAGATGGTATACTTGTGCGTCCACATAATACTAATTGCAGGTAATGTTACGCTAAGAGGCACCGTACATGGATTGAGTGAGAGGCCTTTTTTTTATCACCACATGGGAACCCCTTATGATAAATTCAACCCTGTCATAGTCAAGAACCTTCCATGAATTACTACTCACCCTAATTTGACATTCATCTCAAATATACTCGTCATTGGATTAAGATTTCTTAAAATGTGTAACTTAATAAACTATTTAACTTTAATGCCACTAAATCAAAAGTTGTGATTATCCGATTGAGATGATATCTACTAATAATCATATCCACAAAAAGATTCATCACACTATCCTTTTATGATTAGCATCCATCTCGGCGGGTCTCACAAGGTTGGGGGTGTACCTACATATTGGATTTTGGGGATAGTTGTCCTGTCAGACTGTGAAAAACCATTTAAGTCTCTTATAAAATCCAATCAATAAATGGTCCCAGACGGGCCATGCCCCATTAGAAATAAGCCCTCGCCCCACCCTTAAATGATAAAATAATAAATAAAGTAATATTATGACCATCGTTGCTCCCCCTCAGACAAAAATCCTCGCCCCACCCTTAAATGATAAAATAATAAATAAAGTAATATTATGACCATCGTTGCTCCCCCTCAAACAAAAATCCTAGGTTCAACCACGCAATCCGCAAGAGATACCTCTTATCAGGACTATATTATACGCCACTAAAGAGGCCACATACATAGAGTGAGCCAAATTTTCACTCTCTTCTACTCATAGATGTGGGACAAAAATAAAAAGTAGAAAGGTAGACTAAAAGAGAACATAAATAAAGGGCTTCTACTCTGTAGAAATAACTCATATATGAGACTTTTTATAGTAAATTAAGTTTGTTAATCTTTCATGGTGCAACAGGAGCTAGATGGAGAAGACGCAAGACTTGCAGATTATTTTGATGTAATAGCGGGGACTAGCACTGGAGGCCTGATAGCAGCCATGTTAGCTGCACCTGACCAAAACAACCGTCCCTTGCTCGCAGCAAAAGATATTAATCCATTCTACATCAAACATGGCCCCAAAATATTTCCTCCACCCAGGTATGATTACAAACACTTTCTTCTTTAAGTATGTATATGTATAGTGAAGAATAGATAATCAGAATAAAAACTAAAGAAGAAACAATGTGTGTTCTTTTTATATGCTTTTCTCCCACCAAAGCAAAGTAGCAGAAAACATGGAAGGAACTTAAATGCCATGTTTACTCAAGGAGGAGGGAGGAGAATATTTTCCACGAGGGGGCGATGTGGAAAAAAAAAAAACAAAGGGGCTATTCTGAAAAATAATAAAAGGTTTTCAAACAACTTGGGGAGGCCATGGCCACGGCCACCCCCTCCACCAGTCCACCCTCTCCCCACATCCCCCGGTTCTGCCCGGTTGACCCTCTTATAAATGTATGGTATACTCATTACAAATATGCGCATGGGATTATGTGACCCTGTGGGGATATTTAGGAACTATTTTTTGTTTGCATAGAAGATATAGGAATTGGTAACATGAGAATTTAATGTTAGATGAGCTCCATTGAGAAATTATTAAAGATGTGGGGGATGTTGGATATATATCATACTAACGTGGATAAAACATCTAACTTTTATGGTATTTGATGAGTTACAGGATGGTGGCTAAGTATTCATTTCCGACCTCCCCTCGTTCATTTTGTAGTAGAGGAGAAGTAATTAAATGTTGGTTTGTAAATTCACCTTCCTTTCTTTAAAGGACGGAACTACCCTGTCGCCACAACGCCCATGTTAAAAACATGGGTGGGGGCCCACCTTTGAAAAATTCAAACCGAACGACTGCCCTAAGACTCATTCTATACTCTGTATCTGAATATTCAAAATCTATTTCAGTGGGCCAACCAATGGATTAATCACCATATTTCACACATCTAAGAGGCTCTTTCCATTTCTGCTCATTAAAAGAGGAATGCAAAGAAAGTTAATCACAAATTTCAAATTTAGTTGATCCAACGATGGCCATCTCACTCATTTGAATAATAATCTATCATTTGATTGCTACAATGGTACTAGGGCTAACAAGAGGTTTGCCTTTCCAAAGGTGCCCCCCACCCATATTTTTAACATGGGCGTTGTAGTATACTCGCTGCTTGGTAGTTCGGCCCTTCTTTAAATTTGTCTATTTAAAAAAAAAAAAATTCATCATTCTTATGTATTCAATTACATGAAACAAATAGGTTCTTTTAAGTTTTTTTTATGTTTACTTGGAAAAGCAGCATTGATCAAAATTAAAAATAATAGACAACATTTACAAATATAAACAAGTGACCATCAATTGTTTTTCACCTTTGATTGTAGAAAGTTCCCGACCCCACAAGAAATCCCATCCCATGTTGGGAAATAAAGTCCTTGCTTCTTTGGCACAAATCAAAACGGTACCTTCTACCACATTGCCGGCTGCTTCTACTTGTTAAAGGTTTGTTGCAAAAAGTTGCCCAGCTTGTTGTGGTAATGGTCTGGCTTGTTGACGCTGTAGTCCTGGCCTTCCTGGCTGTGGTCGTTGCTGCTGCTGAGGTCTCGGAGGAGGTGCGGGTAATGCCAACCTCTGAGGTGGGGCCGGAAGTGCTGGCCTGGCTGGTTGCTGAGGATATGGTTGCTGTGGCGTTCCATAACCACCTCTGTTCCTGGGACAAGCTGCTGCTCGGTGCTCCGTGGATCCACAAAGAAAGCATGCACCGGTGTTTCTCCAACACCTCTCAGTAGGGTGTCCTTTTCCACAAGTTTGACACTTAGGTGCATTCGAGCCACTGGCTACTCCCTTCTGTTTCTTATAAAGAAAATTCTTTCCGGAGTGAGACATACTCCTCTTAGGATCTGCATTCCTCTTCTTAATTGTCATCTCTTCTGCAGTGTAGGCTCTATCAACAGCATCTTGGAAAGTCTCGGGCCTCTTGTACATTATCACATGCTCCTCATACGCAGGATGAAGCCCTCCGACAAACCTTTTCACTTTCTTTTCCTCTGTGTCCACTAAGTCCTTAGCAAACTTGGACAATTGAGTAAAAGTGTGCACATATGTTGCTACTGTCATTTGGTTTTTCTTGAGGGATATAAATTCTTCTTCTTTCTTCCTATACATGTGATCCGGTATGAATTTTCGACGAAACCGCTCCTGGAAAGTCTCCCATATAGTGGCATTTGGCATATTTATGTACGCATCCTTGACAGATTTCCACCAGTCCTTGGCGACTCCCCTGAACATTGAGGTAGTGAGAACTAACCTTCGCTTGTTATCGCATACGACTGTCTCGAAGACATCGTTCATATGATCCAACCATTCATCTGCTTGAATGGCATCTTCTTTCCCGTGAAACTCCGTAGCTCCTCGTTTTCTGATCTTGTCGAACAATGTAGTCGGGTCATTTTCTTTAGATTGGATGACCACTTGAGTGCTCGGGTTTGATTGCGTTTGACCTTGTATGGCCATCAATGCTGCTAAATGCTCGTTTGTCTTGGCCATTTGTTCCATTAAGACCATCATCCTGGCTTCTATTGAGGGAGGATCATTGTCCACTTCAACGAAGGGTCCTTCATTACGTGACTCAGTATTTCCACTCCCGGAACCAGATGCCATTGTTCTGCAAAATAATTGTAAGAGTTAGGACTCTAATCTATCTCTCTACCCAATGGTACTCACAAGAAACACTAAATACTAACAAGTAACGCACAACTATCAATACACTAGCCTGACAGCCCTATACTCATAATCGATTCTAACGTATTCTCACAACGTTCTAATTTGTTTCTATGTCTTTTAAGTAGACTTTCAGGGCTCTGATACCATACTTACGTATGTCACATTCCGGTCCCGAAATCACCCTGGCCTAGGGTAATTCCCGAGGTGTGTCACACGTACTCCCGCATGTTGTACCTGTCTCGAGCCACATACAACACACGAAGGAGAGAAAACGACTAATCCACATGTGAGAACAAATAACATTTCATATAGCGGAAGTCGTAAAGCAATTACAGAGGGTATCATTTCCCCTTCAGTACAATTTAACCTTTAAGTTTGATACAAAAGAATTTGACAAATATTTACATTAAGTTTCAAAAGAGGGATCAATGAAAGGATCCCTGTACAATCCACTGAAAGAACCTATACATTCACTACCAAAAGTATATTCAAAAGAAATTCGTATGACTATATGAAAAAGGGTAGTCACACGAACGATGGTATTCACTAGTGTAGTCCGCACTCCGAGGAGGTCAAATCTAGGCTGGCCCTGGTTCTGGCCACTCTTCTAATCCTGCTGGTACCTCTTGGGTACCCTTCTCTCTCTCCTGGACCTATTCAGGGTCGGGAGCTGCATCTGCGTCTGTGGCACCAAATGTAGTATCTCAATACGACGATTTTTTTAGCAAGTATAATCACAGTAAGAAATTACACATATTGCAATTGTGAATTGAATACGAGTAAATCAGTGGATAGCAATGATAGTATCACTATGTAAATTGTGACTGAATTAAAATATGTTGTTGGATCAATAAATAAGAAACTATACTAATTTGGCTATTATTTAAAGCTCATCCTCTCAAAAAGAGCAAAATCTTGTTGGGATGTCACCAGCGGCCCGGCCAAAGGCTAACTGGCTACCCGGTTCTGGAGTTCCGGTGCTCCAGGCGACTTACTGCAGTAGTCTCTCACAACTAAACCAAGTGCTGGCCCCGTCGGGCATCACAAGGTCGAAGCCAGGTAGTGCCAACTCAATCAAATCATAAGTGGATTCAAGTGAGTTTGTATTCCAAATCATCTATAACAAAATCAATTCCATTCATGTATCACCGTATACTCACTCAATCCGCATTTCAAATCGATACTGAATCAATATAAAGTCGTTGACAAATGGTGGGGGGGGGGGGGGGGGAATTAGAGTCATTACACCTCAAGGATATTGATAATGCAATAAGCAATAAACGAAATTGATTATAATGATTGATCTATCAAATGAAAGTATAATTCAATATGAAATGCAATAATTTAAAGAATCAAGGAAATTACTAGCCAATCTAGTCTAGTCCCCTATTGTTTCCTCACCATCCAATTCGATATACATTTAAGGAATCTATACTTAGTGTCACAGTGTAATAAAAAGTTCATTAAATTAATATCTATGGCGTGGTGATAAAGTCCTGATTGTTTTTGGGCTACTCAAGCTCCTAGGGTTTCAAATAGGCAACTAAAGGGTTAGGGTAACAATTGATGGCTCTAAGAGGCCATTAAAATGAAGTATCAAAATTTAGAAATTTTGGAGTTCGGTCAGCTGGCGGTGGCCTGGCGGTTAGCCGCCTGTAGATCAGTCGGCTAGCCGCCAGGTAACCGTCGGGTGACCGCGGTTTCCTGACAGAATAGTCAGCTTCTGAAAAGGTAACCGTGATTTTCGGCTAGCCGCCAGGAGTTACGCGGCTAGCCGCCAGGTAACCGCGGGGTAACCGCGAGTTCCTGACAGCGAAGGTCAGTTACTGGAAAGGTAACCGTGGAATTAGGGTTAACCGCCTGGGGTTCACGCGGCTAGCCGCCAGTCCGCACGGCCAGCCGCCTGGCCTGCGGATTATTCTATTTCACCCATTCTGCAGCTCTCTCTCCCCTTTTTCCTTTCCATCCTTCTTCTCATATTCTGTAATATGGAGCCCTCTTGCTCCCATATCCAACTTCCATAACATTTCAATATACAAGGAGAGCTTAACATGCATTTTGATTTTTAATATCACATTGTTGAATACTAAGAATCATAATTAAAACATAGAATCAATGGTAATAACAACATGTAAATTCATATTATGCTTATACTTGCCTCAAAGTAGCTTTCCAAACTCTTTTACTCTTTTGGTATTCCAAACCTTAAACTCCCCAAATGACTCAAACCCTAGACACAATATCCATCAAAACACAATTTAAAGTCTATACAAGTTTATGAGAGGTTCCTTTGACTCTAATGCAACTCAAAAATCCAAAGGAAGGAGTGTTAGCTCATACCTCAACAAAGAAATCCGAATTGGAGAGAATAGAAAATGATGGGGAAATTCCTTGTCACAAAAGGGAAGAGGAATATGAAGAAGATGGAGAAGATGGCCTCCTTCACTTGCACGAACAAGGATTTGGAGAAAGAAAAGAAATTGAAAGGAAGAAGAGAGGAGGAGTTCTCTCCACCATCCACATGCACAACTGAATGAAGTGGAACAACTGGAGTTGAGTTGGAGTGGTTTTAAGTGATAAGGATAGGAAATTTGCGGAAAAGTCCGTTCCTTTTGTATATTTCCAGTTTGAGTCAAACGATGGCCCGTTTCCTCAACGAGTGATCAACTGAAGTAAAGTCGAATACGAAAATTGACGAGCTTAACGAAATACACGCATTGACGCCAAAATGACGTGAAAACGATGTAAAACGAGAAAATCTATAATTACGGGAAAGTCCTTGACTCAACTCAAATGAGTCAATTCAACTCCACTCAACAGTCATAACTCAAGACTCGAGTTGACTCGGTCTAAGAGACTAAGTTAATGATTTACAACTAAATAAAATTAATTAAACTAAATCCCCATTAATTAGCATTAATGAAGGTTAAATTGGGTTGGGGTGTAACAAGTAGGTCAATGGCTAGTGATCACCATTTTATCATTAAAGAAGAATAACCTAGGTTGGAAGTTCCTTCCCATTTGATATTTTGTCTTTTATTTTTTCTTATTTATAGTTAAAGTAACAGAATTGTTTTATATTTCTTCCCAATGGAATATCATTTTACTCAAGAATCTGGATTCATAAAAAAGTCATTTACATACTCTTTCTGATACTCCTCTCTCTCTCTCTCTCATCTATGATTTAGAGGCCCGTTTG